>VDFB02000003.1:411958261-412616187 GCA_007258455.2 Sequoia sempervirens
ATTGTTGATGTTGTGCTCTTGTGATTTGGAAGATATCTTCATGATGTGTCAAAGCATGTGTGATCCAAGTTTCAGATCATTTGTGCTATCGGAAATGTGTTTTTGAAAGTGACAGTTTGAAGTCTATGTTGATTCTATGAGGATGCTCACAAAGGTGCAAATGTTGGATCTACATTTCTCCACATTTATAGATATGGATATGCAGTTCAGAAGTTAAGTCTTTTGAGTTGTGAAGGTGTTATATCCAAAGTTACATGTCATTAATCCTTCAATAGAGAAAGTTATAAGTGAAAGAGTGAAAAACTGTGTTGTTGGGTGATTGGTTGCAATGTCTGTTGGCTTGCACCAACTTGTTTCTATATGAAGTTGTGAAAGGGATGTATAAGAGTGCTATTGAATATCATGCGATGTTTGATTTTGATCCACAAGGGTTTTTCTAGTTTCTTTGAAATAGTCTATGGTCCAGAATGTTTGTTCTATTGGGTTATGCTTTTGCTTGGTCGACTAGGGTATGTTGAAGTTGTGCATCACAGGTTCATGATTGCGTAGAGCTTATGGAGTGTTTGAAGGTGTTGTATAGGTCATGCCAACTCATCTAGGAGAAGTATAAGTAATGCTTTATCATTCATGTGTACTGGAAATGTTTTGAAGGCTGACTGTCATAACCCAATTTTATTGTATATTTATTAGAAAATGGTAAATGGAATTATTGAAGAAAATTTAATATATATTAAATGGAAAATTTGAAAATTTGAAAATAGATTGAAAGAAGTTGACTAATTTTGACTATGTGATCTTTTGAAAATATTTTATATGTTATCAAGAATTGAATGTTACTAATAGAATTTTGCAAGTGCAAGTGTGTGCAGTTGTAGGGTGGTAGGTTGAAGGGCGAGAGCACCGTTGAAGTAGGATTGTTTAGCTGGATCGAATGGTAAGCCATATGGAATCTAGGTGCACACACCACAAATGGCATGATGACTTGCATTTGAAACTTCTTGCATATATATAAGAACATAATTGCATGATTTGAATTTGTCTCAGTGAATTGCAAATGAATGACTTGTACTAAAAAGAAGACTCATGATTTCAATTTAAATTATTTTCTTAAATTCCATGTTTTGAGAATTTAGAAGAAAACAAAAGTACATATTCTAAAATAATGATTAAAAAGGTTAAGAGTTTCATTTAAGTAAAAGTCCCCTTTTTGTTCAATTATTTAGTGATGATCAAAATAAGATAAAATCTCTTTATTTAATTAAATGTTGGCATATGGAACACATAAACCTCTTCGGATAAAATAATCTCCAAATATATATATATATATATATATATGAGTAAGTATATATATGTATGAATATATATATAAACCAAAGAAAAATTATAATCAAATGCGAATGAGAATGAATGTCATACACATATGTATATATATATAGTATATATGTATATATATACATACATAGACATATACAATCAATTAAATTTGATAACCGATATTTCCCATATCAGACTGTTTGAATTCAAATGTAATGAAGATTGTGGTCCGCCTAAAACATTAAGGAAAATTTTGAATTAGAAGAGTGGGGAGGCAATAATCAATGCCAATTACCATTCAAAATTATCCCTAAGTGGAGGGCAGAGAAAAGATGGGAAAGAGTTGTTCTAAAAAGATATTATTGGCACCATCTCCCAGTGAAGTGGGGGTTCGACAAAAACACAATGGAAAAAAGCCAAAGGAATCATTGTTTACATAGGTACTCAACATTATTTTCATTAAGAATGATTGCTTTTCATTTCATTTAATAGAAATTCTATCTTCTATGCTTGATCGAATTACTATCATGGCATTTTCTTTATTGAAGTAAAACTTTAATATTGAGATTTTAGTGCATTTTATATGAGTTGCATATATTTCTAGCATGGATCTATTGTTTCAATTCTAGATTAGTGATTGCATGTGATTCCCTTGGCTTGAATGGCCAACTATGGTAAACCATGTAAGAACTGTGTCATTTTTTTGAGCATAGAATGCATGTATATTGAATAGATAGCTCTTCACAGGACAATTAGGATAACTCGATAGGCCCGTGAATGGAGCACTATGTTTTTATATGGTTTCCACCCTATTAAGGGTAGGTTGAATCCTCTGTTGTATTAAATTTTATTTTCTTTTATTTGATTGTTATTATTATGAATTGATAGTCACCATTAGAGTGAAGCCATCCCTTCAATCTAGGTATCAAATGACAACCCTAATGTTTTTTTATGTTGTTCTGTTGCCATGAGCGACTTGGTGGGCTTATGATGCCAACACTTTAATAAGAGTGTTTCTTATTTTATATGTTATATTATGAACCCCCTTTTGAGGTTGAGACCATATGATTTTTGTTTCCTAGACTTTTATAGCTAAAGGTCAAATGAAATATACATTCCCTCAGTTGATTTGCATGTGTGGTAGCATTGTATATTGTTCACCATGAATTATTCCCAACATTTCTCTGAAAGATTATCTCTTGGCCAAGGGTAGGTGATAAGGCTATGACCTTGGCCACCTTGAATTAAGTCAAATATTTTTTACTATGGGTCATTCTTTGAACAACAAAAAATATAGTATGTTATCAGTGAATCAGGGTTTCAACCTGAGTTTTTTTTAGATGATTTATTTCTTGGTTCTAAACCCTTCCTTTTTAAAAATATTTTTTGGTCAGTGGATAGCATGTCGTATGGGTTCATTTAAATACTTTTCAAGTGTAGTAACATAAAAAGTAGCCTTTTCCTTACTTGGTTTGATAATTGACATTAAAGTTGAATTAATGATGTCTTGGAGTAGTGTTGTACTGTGTTGTACACATTCATGCTATTTTAGGACCTTTAATTGACTAAAACATGCCCTAATTGATCCTTTGCAAGGGTGTTGTAAAGTGTTGTAACACACTTTCACACTTTTCTAGGATGTATTTGCTTAATTAAGCCTTATGGGCCCCTTTTCAGTAAAATGATTTAAATTTGTACCTTGTTTAAGTGTTGTAAAGTGTTATAAGGCTCTTTCACATTTATCTAGATGGTAATTAATTAATTGCAGCTAATTGTAGTTATTAAACCCCTTTTAATTCAAATTTAGGTCTTAATTTTGACACCTCCCGAAGATCTATCCCAACAATCATTATTTAATTAACAAAATATTTCATTGGGAAAAGTTTGGTCTTGGTAAAGTGTGCCAGGACCCATTCACCCTTGATGGTGAATGGGTCCTCCCTTAACAAGACCCCCCTATTTTAGTTGATCCAGAATGAGTTTTTATCCCTCTTTCAATCCCATGGGGTTAGGTACTGGTAAAATAAGCGAGGGCCCATTCACCCAAGCTAGCGAATGGGTCCTCCCTTAATAGGAACCCTCTTTTTAAATTTAATTATGGTGAGATCCTTATAATTTTAATACCCAGATATGAGGTCGACTTGAATTCTTTGAATTTTAGGGTTAATCTCTCAATGTAGTATAAAATAAGGGGTTAATTCATATTATTTTATTGAGCAATTTTAAAAGATATCCTAGCAACTCTAAGAGAGAATTATAGAGCATTACAAGAGCATTCATAAGACATTTCAACGTAGATTTTCAAGGTTTATTGCAGCAATTCAAGATCATTTCATCATGTCGAGGGTTTAATGCATTCATGCATGTTGTTGAGCTAAGAAAGTGGGTGTAGCATTGAAGATCTACTAGCAAGCATTGATCATATCTATTCAAGGATCTAAGATCTAAATTCTTCATGGACACTACATGTTAGATTGTAGATTTGCATTACAAGACATCATCCAAGGTATCTATATTGCATTATTTCATATTTCATGCTTCAATTTCCTTATTTCATCAATTTGTTTAATTACCTAAAAGGGGTTTGACCAAGGAAAACCCCTATCCCCTAACAAACAACATTTTTCTCCTCTTGCATGTTTGATTGTAGGTTTTATGTTGAAGAACAAGATTTGGAGCAAAATTGCAAAAGTTTTCAAGTTGCAAGATTGTCATTTATAGTGCAAGAACAAAGAAAGGAGGCTACAAAATTTATTTCAGACTTTTGGGAGCTGATAACTAGGGATCTAGAAGTGTAGACATCAAGGAACAAAACCCAAAAGTTAGTTTCTAAAACCATAAAAGGACCTATTCACTAAAGGCTGTTGGAAAAATGAGTAAAGTTATCTATTTCTTGTCATTGATGTCACCATGTTGGTAGTATGCTGGCAGTTGGGTTTGGTACTATTATACTAGTGTTTATCCTTTGTGGTGGTTGGTTTGGTATTTTGGTTGCCTTTCCGGTATTCTAGTCTACACTTCTCCACAGATGATAATCGCTGGTTGCGGTTTTGGGAAACTATTGATTGATGTTAAAGGTGTGCATAATTAGGTTATTTCATGCTCTGGTGCTTGTACAATGTAGTAGCAACCAATAGATTGATTGTTGCCTAGTTGCATTGACGATTATTCCTGGCCGACTTGTTAAGTTAATTTTGATTTGATGTGAAAGCTTATGTGCAACCTATTTCTTGGTCCAAGCCGACATGATGAAATGTGCTAAAGATTTTTTTGTGTGTTTGGAAATATTTTGTGAACTATTGGATCTGACATAATAATGGTTAAAACATTTTGAAAATATTTTGTGGAAGCCAACCTAATTAGTGCCTGTGATGGAGATCAGTATATATATAAGTATATGGTAAATAGTTTGGATGTATGAGTGAATGAGTGAATGAGTGAGTAAGTGCGAATGAGTGTGTGTGAATATGTCTAGTGAATCTGTACGAAAGTGATAGAGGAAATAGTGAAGAGGTAATGAATGTGAAGGTGTGATCAGAAAGGCAACAACTATAAGAATATCTAGAAATGTATCAACACATGTTAGGTGCATCTTTCTAGTTCATTTTTGGGCTATAAAGCCTTACTCTATTTTGTATAATTTTTTTGTAGGTAGTGAGCCTCTTGTTGGACAGTGAGTCCTTTTTGTAGGTAGTGATTTCAAAATTTTTGCTCCTTGTTTGTCACTCATGCCCTGCCTTATGTCACTGGTCTTTCATGGTGTTGGAAAATTTCTAAGGGTTGGGGTTTTAGCTTTGTCTTCATGTAAAACCCTTGTGTTTACTTTACACCTGGGGTGGGATCTATTTTGCTGTTACTTTTGGAAGGCTTTTAAAACAACTTATGCCCCATTGTTTTATCTAGGCTTGGTCCCTTTGGTCTTAATTTTTATTTCCTCCGTAGGTTTTATTTTCCCTAAGTCTTGGTTGGCCCTATGTTTCATCGTTTAAAAAAAACTCATGTCGTTGTTTACCATTGGCCTAGTAATGTCCCCTTGTCCTTTTAATGAATGTTTTATTTTGTAGAGGGATGAAATTTACGCAACTGTTGATCAATTGCCTTCAGATATCAATGGTTGCTTGCCATCCTATGATTGGGAATTGCAAGATTTTTATTGATCGCAATATCACGGGTGGGCACCACATGTCCTTTATGAGGAATCAAATTTGCACCACCATTGATCAACTACCATTTGATCTCAACCCTTCCTCGCCATCCTGCAATGGACCCACCACAATGCTTTGGTTGATTGCAATATCACGGGCAGGTGTGACGTTCCTTTTTTGGTGTGGCCAAAGGAGATAGTTTGTGTGTCATTGATCAATTGTTGTCAGATATCAATGGTTCGCGCCATCGCGTGATCCAAAGTTGCAAGGATCCTTACTAATCATGATATTGTGTGACCACCACATGTCTCATCTGGTAGAGCTGAAGGAAGATGAAATACTTTAACCCAGTTTTAATATGTTATGTTGTGGGTTACTAAAGTGCTTGTGAGATGCACATGCTTCAAATCGACGAGATGTTATGATCTTAGAGGAAAAGCTGCTCGATGGTTAAGGATAAGGCTGGCACCATGTTGAAGGAACGAGATCACTGATGCTCAAGATCTACAGTTGACTGCCATCGCGTGACCCAAAGTTGAAGGATCTTTATTGATTGCGATATCGTGGGAAATCGCCATGTGGAGAATTTGATGGATGAAATTATTGTTAATGATCATGATATGTAGGTTGGTATGCCTTCCCCTCCTGACCAACTGAATTGGTTTTATCTGATTTAGATATGAAAGGTAAAAGTGTACAAGATGCAAGAATGGAAGCATGCAAGGAGTTTCTAGATGAAAATACATTTGTAAAAACTCTTGTATTCTTGCAATTGGTATGGAGGATGAAATTTGAAGAATATCAAGATAAATGTAGGCAAAGAAGAGAACTAAGACCTGATAGGCCAGACCAGAAGAATGATGAGGAGGTGAAAGCTAAATTAATGGAATAATTTAAGAACATCACTCCTTGAAGAAGGAAGGAAACTGGTGAGTCAGGCTGGTGTATTAATTCTGACTGAATGGGAAATTGCAAATGCTATAGCATTTAATGCTATTCTGAAGTCCAAGCATCCCTTGCAAGACTCTGAAGAAGAAGTCAAGGCAACACTTCAAGACTCTACTTTCAGTAAAGAGTATGAAACCTTAGCAATTTGGGCATTGGCCCCACAAGGGAGAAAACCAGATGTTTCTGATATTAATCCAAATTTCAAAGGAGGATTAAGAATAAAGAGAGCTTCAGAGACCTCAACCACCGAGGCCACTAATTTGACTGTGAATGTGGCCAAATTGGCCCAAAAGACTGTTGAAAGGGAGGAGGCTGAAAAGAAGAGCCTAATGGAGAAGTATAACCTTTTGATTGAGGAGTACAACAAGATGCAACAGAAGAATGTTGAGTTGCAGACTGAGGTGGATAGGTTTAGGTATAAACAGATTGGGGAGACATCAAGTGCTCCAGGAACCAATACATTACCTTCCACAGTAGGGTCAATTCCTCCTGCTTCTCCAATTGTTTCCACACCAGGGTCTCCCAGTCAAAATATTTCCCTCACCCCTCCTTTAGAACAAATTGATGAAGAAACAGAGTGCTCTGTTGATCCTACAAAGAATTAGCTCATGCAAAAAATTGATGAATTACAGAATTTTGAGGGTAAGTGAGGAGGGATCTTTCTCAAGGAAAAAAGAGATTGTTACTGTTGTCTTGAGGCATTTAAATGAAAAGGTTGATATTAAATTTCTATCTATACATTATTTATATTCTTTGTTGTTAGATGCAATAAAAATATTGATAGGGATCAGAGGTAGTGATACCATTGATTGAAAATTGGATCCCTAGGGCCAGTGATCTGGATGTCATGTATAAGGCCTCAAGGTTTGATACAAATAATAGGCCCCAATCATTAAAGCCTACTCAAGTATTATTTAAGTCATTGCAGGGTTTTCAGACCCTACCAGATGATTTGAGTAGGAAGATCAGGAGTTGGTGAAGAATTTCAATGATTGGGGTAACACATTGTTACCTGATATAATTGATGAGCAAGGGAAAATAAGGTCACTCTAGCAGTGGCAGGATCAAGCAAGTGAGGTCATCAATAATCAAATTAATTTAATTTGTGATGACTCAGATTATGATTTGTTGGTGAGCTGTATGGATAAAATCATTAGTACCAACTCATTTTTGGAATCTTTTGAAAGGGATGCAAATTAGGTAGTGGTAAAATAAACACCTTATAATGCCAAGGTGAATGAGGTAATTAATTTTGACTGGTCAATTGATGAAGAATACTAGAAATGAGTAATTAAATATTTGAATGAGGAAGAGTAAAAAGAATGGACTAATAACATGTGGCAAATCAGATGTTTTGGTTACAACGTTTTCTAGTTTTGCTTTGATGGCGGTCTTGGTGCAGAATTCTTATGGTTTTTGTTGTTGCATCAACTTTCCTCAGCTGATATGATGAACAAGAATATTCTCCAGGGTGATGGTTGTTGTAACAAATTTTGGAATATCACCAGGTGCTCCAATTGGCTGGTGACATGTGTACTTTCTGGCCTGATGCTTGTTTGCTCCTTCACTTTCTATAAGAAGGATTTCAAGGCCAGAAGTACGGGTTAGCAAGTTAGATAATTTTTGGTCAAGTCTAGGTGAAGTTGTAGAGCAAATTGTAAATTATGATGGTTTTAGAGAGAAATGCAATTTAGGTTTTGAGTCATTCTGTAATAGGTTTTGAGTTCATGGGGATTTAATGTTGTATTATAGTAATAGCATTTGAATGGGAATGAAAAATTCAAACTCATGTCTCTCCATTGTACATGCATATATGAATTTTGAATAAAATGACTAAGGGTTGTTTCATTCATCTCACTATTGTGGTGTGTGTGATCCTTATTTTAGCTTTAATTCAAAGAATTAATTAAAATGCTTGAATGGGATTATAGGAGGATATGTTCTGTATAAGGATTTGATAAATAGTATTGGGTTAGAATGCATACTGATGAAATTTTAATGCAATATTGTCAGGGATCTTATATGTCATGTATTAAATCTGTCATAAACCTCTAGATGCTTATGAATTTGACTCCTGCAATGGATATATGGCACTGATCTAAGTTGTACTTATTCGTGTAGTTCAATAGTTGTTTGTCTTTGCCTAGAGCTTGCTACAAATTGAAAATCAATGACTATCTTATGCTATGGATTGTGTTGTAGTTATTTCATGCTCTAGATAGTTGATATTGTCAAGGAATAGCTAATTATATTCTATATTATCCTATCATGTTGAGCTACTTAGTGAGATTATCTGTTATTGGTAATGTTTATAATAATGGTACAGAGGTTGTAAACACATTAAGGGATCACCCTCCCAAGTCTTGCAGAGCCTGAAGTGTAGGAGGCTTTTTAAAGTCCTCATTAGTTGGTCCAGGTCCTTCACGCTGCCTTTGAATGGAATTGGCAATTCCATAGGTAGATTAGAAGACAAACTTGGTTACATTGTAAAACAGAACCAACAAAATGACGACTCCACTGGGGAAGCTAATTTTAATATTTCTTGTCAGTGTGTCGATTGTCCATTTTGCATAGAGTTTTCATAGTATTTTTGTGATTTGAAGGTTGAGCCTATAATTCTATTTTAGGTTTGTCCACTTCTTCTATTTTCATATGTGTTAAGAGTTATGTTGTAAAGCACTTTTGTGTGTTATCAATATGAGGATCCAAAGGTTTTTATATTCCACCACGTGTCTTTAGGTATTTGGTATTCACAAGAAACTTGGGTGGTGACTCTGAAGTCTTTGCACCAGTGTGCATTTTATTGGGAAAGGTTTATGATAAGTGGAAAGAACTTTTTGACTAGTATGAAGAATGAAGAACACTAGGTCATTCATGAAAAATCATCCAGAACAACAATTGGAAGGTGAACTTCCCAAATTGAAGGACTAGATAAAGAAAAAACCAAAATCTAGTACTACTGCTCCCACATCATAGATCCCTGTATAGCAAGGTACGAGTAAGCTTTTACACCCTATCCCTGAGAATCTTGAACATGTGTCTAGAAATTCTGAGTCAGATGGTGGTGGATTTTTTGATTCATTATTTAATACACCAATTCAAGAAGATGTGACATGTCAAAATAAAGGGCTTGTTATTGTCAAATATGCGAAAAAGAGAAGAGGCAAGAGTAGAAGTCGAAGCCATCACAGAGAATGCACCAGTGATGTGCCTCCTCCTCTTGCTGAAAATGATGTAAACCCTTTATTGTCTGAACATGTATTGGAAGGGGTCAATTTAATAGATATAGATGATACATCAGGTTCTGAGGTGACTTTTCCTAACCCTGATGATGTTTTTGGAGACATTAACTCCTTGAAGCAGGAAATCCAAGAGCAAGCTGAGCTCAGGGTGAAAAAAGAAAAAGAAAGGGAAGCAAAGTTGAGGAATGTTGTGATTGAAAGGGATAGGTTGATGAGACAGTTGGAAACAATGAAGCTCCTAAACCAAGATGAACCTAAACCAAGTGTTGAGGGTCTGGTTGTACAAAAGATTGCTAATAAGGAAGCAAAACCTATGTCTAAAGAAAACCCTTGAGCTCCTAGCGAGGATAAGGGAAAACCCAAACCTGCCGACCCAAAACCCTCAAATCATGTTAAGTCTCAACCCAGAATATAGACCCTAAGCCTATCTTGGATAAGGGAAAACAAAAGGTTGATGGAATTAAAATAAAAGAGAAGGTGACTCCCCATTCCACTCAACAAGATCTCCAGCCACATGTGTCATTTCAAATAGAATCTACCTTAGAAAAGGCTAAAAGGGAGAGTGAAGCTCTGGAAGAAGAGCTGGAGAGAATAGAGATTGAGGCTGCAAATGTAGAAATGAAGAGGAAAATAAGTTTCCTAAAGATGTCAAGCACAGATGAGGTTGCACAAGCTATAACCTCATCAAATCACCAGGATGCCTTACATAATAATCGTAAGATTACTCCAAATCCTGCTACAGATAATTTTGGCCCAAAGATTCATGCAACTAGGTTTGTAAATCCAAATCAAGATGGTCATAGAATACGAGATCTAGGGTCTTGTATTGATTCTTAGAAGAATGAAGGATTATTTCAATGACGACCTATACAGTTAGAAAGGTATAGGCCATTGTTCTTTGATGGCATCCTTGGTTATCCAAATCCCATCCCTGCTGACTTGAGAGAAAAGATGAATAAGTTTGCAGGCAATAATGCTATGACAACAAAGGAACACTTAAAATCTTTCATGGATATGTTAAATGATTATGAGGTAGAACATGAAGATGTTGTAATGAAATTGTTTGTACAATCTCTGGTAGAGGATGCAAGGGATTGGTATAGAGGTCTATTTAATGCTAGTATTGGTTCATGGGATGAGTTTGAAAAGTGTTTCAAGGAGCAGTATGGTGATAAAACTAATGCAAGCTTCATGCTAAATGAGTTTAATAACATCAAAAAGTCATTGAATGAGCCTATGACAAAGTTTAATTTAAGATTTCAGAAAGCAATGTATAAGTTGTTCTAGATTTTAAGGCTTGATGAAAATGTTTGTTTAACTACATATTTCAATGCTTTTGATGCTAAAATGGCATATCTCCTCAGAGATAAAGACCCTCAAACTATGAGGGATGCATTTAGGGTGGCTATAAATATTGAAAGTAATAGAAGAGCTTCTAGGAAATATGGTAGGAGAGAAGAACCCGTACTTTTAAAAAATCCTAAGAATAAGACTGAGAAGGTTCCGGCTGCAAAGCCTAAAGATGATGAAAAGTGGGAAAAGGTTTACAGTACTTTGAAAGATATAAAGAAAACTATTGCTAAGCAAGAGAAGGGTATATGAAATGAAAGGAAATCCTATAATAAAAATGATAGGAAGCCTAGATTGCAAAATTATCCTTACAATACAAATTGGAAAGATGGAAAACCAATCTTGCCTAGGCAGAAGCTTAAAAATGATTAGCATACGCCAGACCCCTTGTAGAAACATTCAATGAATCTAGTACCGGATAGACCATGGTGTGAAGTGTGTGAACATCCACATGATCAAAATTACTATGGTGTTTCTCAATTGCTTGTTGTTGAGGAAATAGAGGAGGATGCTCATGAAAAGACATCAGAATATGAGCATGATGATGTAGATGTTTGTATGGCTAGATCATACATTGATGAAGCAGAATGTTCCTCTGATGATGAAATATAGGAAGCTGATGTGGATAATCAGAGGTAGAGAAGTGAGATGTATCATCAACATGTCTTTTCTGATGAGGAAGGTGATTTTGATCATAATGCTTGCAATATGGAGCAGGCTGAAGATTCAATGTCCTTAAGGAGATCGTCAGAAGAAGAGATTGCAAGATTGACTGAGGAAACAGATGCTCAAATGAGAAGTTCACTTCAATTGAGAAATAGGACTGTGGGTGATGAGTAGGATAAATCTGTTGGCTTGTTTATTAAAGAGAAAAAGGATAAAAACAAAGGTGTTAAGGTTGACAACAAAAAGGATGCTGTGAAAGTCAAAGAAGTTAAGAGTGATAAGGTTTGGGAAAAAATAACAAGACCCCCAAGCCTTAGGAAGATGTAACTGCATCATTGGTGAAGAAAAAGGTGATTACAAAGGTAGCTAAACCTGTTACAGAGGATAAGAAGCAAAAGAAGCTAGGAGGAAGTAATTAGCTAGAGAGAAAAGAAAATGATGAAGGTATGATGTCTAATTTTCCTAAATATACACTTGTGGATATGTTTCATGTTCTTTCTCAAGTTAAAGTAACTGTACCTTTGCTAGAAATGATGAGAATAAATGAACACAAAGAAAAGACAATAGCCTTGATCACAGCTGTTGCTGGTAATAAGACTAAACAAGGAAGTGGTAAAGAAGTGAAGGATAAGGAGAAAGAAAAGGAAGTGGAGGGAATTGTGTCACAAATTCCCCTTGTGTATTTAGGAAATTCTATTAATATGTGCCTTGAAAATATAACCCCTTTTTACTTAAGTGTGGATATAAATGTGAAAACTTTAAGGAACTATATGATAGATTTAGGGGCATCAAATAATGTTATGCTAGTCAAAATAATGGAGGCAATGGGCTTGACAGTAGATACTGCTCAAGGTAAATTCTATGCTATGGATTCAAGAGAAGTGCCAATTATTGGAACTATCAGAGCATTGCCTTATAAATTGACTTAGTACCCTAACAAGGATTTGGTTATGACTATATTAGTTGCAGATATCCCACCTCATTTTGGAATGCTCTTGTTAAGAAAATGGAGTGCATCAATGGGGGGTAACATGCAATGTGATTTGTCATTTGCTACTTTCTCCATTGATGGTAAGGATGTCAAAATTGAAAGGGAATCAAAAGTACCTCATATGATTGAACATGGCCTGATTGAGAACATGACATGTTTTATTGACAGTGGTATAGATGAATTTAGGGTTGAGGAATTCCCTAACAATTGTGATAAGCCTACTGCATTGATTGATACATAAATAAAATAATTGTCAGAATCTGATGACTTGTGGACTATGTATTTTGATGGTGCAAGTTCAAAGGAAGGATCTGGTGCAGGTGTTTTGTTACGATCACCAAGTTGAAAGACATTCATGTTCTCTTTTACTCTGTTATTTGAATGTACAAATAATGTGGCAGAGTATGAAGCCTTGTTATTAGGATTGAGATTGGCTGAAAAAAATGGGATCAAGAAGCTCAAGGCAATCGGGGATTCCGAGCTTGTGGTCTCCCAAGTTAGATCCAAGTTTGTATCAAAGAATAAGAGGTTGAAATAGTATAGGAATGTTGTTTGGGATGAATTGGAGAGCTTTGATGCAATTGGCATAGGATGGACAGAAGGAGGTCAAAACAAAGTGGTAGACCTATTAGCCAACATTGCATTAAAACCAAATGATATGACTTATGCTAGAATTTCAAAGGTTGAGGTACAAACTAGGCTATCTATCCCTGATAATATAAAAAATTGGCAGGTTTTTGATAATGATGATGATATATTAAGGTTTTTGAATTGTATGGGAGAGTATGAAAATTAGGAAATTGACTTTGGAACTTTTCTTCAAAATGTTGATGGTAAGGATACTATATTTGGAAATGAGGTCATTCAGTTAAAAGACAAACACAATTCCCAATGGTCTAGTTGTATTAGAAAGAATGTTTGATAATCAAGACAAGACAACGGCTAATCACATTGCTTCCCATCCTGATGACTTGGAAGAGATAAATCTTGGAACAAAAGCATCCCTAAAGAAGGTGTATATTGGAAAAAAAATGTCACCAAAGGTGAGAAGGATGCTAATTGAATCATTAAGGAAGTTTAGGCATGTGTTTGCATGGTCCTATGATGACCTTAAGGCATACAGGGAGGATCTTTTCCAACATGAGATTCCTTTGCGTGATGATGCCAAGCCATTCAGACAAAATTAAAGCCCTATTAATCCCACCTTGGCCCCCAAAATGAAAGAAGAATTAATGAAACTAAGGGATGCAAGAATCATCAAGCCAATCAAACATTTATCCTGGGTATCAAACTTGGTACCAGTAAGGAAGAAAAATGGAGACATCAGGTTATGTGTAGATTTCAGAAATTTGAATGTGTCTTCATTAAAAGACAATTATCCATTACCCAATATGGAAGCCATGTTGCAACGAGTGACAGGCTATGAATTAATGTCTATGATGGATGGTCTTTCTGGTTATAACTAGCTCATGGTCAAGGAGTCTAAGCAGTTTAAGAAATATTTCACCACACCATGGGGAACATATGTTTATGTAAGAATGCCATTTGGTCTAACAAATGCAGGGGATACTTTTCAAAGAGCCATGGATGTGGCATTCTTAGATTTTATTAATTTATTTTTGGTGATCTACCAAGATGACTTGACAACATATTCTAAAAAGGAAGAGGATCATTGTGAGCATCTGGAGAAGATATTAATTAGAGCCTTGGAGTATGGCATTTCTTTGAATCCAAAGAAGTGTGTGTTTGGGGTACTAGAAGGAAAACTATTGGGACATGTAGTTTCCAAGGATGGAGTAAAAATTGATCCAGAGAGGGTAATTACAATTGATAAAGTTCCACAACCCCAAAGTGTCAAAGGAATACAATCTTTCTTTTTAAAAAAAAAATTTCTTGAGGAGGTTTGTGACAAATTTTGCTGAGATAGTTCGCCCTATTTCCAAAATGCTCAAGAAAGGAGCCAAAGTTGAATGGGATAAGGAGTCTATGCAAGCCTTCCAAGCCATTAAACAATAAATAAAGGAGGCTCATGTGTTAAGAACCCCTGATTTTTCCAAACCTTTATAGATTTTCTCATTTGCTTCTTTCCACATAATTGCAGCTATGTTGTTGCAAAAGAATGCAGAAGGTTTTGAACAACCTATAGCCTTTTTCAGAAAATCTCTACAAGTTGCAGAGCTTAAGTATGATATAAATGAAAAACATGCATATGCGTTGGTAAAAGCAGTAAAGGCTTTCAGGCCATAATTGATGGGAGCTACTGTAATTTCCTATGTGCCTAGTGTTGCTATTAAGGACATTTTCACACAGCAAGAAGTGTTAGGAAGAAGGTGTAGGTGGATAAATAGGATCCATGAATTCAATATTGAGGTCCAGGTTACCAAACTGGTGAGAGGACAAGGATTGTCCAAGCTCATGGCCCAAAGTAGTCTGGAAGAAAATCAGATAAATTTGCTAGAAGATGAAAATAGATCACACATATGTGATATGGAGCATTCTGAATGGTATAAAGATTGATATATTATTTGCAAAGAATGAAATGTCTTGACAACTTGAGTGAAAATGAGAAAAGAACATTGAAGTTACATGCTATCGAGTATGTTATTGTAGATGGAAAGCTCCGGTGGATAAATGGAGAAGGTGTCATGCTGAAGTGTGTTGACCAAGATCAAGCAAAAGAACTTCTAAGTGAGATGCCCAGTGGAGTTTGTGGAGGACATTATATGGCTAAAACAACTGCACATAAGATAATGAGGGCTGGATTTTGGTGGCCTACAATTTTTAAGGATGCACACCAACTAGTGAAGACATGCGATGCTTGTCAACATTTCTCTCATAAGTTAAAGTTTTTTGGTAACTTTCCTCTAAAACCAGTTATAGTACAAGCTCCATTCCAATAGTGGGGTATTGATTTTGTAGGAGAGATAGCATGTAAATCTAGTGGAGCTCACCCATGGATATTGGTGGCCACTGATTATTTCACCAAGTGGGTGGAAGCAATTCCAACAAAGAAAGCTACTAGTAAAGTGGTAATTGACTTCCTGATGAGCAACATATTGACTAGATTTGGATGTCCAGAAAGGATTGTGTCAGACAACACAATGTGTTTTAGATCTAAAGAATACATAGAATTTTGTGAGAAGCATGGCATCCAAATTTCTTATTCATCTCCATACCACCCACACGAAAATGGACAAGAAAAATCAAGCAATAAAATCTTGATGAAGATCATTAAAAGAATCTTCGATCATAATAAAAGGGCTTGGGATTCTAAACTGAGATTAGCAGTCTAGGCAGATAGGGTAACTATGAAAAAGGCAATAGGTTGTGCCCCATTTGACTTGGTTTATGGGATAAATTCCAGGTTTCCCCAAAACAACTTAATGGAAATGTATAAGTTTTTCCAGATGTATGATAGTGAAATTGATGATGAGATGCAATTGAGAGTGGAAGATCTTATAGAATTAGATGAAACCGGGAGGGAAGCACAAAAGAGAAATGAAAAGTTGCAGTTGCAAGTAAAGAACTTGTATGACAAGAGGGTAACTGCAAGGAGTTTCAAATATGGAGATTTGGTTTTAATGTGGAATGCCAGACTGGAAGATAAAGGGAAAAATGAGAAATTTGATGCAATCTGGTCGGGTCCATTTTTGACTATGAATGTGGCCAAATTGGCCCAAAAGACTATTGAAAGGGAGGATGCTGAAAAGAAGAGCTTAATGGAGAAGTATAACCTTTTGATTGAGGAGTACAACAAGATGCAACAAAATAATGTTGAGTTGCAGACTGAGGTGGAAAGGTTTAGGTATAAACAGATTGGGGAGAAATCAAGTGCTCTAGGAACCAGTACATTACCTTCCACAATAGGGTCAATGCCTCCTACTCCAATTGTTTCCACACTAGGGTCTCTCAGTCAAAATATTTCCCTCACCCCTCCTTTAGAACAAATTGATGAAGAAACAGAGTGCTCTATTGATCCTACAAAGAAGCAAATCATGCAAAAAATTGATGAATTACAAGCATCTTTGAGGGTAAGTGAGGAGGAATCTTTCTCAAGGAAAAAATAGATTGTTACTGTTGTCTTGAAGAATTTAAATGAAAAAGTTGATATTAAATTGCTATCTATACATTCTTTATATTCTTTGCTATTAGATGCAATACAAAATATTGATAGGGATCAAGATGTAGTGATACCATTGATTGGAAATTGGATCCCTAGGGCCATTGATCTGGATGTCATGTATAAGGCCTTAAGGTTTGATACTAATAATAGGCCCCAATCATTAAAGCCTACTCAAGTATTCGTTAAGTCATTGCAGGGTTTTCAGACTCTACCAGATGATTTGAGTAGGAAGATCAGGGAGTTGGTGAAGAATCTCAATGATTGGGGTAACACATTGTTATGTGATATAATTGATGAGTAAGGGAAAATCAGGTCACTCTAGCAGTGGCAGGATCAAGCAAGTGAGGTCATCAATAATACAATTAATTTAATTTGTGATGACTTAGATTATGATTTGTTGGTGCACTGTATGGATAAAATCATTAGCACCAACTCATTTTTGGAATCTTTTGAAAGGGATGCAAATCAGGTAGTGGTAAAATACACACCTTATAATGCCAAGGTGAATGAGGTAATTAAATTTGATTGGACGACTGATGAAGAATACCAGAAATGGGTAATTAAATATTTGAATGAGGAAGAGTAAAAAGAATGGACTACTAACAGGTGGCAAATCAGATGCTGCAGTTACAACGGTTTCCAATTTTGCTTTGATGGCAGTTTTGGTGCAGAATTCTTATGGTTTTTTTTGTTGCATCAACTTTCCTTAGCTGATATGATGAATGAGAATATTCTCCAGGGTGATGGTTGTTGTAACAAATTTTGGAATATCACTAGGTGCTTCAATTGGCTGGTGGCATGTGTACTTTCTGGCCCGATGCTTGTTTGCTCTTTCACTTTCTATAAGAAGGATTTCAAGGCTAGAAGTACAGGTTAGCAAGTTAGATAATTTTTGGTCGAGTCTAGGTTAAGTTGCAGAGAAAATTATAAAATCCAATGGTTTTAGAGAGAAATGCAATTTAGGTTTTGAGTCATTCTGTAACAGGTTTTGAGTTCATGGGGATTTAATGTTGTATAACAGTACTATCATTTGAATTGGAATGAAAAATTCAAGCTCATGTCTCTCCATTGTACATGCATATTTGAATTTTGAATGAAATGACTAAGGGTTGTTTCATTCATCTCGTTGTTGTGGTGTGTGTGATCCTTATTTTATTTTTAATTCAAAGAATTAATTAAAATGCTTGAATGGGATTATAGGCGGATATGTTCTGTATAAGAATTTGATAAGTAGTATTGGGTTAGAATGCATAGTGATGAAATTGTAATGCAATATTGTCAGGGATCTTATATGCCATGTATTAAATCTATCATAAACCTCTAGATGCTTATGAATTTGACTCCTGCAATGGATATATGGCAGTGATCTAAGTTGTATTTATTTGTGCAGTTCAATAGTTGTTTGTCTTTGCCTAGAGCTTGCTACAAATTGAAAATCAATGACTATCTTATGCTATGGATTGTGTTGTAGTTATCTCATGCTCCAGATAGTTGATATTGTCGAGGTATAGCCAATTCTATTTGATATTATCCTATTGTGTTGAGCTACTTAGTGAGATTATCTGTTATTGGTAATGTTGTTTATAATAATGGTGTAGAGGTTGTAAACACATTAAGGGATTACCCTCCCGAGTCTTGCAGAGCCCAAAGTGTAGGAGGCCTTTTAAAGTCCTCGTCAGTTGGTCCAGGTCCTTCGAGCTGCCTTTGATTGGAATTGGAAATTCCATAGGTAGATTAGAAGAAAAACTTGGTTACATTGTAAAACGCAACCAGCATGTACTTGGATAGTGCTTTCTTTTGGCAGTGAGCGTCTTGTTGGATAGTGAGTCCTTTTTGTAGGTAGTGAGACTTTTGTTGGTGTAATTAATTATTTAATTACACTTTAGCATAAGTTTACTTAGGCATATTTAATTCCTAAGTTATAGGTTTTATCTTTATCTTGTTGAGCTATCTTGTTGCTCAAGATAAGATTAGGTTTATGCATCTTTTCTTTTATAAAGCAAATTATCTCTTGTAATTATTGTACTTCGAATATATCAATTTGCACATCTTTATGTAATATCTCCGCTTTTTTGTTTTTCTCTTTGTGGAAGGTTATTTTCTGGTTTGCATTTTAGATTTTGGTTTCTAACATGGTATCAGAGCCTTGATTTGTAGCCCCTTCTCATCTTTTTTGGAGGAATACATTGTAGAGCTCGTTCGGGGTCCCTCAAGGGTTTCATTTCTTGAGCATCTTTATGCAGCATCTTGGATCAAATCGGGGTTTTTCGTTGGATTTAGAGTGCTGGAAAAAGTCAGAAATGGCTTTTATTTCATTCATTTTGGTCATCGTTTGCCAGATCTGTGAGGGTTTCAAGCTCGATGATTTTTCTAATAGATCTGAGGGTCGCATGATTTTAGGAGCACTTTGGGCCCAAACGGACCTTACCGTTGGATTCACAGTGCCCAAAAACCCCTATTTTGATATAAAATTTGCCCGATTTGGACACAGTCGACTGGGGAGGTAAAAAAAAATTATTTGAGGGCTGTATAGCCCCCAGGCACAGTTTTCAAGGTACCATTTTTGAGAAAAATTTAAAAAAATATTTAAAAAATCAAAAAAACCGTGGGGTTTTTTGCACTCACCTTATAAAAACTCCCCGCCACCGATCCGTGGCCCGGCGGCCACCAGGGGCGGTGGTCACCAGGTGGCATCACCATCTCCACCACTGACCTGGCCCTTCAGCCCTTAGCGCCAAGCTAGTGGTCCTATCGAAGTCCGTGTGTTGGTCTCACAGCCCCCGCGGGCCTTTAAACTCCTACGCATGGTCATTTGGGCGACCAGAGCCCATGCGCCAGCCTCCATCGGGCTTGTAGCCCCACCCTTAGTGACGTGGGTGACCAAGGGTTGCATTGAAGCCCCTAGGTCGCTAGCCCCCTGGTCCGCCCAGGCAACCAGGGGACAAAATTTTTTAGCCCTTGAGGACTTATTGGAGACTACTTGGGCAGTTTTGGCGCAGTTTCACGGAAACGAGCATAACTTTCACATACGACGTTGTTTTTTTGCAAAAGAGATATCATCAGAAAGATGTTTCCGAGCTCTACACAATGGTGTAGGTCTAATTTTCTAGTTTTTTTAATTTCTTTTTCGGCCCTTGAAAGTTAGATGTTGTTTTCACTCCCGGAGATGTATCTTTTGACTCACTTATCCATTTTTTATGATTTTCACGACGTTGGAAAGTTGGTTTCAACCTCTATGCAGATCTGAAGTCATTTATAGAAGATGTGTACCTTATTTTATTTTATGCATTCATTTTTATTTTGTGCACTAGGTTTGCATTTTCGCTTATGTTTATGTAGTTTTTCATTCTGTCCTTCTACAATCATTGGGTATTGTAATAATGAACTAATATAAAGTTCCATTAATGGGGGGTTCTTGCATCCATTTTTCACATTGGTGACAACTCGCATGAGTTTTTCTAGTTTCCCGTTGTTTCCTTTAGCTTCTTTCTTGCTTAGCTAGACACATCGTTGGTTTGCTTCAGTTCACACTTCACATTGGGAGTTTATGGTTCTTGATCCGCATTGGTTTAGATATTTCTCAGTTTGAAGGCCATTTTTTATGCTTAATGTTCCAGAATCTTGATGGTACTCGTCTTATGGACAGTTTTAGTTTCAGTTTGGCATTGGCTTCGAGAGACACAACTTCTATATTTTTTCATCATTATGGGCTTCATTCATCCTTTCATCTACTGTTGCTTACAGATTCCAGGGTTGATCCAGTAGGCGAGTTTCTAGTGTTCCTTGGCATTGGGTCTATTGTTGCATTTTTTATTCCGATATGGTATTTTGCAAACAAAAGTATCTTTCCTTGATTGCCGGATTTGGGGTTCCAGTGTTGCTTCATCAGAGTTCTTCTAGTGATTCTTTGTAGTAGTTCATCTCATTGAGGGGGGGTTTTGCCACTGGGTTTTCTCTCTCTTTGCATTTGTACATGGGTACCTGATCAGGCCTTTGTTGCTGAGACCCATCTCACATCATTTGCATAATAATTTTCTTCTCCCTAAGTTGCACTTATGGGGGGGTGTTAGTGTAATTAATTATTTAATTACACTTTAGCATAAGTTTACTTAGGCATATTTAATTTCTAAGTTATAGGTTTTATCCTTATCTTGTTGAGCTATCTTATTGCTCAAGATAAGATTAGGTTTATGCATCTTTTCTTTTATAAAAAAAATTATCTCTTGTAATTATTGTACTTCGAATATATCAATTTGCACATCTTTATGCAATCTCTCTGCTTTTTTGTTTTTCTCTTTGTGGAAGGTTATTTTCTAGTTTACATTTCAGATCTTGGTTTCTAACACCTTTGTACTTGGATAGTGAGTCCTTTTGGCAGTGAGACTCCCTTTTTAAAATACTAGATAGTGTGAGTTAACCCTCATGGTGGTTTTTCCCTTATCGGGTTTTCCACATAAAAATATGTTGTTCATTGTGTTGATTTACTTTCTGTTATCTGTGTTTCATGCTCATATTTAATAACAGAATAGTGTGGTTGAAGATTTGATAAGTGATAAAGTTTTAAGTTTGAATTTGTGTGACAACTGATTCAACCCCCCTCTCAGTTGTCCTATGCCTATTTAACAATTGGTATCAGAGCTCTTGGTTCCTTCAGTAAAGTCTAACAGCTTGAGGGAGATTCTGATGGAGATAATGAATGACAAAGGAGAACTCCGAAATTCTCTTGAAGATCTTGATAAAGTAGAAAGAGAAAACAAAGATTTGAAAGAGAATATTGATGAAGCAAATGAATGTGTTCAAAAATTGAAGGAACAATTGAAGAAATTTAAGGAAAGACACAAAGAAGTAAGTGAACAGCTAAAACAAGAGATAATTGGACTAAAAGTGATAGTAGAAGAAAAGAAGAGGATTAAAGAATGTCTGAATACAATGCTGCCGAACAAGTCTAAAGAATGTTCCAGACTCGAGCATGAGATAGTGAATCTGAGAGTGGAATTAGAGAAGGCTAAACTCTGTGAAAATAATTTCAGATCCAACTTCGATAGACTTGAAGAACTGCTTGCAAGACATAAGCCATGTAAAGACAAGGGTGACTTAGGTGCTGATACCGGTGAATGTTCTAAAGATGTGAAGAAGAATCAAGGTAAGAGGAAGCAGAGAAGGAATTTTGCAAGACAACTACCTGTGAAACAACCTAATGCACAAAGGTACCACTTTTTTGATGGTGTTTTATTTTCTTGTAACAAATATGGTCATAGAGAAACTGGTTGCAGAAGTAGGATAAGCAAGTTTTTTGGCTCTCTTTCCAAAAAATGTTTTGAATGTGGGAAGTTTGGACATAAGGCTATAGAATGCAGAACTTAGGAAGGTTTGATCAGTCAAGTAATGAGAAACAGGTTTGAACGCAGGAGGAATCAATTCTTTAATGGCTATTGCTATGCATGCAATAAATTTAGACACAAAAGAAATTAGTGTAGAGCAAGGAATAATGGAGGATAGTTTAATCAGAAAGGTGTGATATGTTATAACTACAATAAACCTATACATGTATCTAAAATTTGCAAGAATAAGAGAAAAGAAATATGCTCCAGAAGAGAAGAGTGAGCCAGTAAAGAAGATTGATAAAGAAGACATGAAGCAAGAGATGGAGAAGACTTGAAAGAAGAAAGAAGAAGAGAAATTTGAGACCCCTAATGTGTCTGTACCCTCATCCGGTACAAATGACTTATTCAAAATTTAGACCTAGCATGGTCTTAGGGGGAGCATTATTAGAAGATCATAAAAACCCCTGGAAGAATGGTGTGTCAGAGGCTGGCATGTTGTGAGAATGTGAAGAATGCTTGTTCAGAGGTTTTGGAAGAACCTGAGAAAAATATGTTGATATTGGGATTTGTAGATAGTTTGAAGGTTTCTTGTGTTAAGTGGAGTGTGTGTTTAGCAGCTTTTTGTGTTTGCCGCATTTAATGTGCTTAGGGAAAAAGTTCTCAATGGTGGATAAGTAGAAATTTGTGATGCTTTTTGGTTAATTGTACATCTAAAATCATCAGAAAGTGCTCTAAATATTTCTTGAAGTGTGCTCAAATTGTTTCTGAAGTGAATTTGAAGATTGATTCAGGTAATCTAGAAACTCTCTCTCAGTTTGCATAAGGAAAGAAGAAAATTGAAGAAGTATCACCGAATTTCAAGAAAGCTAAGCAATGGATAGTGGATCATGTGGTGTTACCTCTGTGAAGCTAAAAAGGGTCGAAGTAGAAGAATACAATCATAGGAAAATAAAGGAAATTGAACTAGGGTTGAGTGAAGTTGAATTACAAAATATAAAAACCCTAGGGATGGATTTGTGGAGTGAATTTTTGTGGGTTTCAGATAAGGAAGTTATCCTATTCTTACTGAACTATCTTAAGGATGGAAACATTGTTTTGGACAAACCCTACTTTATTTTGAAGGAAGCAATTAAAGCGATCACTGGATTATGTAGCATTGGAGAACTTCCTAGAAATAAAACTGTGGAATATAAAGATCTGGTGGAGCTGACTAGCATTGGTAGAGATCAGAGAGCATTATTGATTGATACACTTGCTGACTCGGTCCTTAGGTATGATGCATATGGTATCTCATACAAAATTTATTTCAGAAATCATGAAAGTTCAACTTCAGCTATTGCCATACACATTGCCCACATGATGGTTAAGGAGAATAGACAATTTGATTTATGTAGCTTGTTACTTGATAATTTGCTTGAAAATATTCGAATGTCATTGGTTGAGAGTTATCTGTTTCATTTTGGATCCTTGTATTTTACTTTCTAAATTCTCTACCGGGAAAAGAGAATGTGGTGTGGGAATCTAGTATCCATATTGGAAAAAAAAATTACAAACATCTAGAGTCTTTGGAAGATAATGAAAATATGTGCAGATCATATTTCTCATCCTTGCGAGAAAACCCTTGCTCTGGTATATCTGTAGTAAGTTGATTCAAAGTAAGCTCTTCATCTGGGAAAATAGAATTGGAAGTTATTATCAGCGATTCCCCTGCAGAATAAAAAAAGAGAAAGGAAATGGCTGAAGACATCATTGATATTTCAAATGAGAAGGAGAAAGAATCACTGATTGGTACTGAATCCCCTGATCATGATGATATCTAGTCTATGATAGTTGAAGGAAAAATGAAGAATATTGGTGAATTATGGGATGTTTCCTCACCTATTGATAGACTAAAAATTGATGATATACTGGTAGATTATCTACTTCGGAAAGGTATTTGAAGTATCTGTTATTTCTGATTTCTTACTAGAGAATTTGATTGAGATTGTTGAAGAAAGGATGTTGCTTGAAGGTATGAAAGGAGGTAAGATGGGAATCTTGGTTTAAAGAAGGTGTAAAAAGGCTATGCAGAGATTGTCTATATTGATTGTAGAAACTAAGAAGTGTGTTAAAGAGATCTCAAATGTTTACAAGTATTGTCTTCAGTGGTCTGCTGCTATAGACAACTTCAGAAGCAAAATTGAAGTGATTGAAGCTGAGGCGAATGAGATTGGAAAGAAATTTGACATATTTGAAGATAAAGAAGGGAAACAAAGGATAAGAGTTGGTGAAGTTCAGGCTGAACTGATCATTACACAAAGATAGAGAGATGATGTGACAAATACCTTCTGGCTTCTTAAAGAAATTGTTGAAGTTCGGTTAGAGCATCTTTTCATAATTCTTATTGATGCTGAAGATATTGAGAAATAATGTTCTAATGTATATTGGTAACCCTCTTTTACTCTATTGGGATTATTAGAAAGTACATACACAAAATTGGAGTCTGCTATTTTTAACTAGAAGAAGTTGTATCTAGTTCTCAAAGAAAGGTATAAGAACGTGTTTTAGGTGAAGAGTTCCTTCTTCACTTAATTTCTGCTTAAATGATCTAGACTATTGGAAGTTTTAGAAGTTTTTGGAAATATTTTTGAAAATTTGATGTCACCATGTTTGCACTCGTTTTTGGCACCCTATACCATTGATGACAAAGGGGGAGAGAGTTGGAATGGAGAGTGTTGGAGATAGTGGAGAGAAATCTTTTTGTTCACATGTTGCCATCAACGACAAAGGGGGAGATTGTTGGAAAAATGAATAAAGTTACCTATTTGTTGTCATTGATGTCACCATGTTGGTAGTATGCTGCCAGTTGGGTCCGGTACTCTTATACCGGTGCTTATCCTCTCTGATGGCTGGTCCGATACTTTGGTTGCCTTTCCGGTATTCTAGTCTACACTTCTTTACGGATGATAATATCTAGTTGCAATTTTGGGAAACTACTGATGGATGTTAAAGGCGTGCATGATTAGGTTATTTCATGCTCTGGTGCTAATAAAACATAGTAGCAACCAATAGATTGTTTTTTTCCTTGTTGCGTTGAATGTTATTCTTGGCCAACTTGTTAAATTAATTTTGATTTGATGTGAAAGCTTATGTGTGACCTATTTCTTGGTCTGAGCTGACATGATGAAATGTGCTAAAGATTGTTTTGTGTGTTTTGAAATATTTTGTGAACTATTGGAGCCGACATAATAACTATTAAATTTTTTTTAAAGTACTTTGTGGAAGTCGACCTAATTAGTGCCTGTGATGGAGATCAGGTATATATATAAGTATATGGTGAACAATTTGGATGTACGAGTGAATGAGTGAATGAGTGAGTAAGTACGAATGAGTGTGTGTGAATATGTGTAGTGAATCTATAGGAAAGTGACAGAGGAAATAGTGAAGAGGTAATGAATGTGAAGGTGTGATCAGAAAGGAAATAACTTGTTGGGTAGTTTTTCGCACACACACCCTGCTAAAAGCAGGGACCCTCTTTCGCTTCGGTTTTGGTGTTTTGGCCCTTTCTTTTGAGGTTTTGTCTTACCTAGGAATGTGCTTAAAATGTTTATTTTGAATGCCTAAGTGTTTCCCCCAGGTTATTCATTGAAAATCTTGAGTACTGGGTGAATTTCAGGCTTTTGCTTGGATTCAGGATTTTCCGCCCTAGTCAGATTTTCCCGGATCCTGCTTGGACTCTGGTTGGACCCTTGTTTTCCAGGGATTTTCAGCATTCACGGATTTTTGCATGGGTTGGATTTTCCTAGATTCCACCTTGTCGTCGGCTTCCCGAAATTCCTTTTCTGATAGTCTTATCAATTGTGTTGTTGGCTTCATGCGTGCTTTGAGGGGTGTATCTAACTTGGTTTCTGGGTCTCTTGGATTATTTCATGTTGGGGTTGTTTAGTATTGCATCATTTGTCATCTCCTAGCTGAATTCTGAACTTTCCTGTGCGCTAATGATAGATGAGTAGGGTTTTAAGACCTAGGGTTGTGTCGTATCAGGTGATTTCATCTTAAAACGGGCTTGAAACACAAGAAAAATTTATGAAGGGTCCATCCCTGACTTGATCCATTTTTAAATGTTTGAATTTCGTGACTAATCCGATGTTTGAGTAAAATTATGATTCAGCGTCGCAGTCCGGGATAATCCATCCCTTCCGAATTTTATTCGCTGTGACCTTTCAATGTCGGTGAGATGTCATATCGATCACACCATAGTTCACCGATCAAGTCTTTTATGCATATCAGTCGACAAGACAAAGAGGATTCGCCAAGACCTCACTCCATAAGAAAATGTCTCATCAACATGCTAGTTCATGTTCACTTTCAACAAGACAAACCCTGTCGCCAGGAGGTCATAGCGGGATCTGGTGGCTTTACCGATATTCATTTGCTTTGCTAGGACATCCATCCTTCGACAAGACCTCTCACCGAGCACTTTTTCTTTCATCGATCTCTACTCTTTTCAGTTGCTGTGACCCTTTGAAGTCACTGAGATGTCATTTAGGTCATTCTGTGTCTCACCAAAGCCCTTCGTGGGTTTGAATTTGATCGCCTGGACACTGTAATTTTCATGCCAAAGTCTTTTTGTCGGCAAGACAAACCTCATCGCCAAGAGCTCATAGCGAGCTCCTTTCATCTTGCCGATCTTCCATTATGTCGCTGAGACCTCCCCCTTTTGGTGAGACCTTTCGCCGAACATATCCTTCTCTTGTCGAGTGACCTTCTGTCAAGGAGACATTCATGCTTTGTTGAGACCTTACCGTGAGCTCCCTACTCTTTCTGATACCTTTGATTTTGCCGAGACTCCTAATGGTCACCAGGACTTCATAGCAAAACCTTTCTCTTGGTGAAGCTGGATCATTTTGGGGAAACCACCTATCGTTGGCAAGAGGTTATACCAATGGAACTCTTCATCGGTGAGACATAACGTAGTCGGTGGGACCTATGGCTTAGCTCAAGTGCTTCACTGAAAGCCATCCTAAGACCATCCGTTCATTGTGACTATATCTTTCTCACACCGAAGGCCTCTCATGTTCTATTTCTAGTTGATGAGACCAAAAGAAGTCACTGAGACCTTACCCTGACTACTCGCTGGTCACATCGAGATGTTTGTTACATCACCATTTGGAAAGACTTGGTAACTTCGCCAGGACCTCACAAAGATAAACTTTAGTCTGGCCGAAGTGGTTACTTAAACTTTGATGGTCGGTGAGACAAGGGTGATGCGTTGTGGCTTTATACCAAAGAAAGTCTCTCATCGACATGACTTTCACATTTGCTTTTGGCGAGACGTGCCCCACTCAGCGTGACCTCATCCCGAATGAGATTTGTTTGGCCGAAGTACTTGCCTTTGCACCGTTTAGTCCGGAATTGTGCCTTAACCATGGATTTCCACCGGGTCCAGATTTCTCCAAAATCTTCCATCCCTCTGGTTTCTCGAAAATACTCTTTGGCCCATTCTTCGTGGAAGTCCGTCCCTCACGGATTTTCCCGAAATCTGATGAAATATAAAGGAACATGAAATAGTTGGATTCGTTTACAATTTATGATGCATTTGATGATTATTTCATGTCATATTTGAATCTCCCATGCAATTTATTAATGAAAAATGATCAAGTTTAATGATTAAGTAGGTGTTTCCAGGTTACTCCGTTGGAATCCGATCGATCTAAAATTTCCTGAACTCCTCTCTGGCTCAGATTCTGTGGATGGTCTTGAAACCCAAAATTTGTTGTGGTCATTTTATATGAATTTTAATAACACTTCAGTTGTAGGGGATTCATTCTAATGATGTATTACTGGATTAACCTTGGTTTCCTATGGTTTTAACTATGGTTTTCATGTTGAGTGTAGGCTGAATCTAGCGAAGCAGCAGTTGGTTCCTCATTGTCTGATATAGAAGATTAAGCTGGATGTTAAGAATAGGATCCCTAAGAACAAGGTCACTGCAGATCAGACATAAAGTATTGAAAAAGATTTACAAATAGAGAAGACACATTGATAACACCCTGGGCGGTGTCTACAATGGATGCATTGCTTTTCAAGATAATGACAGGAAGAAGGAGGATCGCACCCAAGTATTTGAATCTGGAGTAGTTAAGAGAGTGGTGGCATGATGTTTATGCACCAAGTAATTATGATTCTGTGTTTGAGCAGCAACTAGATGATACAGCCACCTACCTTGTAGTCATTAATTAGTATTTGGCGTATAAGGTGGATTGGGATAGGTTGGTCAAGCACTTAAGAGAAGTGATTGCGTCCATTGAGAATTGACTTAGGGTTCTGCCCCTACCACCAGTAGCTGGCTTGGATGAGACGTTCTTGAAAGTACATGAAGAGCCAGATCAGAATGGAGATAATAGAGAAGGGGGCTAATGATAGGTTGCGGCGTGATTTGTGCTTCCCCATTATCTTCCTGCGCATCAGTCTAAACTGAATTGCGGATCTCAGGCAGACTTGGATGGAACATGCATTTAGTGCTTATTTGACTGGCCATGGGTTTCTCTTGACTGAGTTGTTGCACCATTAATGCTGTGAAACCCTTGCCTGGCTGATGGGTTTTCTGGGGAATTCTTTATATTGGGCATTTCGCCTCATTTGTAAAGGGGTTTTTTAGATAAGTTAGAACGGTTAGAAATAGTTAGATGGTTAGAAAGAAAAATAGTTATAAGTAGAGGTAGTTAGTAGCAAGTAGGTATTCTCAAGCAAATGTTATAAAAGAAATCTAGAATTGTTGCTATAGTGGACAATTTGAATACAAGAAATGACATTGTGATTTGGTGCCATACTTGTCTTCTTTTGTTTTGCATGGTTCTTTTTATTCTATCTTTAAAATTGCTTTGAGAAGGTTCATGTTTAGATTAGTTTTGGGTTCAATAATGTTTGTGATTTAATACTTGAATGTTGCAGCAATCCTTCAATCCATACTTTTCGCAACCAACTGATTGTTAGTTGCTTTGCAAAGTTAGCCTGGACTTCATATTTCGTGTGCCTAGTTCGATTGCGAAGATTTTCTCATTTCAACTACAAAAAGGGTTGTTGAATGAATGTTCATGATTTTAAAATCTTAACACCTTAGAAGATTGCACTATTTTCTATGAGATTGTAGATTTATCTTGGTCAAGCAGAGATCAGTTTTAGAAGGATTGGTCCATTCGAGTGTTGGTTACCTTCATTATCGATCTTAGGAGTAATGTTAGGCTTAGAATTCTCTCTGAAACCCTTATCCTTTTTTATTTCTTTGATTATTGGGTTAAATCTAGGATTGAAGCACCATCAAATTATTAGATCTGATAAAATTGATTCAACATTTGCTCATAGTAAGGTCCCATTGTGATTACCATAATTTTCACATTTCGTTACTGAGTTGTTTATGCACTGTCAAGACCTGACATTAGAGACCTTGGGGTTATCTCTTGAGGCTTGCTGATAGAGATTTACCTTTCAAGAGAGATAGGATATTATATTCTGTCTGGTTGTTATTGTGCAAAAAACACGATCAACAGGAACTGGCACTAGAAGGAGGGCCTGAACAAGAAAGTTGGATCAATTTTTGAACACCATCTCTCATGAGAGATTCAGAAGAAGAACAAAATATGCTCCAAGAGAGTAAGAGTTTCAGGAATTACTAGACCCTGCTTGGTCAAGGAGGGCTAAACAAAGGTGACATTGCTAGAAGTTGGATGAGCCTTTATGCTGAAAATTTGAGATGTGATAGATCTCTAGATCTGAAAAGTACAAGTTCTGAGTTAAGATGGAAAAGCAATCTTATGTTTTTCATGGTGAAAATTTTCTTTAGATTGATTTTCCACAACTTTGTGAGTCTTTGAATAAGAGTTTGGATCTCTAGAATGGTAAAGGTTTGCATCACTATGCATTGTTAGACAAGTGCAGAATTCATAATACCTATAGACACAGTGAGTTGGGATGCCTATACTTTTTGCGCCAAATCGAGAGGATTTTGCAGAGGGGTATTTTCATGTAGAACTTGCCTGAACCATTAGCCTCTACAAACCTAGGGTTTATTGATGCTGCAATCGAGGCATTTATGTAGATAGTTTAAGATCAGCTTGTTGATGGTAGGTGTTTACAAGATTTCATCTCATCTAAATGGTGCAGAGTTCATAATGAAACCCATTCAGAGTTCACTTGCCACTCATGTGTGGATGCCATCATTAAAGTTGGAAGATACCTAGAGTGGAAAGAAAAGTTAGACAAGGAATGCATTACAGAGAGGCCAACAAACTTTGAATCTAGAGATGATATTGCAGTTGATGTTGAGGTGGCTCTGGAGAGGATGGAGTATAAGGAATGCAAGTCTGAGGCATCAGAGTTAATAGAGGAACATTTAAGTGAAGAGCTACCTGTAAAGATCAAGGAGGATGTTCCTACAAAAGTTAGTCAAATTTTTGAAAATATAGTGGAGGATGAGTTGCAAGAAAAGGGAGTTACCATACCATCTCTTCCTTTCCAGGATGAAGATCTGATACAAACTAGATATAAAGAGTTTGTCGCTAGAATTAAGAAAGATTGGACAAGCTTGAGCTACGGTGTTTGCCTAGAGGAGTTGTTGTTACCAGCTTGGTGCAGGATACATGTGGAAGAGCATTCAGAATTCACATGCTTTTGGTGTCAGGAAGCCATAAAAGAGGTGGAGGAATGGGTACCACTGCCACAACATACAAGGGATACACAAAAGGATACATCAAATGAGTCCCTGATGGAAGAATTTCAATGAGTTACTGATGAATGCCCTGAAGAACATGAGGAAGAACTTAATGGAATGGCCAACATTCCTGATAACTGTGATCAAGAATTTGGACCAATTCCAATGGAGAAAGAACTTGGGGAGTTCCCTCATTTATCAAATTGTGTTTTTTCTCTGTCTGTTGATGAATTAAGCATTAAAAACTTACAAACTTTATGCATTAATAATGAGATAGCTAATGTGTCTCATATTGATATGCAGGAAAATTTGAATGATGCTAAAATTAGTAATGTTGCAGTCATAATTGATGGGTGTGATCACATAGCTGCAAGGGAAAATGTGCTTAAAAGCCAACCTGCGGTGCTTTTTCATGAGCATCATATTGAGAAACCTACTATACAAGACAACGTTTCTGAATTTTCATCATTGATTCCTCATGGAAATACTCCAACAGGCGAAAAGGGATCATTGTACCACCAGTGGAGACCTCCTGATGACATAGGTATCATCTCTTCACTATTGAAGAATGATGAATACCACATTTAGTCTCCAACCACACAAAATCAGGTTGTTTCTTTCTTTACTAAATTTTTTGGATCTTATCAATTTGATTATGGAGGTTTAGGAGAGACAACTTGCATATGGATTGATCATGGTTTCAATGAGTTGCCTCAATTGTTGATCATTCCTGATTATGAGTTTGAGTTTGAATGCTGCATTACTAAGCCTTGTTTTGCTAAATATAAAGATGAATTTGCATTCTTGAGGACTATTACCATCACCTTGTTGCTTATTCATGCCCTGAAGAGTCAAGTAGGGGTGGGTCTCAGTTCACCATGTCTGATGATGAGTGGTTATGAGTCTTTTGTACATAGTTAGGATAGATTGCTTTAGATTAGGTTTCCCTTTCTGCTTTGCTTTTGTTTGTTGTGGTTAGTTTAGGTTTTCTTTTGGTTTGTTTTGGTTTGTTTTGTTTTGCTCTGCTCTTGTTTTGGAGGTTTCTCTGTTTTCACCTGGATGTGTTGCACCTGCATGGAAAATCTATCTTCTCTAGAATTGTTCTAAGTATTTCATGCTGAACTTTAGTCCTGCATCTTGAAAGGATGGTTGAAATCTTTACTGATTGGCAACAGTTTTAATGCTGGATTTATAGAAGATTGAGTCACTGGTGTGGATTTGAACTTGAAATACTTTGAAATCTTATATCTCTCATATATTTTAAGAATCCTGATGTCACTATAGGAATCCTTGTGAAGTTTTGTCAAGTGAAAAATCCTATTTCTGCTTTAGCGCCACTGTGGTTCTTAGCCCTAGTGTGAACTTCTTGTTCACAAGTTGAAATGAAAGAGACATATAAAGAATATCCAAAGAAAGACAAATGAAATAAAGAATATCAAACAAATAAATTCAACTTATTAGGGATACCTGAATATCTCTATCGGGGCTATGGATGCCTAGCTGGTAGTAGAGCTATGTTCAGGAGAGTCACAGTGATAACCTTGTCGGGGCTCTGGATGTCTGACTGGCAGCAAGGCTCTATCCAGGTTGCTTTTGAAGTTAGAATCTTTACGTAGCCTGACTTGACTGAACTTGGTTTCTGTAGTAGCTAAAGGAGGGAAATGAACTCATGTGCACACGCTTGGATTTTTAGTTTATGGAAGGTTTGATCTATCCTTTGGTTCTAATTCTTTAGATCTCGCATTCTAACTTGTTTGTTTGATGGTGAGATTGAAACTAGAGATTCTGGATTCTGGATTCCTGTTCATCATCAAATGCTCTGGAGCATTTTCCCAGCAGAAGTCGCCATTTGTTGTGCATTTTTTTGCACACACACCTCACTGAAAGCAGGGACCCTCTTTCACTTCAGTTTTGGTGTTTTGGCCCTTTCTTTTGAGGTTTTGTCTTACCTAGGCATGTGCTTAAAATGTTTATTTTGAATGTCTAAGTGTTTCCCCTAGGTTATTCATTGAAAATCTTGAGTTTTGGGTGAATTTTGGGCTTTTGCTTCGATTCAGGATTTTCCGCCCTGGTCAGATTTTCCCGGATCCTGCTTGGACTCTGGCTAGACCCTTGTTTTTTAGGGATTTTCAGTATTCGTGGATTTCTATGTGGGCTGGATTTTCCCAGATTCTGCCCTGTCGTCGGCTTCCCGAAATTCCTTTTCTGACTATCTTAACAATTATGTTGTTGGCTTCATGCATGATTTGAGGGATGTATCTAACTTGGTTTATGGGTCTCTTGGATTATTTCATGTTGGGGTTGTTCAGTATTGTGTCATTTGTCATCTCCTAGCTGAATTCTGAACTTGCCTGTGTGCTAATGGTGGATGAGTAGGGTTTTAAGACCTAGGGCAGTGTCATATTAGGTGATTTCATCTTAAAATGGGCTTGAAACACAAGGAAAATTTATGAAGGGTCCATCCTTGACTTGCTCCATGTTTAAATGTTTGAATTTCGTGACTAATTTGGTGTTTGAATAAAATCGTGATTCAACGTTGCAGTCCGGGATAATCCATCCCTTCCAAATTTTATTCGCTATGACCTTTCAATGTCGGTGAGATGTCATATTGATCACACCGTAGTTCACCAATGAAGTATTTTATGCATATTAGTTGGTGAGACAAAGAGGATTCGTCGAGACCTCACTCCGTAAGAAAATGTCTCATTGACATGCTAGTTCATGTTTGCTTTCAGCAAGACAAACCTTGTCGCCAAGAGGTCATAGCAGGATCCAGTGGCTTTATCGATATTCATTTGCTTCGCCAGGACATCCGTCCTTCAACAAGACCTCCCACTGAGAACTTTTGCTTTCATCGAGCTCTACTCTTTTCAGTCGCTGTGACCCTTTGAAGTCACTGAGATGTCATTTAGGTCATCCTGTGTCTCACCGAAGCCCTTCATGGGTTTGAATTTGATTGCCCAAACATTGTAATTCTCACGTCGAAGTCTTTCTGTCGGAAAGACAAACCTCATTGCCAAGAGCTCATAGCGAGCTCCTTTCATCTTGCCGATCTTCCATTCTGTTGTTGAGACCTCCCCCTTTTGGCCAGACTTTTCGCTGAACATATCCTTCTCTTGTTGAGTGACCTTCTATCGGGGAGACATTCATGCTTCGTTGAGACCTTACCGTGAGCTCCCTACTCTTGCCGATACCTTTGCTTTCAGTGAGACTCCTAACGGTCACCAGGACTTCATAGCGAAACCTTTCTCTTGGTGAAGCCAGATCTTTTAAGGGAAACAACCTATCATCGGCAAGAGGTTATGCCGATGGAACTCTTCATCGGTGAGACATAATGTAGTCATTGGGACCTCTGGCCGAGCTCAAGCACTTCACCGAAAGCCCTCCTAAGTCCATCCATTCATTGTGACCGTATCTTTCTCACACCGTAGGTCTGTCATGTTCTATCGCTAGTCGGTGAGACCAAAAGAAGTCGCTAAGACCTTACCCCGATGACCTGCTGGTCACATCGAGATGTTTGTTACATCGCTGTTCGGCAAGACTCGGTAACTTCACTAGGACCTCATATAGATAAACTTTAGTCTGGCCGAAGTGGTTACTTAAAATTTGATGGTCAGTGAGACAAGGGTGATGCGCTGTGACTTTATATCAAAGAAAGTCTCTCATCGACATGACTTTCACATTCACTTTTGGCGAGACATGCCCCTCTTAGCATGACCTCATCCTGAATGAGATTTGTTTGGCCGAAGTACTTGCCTTTGCACCGTTTAGTCTAGAATTGTGCCTTAACCATGGATTTCCACTGGGTCCGAATTTCTCTGAAATTCGCCATCTATCTAGTTTCCCGAAAATCCTCTTTGGCCCATTCTTCGCAGAAGTCCGTCCCTCACAGATTTTCCCGAAATCTGATGAAATATAAAGGAACATGAAATAGTTGGATTCGTTTACAATTTATGATGCATTTGATGATTATTTCATGTCATATTTTAATCTCCCATGCGATTTATTGATGAAAAATGATCAAGTTTAATGATTAAGTAGGTGTTTCTAGGTTATTCCATTGGAATCTGATTGGTCTGGAATTTCCCAAATTCCTCTCTAGCTCAGATTCCGCGGATGCTCTTGAAACCCAAAATTTGTTGTGGTCATTTTATATGAATTTTAATAACACTTCAGTTGCAGGGGATGCATTCTAACGATGTATTAATAGATTAACCTTGGTTTCCTATGGTTTTTACTGTGGTTTTCATGTTGAGTGTAGGCTAAATCTAGTGAAGCAGTAGTTGGTTCCTCATTGTCTGATATAGAAGATTAAGCTAGACGTTAAGAATAGGATCCCTAAGAACTAGGTCACTGTAGATCAGACATAAAGTATTGAAAAAGATTTACAAATAGAGAAGACACATTGATAACACCCTAGGCGGTGTCTACAATGGCTGCATTGCTTTTTGAGATAATGACAGGAAGAAGGAGGATTGAACCCAAGTATTTGAATCTGGAGCAGTTGAGAGAGTGGTGGCATGATGTTTATGCACCAAGTAATGATGATTCTGTGTTCAAGCACTAGCTAGATGATACGACCACCTACCTTGTAGTCATTAATAGGTATTCGACGTATAAGGTAGATTGGGATAGGTCAGTCAAGCACTCAAGAGAAGAGATTGCATCCATTGAGAATTGACTTAGGGTTCTGCCCTTGCCACCAGTAGCTGGCCTGGATGAGATGTTCTTGAAAGTACATGAAGAGCCAGATTAGAATGGAGATAATAGGGAAGGGAGCTAATGATAGGCTATGACGCGATTTGTGCTTCCCCATTATCTTCCCGCGCATCAGTCCGAAATGCATTATGGATCTCAGGCTAACTTGGATGGAATGTGCATTTAGTGCTTATTTGACTGGTCGTGGGTTTCTCTTGACTGAGTTTTTGCACCATTAATGCTGTGAAACCCTTGCCTGGCTGATGGGTTTTTTGGGGAATTCTTTATATTGGGCATTTCGCCTCATTTATAAAGGGGTTTTTTAGATAAGTTAGAATGGTTAGAAATAGTTAGATGGTTAGAGAGAAAATTAGTTAGAAGTAGAGGTAGTTATTAGCAAGTAGGTATTCTCAAGAAAATGTTATAAAATAAATCTAGAATTGTTGGTACAGTGGACAATTTGAATACAAGAAATGACATTGTGATTTGGTGCCATACTTGTCTTCTTTTGTTTTGCATGGTTCTTTTTATTCTATCTTTAAAATTTCTTTGAGAAGGTTCATGTTTAGATTAGTTTTGGGTTTGATAATGTTTGTGATTTAATACTTGAATGTTGCAGCAATCCTTTAGTCCATACTTTTCGCAACCAACTGATTGTTAGTTGCTTTGCAAAGTTAGCCTAGACTTCATATTTTGTGTGCCTAGTTCGATTGTGAAGATTTGCTCATTTCAAGTGCAAAAAGGGTTGTTGAATGAATGTTCGTGATTTTAAAATCTTAACACCTCAAAAGATTGCACTGTTTTGTATGAGATTGTAGATTTATCTTGGTCAAGCAGAGATCGGTTTTAGAAGGATTGGTCCATTCGAGTGTTGGTTACCTTCATTATCAATCTTAGGAGTAATGTTAGGCTTAGAACTCTCTCTGAAACCCTTATCCTTTTTTATTTCTTTGATTATTGGGTTAAATCTAGGATTGAAGCACCATCAGATTGTTAGATCTGATAAAATTGATTCAACATTTGCTCGTAGTAAGGTCCCATTGTGATTACCAGCATTTTCACATTACGTTACTGAGTTGTTTATGCACTGTCAAGACCTGACATTAGAGACCTTGGGGTTATCTCTTGAGGCTTGCTGATAGAGATTTACCTTTCAAGAGAGATAGGATATTATATTCTGTCTGGCTGTTATTGTGCAGAAAATACGATCAACACAACTGTGAGCATATCAAAAACTATATCAACACATGTTAGGTGCATCTTTCCAATTTTTTTTTGGGCTGTAAAGCCTTACTCTAATTTGTATAATTATTTTTTAGTAAGTGAGCCTCTTGTTGGATAGTGAGTCCTTTTTGTAGGTAGTGAGCCTTTGTACTTGGACAGTGAGTCCTTCTTTTGGGAGTGAGCCTCCCTTTTTAAAATACTATATAGTGTGAGTTAACCTTCACCATGGTTTTTTCCTTATTGGGTTTTCCACGTAAAAATATGGTGTTCATTGTGTTGATTTACTTTTTTTTATTTGTGTTTCATGCTCATATTTAATAACATAATATTGTGGTTGAAGATTTGATAAGTGATAAAGTTTTAAGTTTGAATTTGTGTGAAAACTAATTCACCCCCCCTCTCAGTTATCCCGTGCTTGTTTAACAAAGGAGAATGATTCCTAAGTAGGGGTTGAAGCAGTGAAAAACTAGAATCTGGGAGTGTAGGATGAGAAGAATCAAACCCAAAAGTTAGTTTCTGGAACCCCCAAAAGGACCCATTCACCACGAAGGTGAATGAGTCCTCTATAGCTGAAAAATAACAACTTTTTGGCTGCAAGGTACACAACTTTTTATGCTCTAAAAACTTCCCTCATAGTTGCTATAATAGTTAGGTATCATTTATAATTGTTATTTGCATATTTTGGCTCTCATAATTGAGTGTTTTAATAAGAAAAATATTTATTGGTTATCATCTTATTCATTCATGGTGTTAAACCCTACCTTTTCTATTAAACATTTTGGTGAAGCCGACTCATTGAATATTGCAATTTTTTTTATTTTGAAGTCTTTCATTGCATCCTAGGATAGATATTGCATTCATTTTCATTTAAATTTTCATTGAATTAAAGATCTCATTTAGGGTTTAGAATTGCATTGTTTTGCATTTCTTAAATCTGAAAAATAAAAAAACAAGTTAGTCACTTTGCATATCATTTAGATTATATAAATTTGTATTTGAAAATAAAAAAGATTGCATTTCAAAAGGTGTTATTTACCCTTCATTTCACTTGCATTAGGTCATCAAATTCTGGAAATTTCTATCACATGAGTTATAGTTTGAAACTGGGCATGAAAAGCACATAAAAAACTCAAAATTTGCAATTTTCACCTGTTTAAAACCCTAATTTGGGACCCATTCACCTTTAATGGAAAATGATTCCCTGATCAGGATAAGCCTGTACCTTTTGGCATATGAAAAGTATCAAAAATCACTCAAAAATCACTAGAAACAATTCAAAAATACCTAACCAAGACCCATTCGCCCTTACCGAAAAATGAGTCCCTGTTAGATCTTGATTTGATTTTTTCTGGGATTTGAAACCTCAATTTTAGGCTTCTATTTTGTACTCTCACTTTCTTGTTTCAGTTTTCTAATTTGTTGTTTCATTAAGTTCATTGCATTTACCTTAAATTGCTTCATTTTAGTACATTGTCAAAATTCAAAATTGCATTTACAACATTTCATTTTAGTCTATTGCATTTTGTGGAATTTGAAAATTGCATTTTATTCTAGATCATTTCATTGCATCAATGTTAGTATCTGTCTTTTCCAAGTTTGCAAAGAAAAATTTAGTCAATAAGCATGTTTTTCATTCATTCAATACATTTCCTAGTTATGAGAGTCTCTTAGTGCAAGAGAGTGAAAATGTTGACACTTGCCTTAAACCTAAACCCCTCTTATATCTCCTATTTTTGGGAATGATGTGATATAAAATGATACAAACATAGATAACATGATGATCATAGTTTTTCTTCTCCTGATACCTCTCCTTTTAGTGACGAAGGTATCTTGGTGAAAGAAGATACAATCATTGAGAATCATGAAGGTCTTGTTTGTCTTTCTCCTCGTCACCCTTTGGAAGATATTGTGACACAAGAGAATGAGATCATAAACACATTCCTAAACATCACCTTACCTAGTTTCCATTCATCTTTTACTTGTGAGAATGTATTAGTGAAAGAGCATGCAATTGAAAGTGAGGACAATAGGTTGGTGTTAGATGATAAAATATTTAAGGTCTATAAAAAACTCTTTATGTTCCTTCCCCTACCTATCCTATTTTGGAAGACATTATGGGAAAAAGGAATGAAATTATAGAAAATCACGTTTGTGCTTCTCCTAGTATCTCTCCTAGTTGTGAAGAAGATACTTTTATGTTAGAAAATACAATTGATGAAAGTCATGAGAATCTTATGTGTCTCTCTTCCCCTAGGGAAAACATTATTGAACAAGAAAATGTCATCCTTGATAATGCAACCATTGATAACTCCCTTGTGATCAATTAATTTTAGAAGAACCAACCTTTGAATGTCATGAACATCTAGTTTGTAGTTCTCCTAAAAACTCCCCCCTAGGGAAGATATCTTGGTGGAAGAAAGTGATAACAATAGTGATGTGACTTCCTTAGATGAAGATGATGAAGTGACATTAGAATCCCCTTCAGTAAGAGATCATGAAAATAAGGATAAGTCTTCTAAGGTTATGCACATTAGATATCCCTTGAAGTACTCTCCTGATCCTAAACTTATCATTTATCCACCCTCACAAAAACCTCAAGTTCAAAACAAACCCGTGCTTATCCTCGAACCACCTAAGAATAATGTTTCATAACAATTGAATTATAAAACTGATGCTCATACATACAACACTAGGAACAATCCACAACCAAGATAAACAACTCAAACATCCCTCCCATTTCCTAGCCCTATCTTACCTGGTCCTCCTTGTTTGCCTTTAAAAAGTGGAAAGGAGTATGATCTTGTTGAGCAACTAAAGAATAATTCTGCTAAGATATCCTTATGGGATCTTATTCAAGATTCCCATCATTATCGTAACATGCTTCAAAGTGCTTTACAACAAGTCCCTACTGCTCCTAATGTGCAATCAAATGATGTGGCAACCCAAATTCAAGCTATGACTCCAACCAACTTGGACATTAATTTCCATCAAGATGAGTTCACTAGCACAAAAACAATAATAAACTAATGAAAAAACTACTAAAAACTACTTATAAATGATTGAACTTGGTCATGTGACCATTAGTATTTTATTTCCAGTCATTTATAATGCGACCAAATTCATGACAACCATTTTTAGTCATTTATAATGCGACAAAATTCATGACAACCATTTTTAGTCATTTATTGGTTGTTTTGATTGATTGATTTGGTAGTATATTTAGTCATTAATTGTTGTAATCCAGTCACTTATTTAGTCATTCTTTATTCAATGACATATGTAGTCGTTGATTTAATCATTGATTATTGTAATTTGGTCACTTATTGAGTCATTTTTGTTCACTGATTTATGTCCATTAGTAGTGTATTTAGTCATTAATTTTAATCATCATTTTGATCAATTTGGTAGTATATTTAGTCATTTTTATTTTGTAGGTCATATATTTAGTCATTTTTATTCACTGTTCACTAATTTCTGTCAATTCGTAGTATATTTAGTCATTTTTGTTTCACAAGTCATATATTTAGTCATACTTATTCACTGATCACTAATTTTTGTCAATTGGTAGTATATTTAGTTAGTTTAATTATTAATTGACATCAATTAGGAGTATATTTAGTCATTTTAATTGACTGATATTTAAGGATTTAAACATAAAACATAGAAATACACATCAATCATCAATTGCATATAATAAGACAACCATTGAGAAGGAAAAATCAGTGAAATTTATTAATAAAAGAAATGTGTTCTAGTTACAACTTAGAAATAGAGTATTACAATTTTTATTTTCAGTCACAAGATTGAAAATTTGAGTTATAATATTGCATAAAAATGACTGCAAGAAAGAAACTTCTCCAAAAAACTTTTGCAATGATAGAAACACATGCTTGGAGCCCTTAAATGTGAGCACATTCACCTTTCATCTCTTAAAGCTTCTACAACATGGGAAATTTCTTGGAGCAAGCTGTAATGTGTAGAATCCAAGGAGTGTGTTGATTGTGTCCCATATATGAAGCTCTCTCCTTCAATGCAGTCAACAATAACCTAGATAAAATCTTTCCTCCTTTATATGCAACGTGTCATCTGATATGAGAAACATGGTTTTCCTTTTCTTCCATGAATGAATTTGTGCCTCAATACAACCAACAAAATTACTATTAGTCTCAATTTAGAAAGAATAAAAGTGTATTGCTTATTGCAAGTTTACAAAAGTAAGTCCAAACATAGTAGAAAGATAAATCAATTAAAAAATTGTAGGAGACATATCACATCCACAAACATGGGAGAGCTATGCAAAATTGGATAAATTGGTTTGGAAAGTGAAGGTAGTAGGGTAATTCTAGATTCAAGAATTTTACTTAATGCTATGGAATAGAAGAAAAAAGAATCATTTATCTACCACCATAGTGAAAAGTTAGCAATTGCATTTGGTTTGTTAAACAAGGCCCTTGGTACAACTATTAGAGCTGTTAAGAACCTTCAGGTATGTTTTTATTTTCACATTGCATCTAAATTCATCTCCAAGATTGTTGCAAGAGAAATTGTTCTGAGAGATGTGAACCATTTCCATCATTTTAAACAGGGACAATGTTCATGAATGATGTTTGACACATAAATGTATAGTATATTCTGACATTTTTTGTTCATAAATAGTATTGAAAAATCAACAATTAAGTCATCAACATCATCTTCTTGATGGCCACCATGTCAGTGAGTTCCCCTTGAATGAATAACCTTAGCTACAATAGGAATTTTGACAAGTAACTGAAGTCAGACAGACAATATATACTCTTGAACTATTAGTTACTCGTAGAAATGGTACAATTTGCATATTAGAGGCAATGCAAGCCATTTTAAGATTCAACAAAAAAATTGTACAAATTACATGATAAACATTTCTAAAAAAATAAGAATAAGAATGAAGCAGTTACCAAACATAAAAAATGAAAATATGAGTAAAATGAAGATTAGTATGATGCATTTTAATTTCAAGTGCCAACTCAAAATTCACTATAAAACATTATTCAACCTTGAACCTCTCCAATCTCACAAAATTGAATAGTTCCTTCAATCTATAATACTAAATCCTATATTTTGAATTGCAAAAAATATAAACCTTAATATGAACTTGTGATCTTCTCCTAAGTGTAGATAAATGCATTATATCTAACTATAATAAAGAAAAAAACTTTAACAACAACCAAACAAAAAAAAAAAAACTTTCCTACTCAAAATATATAAACTCTGAAATATATACATCCAACTTATCTTTCACATATTTTAAAAAATATTAAATATTTTTTGCCATTAATTTTTACTCACTAAAAAAACTATTATTTCCAAAAAAATTAATGAAATAGAAATGAAAAACAACTGGAGAAACAAAATCATGATAAAGGAAAATAATTTTCCAAACTTGCATGAATTTCATAACAAAGAAATAGTGCTAAAAGATTACATTAGTTTCTGGGTAGACAGGGACTAATAAAAAAGTACTTCTATTGTATACATTTCTACTTGCACGGAGATTATCTTCTCCACAACAATAGTTTAAGCCACAAAAAATATGTAGCATTTTCTTCCATTTTCAGCACCTTTTATATATTTTTTTATACAAAAGACAACCTTAGAGAAGAGAAAGGTCTACATCCAATTGTTGTTTGACATTCAACACCATTTCCCTACATGAAAATGTGGAAGCATAGATGAAGCATAGACAAGGAAAGAAAACTATTAAAAAAAAATCCTCAAAGAAATGTGACACCACATCTCTGCAAGGCCCAACAACAAACCATGTGGTTTTGTGGCACCTCCACCGCAACACCGCATAGTTTGTTGATGGGCCTTGTGGTGATGCGGTGTCACATTTCTTTGAGGCATTTTTTAAAACAATTCACTTGCCTTTTCTATGCTTCATCTATGCTTCCACATTTTCATGTAGGAAATGGTATTGAATGTGCTTTTATTCAAGGAAAAATAGATTGTTTGTCCTTCTTTAATCACATACCCAATTTGGAATTAATGCATCAATATTGAAATTGGTTGCAATTCTATTAAATTGAAAGATTTCTGCAATTACTCATTTTGTTAAACAAAAAAATGCCTGTCAACTCAACTTGTTTGTTGTTTGCTCCAATGGCCTTGCAAAGCAACCTAGAATGTTATAGAATGGCATTAAGACATGAAGTTTCACCCAGGTTCAAAATCACATAATCAACACACAAGTTCTAGTCATTCTTGAGAGTGTTGGTGGTGGCTACGATTGGTTGGAGATTAGGTCACCTTTATCTACCATGAAAACTAGAAATTAATCTAAAGTGGTAAAGTTTCCTTTATGCTTCATTGACTTGATTGTTTTGGCAAGCAAATTTTAAAAGAAAGATATATTCCATGCTTATTTCCTGACAATACAGATAGTTTACTCCTCTTTGCACATAAACTTGATTTGGTTTTGAATTTGTGTGACATTATTATTTGAATTAAATAACCTACTGGTGCTTTTGGAATTCATCTACTAATGTTGTGAGCATGTAATGAAGAATGTATAGAAGCACCTCAACTATTCATCTAAATTTAAAAGGGTACTCTTAAATGACCTACAAAACATGACAAAAAACTCATAATATGACACTAATTTATGCTGCTTCAATATATTATCATGACTTTGACCTGTCAACGCATGCTTCTAAAATGTTCCAACATATTTTCTATGTCAAAATTATTCTCTTGAAAGGGTTTCTTTTTGAAAAACACACTAATTCCCATCTTTATCTACAAAATAGGGTTTTAGACCTGACATATTCTATCAAATGTCAAACTAAAAAGGTATGCCTGCAAGCATCTCACCTTTCATGAGATGACAAAATTAAATCAATAAAAACTTGAATGTGGTATTGAGGAGAATGATGTTACTCGATGTCACACTTCAATTTAAAGGGTGAGACAGTCTGGAAAACAAGGCCACACTACAATATAAAGGGAAAGATAATATGGAAAGTAGGGAACACTTCAATCTAAAGGGAAAGACAATCTAGAAAAAAAGGTCACACTTTTCACACTTTCATCTAAGGGGCAAGACAATCTGAGAAGAAAGGTCACATCAATCTAGAGGGTAAGCAACAAGATAATTTGGAAAACAAGGTCATACTTCAATCTGAGGGGCAAGATGATCTGGAAAATTCCCATTGTCAGGTGCTAAAGTAAAAAGAAAATTACAAACAATGAAAATTGTTAGTTTAGATCATAATTCTTACCATCCACTCATAAAAAATTTTGATGCCCAAGTTTGTAGCACCTTATAGAAATTCTGGACGACAAAAAAATTAATATAAGATATGGTGTAATGAAAAGAAAACCTGCCATAATCTTGAAAGTAGGTAAGAACAGTAACTAAAAGTTTGCTATCATGTTATACAAGAAACCATAAATATATTTTCTGGCATTGTTTTCTAGGTCCATTTAGATTTGTAACTATTGTAATATTTTGTTTCCTTTCACACTAGACAAGAATAACATCAATTTAAAAAATAGGTGCAGAGTGTAGACCCTTTTGAAAGACAACAAATACACTTGAGAGAAATGCTTCATGTGAAAGTAGATTCAACAACTGCAGCAAACAACTATATTACATCAATTTGCACTTTCCAAAACATTTTTCAAAAACAAACTGGAATGTGGAAATTGTCAATTGCAATTTCTTTTATGTCTTCACACAATCATTCACATTTCCTATAGGCTTCAATATGTACGCAACATAGATGGAAAAAAAAAATCATGTAAAAGGTATACACAAAAATAACTAACATGGAATTCCCCCATCAATAAGACCAACTCATTAATGTTTAGTACAAGAACATTGCAGATTTCTCTAAATTGGAGCATACAAGGAAATAAATGCTTACGAAAGGTAAAATTCATAATTAACACATCCTCTGTCACATGCTAATACAAAAATATTGAGATAATGTCCAACAGTAGGTGAATCATTCAAAAGAGTATTTTTGCATCAATTCTTTATCATTGAATTTTGTGCAAAAGTTTTTGTGAAGGCTTTGGTGATCCGAATTGTTTGAACCCCTTGCAAGGTCTAGAGAAGAATTAGGTAGGGATATCAGGGGATGGCTGGATCCAAGTCAAGATAAAGATACTAACAAAATTTCTAAATGCAAAGACAATTAAAATGCATCTCCTATAAAAGTATAGTGCCTAATTTGGATAAGTTACTACCAATATGACACATACAAAAACCTAAAACAATTTCTATAAAATAAGGCAATGAAGATGTGCACATTTGAATAGTTTAACATTAAAAAAAATTGAAGACCTCATTCAAAGAAGCTAGGTTTGTGAGTGAAATTTCTGATTATTTAATAAGGATTGCAGACTTATATTAGTGTATATTGTGTAAGGATGTTTGTCATCGAAGTTGTTATTCTAGTTTGTTGTCCACTATTGTTATTAATATTCAAGCTACTTGACTCAAAAGATTGTATGAGATTCCACCCAAACATAAAGGCTAGAGAAATATTGTTAGACTCAACTACAACCTCCATGGTAGACTTGTATGCAAAACGAGAGAGCATAGAGAAACCACCCAAACCATTTGGCATAATACAACTAAGAATTGTGATCTCATGGACAACCATGATTGTAGGATAGGCACAAAATTGATTTGTTGGAAAGGATTTAGAAAATTGATATTGTAATGATGCAAAGATTTGATGGGTTCCAAACATTGTTATATTTTCTTTAAATTTGAAACAAAATGGCTCCACCAAAATTGAAGGAGTTTCCTTGTGGCATAATATTAATTAAAAAAAATCTTGATTGGTCCTTTCACACTCGTTTCAATCCCAAGGATAAGGTAATAATCGATTGCAACATAAGAGAAGATCACAAAGAAATCACAATAACTATTCATCAAAGCATCCCTCTATTTAGTATATTTATTGAAACTCCCAATCCAACTGCTACAAAAGATTATATGAATTCCATAAGTCATTTGACAAACTAGTCCATAAGGATAGCTGGAATAGGAAATTTGGTTTAGGGGAGGAGTCAACCTCTTAAGAGTGTTTTATTGACAATTCTGAATGAGAGAAACACAATAAAAAAAATCCAGATGCTTATAACACTTCAGTATTGACTCTCCTAAGTCCACTATTGGGTGCTATTTTTATGCAAAGAAAATTCATACAAAGAAGATTGTAGGTAGAGGTTGGAAATGACTAGATAATTTGATTGATGACAAGTGTGCCTTAATTTTTTCCCAATGGAAACATTTAGTAGATTCTTTTGGTTCTTTGATTCAAATGCTAATAGTCATTCAACTAACTAGTGTGATTGATTTCTATAGCGTAGAAAAATGGATCTTTGGACATCTTCACACTTTATATGGGAATAATTAATGATAAATTGGACTTAATGACACCATGATTTAGTGTTGTGAGGTGTCTTACGTGTCCACACTAGGTCTTGGACCCTTTCAAACTGAATAAAATACATTTATCGATGTCTTGTAAAGGTGTTGTAAAGTGTTGTAAATGACTTTCACACTTTTCTAGACTTTTATTAAGTATTTAGGTCTAATGGACCTATTTTTCCCTTAATTTAATGTTATAAAATGTATTTAATTGCACTCACATTAATCTAGAAGGCTTGTAAATTAAACCTAATTTTAATCTAGTGTTGTAATGTATTTTACACATTCACATTGGATGTTGTGCCTTTCTAGGCTATGTGGATCTCATTTTAATGTTGTAGAGTGTATTTAAACACACTTTCACATTGAAATTTCTTTCCCTATCCCTAATTACCCTTTATATCATCATTAATAGGCCCCTATGACCCCATATTGTGCATCCCAAGGCTTATTTTTATGAAAAACCCAAAAAAATCAACATATAAACCTAATTTCTTCACTCCCCGACATCCCAACTGGAAAAATAGCCCTTGTGGGACCCATTCAGCCAAGATGGTAAATGAGTCCCATTTGAGCTAATTTTGAGGTTTGAGTGGGAAAAAATAGGTTTTAAGTTAATTTTCTTCAATGTCGGCCTTAGGGATCAAATTAACGGGCATTTGAGTTGGATTTCTTATATAAAAATATTTTAAACCCTAATTCATTATTCATTCATCATTCATTATCCATTTCAAGTCAAGCAAGCTAGGGTTTAGCATTTTAAGTCTTCACAAAGTCATCAAGGTAGCATTCAAGCTCATTTTTGAGGCATTCAAGGGTAGATTCTTCATCTATTGTTGTAGCACTTGAAGATCCATCATCATAGAAAGGTTTTAATTATAATATTTCATGTTCATGCTTCATCTTATTTCTTCATTTGGTTTAATTACTTAAATGGGGTTTGACCAAGGCAAACCCCTATTCCCTAACATTCAACATTTCTCTCTCTTTATTTGTGTGGTTGGAGATCTAGGAGCTTTGAAGGCTTGAAGATAATTGAAGAATACGTTGCAAACTTGTTGAATTCATCTCCCTATTGTAAATGTCAAGATATCCACAAAAAATCAAATACAATGCCAAAAATCAGGGTTTAAGATCCAAACACTTGGAGGAATAGAAAGAGAAGACTGATAGTTCCATTTCCACTTTCTAGTTTTTAGAAAATTCAAAGTGGATTCATTCACCATTAGTGGAGAATGAGTCCCACTGTACCTTTTTTTTAGAGATTTTTTGTAGATTCAGATACCCATTTTCCCAAAACAAACTTAGGTACAGTTTTCTAGACCTAGGATTAATTTGTCTAGAATGGAAAATGAGTCCCAGTAGGTCAAAATATCAGGATCAATAGCATTTCCAGTCTTCATTCTAGTATTCAACACATTTCCAAGTGCACACTTGCTGTTTTACTTTCTTGTTCTATTTTACTTGAATTTCTACTCATTTTTCTAGGTCTTTTTGCATACTACACTATGTTTTTGAACATTTTGCATTTTCCAAGCTTAGTCTTGGTGGTGAACCCTCATTTTCTGTTATTATCTCCCTAGAACCTTGCCTTTGTTAGATTTCAATCACCTTTGTATTGAAATCTCAAGGGTTTATTCTTGAATGAAGTGTTGATCTTTGTCTCTTTCCTTTTAGGTGCAAAACCTTAGAGGTGCAAGAGGTGACAAAAATCATTGTTTCAATGTCTAAATTTTGTTGAGGACTCAAGAAAAAAATACTCGGTCATACTTGGTGATGAAACAAGGTGGAAATCTCACCAAATCTAGCTCAAAGGATGGTGGCTTTCCCAAAGTTTCAAAAAGTGTATTAATGTTGAAGTCTTAATAAAAACTAAATTCACTGCATGGTGGACACTGCAAGAGTAGAAAACAACATTAAAACCAAGTTGAATTAATTTCTTCAAGATTTAGCTAAGTGAAATAAAAAAAAATTCTTTCTAAGAGTATGTGCAGGATCATCATGGAAAAACTAGGCCCTTAAGTGGCAAAAAATTTAGAAAAATCAGAGTTAGGCAACTTGACGTTAAATTTTGAATAAGTTATCTATATTATTTCAAAAATATGTAAGAATAAAATTTGTAGCAAATTGAATGTAATTTCTAAACTACTAGGTTTATTTAAAAATAAATCTATTTGGTGAAAATTTGAAATTTCAATGCAATAGTACTTAAATTTTAGGGAAAAAATAAGTAGGTGTTTGTCTGACCACCCTAACCACAATAAAATGATAATATTTTCTTATCAGATTTTAGATATAAGTAGAGGACTCATGTCTAGATGTGATGCATATTTTTTTGTAATTGTTTTCCAAGTAAATAATTAATTATGAATTTTTTACAACTTTTAAAAAATATAAAAAATCGTATGTCTAACCACCTTAACTTGCTCAAAACTTCACGAAATTCTTTTTTTTTTTAAATCCTATAGTATGCAAAGCATAGAATGCGACACATGTTTCAGATTCAAAAAATGTGATACTGTTTGAAAGCTATAGATGTTTTTCAATCAGCCTATCAATTAGGACTTTAGTCGTAATTCAAATAGAAAATGAATAATAATTATTTATTAAATTCAAAGTAAAGCATAATTTATATTGGTGGAAAGTTGAGAATCTCCTTTGAAAACCCTTTTCGTTTCATCAATTTTTGGTAAAAAAAAGTCATCATCCACATACCCTACACATACCCATCATATCACCACTTTTTGGCCCATCATGATCCGGCACATACCCCTAAGATAGAATTTTAATCTAAAAAGAATTGTTCATTTGAGTCCAAAATTAAACAAGAAAATATTAAAAAGCATACAAGTTAAAAATTTGATGAAAAAGACACTTCGTATATGCAAAAGTGTACATTGGCATTAGAGTATCACAATCCCTAATCTCATAACAAAGATTCTAAAATTGATCTTCCAAATTACAATGATGGTGATGCTTATTAGGCTATCACCTAGGTAAACAAGATGAAATGTGATGTTTCACTTCACCCTACCACATTCAATGAACAATCAATTATAGTAGTTGAGTGAAACCTCAAACACATTTTAAAAATGAGCATCATTAAACATTCTAAAGAAATGTGTTGCAAATTAATTCAAATTTCAAGTGCATAGAAGGAAGACATATATCTAATTGTTATATTATAAGTAATTAATGTAACAAGAGACTAAGTCTTAAATTAAAAATGAAAAGATAACAATTGTATTCCATAAGGCCTAGAGGACAGGGAACACATCCCCAGCTACCCAAAATGTGAAGGATGATTGGAATGCAACTTTGAGGGCAGGGATGCATTGTAAGGGTACTCTAGAAACATATTTATTTTTTACAGAAAAAGATAGGAGAACGATTAGCAACAAGAGAAAGGAAAAACAATTTGAAATATTATTGCAAGTCTTATTAATGTGTTTTTTTATCAATTTCTAATTGTTATAGAAGTATGACTAAGAGTAGGATTTATTGTCTACAAAAAAAATAATACAAGGATATAGGATGATATAGTCACAATAAAAAAAACAATGTCAGACAAAGATTTAGTGTCACCATAACTAGCTTTCATCATTAAGTGGTACCTCATTCTGATTGAAAACAACTAAATCAAAATTTTCAATAACAAAAATGATAGGGAAAATCATAAAGCTTACCATATGATGTGGAATAGAAAAAATAAGATCTTCTTCTTGGTGTTATCTCCATTTGTTCCACTGCAAAAAGCATGATTGCAATGCTTGTAATGAAAAGTGCATTTCAAAACTCAAATATCAACCTTAATATGGTATTAAAGATTAACATAAAGTTATAATGGTTAGCACACTTGTCATCTCATCAAATCTTTACTCATTTAGCCAATGTCTATCTCCTAGAAAAGAAATGATGACATTTTATCAAAGAAACAATTCATATCCACCTATTATCCACCTTCAGAAGTTGTCTAAATGGGCATATGTATACTCCTTCTATGCACATTTGTATTATCTGAGAATTGTGTTCATCTTTATATAAGTCATCCGTGAAAACAATGGCTCCTTGCCAAAAGAACAACAAAACTAAATTCTTGATTCAAAAATCTTAGTAACCTCCATAAAAAACACCAAGCTTAACACAACCTAGATATAGTGTTGTTAAAATACAAAACCTAAACCTACAATGAGTAGAAACATACAGGTCCAAAACAATTATCATGAAATTGTGTAGTGCCTTTGAGTAATGGGACTTAAACAACCATACATCATGTTATTTAATATTTCATCCTTGGTGATATGAACCTATCATTTTGTTTGCCAATCCCGCTGAACTACAATGCATTTAAAAGCCACTATCATGAAGATATTAAAGATGTCACATGAAAAACCCTAGCAACTGGAGTAATGAATAAAATGCTAAAGAGGACATTATCTAATCATAGGAAAATACATCATTTATTTATTTTTTAAATTAAAAGAAATCATTCTAAACCCTATATAGGATACATTGATACTTCAAAAGCATCTGAAGGAATTTGAAATTATGCAAATATATGTCAATTAAATACCTAGATTACAAATAGTAGCGTGAACAATGTAACCCTTGTTGAGCAAAGCAGGAATGAGATAAGCAACAATGAATCCTATGCCTCTTGACATGCACATCTCCTTACCATTCTCTGTCATTCTTTACTGAAAAGCTTAAACGCAACCAACTTGAACTATTTATAGGGAGAACATAAATATGCCATATCACTTCTCTATTTTGGTAGGCGACACGTGAAAATAAGGTTTCGACGAAGGTTTTAGAGTATGCTTATTAAAATTAAACTTATGTCATTTAAATTCTCTATTTTGGTAGGCGACACGTGAAAATAAGGTTTCAAATAGCACTATTAATTTTTTATTCCTTAAATGATCTATTCAAATAGATTGTGACTAAATAAACATGACTAATTATTTAGTCATTTTTTTTGTATGACTAAATAATTTTTTAGTCATGACTAAATTAGTCATTTATTTACTCATTTAAAGCTGAGTTGCAAAAAATTAGTATAATTTAGTCATTTTTAGTTGTTGTGACTAAAATTTTTAGTCACTTAGTCATTTATTTTCCAAATTCTACTAGTGCATGGTTACCTCCATTAGAAATTCAAAAGAAATATGAAGCTTTCAACATAATAGTCCACATTGGTCAAATTGTGATAAAACAAACTCTTGTTGACAATGGTTTAGCCTTGAATGTGTGTAGTATGAGGAAAAGTGATATTAAACCCAATTCTTTATCTATTCGAGGATTTGACAACATAGGAAAATAACCACTCGGAGTCATCACATTATCTATCAGAGTTGGGGAAGTAACTATTGGATAGGACAACTGAGAGGGGGGGTGTGAATTAGTTGTCACATATTATAACCTTAAATTCAATTACCAAAACTAACACATGGGTAAACCCATAAAAGTGGTTTACAATTCGAATGAGGAAGGAAAACTTGTAAAAAATGACCCCATGCAAAAAAAAATTCATTTTGGGGGTTCGAACGAACTAGTTGGTTCAAACAAACCAAAAGAGGGTTCACTCAAACCAGGGTTTAAGTGAACCCATTTAATTCATGTACGAACCAATTGGCCAAAAAATAAAATGGAAACCCCTCTATGGAAGGGTGTTCACTCGAACCCCCCATGGTTTGAGTGAACCCCCCGTTTCCTTGATTTTTGACTTTGTTCACAAAAAATATCAAAAATTTTGCACTTCGGAGCTCAGTTTGAAGATGAAAATGGAGGAAAATTCATAGACTCAACTAGAATAAAGTAGTCCTCAAAATGAGCTATCCAACGAATATAATTTTAATATGTATTTTTTTTTTAGTTTTATTAAACATAGGTTTTTCATTGAAAATCAAGCTCTCTATTCTGCACATGTGGAAAAATAGCAGATTATCAATTTTTTTGAAAAATATGAGTGCACTATATATTGAAGTCCTTGATCCAACAAAAAAATAATTGAATTTCGATACAAACAAAAAATTTATGCATTATACAGTTGTGCTATGTATGAATTGTAATTGGTTTGTCTTCAAAACTTGATTAAATAAAAATATTCAATAAAAACTAACCAAGTGGAAGCTTGGATATTGGAGTTACAAATCTAAATTCGAAAGAATTAGAATTTTATCCTTCATGGAAAAAAAGTTATCGTTATACGGTGAGCCACTTTTTAAAATGTTGTTTTATGAAAAAAACCAGTTTTCAAGGGAGATGGAAAAATGTAATTTGATTCCAAATTTTTTGAAAAAAATATATTTAGAATCTAGAGACAAAATGTCATGAAACTCTAGTTTGCATCATCTTCAAATTCCTCACGGTTTAGCTGCTATGGGTGCCTGAAAGTGAAGATTTAGTTAAAAAATTTATTTAAGTGTCGAGTTTGGCCAAAAATTGTAAACCATCAAATGCAAATCCATAAAAAAAATAACACCAGATTTACATGGAAAACCCAATGAGGGAAAAACCATGGTGAGGATTAACTCACACTATAGAGAATATCAAAACCAATTACAAAAAGGCTCACTATCTGAGATAAGGCTCAGTTCCTAAGATAAGGACTCACTGTCTATAGGGCTACAACCCGGAGGGCTCACTTACATAGAGATATAAAGAAGACAAAGAAGACTTGTTATAGAGAGACAATAATACCAATGCAATTAAGATTCCACCACAATTACTTATCAACTCACATGAATGATAAAGTTATCCTTGTGCTCAATGCATCCAGAAACTCAATTTTTAAGCTCCACACTAAACAACCACACACTTAACTCACACACATTAAGAATAGCAAGTCATGCCTGCTCTTTCACTTATCTTCCTTCTTTTCTTATGTACAATTTTCATCACTAGCACATTCTGTATTTATATTATCTCCAACCTTGAAAAGATACAAAGTTGGCCATCCGACTTCAAATTCAAATTAGGTCAACACCAAACATCCTAGGATGGAATTAGAATGAGGGTGACCCAAAACAAATGCTTCACCGGGACCCATAATAGATCCAAAACACTTCATCAACTTCAAAACTAGTGCTTGACACATAGTCGACCATACCAGTGTAAAACACATAGATCAATTAAGCTCGATAATTCCAAATGCCAAAACCAACTTCAATAGAACCAGGGAAACACAAATCTTGAACCATATGCCATAAGACTTCATTAAAGAGAAATCTAGACCAACAAAAAATATCCCAAACCTCAATCAACACAACAAAACATAATTCACCAACAACCTTCTTTTAATACAATTTTCTCAATATCCTTGACATGTACAATCAACAACAACTAGTAGATAAACATCTAATAGGTTGACATCAATGTAAAAACTTCATTCTTCTTCCATTCTTGCAAAAATCTACCCCTTTGTCATTGATGGAAACACATGATGTGAAAAAATATCAAAGACACCATATCTATTTTGAAAATAATTCTCAAGATTTTTCCTTTCTGTCTTTTCTACTTCTCCCCTTTTTGAAAGATCATCTTCCTCATTACCTGCTTTCTCTTATTAACTTTCTTTTCCTTTTCATATGCTCTCTCTCCTTTTTTCTTTTTTCACATGCTTTCTCTCCCTTTTTTTTCCTTTTTCACTTGCTCTCTCTCCCCTTTTTTAATTTTTCACATGCTCTCTCTCCCCCTTTGACATCAATGGAAAAGGAAAAAGATATGTCGATTGAAACTTCCTTTGACATGAAAACAAAATAATCATAATGACAACACTTAGAAAATATTCCTGCTCCCCTTGAGGGCAACCACCAACAATCATTAGTCGAAAAGATAAAATCATGAATTCCTTAGACTAATGCATCTCCAAATGTATCTTAGTTTGTAAAAGGAGGGGAAATAACCCATAGCTTATCCTGGAGATACTCAAAAGTATCTTTAGGAAGAGCCTTTGTAAATATATCTGTATTCTGATCCTTTTTTGAAACATACTCAATCTTGAATTCATTCTCCATGACCTCTCTTAAGAAATGATACCTGATAGATATATTCTTTATTCTTGAGTGCATCACAAGATTCTTCGAAATGTTAATTGCACTTGTGTTATCAAAAAAGATAGAAATAGGATCACCATGTAGCACTTTTATATCTTTCACTATGATAGCATGATGCATCAACAATATACTTAGCTTCAGTAGTAGACAAAGAGACTGAATCTTTCTTTTTACTCAACCACACCATCAATCTACATCCAAGAAAGAATGCACCACCACTTGTACTCTTTCTGTCATCTATACTTCTGACCCAATCTACATCTGTGTAAGCACTGAGTGTAAAATCAATATCTTTAGGATACCATAATCCATAATCCAGAGTGCCTTTCAAATATCTAAATATTCTTTTAACTACAATAACATGTGTTTCCTTCAGATCTTCTTGAAATCTAGCTACAAGACAAACCACATGCATAATATCCGGTCTAGTAGTAGTCAAATATGGTAGTCCACCAATCATAGATCTATACTTGCTCTGGTCAATCTTAAGCGAATCATCATATTTTCCCAACTTGAATCTAGTCACCATAGGAGTACTTACGGGTTTGGAGCCGTCCATCCCAAATTTTCTCAACATTTCTCTCACATACTTAGATTGTGAAATGAAAATTCCTTTTTCTGTTTGATTAATCTATGGCCCAAGAAAGAAATTCATCTTGCCAAATATAGAAATTTAAAATTCTTTCTACATTTCTTTTGCAAACATCTTTCACATCTTTTCATTTCATCCAAAGATAATGTCATCAACATATACAACTACAAGCAAGATTTTGTTATTTTCAATCTTGAAATACAAATTACTATCTGTCTTACCTTTGTTAAATCCTTGTTGATTCAAGTACTTATCTAACCTTGCATACTAGGCTCTAGGATCCTTCTTCAATACATATAAAGTTTTCTTTAATCTACACACCATATCCAGTTGATCTGTTAATTGAAATCCTTCTGATTGTTCCATGTAAACCTCTTCATCTAGTTCACCATTCAAAAATACTGACTTGACATCTATCTGATAGAATTTGAAATATTTATAAGCAACTAATGCCAAGAACATACTTATAGCTTCCATTCTTGCTACCAGGGAAAAATTCTCCTGAAAATATATACCTTCCACTTGTGAGTAGCATTTACACACAAGCCTTGATTTGTTTCTGACAACTTTCCCATTCTCATTCAACTGTTTCTGAATACCCATTTTGATCCAATGATTTTTTTTCTATCTGTCTTGGGACCAATTCCCAAGCTTGATTCTTTTCAATCTGCAAAAGTTCTTCTTTCATTGCTTCCTTCCAATGTTCATCCTTACAGGATTCACTTATTAACTTCGACTCAATTTCAAATAATAAGCACAAATTTACTTCAGCAACAACTTTGCTTCTAGTCAACACACCTTTAAGCTAATAAATATTCCATTTAGATTCCTTTCCTATAGCAATCAAAGTTTTAGATCCTTTTTGGATCTCACACTTCTCATCCTTAAACATAAGATCATATCCCTTTCTGCACATTTGACCAATGCTCAACAGATTATGCCTTAAACCCTTAACACAATAGACATCATCAATACAATGCTTGCTGTGAAAACTTACTGAACCTATCCCACAAATTTTAGCACCAGTATCATCTCCAAACATAACTGAACCTCCATCATATTTTTCAACTTTCACAAACTTACTCTTGTCACTAGTCATGTGATGTGAGCAACCACTATCAACTACCCAAAAATTCTTTTCCTATTTAGCATTTAGGGTAGAGATAATTGTACCTTCATTTCTCTCCTTTTCCTTCTCTTTCTCCTTCTCCTTCTCCAGAGGACTTTCCTTTTACTATCTTTCTGAATTAGTAGAAGTAGGTTCATCTTTAATTTCCAAGAACAAGCATTCATTGTCATCTGGATCTTCATATTCAAAATCTTCATTTGAAATACTAGCACTCTCATTAACATAGTAATCTCTATTAATCTTCTTTCCTTTTTGTTCTTTCTCATATCTTTGTTTATTCTTTTTAGCTCTTTTTAGATACTTTGTAGCATAGTGACCAATTTCTCCACAACTAAAGCATTTGAAGGACAATTTTCCTTCATAATTACTAGAGCCTTTTCTCAATCTTCTTACAAAGTTATCCTCAATTTCTTCAAAGTTCTCTTCATCTAGATCTTCAATTTTTGTAGCTTTAAAAGCAGTCTCTATTTTGCCTCCACTTCTTAGATTCGTCTTCCTCATTTCATAAGATGTCAAAAATCCTAACAACAAATCCTTAGTACAAGTTTTGTAATCTATAGTATGCTCAATAGCACTCATCTTTTCACTATAAGCATCAGGAGAGTTCTGAGAATCTTCTTTAAAATTTTGGTTTCATCTACAGTAGCGCCAAGGGATCACATTCCAGCCACTACCTCATCCAATCTCTGTACATAGGCTTTAACATTCTCATCTTCAATCATACGTAGAAGATCAAATTGTGTTTCCAAATTATGTAATTTTTCATCTTTTACCCTTTCATCACCATCGTGCACTCTTTATAAAGCATCCCAAACTTCCTTAGTTGTCTTCAAATTATGAGCCTTACTCAACTCAGAATGTACCAAACTATTATTTAAAATGAACTTTTCCTGGTCATTTGATTCATGTGCTCTAATCTCTTCAGGTGTACTTAGACCATTTACAGGAGGAGTGTAGGGATTCTTATAAGCTTTCTCTACATCAAATCCATAATACTCTGGATATTCTTCCATCAATACTTTTGAGATACCATAGAACTTTAGTTCCATAAAACCTTGGATAATCAAAGACCATTTTGTTAGCCATCCTAGACCTTCCTCAAGCTGTTAAGCTCTTCACCAAGGAACCAAGATTTGATACCAATTGTTGGATAGGACAATTGAGAGGGGGGGTGAATTATTTGTCACAAATTATAACCTTAAATTCAATTACTGGAACTAACACATAAATTTGTTAAGTGATTAACCATCAAATACAAATCCACAAACACAATAACACCAAATTTACGTGGAAAAACCAATGACAAAAAAAACGCTGGTGAGGATTAACTCACACTATAAAGAATATCAAAACCGATTACAAAAAGGGTCATTGCTTGAGATAAGACTCACTACCTGAGATAAGGAATCCTTGTCTAGACTCAATATCCAAAGGGATACAACCCAGAGGGCTCACTACCACAAAGATACAAAGAATACAAAGATGACTTGTTATAGAGAGACAACAATCCCAATGCAATGAAGATTATACCATAATCACTTATCAACTCGCATAAATGATAGAGTTAGCCTTTTGCTCACTGCATCTGAAAACTTGGCATTTAAGCTTTGCATTGAAAAACCACACACTTAACTTAGACACATTAAGAATAGCATCAAAGTCATATCTACTCTTTCACTTATCTTCATTCTTTTCTTATGTACAATTTTCATTGCTAGCACATTCTTTATTTATACTATCTCCTACCTTGAAAAGATACAAAGTCAGCCATCCAACTTCAAATTCAAAATAGGTCAATGCCAAACATCCTAGGGTGGAATTAGAATGAGGGTGACCCAAAAAAAACACTTCACCAGGACCCATAATAGATCCAACACACTTCATCAACTTCAAAACTAGTGCTTGACACACGGTCGGCCATACCAGTGTAAAACACATAGATCAATTAAGATCGATACTTCCAAATACCAAATCCATCTTCATTAGAACAAGGGAAACAAAAATCTTGAACCATATGCCATAAGACTTCATCAAAGAGAAATCCAAACCAACAACAAATATCTCGTAGCTCAATCAACACAGAAAAAAACATAGTTCACCAACAACCTTCTTTTAATAAAATTCTCTCAATATCCTCGACATGTACAATCAACAACAACTAATAGAGGACTAGATGACATGTTGACATCAATGAAAACACTTCATTCTTCTTCCATTCTTGTAACAGTAACATTACAAACTTTGGTTCACGTTATGCTTGATGATCTTTCTTACAACCTCCTTTTAGGGAGACCATGGATTCATGCAATGAATGGTGTTCCTTCTACCTTGCATAATGTCATGAAGTATGTCTATAACAACAAATTCTACATGATAAAATTCGATCCCAAACCCAAAAGTTGTTTGATGGCTGAAAGAGAAGGACAAGATCCTTTGGAAGCATTGTATACAATTGAAAAAGTAAAAATCACAAAGGAAGAAAAAACAAGAAGCAAATTGAGGAAGTCACTAAGCCATTGGAAGATGATTGGGGTTCCTTGGATTTCACACCTACATTCATGGGTGAATACAAGATCACAACAAAATAGTCTAACAAGGGAAAAGAAAAAGTGGTAATGTCGATACAAGATATAACAAAAAATTTGAAAACATGCACCTGAACTACATTAGAAGATAAAACAAACTACACAAAAAACTTTGATAAAGTTGATTATGAGCAACCACCAAATCCAAAAGAAATGCAAAATATTTACAAAAGAGGTTATGAACTTATGAAGCAACTTGGTTATAGTGGAAAAGGATGTGGTGCTAGAGAACAAGGTATCTGTGTCCCTATAGATCCTAACATGCAAGAAACAACTCATGGTCTTGGTTATTGTCCTTTGATAGAAATACAACATCAAACAATCCTCCATGTAATGTCAACAACCTTAAAAAGGAATCTTCTAAGAATACTTTAACATTAGTGTATCTTGAACTGAAAGACATTAATGCTCCTCATTATTATCCTTTGAAAGACTCACTTAACATCAATGCCATCATGCAAAACACTAACGATTGGAGTTTGTTATATTTTACACCCTCCTTTCATGGAGAGTACAAAATATTGCAATCTAAAGAGTCTTGTGTAAGTATGATATCTGATACTAAGAGATATCTTTGTCACAAAATAACAAAACATCTTCTACTATTGATCAAGAGAGTATCTTGTTGAGACTCCTCCAAGATCATTTGATATCCCTCCCTCCAAGAACATGAAAGAAATTTTATTACAAGAGTTCATTTTGTGCATATCATAGAGTTCATGGTCATTCTACTAACAAATGAAAGGATTTGAGTGGTAAAATACAACATCTTAAGGAGTTTGGTGCTCTTCCTTATGTGGGGGAACCTAATTCCTCTTATTGATAATGATTTTCACTCTAGCATGCATCTCAATGGGGGCAAGGGGTTAAGTAGCTTTGTCCTCATATGTCATTTTCCAATTTTCTCTTTTGGATAGTTGACCACCTTTCATGTATATATAAGAGCAAGCTTGGGATGTGAATGAAATGCCTTAAGTTGGCTCACATGTGACGTAGTGAGCTTTGGGGGAAACCCTTTCTCTTTTCATGATGTACCTTATTGGAAACATATGACTTGGCATAGGACTTTCCAAATAAGCTCTCATGTCCTCTTCTACTTTAAAGCAATTTCTCACAACAATGGTGTTAGCAACTGCTTTAAAGTGGGGGCATACATCAACACTCATGTTTCACTGTGTGATTTTATTTATTCTTGTGATGCATCCTTTTCTTGGTAGTAACATCAATTTTGATTTCCTTTGAGTCTGTGACATTTCTTTGACTTGTCCTCTCTTGGAGACATTAAGCATGATGTTCCGTAAGAGGAGACCTTTACATGAACAAAGAAAAATCCCTTTTAACAAAATTTTACATGGAAAAAGCATTTACAAAAGCATTACATTATGGTTCTTTATTAAAGTTATCAAGAGGATAACTTTGGTATGGTTTGTATAATGGGAAGCCGATACACTAAAATAAATTTCTCATTATATGGTGGGAAGCTGACACACTAGCATGACTTTCTCACTAAACCACCTCATTGGGATAACTCACCTAGTGGACAAACTAAGGTTCCACTACCCTAGAGTGAGTATATACATATTTTGGGACAACTCACCTAGTGGAAAGACTGAGGTTCCACTACCCCAGAGTGAGCAACATATGATATGGACAAACAACCACCATCTCACATCGCCTAGAAATGGTTGTGCTTGATCCTTTATTTTTGTTTATTTTTCTTGGCCTTTGATAGGGTATGATTATGTATCTTTGTTATTGTTTCATACTTAAGTGTCTTGAATGTCTAATTTAGTGTGAGTTTGATATGGGGTCATCCTCTCACTATAGTGGGGGAAAAATGTAGTAACGGAAAAAGTAGCCTTTTCCTTACTTGGTTTGATAATTGACATTAAAGTTAAATAAATGATGTCTTGGATTAGTGTTGTAATGTGTTGTACACATTCACACTATTTTAGGACCTTTATTTTACTAAAACATGCCTTAATTGATTCTTTGCAAGGGTGTTGTAAAGTGTTGTAACACACTTTCACACTTTTCTAGGATGTAATTGCTTAATTAAGCCTTATGGGCCCCTTTTCAGTAAAATATATTTAAATTTGTACCTTGTTTAAGTGTTGTAAAGTGTTATAAAGAAATTTCACATTTATCTAGGCGGTCATTAATTAATCGTGGCTAATTGGAGTTATTAACCCCATTTTAATTCAAATTTAGGCCTTAATTTTGACACCTCCCAAAGATCTATCTCGACAATCATAATTTAATTAAAAAAATATTTCATTGGGTAAAGTTTGGTCTTGGTAAAGTGTACCAAGACCCATTCGCCCTTGATGGTGAATGAGTCCTCCCTTAACAGGATCCCCCTTTTTCAATTGATTCAGAATGGGATTTTATCCCTCTTTCAATCCCTCGAGGTTAGTTCCTCGTAAATTGAGCCAGGACCCATTCACCCAAGATGGTGAATTGGTCCTCCCTTAATAGGACCCCTCTTTTTGAATTTAATTGTGGAAAGATCCTTCTAATTTTAATACCCAAATTTGAGGTCAGCTTGAATTCTTTGAATTTCAGGGTTAATCTCTCAATATAGTATAAATAAGGGGTTAATTCACATTATTTCATCAAGAAATTTTATAAGACATCCTAGCAACTTTGAGAGAGCATTATAGATCATTACAAGAGAATTCATAAGACATTTCACGGCATATTTTCAAGGTTTATTGTAGAAATTCAAGATCATTTCATCATGTCAATGGTTTAATGCATTCATGCATGTTGTTGAGCTAAGAAAGTGGGTGTAGCATTGAAGATCTACTTGCAAGCATTGATAATGATCTATTTAAGGATTCAAGATCTACATTCTTCATGGCCACTACATGTTAGATTGTAGATTTGCATTACAAGACATCATCCAAGGTATCTACATTGCATTATTTCATGTTTCATGCTTCGATTTCCTTATTTCATCAATTGGTTTAATTACCTAAAAGGGGTTTGACCAAGGAAAACCCCTATCCCCTAACAAATAACATTTTTTTCCTCTCGAATGTGTGATTGTAGGTTTTAGGTTGAAGAACAAGATTTGGAGAAAAATTGCAATAGTTTTTAAGTTGCAAGATTGTCATTTATAGTGTAAGAACAAAGAAAGAAGGCTACAAAATTTATTTTAGACTTTCAAGAGTTGATAACTGGGGATCTAGAAGTACAAACATCAAGGAATGAAACCCAAAAGTCAATTTTCCAAAACCCTAAAAGGAACCATTTTCCACTAAAGGTGAATGAGTCCTAAGTAGGGCTTGAAGCACTAAAAACCTAGGAACTGGAAGTGTACACTGAGAGGAATCAAACCCAAAAGTTAGACTCTAGAACCCCCAAAAACGAGTCATTCACCATTGAAGGAAAATGAGTCTTTTGTAGCTCAAAAATAACTTTTTGGCAAGGTACACAACTTTTTATGCTCTAAACACTTCCCTCATAGTTGCTATAACAGTTAGGTATAATTTTTATTTGTTGCTTGCATCTTTTGGCTCTCATAATTGAGTGTTTTAATAAGAAAAATATTGAGTGGTTTATCATCTTATTCATTCATGGTGGTAAACCCTAATTTTTTTATTAAACGTCAAGTAAAAGTAGATTCATTGGGTTATCTTTTATATAAAAGTTTATATTCAAATGGGTAAATTTTAGGTTGTCAAGGCAAGGAAAACCTGGAGCAGTAACTATAAAATTTTAAAAAATGCATCATTTTTTAATATGTTGTAATTGTTTAGTTGCAACAATGTTGAAAAAATGTGAACCATGATTGTTTTCTATAAAAGATCTTATGTTGTTAAAAACTGTAATTGTATAGCTATGAACAACATTGTACTAATGTAAATAGTGAATGTATAGCTGTAAACGACATCATTTCGATATGAACTGTGAACGTTTACTCTTAAAAATCAATGTCAATAATTATTTAACTGAAAGCAATATTGTTCTGTTATAAACAATAAATGCTTGACATGGAACAATATTGTTATGAAACTATTTAGTTTGAAACAACTTATTTTTGTGATTGTTTAGATATAATCAACGTTGTTTTTTCAAAAACAGTATGAGTTGAATTGTGAATAACATTATTTTTGTTATTAACTTTAATTATTTAGCTGTAAACATCGGTTAAAGTTTGAATTACATTAGAACAATTTTTTATCATAGCATGGTTGAAACAAACGACACAACAATATGTAGGAAACTATCCAAATATATTTATTCTCAAGATTCTTATTTCATGTAAATTGATAGACAACATGATATATGTATTGAATCTTAGTTGAATGATAGAAATCTAACCTATTAGTTTAAAATTTAGAATGTATGCACAAATTCATAACTTAAGTAGGCACATATATGTGTATGCACGTAGACCTTCATCTACACACATACACATACTTGTGACATACCTTCTTTAGTTACCTATATTTCTTTATTCTTAAATGAATACTTGGATTCGATGAAAGTAATCTTATGACATGTTCTTTCAATGGATGGATAATGTTTGATCAGTTTCCTTTAAATTTATTTCTGAATTATAAATTGAGTAGAACAATAACTCCTAGTTGACTAGAGCACCTAAGGGGAGATGATGCTAGTTGGTAGTTAGTTTTTATGTGATAACTTGACGATTGAAAGTTACCTTCCAAGAGGGGTGACAAAATAGAGTTCAAAGAGTATAAGTTTTCTTTACTAGAACCTATTGATTGTTGTTGTTGCAACACATTTATATTCTTGGCCAAGCAATGTAGTTCATTTTGTATGTATGAAATTTGTGATATCACTCTCTTCCATTCCTATCATTGATCTTGCATTTTTCTTTTCTAACTTATAGATAGAAAATTGCATGTTGATGTATGGGAACACACTAGATTCCACCTTGAAGACTGTTCTCTTGCTAAACTTTCCATGCAGGGTTAGGTATTCTTCAAGTTGGAAGAATTCCATAGAAGCGTAAGGTTCGTGGTTGGGCGGTAAATCACTAAATCATGTTCTCATCCACCAGTGGAGGCGAGCGTCAAGAGGAACCGTATATGTACACAAGACTATATAGTCTATGATGTATCCATGATGTAATGATTGATGTACTTGATGTAAAGTTGTACAATGTAATGACTATGTGGCCTAATGAGCCAAGTCAAACCTGATATTGTAAATTTGACTTTTGAATTGAATATACGAATCCTTAACTCATTTTAAACGGAAATGTGTTGCTATGATTGACTATAGATACTAGTTATGTATTTTTAATTTGAAATATATTCATGTGTCATTTGCAATAGTATTAATAAAGTAATAATTTTGGAATGGGTTATTACACTAACATGCGACAAGTTACATGTTTTCTTGCTTAAAGCTGACCTAATTTGAATTTGTGAAGTGTGTGGATGTTTCTCATTGAAGATCGAATGTGTGAAGATTATTTAGGACTAAGTTAAGCATGTGTTGGAATCTTTAAGGTGTGTTCCTCTTCCTGGTTTTATGTGTTTTCCTTTTTGGGCCTTGTCGTCTACACATTTCATATTGTGTTTTTGATCTTTGGCCGACTTGGAGATGTAATATTTTTATTGTTATAGGCTGACATGTAATGTAGTCAATGTAATATATTATATATATTGTAAACCTAGTTGATCTAGGTTGATGTAGTTGTGGAATAGATGCATAATGCATTATGATAATTGTATAAGAAATTGAAAGAGAAAGAGAAAAAGTGGTAGATCTTGTATGAATTTAATTTGATCATATCTCTGTGATAGAAAGAAAGTGAAGAAGGTGCTTAACTATTTGTTGGAGGTAGTTAGTTTGGTGCTTGGGAAGTTTGTTTGGCTATTGTTTTTTCAGCCCCTCTTTTGTTTCAAGCTCTCTGCTGCATGGTGGATTGGGATCTACTCGATTCTGGAGATTTTATTGTTCTTGCATGAGGGCTACTTATTCTACAAAACTCTTGCTTTCCTTCTAAAGGCTCTAGGGGTTGTGAGGTTTGTGTTTCCTAGGGCCTTTTGGTCTAAGAAGAAGTTTATCTTGGCTTTTTTTGGCCCTGCTTTGGGTCTGCTTCACCTAGTGTTTGAGGAAGCTTCTGGGGGCTTCTCTCTTGGAAGATATTTGGCTGTGTTGTTGGAATTATTGGTCATTAGGGGTTGTGGATCTACCTTAGGGGTATGGCACTTGTGTAGTGTAGAATGGTTTGTGTTGGAGGTCTTGTGTTGTTGGTTCATTGCTATAGATGTGTTCAATGGGGGTTGGATTTAAGGCTCCTTTGGAAGTCTGGCTGTTTCTCACAACCCAGGTGGGTTTGAGGTTAATGAGTATTCATGTTGCTTGCTCCATTCTTACTATTTTCCTTTTTCCTCATTTTGTGACTTCTATTGAGGTGGAGTCATATCCTTTTGAGGTGGAGTTTGTTGATCTAGTTGAAAGTAATGTTTTGAGGTTGATGAGTATTGTGGTTGTTTGCTCCATTCTCTATTTCTCCCTACCTCCACATCTTGTGACTACTATTGAGGTGGATTGATATATTTTTGAGGTGGTGTGTGTGGATCTGGATGGAAGTGGTGTTCTTATTGAAATGGATCCCTCTCTGGCTTCTCCTATGGAGGTGGAGATATCTCTTATTGTGGTGGAGATTAGTTTGGCTGGAGGGGCTTGGTGGTGGTGCTACTATAGACTTTTGGCTACCTTTTACTCTGCTTTGTTGTCATACTATTCTATTGAGGTGAAGAGTTTTGGGAAACTAGGGTTGTTTTTGGGTGCTTCTACTTCCTTGTTTATATCCCCTTTCATTTCTCCTATTGAGGTGGGGTTTGTGATTGGTTATGGGATCTATGCAAAAATTTGTGATTCTTTCCCCTCTTTTAGTAAGAAAATGTTAGGTTCTTTGTTTTCTATATTGAGTGGAAAGTTTACAGTAGTCTAGCTACTGCAAGTGTTTGGTGGCCTCATTGTTTTAGGCAGGTTTTGGGCCTACAATATTGTGGGTTGCTTCTTGGCTCAAGGCCTTTGTTGTTTCTTTGTCCTTGAATTAGGACTGGTTCCTTCCTAAGTGTTCTATTGCTCTTGGTTATGGTACCAAGTTTGTCTTTGACTCAGGACTATTGTTGGTCCTGAGTGTTTTGTCACTCCTAGTTTCTAGTGACCAGGTGTTGTTTGTGTTTCTGCTGCACTACATCGGTATCCTCGCTAGTACTATTTCTCTATTTTGTTGGAAAAGTTTGAGACTTTTTTGTTTGGAAGTATCCTTCTCTTAGCTTCATAAAGGTTATTGGTTCTTTCAAAACCTTGCTTACCTTATCAAAAACATTCAACCACCTTCTAAATTAAGTAATTACTTTGACTATTTAATCACCCCCTTTCTAAATTAAATAACTACTTTAATTATTTAATTATCCTATATTCTCTCAATATTATCGACTCATCAATGATAATTAAACATTTTATTTATTTAATCATTCCCACTTGCACATTCCTCAAATAATTAATTCCTTTAATTAATTATTAAACTCATGCACTTCCACCTCATTGCAAACACTCTCTTCCACTTAATTGAATAATCAATGTCAATCCACTGATCAATCAAATTAGTTCACTCCCACTTAGTGTAAGTTAATGAAGCAATCAATTCCTCATGCAAATAGTTAATTGAAATCACACAACCAGTTGGAGTCAGTTAACTCTTCGATCAATTCTTCTCAAGGATTCTTGACCCTTGATCTCTTCAGTTCATCTTTCAATCTTGATTATTGATTCAAATAAGACTTTTCTATAAAATCGGCCCTCATTCCTCTTTGAAGGCTAACCAAAAATCTTCAAGATTTTGCATCCTTTATCAATATTCGAATTTTTAGCTTAAAGCAATATAGTGCATACAAATTCTGAGAGCAAGGACAAAATGGAGAAGAGCAATGAAGGTCATTCAAGGATAACATAGAAAGAAAGACCTTTTATTGTATCAATTTATTTTCTTCTGTGTTTCATTGTTATTTAGTGTTTGATTAGATTGAGAATTGCATTGGATTATAATAGTCACTGGTTGCTATTTCATATTATTGCAATGATGTATATGTCTCTTTTCTGGTCGTATAAATGGTGAACCCAACGTGAAGCTAACTAATTTTTTTGTGAAATTTTTACTTATAGGAACAACACCACAATTGTACTAAAATAACGTGTCTGTTGAATTTTGCATCACATCTATCAAGGTGTAATGCATGCGTAGTTCTCCATGCTGCATTTGTCATAGTTTTGCACCACATTTGTCTGTCTTTTAATTTTTTATTTTTTTCTAATATTTGCTAATTTTATTCATTACACAAGTCTAACAATTAATTTTTAGATATTGTAACATTGAAATAATACATTCTAGGATATTTGTTTCTTCATATTTTTTCGAATTGTGGATTTACAATTTTTGTCATGCAATAGAGTTTTTGAACCATAATCATCAAATACTGCACCACAATCATTCTATCAGAGAGTTGTAATAATTCTAATCGTGCATCACAAATCTTTGAATTGTGCACCATATTCATTCTACCTGATCGTCTACATTGTATTTGTCAAGAAGGAAAAATTGAGCTTTCAAGTTCTAATTAATGGTTTACTTGTTGCTTTTAATAGGATAATATTTCAAGTTGCTAACTATTTCTATCAAATTTGTAGCTACCACTGGGAAAAATTAACCTTGGAATTACTAACAATTTTTATTACTAATGAGTTTGATGCATGGTGTAGGAGCACCTATGCATTTCTTGGGTTTGTTTTGCATTTTCTAGGATCTAGGTGTGAACCAAGTCATCTTCATGATGTAATAAGGTCATATGACCAATTATTTGATGCAAATAGTGTTATTAGGTGGTCCTAGGCATGTGGTGTCAAGAACTTGATGATAATGTGTTATTTTGAGAAAGTTGATTAAGGCATGTTTGTTAATTTTTTTTGATGATTGGAATGTGAATGGTCACAACTTAAAAATTCTATTGTAGACCATTGGTGTGAATTTAAAAACATGATACAAGGCCTCCAAAACATTCGAGGTAGTTTGGATTGAAGAAATTCTAGTGAAAAAATATGAGATTGCTCCATTTTTAAGGTGTTTTACTCTGTTTCCTTGTGAATTTTGAATCTATATGATCTTGTATAGTCTGCTATCAATGTGAGACTCATACAAATTTTTGGAGAATTGTTCAAGCTTTCATTTGAATCTGTTTAGGAAGGTTTTCATTAAGATTTAGAGGAGAAAAGGAAAATTTTCTGTAACTTGTTTGGTTGTTAGGGTTTTCGAGGGTTTGACAAGAAAAATGGAGTTTTAAGGCCATTCCACCATAGGGTAACTTTGTAAATGGGTGGAATGGGCCTAGTAGGAGTTAGCTTTAGGATTTTTGTGGTAGTAAGTTAGGGTGATGTTGTTGGAGAGGAATTTTCATGTGCTTAAGCTTGGCAAGTTTGAGTGCCAAGAATCAATTCACTGTTTTTTATGTAGGACAACACAAAATTGAAGAGAACTGTCAAAAGTAATGTTGGAAATGTTAGTTTGGTGACTAGTTGGAACTGTGTATGAGGGTTTTTTAGGTTCTTGAAGAAGGAAAACATAGAACCCCTTTGGAAAAGAGGCCTAATTGGGCATAGAAACAACGTTGCAGATTAGTTTTTGGAGTGTTGGTCCAAAACAACCCTAAGCAAGGGTTTGATATATTGTATAAAAAAATATTATGTTCCTAAAAGTGTGTTCATCAACTACTGAAAGATCATCAAAGGGAGATATAGTTGAATAAGTGTGTCTCCATGGCTACAAGCCAATAGGTGGGTTATAAAAGGAAGATACCCTAGAAGGTGATTGTGACCTTGCAAACCTTTTGGAATCAGTTTGTCTGAGCCTTATATCACCCTACCTTGCATCAAGTGGTATCAGAGCTTAGGATCAAGATCTATTAGAGAAAGTGTTCTGAGATTCAAGAAAAAAAGATTGAAGTTAGAGCATCTAATATGCCTCCTAAAGATGGATCAGTGGTTGCTAGGGAGCTTAGATCCCTAAGAGAGATCCAAGAAGCCATGATGTAAAGAATGGAAGAACTAGAGTCAAGAGAGAGAAGAGGTAATGGGATGGCACAAGATAGCGACCTTGAAGAAGAAGAGGAGCAACAAGGAGAGAATCCTCCTACAGGACAAGGAGAGTTGGATCCTGAAGAGAGAAAGTTTCTTCAAGTGCTCAAGGCTTCCAGGGGTGAGGCTCAAGAGGTAAAGATGAAGTTTCCAATGAATCATGGCAAGATTGATGGAGAAGAGGTTATTGAGTGGATTAATGATCTTGATAATTACTTTGTTTAAAAAGAGATGCTAGAAGATAAGAAGGTAAAATTTGCAAAAAAAAAATTGAAGGGACCAACACGAACTTGGTGGAATTACACCCAGGAGGAGAGGTCAAAGAAAGGAAATTCCGAGTTCAATTCTTGGGAAAAAATGGTGGAAAAGGTAAAAGGTCAATTCCTTCCTGTTGATTATGAAATACAAGTATTTATAAGATTGCAAAATTTGAAACAAAAAGAGTTGGATCTGGCTTCCTATACTGAAGAGTTTCATAAGTTTCATATTGAGGTTAGAAATCCAAGATGAAATCAGATTAACTACTCCTAGGTCCATGGAATAATGCTTCCAAATGCCAAAAAGGACTGAAGAGAAGATCAAGAGAAGATTGGAAAAGCAATCTAAGGGTAGAGGTAACCCTGGAGGAAGAGGTTCTCAAAGAGGACCAAGTAAACAAAACATAAGCCAAGAATCTAGTGGGGAAACTAGAGGAAATTTCAGAGGTAGAAGACCAAGAGGTAGGGGTAGATTTAGTGGACAAGGAAGGGGTTCTAATGATTTCTTAGGAAGGTGTTATAACTGCAATCAATATGGAAATCTTGCTTGGAAGTTCTCGTACAAACATGGTACATGTTCTCAAGGTGGAGAAAAAATAAAACTTGTTCATGAAGAGGAAGAAGAAGAAAGTGTGGGCTCATGTGTAGGCTCATCATCTCTCCATGAAAAACCAGAAGTAGGAGAGGCTTTGATGATTAGAAGGAAACTAATCAAGGTACAACTACAAAGGAACCCCCTCAAAGGGAGGCTCTGTTTAGAACAATATGAAAGACTCAAGGGAAGGTATGCAAATTCATCATTGACTTTGGGTCTACAGATAACATTATAGCTTTGGAAATGGTAGAGAAACTTAAGATGAAAAGATGCCTCATCCTAATCCATATAAGATTTCATGGATTTACAAGGGGCAATAGGTTCTTGTGAATGAGAAGACTTGGGTGGAGTTTTCAATATGCCCTTAAAAAGATAAAATACTTTGTGACATTGTGCCCATGGATGTGTGCCACCTAACTCTTGGTAGGCCTTGGAAATATGACCATAAGGTACAACATGATGGCTTTAAGAATGAATATTAGATTGAAAAAGACGGGGAGACGATTACTTTAGAACATCTACAAGAAGATGATAGGATAGTTCATGAAGGTCCTAGTGTGATGGTTGTGAAGAAGGTGTTTTTAAAGGACTTGGAGATACAAGAGGTTGGTGTTTACATTGTAGGGAAGCCTATTTATGATGTAGCAACAAATAAAATAGAGGTTCCTAGTGAAGTTCAGAATTTTCTTAACAAGTATGAGCATATAGGGACAAAGGAGATGGTTAATGCATTACCACCAATTAGAGAGGTCAGTCACATATTGATTTGATATTGGGTGCAAGTCTGCCTATAAAGGAAACATACAAGATGACCCCTCAATAGAATGAGGAGATCAAAAAGCAAGTTCAAGAGCTACTAGACAAAGGTTTGATCAGAGAAAGCCTAAGTCCCTCTGTTGTACCAAAAGTATTGGATCCAAAAGAGGATGGATATTGGAGGTTATGCATTGATTCAAGAGCAATAAACAAAATCACCATAAGGTATAGATTTCCTATCCCTAGAATGGAGGACTTAATGGATAGCTTAGTTGGTGCTAGATACTTTTCTAAGATAGATTTAAAGAGTGGTTATCATCATATAAGAATTAGGGAAGGTGATGAGTGGAAGACAACTTTTAAAAATAATGAAGGCTTGTATGAATGGCTTGTGATGCCATTTGGACTGTCAAATAGTCGTAATACCTTCATGAGACTAATGAATGAGGTGTTGAAGAGATTCATAGGTAGATTTGTGGTAGTTTATCTAGATGATATAATTTTGTATAGCAAAACAAAAGAAGATCACTTGGATCATCTTGACAAAGTCTTGAATAAGCTCAATGAAGAGAAGCTTATGATCAACCTAAAAAAATGTGAGTTTATGAAGAGGGAGTTGATCTATCTTGGTTTTGTGATAGTAGAAGGGACTTTGAGAATAGATCTTGAAAAATTTGAGGCCTTACTTAACTGGCCTACACCTACCATAGTGGGAGAAGTCAAGAGTTTTAATGGACTAGCCAACTTCTATAGGAAGTTTATCAAGAATTTTAGCCATATAGTTACACCAACGATTGATACTATCAAAGGGGTGAAAAGGAACAAGTTTTGTTGGACTGCAAATGTCGATAGAAGATTTGAATATCTGAAATCAAGGGTGACACAAATTCCAATTCTCACACTTCCTGATTTTGACATGGTTTTTATAGTGGAGTGTGATGCAAGTGGAGAAGAAATAGGTGTAGTTTTGAGTAAGGATGGAAAACCAGTGGCCTTTTTCAGTGAAAAACTAAATGATGCCAAGAGAAGGTACTCTTTTTATGACCTTGAACTCTATACTATGGTTCAATCTCTCAAAAAATGGAGACATTACTTATTGCCAAAGGAGTTTGTGGTGTTCACTAACAACCATGCATTCATTTGTTTGAATAGCCAAGACAAGTTAAGTCATAGGCATATGAAATGGATGGAGTACTTGCAGGCCTATACCTTCTCTATTTAGCACAAAAAGGGTCACACAAACAAGGTTGCTAATGCTCTTAGTAGAAGAACAATGTTGGTACAGGAGGTGTAGCTTCAAAGCATTGGTATTGATTCTATCAAAGGTATGTATGCACATGATGACGAGTTCAAGGAAGCTTTTTCAGCTTGTGATCAATTTTAGGGAAGATTTCATAGTGATTATGTAGATTATGTTTTACAAAATGGGTTGTTGTTCAAGGGAGCCCAATTGTGTGTACCTAAGTGCTCCATGAGATCCAATTTGGTGAAGGAGAAACATAGTGGGAATTTGAGTGGTCACTTTGGAATTGATAAGACATTGGAGTAGGTCAAAAGGTTCTACTACTGGCCTAAGATGGATGTTGATGTGAAAAGGTTTGTTGAAGATTGTGGAATCTGTCAAAGGGCAAAGGGAACTAGTTCAAATGCTGGTCTGTATCAACCTTTACTAGTTCCTAACCATCTATGGGAGTCTATTAGTATGGACTTTGTTTTAGGATTTCCTAAGACTCAAAGGGGGAATGATAGTGTTTTTGTAGTGGTCGATAGATTCAACAAAATGGCACATTTTATTGCATGTAGAAGCACAAATGATGCAACACATATTGCTGGGTTGTTTTTCAAAGAAGTTGTTAGGATTCATGGTCTGACCTTAACCATTGTTTCTAACAGAGATTCTAAGTTTATAGGTCATTTTTGGAGGACCTTGTGGAAAAATTTAGGCACAAAGTTGCAATTTAGCTTAACATACCATCCACAAATGGATGGCCAAACAAAGGTTGTCAACAGGTCACTTGGTAATCTATTGAGATGTCAAACTAAAGAGCATGGAGAATCATGGGATGTTGTCCTTCCTCAAGTAGAGTATGTTTACAATGACTTAGTAAATAGAAGTATAGGGAAGAACCCTTTTGAAGTAGTCTATGGGATGAATTATAGAGGTATCTATGAGCTTAGAGATCTGAGGGACATGGAAAAGAAGAGTGCAGTAGGTGAAGACTTTGCAATTGCACATTTGAAAGACATCCATGATCAGGTGAAAGTAAACTTGAAGAAGAGTGTGGAAAAATACAAAGAAAAAGTATATTTGAGAAGAAAGAATGTGCAATACAAAGTTGGGGATCTAGTGCTTTCTCATCTCAGAAAAGAGATACTTCCAAAGGGTAGATACACAAAGTTAATGATGAAGAAGATAGGTCCCTACAGAATAGTGCACAAATTTGGCCAAAATGCATATGAAATTGAATTGCCTCAGGGAGTTTCCATATCTCCTATTTTTAATGTAACTGACTTGTATCCATTCAAAGGTGTTGTGAATGTAGGTGATGATGTTGCAGGTACTGCTGATGCTATAGATGAAGAATGGGTGAAGGATTTTCTCCTAGCCAACCTATGAAGCTTGAAAGAATTGTTGATACAAGGGAGGTTAAAAGGACAAGAAAAAAGGTCTATAATGAGTATTTGGTCAAATGGCAAGGGTTTCCCATTGAAGATGCCTAGTGGATGAGTGAAGAAGACATAAAGTAGCATGGCACATCATTCAAAGATCTTATTTCATCTGAAACTTTGTAAATGGGTGGAATGGGCCTAGTAGGAGTTAGCTTTAGGATTTTTGTGGTAGTGAGGTAGGGTGATGTTGTTGGAGAGGAATTCACACATGATTAAGCTTGGCAAGTTTGAGTGCCAAGAATCAATTCACTAGTTTTTGTGTAAGACAACACACAAATGAAGAGAACTGTCAAAACTAATGTTGGAAATGTCATTTTGGTGACTGGTTGGAACTGTGTATGAAGTTTTTTAGGTTACTGGAGAAGGAAAACATAAACCTCCATTGGAAAAGAGGCCTAATTGGGCCTAGAAATAATGTTGCAGATCAGTTTTTGGAGTGTTGGTCCAAAAAAACCCTAAGCAAGGGTTTGATATGTTGTACAACAACATATTGGGTTCCTGAAAGTGTGTTCATCAATTGGTGAAAAGATCATCAGAGGGAGATATAGTTGAATAATTGTGTCTCCATGGCTACAAGCTAATAGGTGGGTTATCAAAGGAAGATACCCTAGAAGGTGATTGTGACCTTGAAAACCTTTTGGAATCAGTTTGTGTGAGTCTTATATCACCCTGCCTTTTATCAATGCAGGTTTGATTGTCGAAGAATATCTACAAAAAAATTGTGTCTTTCTTTTTCTAGATTGAATAATCTCATTTTGGATTTAAAATAAGATGATTGTTTTCTATCTTTTGTGAACTTGTGATACATATTCTCTTCACTCACACCTTGTGTGATCTTGGTGTAGCATCAAAAATTGTCACCTTTGACAATTTCATACTATATTTTGTTCCCCCAAAATTATTGAGCCTAATTGATGTCATAATTTTCTAAAATTATGTATTATGGAACTCATTTGTGTTGGAAACATGAGCATGATGGTGTATGAATAGTGTATGGTGTTTTCATTGATGGAAACCCATTGTAAAAATGCAGAGATGTTTGCCCGAAGAAGACCAAGTGTTTCCCAGTGTGCATATTTAGTATTTAGAGGAAAAGTTTTATGGTCTACATTACTTCACATTACATCATTTTTTCATGTAGTTATGAGGTAATAATGGTGTGTATTGAAGGTGTTTACATCCAAGGTTTCAAGGTTGTATGTATTTGACAGCTAAAGATATTGTTGACAGTGTATCAACTTAGTAATTATAGAATTATAGGTGCAAAGTACATGCTGGAATACTTTGAATTCTATCACAAATAATTAACATTATGTGTGGTTTTGAGGAAGTTTTTGAGGATGTTAGAATTGTATGTACTCCAAGTGACAAATGGCTTGGTTGTATATGTGTTGAGTTATGAATGAATAGTTGGTTCATTTAGTTGTTGCTTGACTAGTTTTTGAATTATGTATCGAGTAGATTCATGGGACTAATTATAGGTCATGCTGACCTATTTTGGTGTTGTACACATTTTGGTTCCTTCCACAAAGCATGTGTGAAGGAGTTTTGATTTGAAAGGTTATTTGTTGCATGTTTTATCTAATTAGGCTAACCAATTGATGATATGTTTGTTTTTGGTATATATAGAAGGTTGATTTAGTGTGTGAAGGAAGTATGTAGAGTGGATGTGTGAGATATGTAGTGTGAAGTGCGAAGTGTGATAGTGGTGAAGCATTAAGTGTGTAAAGTTAGTTTTATGAGTTTAATTGGAATTGTGTCTTTAGCATGTTGTAGATGCATTATTAGAAATTCATCATTGACAGTGAGCCACCCTTTCTTCTATCTCTTTTAATTCTAGACAATAAGTCCTTTGTGCATTGAGCCCTTGATAGTGAGCCATTATTTTTAGATAGTGAGTCCTCCATTTTGTAATCCATTGTAATTGGTTATAATATATTGTGAGCTAATCCTCACCATAATTTTTCTCTTTCAATGGTTTTCCATGTAAATTTGGTGTTCTTGTGTTTATTGATGTGATGCATGCTTTATTCGTTCCTTTCCATTTCTGCAAGTATAGGAAGATTCCCCTAGTGTGATGTGATATACTACCTCGATATAGGAAGGAAAAATAGGAATGTGCCAAGCAGGGATAACTTTAAGAACCCCCCCTTGACAGAGGTGTAAAATATTGGTGAATCTTGCATACTTCCCAAAAAAAAAATTGATTTTATTGGTGAATTTTTTCATTTTTCGAGAAAAATAATAATCTCAATTGGCGAATCTTTTGTAATCGCTAGAAGTCTATGGAAAATATTGGCGAATTGCAATTTTTAAAAACCAATAAAATATTTTCATCAGCAATTAAAACCTATTTTCAAACCAATAAAATATTTCCATTGGTGAATTAAACATGTTTTCAAACCAACAAGATATTTCTATTGGTGAATTAAAGTTGTGCTCAAACAAATATAATATTTTTGTTGGTGATTCAAAAATGTTTTCAAACCAAAAAAATATATTTTCCTTGGTGAATTAAACCTATTTTCAAATTAATAAAAAATATTGGTGAATGAAACATAATCTTAAACTAATATGAAAAAAATCATAGGAGAAATAAACTGGTATGCCAATAATAAATCATAGCGTTGGTGGAAAAAATATCAAATGCTACATATTGTTCTATTCTGGGAACAAATTTCCACACATCCAAATTCCTTCATAAATTTTCTAGAATGGGGACAAGTGTCAACATATTCATTATGTCTGAAGCCAGATGTCAGTGCAAATCAATATAACCCATGACTGTTCAATGAATTTTTGATGGACGACTATAGTTGCATTCCAGAAGAAAATGTTTGAAGCACTAGAATTGCGAATTCAAACCTATAGAATAACACTAGAACCGTTAGATATCCAAAAATCAATGGTTGACATTTTATTTCTTATTAAATCATTTAAAGTCATGACACCCAAAATAATATTTTATCATTTATTGGTTACCGGCAGTTGAAGGTCACTTAAGTTATGAATTAAGCCTTTGGAGTCATTATGATGACTGGCCCCTTGACCTAGGTGATTACCGGTTCCATGGAGTATCAAATTCAAGTGACAAATATTTTCTCATGAAAATCAATAGTTGAGATCGACGATTAATGATTGAGCAACTCCTGTGCACCCACACTACTGAGAAGGTGATGCCATCAGTTTTTCTCGGTAATGTAGGATTATGACATTTGTCCTTGGTTGGATTGAACTTTACCTCAGGGTTAATGGTCTTAAAGGAATCAATGGTCAGTGCTTAGTTCATCAGAGATAACGGTTATCGCAAGATGGATGACTATAGTTTCATTCTGAAAGAAAATGTCTGAAGCACTAGACTTGTGAATTCAAACCTCTAGAATAATGCCAAAACCATTATATTTTAAAATATCAATGGTTGATGTTTTATTATTTTTTAAACAACTTAAAGTCATGACTGAATTTTTTAGAAATAATATTGTCACATCAAGTGGTGAATTGAATGTTAAAAGTGTTGAGTATTTGATGTCATTGTCTTCATTCTAACTTCTATATATACTTCACCAACTTGATGTTATTCTTATCATTTATAATATATTTTTCTTTTCTTTCTTTCTTATCTATTCTCAATTTAACTGTGATATGGAGTCTTCATGGCGTGTCATGGTACCCAAATATTTTTGGGAGAAAAGAAGCGACGATGCATACAACAAATGAAAGCTGGGTATGGTTTTTACAATTCCTTGTGTATAGGTTGAGGATGCTTTAAGAATAATTGTGGGTAGGGAATGGCATCAGAACAACCCCGTGCTCAATATTTTGAGGTAGCTTTGACTTTCTTGTCCAATTGCATGAATATTTTCTCAATAAAGATTTGGTGAAGACACTGGCAATACGTTATTTGTAGCCTTTCAATTACTCTATTTCTTCATTGGAGTTGGCATTGGAGAATTACAATTTTGAAAGTGGGTTAGCACCTGTTGGTGGAATCTTCCACAAAGTGGAATTTCATGCTTCTACAGTGCAAGTTCTTTCCCTAGTTAATAGGAGATGTGGTCTACTGTGTAATATAAAAAATGAATCATTGAAGAGTCTAGAGTTTTGGAGGAAGGTTTTGGGCGATTCCCTTTTATTCTCTGTTGTTACTTTGTTAAATTCAATTCAACTTTTGCTCAAACACCTAGTTGAGGGACTTTGCTATTGTTACATAATTTTTTAGTAATTAATTATGTCTGTATTTTATTGTACAGTGTAATAGCTCTTGTAATATGTATTTTGTGACTAGTTTTTGGTCACAGTTAGTGGCTTTTTGGTCAGGTTGGCTATGTAGTATGTACTTCAGTGTTCAACTACTTAAATTAAAATCAATTTCATTGCTCCATTCTTATAAATCCTTTTTTCTTTGTTCAATATAAAAATGTGGCTTTTAAAACTAATAGTAGTTATCAACATATTGTTCTAATCATAAGTGAGTGAAATTTATTGTGACTTATTAGTGGACATTGATAATGATTAAGCTACAACAAGCTATTAAATTTTCTCTCTTTTAATGCTTCAAATTACTCTACCTATCATTTAATTTCTCAATATTTTTGTTGATTTCCACATATCCGCTAGACTGTCTTTCATTGAAGAAAATGTGGTTGGGGTACCATGAATTAATGCCATATGTACATTTGAATTGAGTGAAATGTTTGATTTGATCATATGCTTCTGATCATAAGTGAGTGAAATTTATTGTGACTTATTAGTGGACATTGATAATGATTAAGGTACAACAAGCCATTTAATTCTCTCTTTTTAATGCCTCGAAGTACTTTACCTTTCATTTAATTCTCAATCTTTTTATTGATTTCCGCATATCCACTAGATAGTCTTTCATTGAAGAAAATGTGTGTGGTACTGTAGATTAATGCCACATGTACCTAGGAAACCTTTAAAAGATTCAAAATTAGGTTGCTCTTCTAATCCAAAGTGAGCGAAATGTTTGATTTGATAACTTGATACTAAAAATGGTAGAAAGTATGGCATGTGGAACATGCTTTCTTTTTATCGATTTTCATATTTATCTTATCAATTTCCACATATCCACTAGATCATCTCTCTTTGAAGAAAGTGTGGTTGCGGTACAATGGATTAATGCCATATTACATCCAAAGTGATTGATTGGTGTAGACACTGAAATAAACCTAATTAATATTATGCATCTGATTTTAATAAATTAACACCATTTCCTCCTAAATCACTTCAAACTAATCAATTAATTAAATAATCAACATTATTTAGTTAAATCCATCAATTTCATCTATTAATCAAATAATTGACTTTATTAGATTAATTCAACTTTCTTCTAACTAATGTTCATCATATTTAATTAAATTAAATCATTTAATTAAATCCCCCTAAAATATTCTCATTTGATTAAATAAATCAAATCAAATGTTATAATCCCCTAACCCATCCAAGTTAATTAATTTTGAATTAATTAACCTTAAGCCACTTTCTAATCATCATTAACAAATACTCTAGATTTTAACTCCCTAAGAGTTAAATCAACCCATGGTCAACTAACTGGGTTGCACATGAAATTCATTTCTTTTATTTATCTAATTACCCTATTTATCCTCACAATGAGATATTCCTAGGAATATTCCTCCCAACTACCTCCTCATTCAATTTACCTCCAGAGGTTATAAATAACCTCTTACACATTCATAAATACCTCTTACATCCATTTAATCCTCTTACACTCTCAACAACATTCTCTTACATATTTATCCATATTCCCCAAAATGTTCTCCACCCTCATCCAATAAGAATGTGACATTCCTATTGGCTCCCCTTTTATCCCGCATTCGCCAATTTCTCTCATTCTTCAACCCTTGAGTCCTATAAGTAGATGCTTCCTCTACACAATATGGATCCACAACACTATGAAAAGTCATTATGATCATTTCATCCACCAATCATACAATTAATATCACTATCTTTGAGGGTAATTGGCATTTATCATATCCATTTTCATCTCACATCTACTTGCATTTCCATCATTTTACCTTGAATTCATCACCACTTTAGAGAAATTTCATCACATTGCATCAAAAATCTTGGATCTTATCAACTTTTAATATGGAAAGGGACACTTTCCACATCAAAGTGACACCAATCCCCCTATGGGGTGAGGTTTGGGTAGCCTAGATTAAAATTTCATGCTTGATTTCATGTTTACTTCATGTTTTGAGTTTTTTTTTCATCTTCTTTGCATGCTTGTGAATTTCATAGGGAATGATATTTGTGCTTATTCGAATGACTAATGCTCTTGTGTTTGTCACCCTAAGCATATCAACCATACCATCTACCACAAAACCCCTTCTCATCACTCAAAAAACACCTCAACAACTGTCCCAACCACCTCTCATCACACCATCTCACACCATACCACAAAATCCACCACCTCCACCACCAAATCCAAATACAACAAATCAATATAGTATCACCCTACAAGCAATGAAACAAGCTTACCAAAAGGCCTTACAATAATTCCAAGCTCAAGCTCAAGTCCAAGCTCAAGCACAAGCACAAGCCCAAGCTCAAGCCCAAGTGCAAGCACAAGATTTTCTATAACAAAAACAAGCCACACAATAGGTACAACAACAAGTACAAGAACAAGCTCAAGCTCAAGTCCAAGCTCAGGCCCAAGCTCAAGCTCAAGGACAAGCGCAAGCTCAATACCAAGTGCATAAAGCACAACTAGAAGCCTCGTTACAACAACAAGCCTACCAAAAATCCTTACAAGAACATGCACAACAACAAGCCTTGATAGCACAACAACAAGCTGTGCAACAATAGGAGCAATAGAAAGCACTATTGGCTCAACAACAACAACAAGCCCAAAAACAAGCATTATTAGCACAACAACAATGGGCATACCAACAAGCATTGCTCACACAACAAAACTTACAACAACCTTTCACAAACATGCAGTAGAATTCCTTGATGGAAAGCACACAAGACACCCCATCCTTCACCCAACAAAACATGCCATCCCAAAACATGCACATCCCACCACTGGATCTGCAAAATGACCTCTCCACATAGGTCAAATTACTCTCACAATAGATACAAGATATTCAATCCAAAAAATTGAAAAAATCACATATGCAAGGAAATTTGTGCCCCTATTTGTTTGATAGAAGCATTGCTATGGTTCGATTCCCGCTAGGATTTGAAATACCAAAATTTGACAAATACCGTGGGAAGGGAAATCCTGAGGACCATATCAAAGAGTTTCACATACATTGCATGGAGGTGGAATATAATGATTCTTATCTTATGAGGCTTTTCCCTCAAAGCTTGGCTGTTCCCACAATGGAATGGTTTTCTCGCTAACCTCTTAGAGTAAAAAAGTTCGAGGAAATCTTGGATTTATTCATTGAAAACTAGTCTTTCAACCTAGACATGGAGGTAAGCCTAGAAGAACTATCTAGCCTTAAACAAGCTAAAGGAGAGACATTCATGGATTTCTTGCAATGATGGAGATCTAGAGCTAGGAAGAGAAAATGGTCCATGCTAGAGGAACAAAAAATTGGGACCATTATCTCTAACCTTGAAGGGAGCTTGTCCTTCCACTTGAAAATGCAATGTATCACAACCTATGACCAAGTGACCCCCAAAGCGCTCAACATCGAAAGAGCCCTCATAGCACAAGGGGGCACACTTGTGTATCAAGAAAATTGACCATCAACAAGTTGTAATGACAAATATTGCATGTGGGCCAAACACAAGAACGTAACCAACAATGGTTTCATTGATGCCAAGGTTGTTACTAGTGCCCCAAGGCAGAATACACAACAAAAAACATACCCACAACCATAAATCAACACACAAAACACCCCACAAAATAACCCATCACAAAAACAACCCAATAATCAAACTATCAACAATGTAAACACTCAAGGGAGACCCCCCCCAAAGAAAAAATATCCCCCAAAACAAAAATATACACTTGGAGAACCCATTGAATCAGTCATGCAACAAATAGTATAGGAAAATCTCCTCACACTCCCTGTTTATGAAAATTACCAAGAGCCTCAAGTTAAACCACCATGGTATAACTAGAAGCACCTTTGTGACTTTCACAAAATAAATGGACACACGACAACTAGTTGTATGAGACTCAAAAATTTGATCCAATATCATATTGATGATAAAGTTATAACCATTGAATAACCAACAGGGAATCAAGATGTCAAAATATACATGAATCCGATGCTAGATCACAATAAAGGAAACAACAATGGTAAAGGAAAAATTTACCACAATGTGAACCATATCTATGATCATGTTGTAGCATCATTACATGGATGGGTAACAATTGCCAATATCAAGGAACCTAGAGCTGAGTGTGGAGTGACCACACGTAGCAGAAAAATTTCTATCCCAAGACCATCACCACCACCCAAGACACCACCCACCAATCTAAAATCAAACCCTAGTGGTTTCAACATCCTAGAACAACTAAAAAGACCCCCGCCCAAATCTCCATAATGAAATTGCTTAAAATATCACCTTTACATAGGGATATTCTAGAGAAATCCTTGTTTGCATCCTCCATCCCTACTGACCTTGATGCATACCAATTTCAAGCTATGGTTGGACATATCACCACACCACACCGAGTCCTGATATTTTCTAAGCATGATCTCCCAACCCAACCATCTCATAATCACACACTCCATCTTGAAGTCTTAGTCCATAAGAAAAAATTCAAAAGAGTCTTCATGGATGTGGGTGCGGGTTTGAATATTTGTACCCTACAACTAATAAAGAATTTGGGATTTTTAGAAGATGTCATCGAAAAAGGAAATGGTATTATCATCAGGGCTTATCATGATCAAGAATAGGTATCTCAAGGAACCATTCAACTCCTTATCCAAGTAGGGCCAGAAATAATGGGAACTACTTGCTAGGTCCTTGACCTTGAACTACCCTACAATATTCTCCTAGGGCATCCATGATTCCATGGGATGCAAGCTGTCACATCCATGTTTCACTAATGTGTCAAATTCCCTTACCAGAACCAAGAAGTCATGATCCATGGCGACTTTGAACCTTTTTATTATTGTAAAAATCTAGAAGCCAAATACTATAAGATGCCCCAAGTTTCAAAAAATGATGAGGGACCCACATCACTATATATCGATTCATCAACTTTAGCCTCCACTTCTAAGAAAAAGACACCTACCATTTAGAACATCCCAAATGTCAGGGATGTAATCCAAGATAATGGGTGTGGGGACTATAAAATGAAAAAGAGTGCCTTTGTGATAGGGGAGCTACCTCAATCTCTAGATCTCATGGAAAACTATAACCAATCAACACAACATCTGAGAACTTCAAAGCAGAACCCACCACCTTCAAAAATTGGGGAGACCTAAGTAAGGAGGTGGTAGACGAGAAGGATGTATCAATCTTGTTATATCAAGATGAAAGAACTGTACCAGATCTCCCCATGGAAGAAAACAACAAAGGTCTACAATTAATTTTTGGCTGGGGATACAACAAAAATGAGAAGCTCAGGAAAAATGACAATGGCTTGTTTAAACCCATCATTCCTGAGAAGTTCCCTAAGAATCTTTGCCTTAGATGTACCCCTATAAAGATAACCATACATGGCAAAGGTAATTCTATTAAAACGGTCAAAGCTTCCTTGTCGGTACCTATTATTGGCAACACAAGGGTAGACAACTAAGAGGGGGGGTGAATCAGTTGTCAAAGAATTTCAAACTTCTTCAACTTATTAACCTTATTCTCATATCTGATCAATAACCATGAAAGCATAACTCAACAATACATCAGAAACACACATAACACCAAGATTTTTTACGTGGAAACCCTGTTAGGGGAAAAACCACGGTGGAGGTTAGTCCACAAGATTATACCCTATTAAAAGTATAAAGAATGAAATCGAGAATGCACATGCATTTAGTCACATTTCCTAGAGCTCACTGCTCAATTACAGAAAGGCTTACTGCCCAAAGGAAGACACTCTGTCTTACACAGATTTGACTAACATCCACAAGAATTTGAAATGAGAAAATAACATCTGCTAATGCCTGATTATAGTTCCAATTAAGGACATAAACACTTGTTCACTCTTCTTCACACTTTTCTCTGCCTTCAAAATATTTAGAACATTATTTGCACACACCATGCATTCAAATGGTAGAAACAATCGCTTATATATATCCGCAACAAAAAATTACATCGCTACATGTTGACCTCAATAAAATAATAAAATGAATACAAATTGTCGGCCCAAAACATTAAATATTATTAATGTGAATCAACCAAGGTCGGCCACAACATAGTGAAGACCCAAAATAAAATTTTCAAAAATGAACCACCTTCAAAAACTAATCCTCAAAGATCCACAACATGCTACAACACTTTCTCGGCCAAGAACATGAAAACACATGAACACACAAGGGAAAATCTCGAATCGCAAGAACAACGATCATTGTAGACGTATGACACAAATAGATCATGATCTAGAAATATCCAAAAACATCATAAAACACTAGAGAAGCATCCACAGTAATTGAACTTACTAAAATCAAATCATCTTCATTCAGGAACACCAACTAAAGCAACAAAAAAACTGTCATAATACAAATTTTCATAACATTATCAAATATTCATGTGAATATCTAAAACTTAATGTGGATAGACTAGATATACTTGACAAGAAACCCTTTAATCTACAAATTCTCATCATCTATGTACTAATCTAACCAACTGACTAAACTTCACTTCACCTTTGACAACCTGCAACTTATTTCATTATAATTTTCTCAATATCCTTGACATATACAACTTCTAAGACATTAATGCTAATTGTGTTGACATCAATGACAACATATCAGCAACATAACCACAACATCCAACAATCTCCCCTTTGGCATTGATGGCAACACATGATGTGAAAAACACCATCAATGCAACTATCTTCAACACTTAATCCCCCTTAGGTTCTAACTCTTTCTTTTGTACAACTCTTGTCCTCAGATAGTTCATAGTTTTTCACATGACTTTTCTCCCCCATTGAAATCAATGACAAAGATCTCTTTTCTCCACACAAGCTCTGAACCACATATCTGAACATTTGACTACTCCCCCTGAGTAGCACCCACCACAACATCAATCTGGATCAAGATATGACTATGAAATGCACAAATTGATGCAATTAAATGTATCTTAGTTCTGATTAGGAGGGGTAATCACCCCTAGCTTCCCTCTGAGATACTCAAAAGTATCCTTAGGTAATGGCTTTGTAAAGATATCTATAATCTGTTCCTTAGTAGGCACATACTCCAATCTGACTTCCTTTTCACTCACCTTCTCTCTCAAAAAGTGAAACTTGATGGATATATGCTTGTTCTTTGAATGAAACACCAAATTCTTAGAAATGTTAATTGCACTTGAATTATCATAGAATATAAGAATGGGTTCATCATACACAACTCTGATATCTTTCAACATGTACTTCATCCACAATACTTGAGTGCAATTATTAGCAACAACAATGTATTCTGCCTCTATAGTAGATAAAGAAATGGCATTCTACTTCTTACTTAACCATGAGATCAACTTCTTACCAAGAAAATGCACCACCACTAGTACTCTTTCTGTCATCCACATTAGTTAAAAGCACTCAAAGTAAGATCATCATCTTTAGGATACCACAACCCAAAATCAACTGTCCCCTTCAAGTACCTAAAAATCCTCTTCATAGCTATCACATGAGATTCCTTAGGACCAGCTTGAAATCTTGCAATAATGCATACAAAATTCATGATATCTGGTCTAGTTTGAGTCAAATAAAGCAATCCACCAATCATTGATCTGTATCTAGTCTGATTTTCTTTCAAAGAATCATCATCTTGTTTCAACTTGCAGCTGGTCACCATAGGTGTACCAACTAGATTTGAATCTTCCATACCGAACTTCTTTAGCAATTCTTTCACATACTTGGATTGAGATATGAACACCCCTTTATCTAACTGAGTAATTTGCAATCCCAAAAATAATTTCATCTCACCAATCATGGACATCTCAAACTCATTCTGCATCTCATAAGCAAAATTCATGCATAAACTATCATCTCCTCCAAAAATGATATCATCAAAAAAGACTTCAACAATCAAATCTTTATCGTGATCAATCTTGAAATACAAATTACTATAAGCAATACCTTTATTGAATCCAAGATTCAACAAATACTTGTCCAATATGGCATACTATGCTCTTGGGGCTTGCTTAAGTCCATAGAATGCTTTCTTGAACTAACAAACCATATCTCCTTGACGAGTCAATTGAAATTCACCAGGTTGCTCAACATAAACTTCTTCCAGTTTTCCATTTAGAAATGCTGACTTGACATCCATCTGATAAACCTTGTAATTTTTTTAAGTAGCATAAGCAAGAAATAATATTATAGCTTCAATCCTAGAAATAGGGGAAAAAGTTTCTTCAAAGTCAATTCCTTCCATTTGGGAATATCCTTTACACACCAATCTTGCTTTGTTTCTAACAACTTCACCTTGCTCATTCAACTTGTTTGTAAAGACCCATTTAGTTCCAATTACATTTTTGTCCTTAGGTCTAGGAACAATAATTGATTTATTATTCTTCCCAATTTTTTGTAGTTGTTCTTTCATTGCTTCTACCCAATGTTCATCTTTGCATGCTTCATTCACACTATTAGGCTCAGTCTTTGAAATCAAACAATATTCTTCTACAATTTTTCTCCTAGTCTGAACACCTTTGTTCTTATCACCTATAATATGTTCTTCTGAATAATTTAGTCTTACATACCTTGGAGTCTTAGGATGTTCTTGAAATTTTGGCTCTTGTGATCTCTCTTCTGCACTTTCAATAGTTCCTTCCTCTTGATTTTCTTGATTCACCGGAATGATTTGGACTTGATTTTGAGTCTGAACTTTCTTTCCTGTGACTGAGTTGTTATTCTACTCATCTAAATCTCATCCATAGGTTCTAGATGGTCTAGCTATGTCTTCATCAACCTTGACATTTTCACTTTCAACTACTTTCCTCAATCTCTTGTTGTAGCACTGGCAAGCCTTACTCTTAGTAGAATAACCAAGAAAGATTCCTTCATCACTTGGAGCATCAAACTTTCCTATATCTCTATCTCTTCTGATATAGTATTTACTTCCAAAGATTTTGAAATATATAACAATAGGCTTATGACCATTCCATATCTCAAAAGGGGTCTTACTAGTATCACCATTGACTTGTACCCGGTTGAGGATGTAAACAATAGTACTCACAGTTTCTCTCCAATAGATATGGGGAACATTTCCTTCTAGCATCATAGTCCTAGTAGCATCTTGAACTATCTTATTCTTCCTTTCCACAACTCCATTTTGCTGAGGGGTCCACGGGGCATATAATTGTCTCTTTATCCCATGCACTTCAAAAAAATAATTAAACTCATGGGAAGTGAATTCACCACCTCTATCTGATCACAAAAATTTAATCTTTAGACCTGTCTCTGTCTCAACCATAACCTTAAAAATCTTGAACTTCTCCAGAGCTTCATTTTTCTCCCTTAAGAATTTAACCCACATCAATCTAGAGTAGTCATCAATAAGTAACATGAAGTACCTATCTCCTTGTAAACTTCTGACTCTAGATAGAGCACACAAATTAGTATGAACAAGTTCCAACACTTATTTTGAACAATGTTGTTTGCTACAAAATGAAATTCTAGTTTTTTTCCCTATCTGACATTCCTTGCATATAGTATTAGTGGGATTTACCAACTTAGGAAGATCTCTGGCTGCCTAAGTAGAAATTATCTTGATCATATTGTCAAAGTTTACATGACACATTCTCCTATGCCACAACCAAATTTCATCATCTTGAGCAATCAGATAACTTTTACTAGGAACATTCAAGTGAAAGATGTTACCTTTTGTTTTTGTTCCTGAAGCAATCACATTTATGGAAATTCCCAATATTCTACACTTTCCATTCTTGAATTGAAGATTGTATCCCTTGTCAACCATCTATCTGACACTTAAGAGGTTACGCTTCAAACCTTCCACATATAGAACATCATCAATATTATTCTTACCATCAAGAGAAAGAGATCCTTTGCCACGGATTACACCTAATTTTTCATCACCAAATCTTACCACACCACCATCATACTTTTCCAAGCTCACAAAATTACTTTTATCACTTATCATGTGATGAGAGCATCCGCTGTCAATCACCCATTCATCTTTCTCTTCAACTTTGGCCGCTAAAGATTTTTCCACATTTGAGCAACTAAAAAATTCAGTAGGGGCTAGATCATTTTCCTTGATAGCAATAAATACCCATTCACCCTCACTTGCATTCCCTTTATCAGATTCATCATTTGTTACACCTATATTAGCAGCATAATAGGACTTTCTTTGAAATCTAGCCTTATTATGTCTTGGCTTAGGGACTCTTTCCAGATACTTTGATGCAAAATTACCTATCTTATTGCAAGAGAAACATTTAATAAGAAATTTTCCTTTATACTTACCTTCTCCTCTGGCTTCTCTCTTGACAATAAGTGCCTCAAGCTCCTCTAGCTTTCTCTCCTCTTCTTCAATCTCTCTCATTTCCTCCTCATACTTGAATACCTTTCTAGAACTTTCTCCCAGATCATATCTCTATTTATCTCTTCCAGAAGTAGTAGCCTTGAATACAAATTCTATCTTAGGAAGAGCATCACCAAACTAACTCAACTCAAAAGTAGTAAGCTTACCAATCAACATGTCTCTGGTTACATTTTTTATAGTCTGAAGCTCCTCAATAGTAGTAGCTTTGACTTTGTATACAACAGGCAAGGATCTAAGCACTTTAGCAAAACTCTTTGATTCTTCCAATTGTCCACTAGCACACTAATACCACACACAAGTTCATTCACTCTTTGCATGAAAGTAGTAATGTTCTCATCATCACACATTCTCAACATTTCATATTTCCCTTTCAAACTTTGTAAAAATCTTCATATTAGCATCACCTTCATACAAAGTTTCCAACTTTTTCCATATCTCATAATTAGCAGTCTTCAGATCCATAACATTTGTCATCTTAGAATCAATCGAAGCACTAAAAAATGCTTCCTTATCCCTGATATTGTACTCAACATCCCTAATCTTAGTAGTAGTAGTAGGACCATTCTAAGGAATAACATACCTATTGCTTGTAATTCTCCAGTAGGGTTCACCAATTCATCTTAGATGGCACTCCATTCAAGTCTTCCATAGAGAATAATTTGTTCCATAAAATCTTGAACTATCCTTCTTGGATTTCGCCATCCCAGATCACCTCAAGCTATTAAAATTATTCCAAGGAACCTACTCTGATACCAATTTTTTGCAAGACATGGGTAGACAACTGAGACGAAGGGTGAATCAGTTGTCACAAAATTTCAAACTAATTCAACTTATTAACCTTATTCTTAGATCCGATCAATAACCATGAAAGCATAAATCAACAACACATCAGAAACACATATAACACCAAGATTTTTTACGTGGAAACCATGTTAGGGGAAAAACCACAATGGAGGTTAGTCTACAAGATTATACCCTGTTAAAAGTATAAAAAATGAAATGGGAAATGCACATGCATTCAGGTGCACTTCCTAGAGCTCACTGCTCAATTATAGAAAGGCTTACTGCCCAAAGGAAGAAACACTATCTTACAAAGATTTGAATTACATCCACAAGAGTTTGACCTGAGAAAATAACATCTTCTAATTCCTGATTACAGTTCCGGTTAAGCACATGAACACTTCTTCACTCTTCTTCACACTCAACTCTTCAAAATATTTAGAACATTATTCATGCACACCATGCATTCAAATGGTTTAAACAATTTCTTATATATATCCACAACAAGAAATTACATTGCTACATGTCGGCCTCAATAAAATAATAAAATGAATACAAACTGTTGGCCCAAAACATTAAAGATTATTAATGAAAATCAACCAAGGTTGGCCACAACATGGTGAAGACCCAAAATAAAATTCTCAAACATTAACCACCTTCAAAGAGTAATCCTTGAAGGTCCACAACATGCTACAACAACCTGTCAGCCAAGAACATGAAAAAACATGAACACACAAGAGAAAATATCGAATCTCAAGCACAACGATCAATGCAGACGTGCGACACAGATAGAGCACAATCTAGAAACATCCAAAAAAATCATGAAACACTAGACAAGCATCTGTAGTAACTGAACTTACTAAAATCAAATCATTTTCATTCAGGAACACCAACTGAAGCAACAAAAGAACTGTCAGAATACAAATCTTCACGTGGATCTCTGAAACTTAACGTGGATAAAATTGATATACTTGAAAAGAAACCCTTTAATCCACAACCTATGGTCATGAATGTACTGATCTAACCAACCGACTGAACTTCACTTCACCTCTGACAACCTGCAAATTATTTCATTACAATTTTCTCAATATCCTCGACATATACAACTTCTAAGACATTAATGCCAATAGTTTTGAAATCAATGACAACCACATATCAGCAATACAACCACAACATCCAACACCTATATTTCTTAGCAGTCCCTTTGAGGATCGCATCTCTGATCTACCCATGCTATTCGAGGATTTCTCCCTTTTTATGATAACCACCATGTCATTTGAGTCAAACAACCAAGTCACTGAACTAAAGCTTGTTTACTCCCAACTCATAGACTGTGACCAATGAGGACCGCTGATCTTAGATACATTTGAAAATGATGAGGCTCTCTCAGAATTCATGGGACTAAGGGATAATCTACCACACAAAGACCACAAAGCAGGGTTTGATATTGAGCTAGACACACATGCGTACTATGGGGAAATGATTGATTCTCTTAGTCACAAAATTGAAAACCTAAGAGTAACATCGTGATCCTTAAGTGAAAACCACATGGTGGCACTTTTTGATCCAAAAATAGTAAAAAGAAAGGACATATCCAACGGTGAAAACCTCTTTGAGGTTCCAAAGGATGAGGGACTCAATCTTCCCCTTAGTTCCATCCATCAAGAAAAATCAATAGTCCTAGTAGATAAGTGCAACCAAGTCAATTTGGGAACTGAAGAGACATCGCACATCACTTTCTATTCCAAGTCACTTTTGACCAAGGAACAAGAAAATATGGTTGCATTTCTAAAGGAAAGTAAAGTAAACTATGCATGGACATATGCCGACATGCCAGGCCTTGATCCAAAGGTAGTAGGCCATCATCTAGCAATTTATCCAGAGGCAAAACCAGTAAGACAAAAATTGAGAAAAATGCATCCATAGATTGCCTTATTGGTCAAACTTGAGCTACATAAACTCCTTGATGCTGGCTTCATATGACCCATTGATTATCTAGAATGTGTTTCCAACCTTGTACCTGTTTCCAAGCCTACTGGGGGAATCAAAATTTGTACCAACTTTAGGGACCTGAACAAAGCATGTCTGAAGGATGACTTCCCTCTCACTAACATAGACATGATTGTAGATTTTACAACTATTCATGAAATGCTATCATTAATGGATGAGTTTTCAGGATACAACCAGATCATGATTGCAAAGGACCACCAATATAAGATAGCCTTCACTTGTCCATGGGGTACCTACTATTGGAATATGATTCCATTCGGGTTAAAGAATTCTAGATCTACAAACCAAAGGGCTTTGAATTTGATGTTTCATGACATGATCCAAAAATTTGTAGAAGACTATGTGGAAAACATACTAGCCAAATCAAGAAAATTCCAAGACCACATATCAATGTTGGGCCCAATCTTTGATAGATTGGAAGAATTTAAGGTAAGGCTCAATCCCAAGAAATGTGTCTTTGGCATGCAATCAAGAAAGCTCCTAGGATATATTTCATCAATGAGGGGAATCTGCCAAAGTCAAAGCAATCCTTGACATTGAAGCACCACAAACAATAAAATAGTTGAGGGGTCTGTAGGGAAGGCTCCAATCAATCCAAATATTCATAGCACAATTAGTTGATAAAAACATCCCATATTATCATCTACTCCACAAGGGGGTAGCATACAAATGGGACAAGAAATGCGATCTGGAATTCAATCAAATCAAGGAATACTTACTAACACCGCCAATCCTCATGGCACCAATCCAAAAGAAACCATTGATCCTTTACATATCAGCTAGAATGACAACACTTGGGGCTCTCTTAGCTCATCATGATGAAATAGTGAAAGAAGGAGACATTTACTATATCAGTAGAACATTGGTGGGACATGAGCTAAACTATACATTCATTGAGAAAGCTTGTCTTGTAGTACTATTTTCCTCATAGAAGTTTAGGCACTACATGCTTGCTCATCAAATAAAGCTCACCACTAAGATAGAACCCCTAAAGTATTTTCTTTCTAAAGCAATGCTCACAAGACTAATGGCTAAGTGGTTCATGGTCTTGATAGAATATGACATTGAATATGTGGAATAGAAAGCCATCAAGGGATAGGTAATTTCAAATGAATTAGTCAAGGCACCTATATATGCTGAGAACCCATTGGCATTAGAGTTTCCAAATGAGTCCATTTTCAACCTGAATGTTGCAAACCATTGGAAGGTATACTTAAAAAGATCATACACACAATATGGGTTCAGAGTAGGAGTCCTCTTCATCACAACACAAGGGGATTGTATCCCAAAATTATACAGGTTTTTCTTTCTCTTGCACCAATAACACTGTAGAGTATGAAGCTCATATCATAGGAATTTAGATCGTAGTACAATGGAAAATCATGGCACTCAAGGTTTATGGGGACACACAACTGATTATCAACCAAGTCAATGATGAATACCAAAATAAGGATGATAAAATTACCTCGTATAAAAATTTGGTGGAGGATCTCAAGGAATTCTTCATTGACATAACATTTGAGCAGATATTGAGGGTAAACAATAGAGTAACTAATGCAATGTCTACAATCGAATCATTATTAGATATCCCATAAAATGCCCCTAAATATGAATTCCATGTAGAGAAGCTTCAGGTACCAGCTTTTAAGGTACCATAATATGTGTTTGTATGCGAAATTATTGGTCTCAGTGACCCTTGGTACCATGACATATTCACCTACTTGAAAAAATAGGAATCCTCCCTGCCAACATCACCCCAAAATTCAAGAGAACTTTCATTAAAAATTAATCCTGTTTGTACTCTTAGGTGATACCCTTTATTGTAGGACTATCAAAGGAACTCTATTGTGATGCCTTAACCCTGAGGAAGATTTGATTGCTTTAACAGAGGTACACGATGACATTTGTGGTTCACACTCTAGTGGTATGACCTTGGCCAAGAAACTGTTGAGGATGGGGTACTACTGGCATACCATAGAGAAGGAAGCTCATGACTATGTCTAAAAAATTATACAATGACAACAACATGGGGACCTCATCCATGCACCAACTCAGTAGCACCAACCAATTATAACACCTTGGCCCTTTTCACAATAGGGGCTTGATCTCATTGGAAAAATGAGACCCACCTCATCTAATGGACACAAGTTCATTATCACTACTACTGAATACTTCACGAAGTGGGTAGAGGCCATCCTTATGACCTATATCAGAGGGAAGTAGATTTCCAAATTCATCTTGAATTACCTCATTTTCCGTTATGGTGTTCCACAAGCCCTTATCTCAGATAATAAGACACCTTTCAAAAACCAAGATGTTCGTGAGCTATGCCAAAAATTCAATATCCAACATCACTTCTCCACCTCGTATTACCCCTAGGGTAATGGCTAGGCTAAGGCTTCTAACAAGAACATTCTAAAAATGCTTAAGAAGATAGTCACTAAAGTCGATCGTGATTGGAACCTATAGTTGAACCATTTCCTATGGGCCTATTGAAAGAGTAATTACACACCTACAGGTGCAACCCCTTTCTCCTTGGTCTATGGATCAAAATCCATCCTTCCCATTGAGATTGAGCTCCCATCATTGAGAATATCATTGCAAGATCTTATTACTAATGAGGAATATCAGTTGTCATGGTTGAATGAGCTGGAACTACTTAATGAGTGGCGCATGGATGCTTTGAACCACCTATAAGTGTACCAAAACCATATAAAAAAAAATATAATAAGAAGATCAAGAGTCTGTCATTCCAAGTTGGAGAGCTCGTTTTGAAGGAAAATTAGAAGAATGTACCAAATACAAATAGAAAGGGAAATTTTGAAGCTAACTAGTTGGGGCCCTTCATCATCATGACAATTTACAAATCAGTAGCATATTAGTTGTCAACACTAGAAAGGGAGCATGTACAGGAGCCCATCAATAGCTCCCATCTCAAAAAAAATTATGCCTAGACTTGAAGAGTATAAATCCAAAAATACAAAAAAATCAAAATATATCAAAATTCAAAAAAAAAAGAAAAGGGATTAAAAAATAGTAAAGAAAAAATCATCCTCTAGTGAAAAACACTTCGGTGGTGCTTTGAGCAAGTACCTTGGTGAAAAATTGGCAATCAAGCATCTTGTGTAAATAAAACAGTTTCAATCCACCATTGATTTTTTAGTTTGTTTCACATCATTTTCCATCACATTCACCCATCATATTCCATATTTCCTCCATCCCCCATCCCCGTTTGCATCATAGCTTGATCTTGTGTCAGTATCATGTTCCATCCTAGAACTACATGGCACATTCCTAAGGTTAGTTTGTCCTACCTATATTGAGGTAGTCTATCACATCACGATGGGGGCATGTCCTTACACCTACATCAGATCAGATTTGTGTAAATTCTTGAAATCTTCCTTAAACATCAAAAAATCCAAAAACATTTATAAAATTGAGAAAATTCAAAAATAGGTCAAAAATAGAAAAACTTAAAAACATAGTTGTCATGTCGAATTACAAGGCTTCTACATGTATAATGTAGGCAAGGATAATCTTTGATCAACCCCCAAGGCCCTTAGGATAGGTTCTTTAGGTGTCCATCATAATAAACTAGCAATCCATGTTCATACTTCACCAATAAATGAGTCTATGTTACTCGAACTACGTGGTTTTTGTGTGTATAACGTAGGAAAGGCTAATCTTTGGTCATCCCCCAAGGCCCCTAGGATAGGTCCTCAAGTTAGAATCTTGGTCAAAATCTTGGAAAATACCAAAGTATTAGAAAATTTGGAAATCAAAACATTTGTAAAACATCTTGAAAATCTCAAAAACAACCTTAAAACATTTCAAAATACCAAAAACATTCAAAAAATTCAAAATCATCCATCCCATTTCACCTTCACCTGTAATAAATATCCACTCAATAAATTATTTAGCACCTTCAGCCTTTGGCAAAGCAATCAGAAATAAGTATAGCAAACTGAAAGTGTAAAATTAAATGTAAAGGTCTTAAGTCTAGGCCAGTAGGTCCACAAGTTGATCAATTCTTGGTATCAATATCCCATCATAATGTTAGTAATCAAAATCATCTAATAACATCATGTCCTAGGATACATCTTTCCTGCAATGGACATCAACATCAGACATCACCATAGTTTATTCTTGGCTAAAGGTATGAAGAACATTAGCTTGTTTGTTTATTTGATCTTTTCTTTTGATTTATATTATTTCACTCATTCCAATGACCTCTCAATGATGTCTAATCAAAATGATTTAGAGAGAAAGGAATGGGGAATTGATCATTATATTTTGTTTGTTGTGTTTTTTGGATATTCTTGTAATATAACCTTGGTCATGCTAATTTTGTTTGGGGTGTAAGGAGGATGTTTTGGATATCTTGTTGACTATTACATTGGGAGGTTTTTCCTTTCTATGTTTTGGTCTGAGATGTTTGAAATGTCTAAAGCACAATCTAACAAGGTTTTGTATGCCAGGTGTGAACAAGGATAATCCTATCTGTTTGTCGATTCAAAGTCCATCGCATTAGATACCACACCATTTTGGTTGTCTATACCTTGATGTATCATATCTATGTGTGTTATCAAACATAAGGAAAGTTAAGCTCTTTTACATCCCCAATCCCTACATAAGCAACATATCATCACTCATCATCATATATAATAAATTCTTGATGACTCATAGACTTGTCGGACTCTTGCATCTTCTTGGAATCAAGGGTTCATCCCTCTATTCCTTCTATATTCTCCACATACTAACAAGGTATTATGAAATTCAAACAAGATCTATTGGTATCCATCCTACATCCACAATCCATCATTATTCTGCATACCCCTACATATCATCATAATAGAAAACATGATTCATGCATTGCATTATCATTTAAGGTGTTTACATGATATAGATTTGTTATTCTAAGCATCTTAAAATCATGAAATTTTGAATCATCCACACATGCATCTTGCATCATCATATACCATATAGAAAATATATTGAAAAAAAGAAGTAAACATTTCCATTGCATTAAATTCCATCTCACATGAATTATCATCAAAATAATATACATTTGTTATTGTAAGCATCTCATAACATCACATTTGCATTATCATCCATCGCATAACCATATAAATGCATCCATAAAAATAGATCCATCATACATTATATATGTCATACATACATTGATAGCATCACATCATAAAACATCATAATATGATCATTAAGTGCATCCATCCATAGCATATGCATCCATACATCCATAATACATAAGATAAAATAAAATAACATCACATCATATAAATCGCATCAGAGCCATCTCACATATATATATATATATATAATATCAAAAAAGTTGAATTTCATGATACAATCAGAATTAGATATGTAATGTCATCATAAAAAATATAAAAGAGGCTAATCAAAACTTAGCCAATGAATGTATATACATCATATAATTAGGTTGTACATCAAAAACATGTGTAAGAAAATTAGTGATCTAAGCTTCCCTCACCCTATCAGTCACTATGGTGGCTGCCCTGGCTCTGATGGTGTGAACCTGGTGGTTTTCCTAATGGCCCCTTGTGAGATTTGCTTGACGCAACCTAGTTGATATGGGAGAAATTTGGCTCCCCACGCTCCTATGGATAGGATTTTTAATACAAATTCATATAATATGACGCTTCTTGCATGGCCTACTTGTACATATTTGCGGGGATTGTGGCCTATCCCTGCACCTATTGTGGCTACTGTGGTAGCTACTATCCAATCTGAGGTCCTCTAACCTGTCGCCTACTTGCTACTGGAAAAATTGGTAATGTGTGTGCGAACCCTTTTCTTAGTACCTGCAAAAAAACATGAATAAATGAGTTAGACAAGGAATTACAAGCTAAAACAATAATTCCCCATGAAATCCATTTGCAAACTCAAAATAGGAAAGAAATTGATGAAGAACACAATACAAAAGATAAAACTAGATTTAATCCTAATTAGAGAAGCAAACACTTGATCCCATGGGGGAATTGGTGCCAATTTGATGTGAAAATTGGCCCTTTCCCAATTCCTATGATGAAGTCTTGATATGTTGAAGATGATATTGATCCACTTTTGATGAAAGATGAGAACTCCAAGCCAAATCTACAAAAATCCTAGCTAAGAATTCAAATGATGGATGAGAATGACTAATTATTTTAGCATGGTAACTTTGCAATGCTTATGGATGATAAAATGAGGAGAGGAGCTCTTCATTTATAGGATTTCAAGATGGATGAATTCCCAAATTTGAGCAATGTGGGACTAACATTCATCCAATGATATGATGACACTTGTCAAACGATGAATGGATGATGAATGTGCAAGATTTGGGGTTTGTGCCAATAAATGCCAATATTTGAAATTCAAATTTGTTGAAATGACATGTAAGAGGGAAGGGAAAATGCAATAAATGCCACTTGGCTTAAGGAAAAGGACATGTAAGAGGTTTTAAATGCCTTGTTGGATGTACATGTTGACTTGGAATTTTTGAATTCAAATTGAAGGAATATTCCAAAAGATGCCTTGTGAGGAAAATAGAGATTTAATAAATGAATTAAATCTATTTTCATGTGCAACTTGCATTATCTAGAGGATGTGACATGAGATGAGGTTAAATTAATCAAGGGTTAATTAATTTAACAGAGATTAGATGATGTGACTTATTTGACTTAGATTTATGGATTTATTTAAATCAAATAAGAGAGGAATATAAGAGGCTAATTAAATAAAGATTTTGATTTATTTAATTAAAAGGGATGGTGTTAGATTAAATCAAATAAGGTTTTAATTTATTTAATTTAATGGATAGACTTTAGAGATTTAATCAAATAAATTGATTATTTAATTAAATAGGGATAATTAGATTAGATGGATTGATTTAATTAACAAGAGAAATAACTTGATTTAGATAAAGTGATTTATTTAATCAAAAGAGGATTATTGATGAATTTAATCATATAGAGGAATTTGATTAAATGGTTAGACCGAGGGATGATTCAAGAAGAAATGATGTTAGTAAATTAGGATTAAATTCACAATGTCAATCAGTATATTTTACGTGTCTACATTTTTCCCCTCTTTGAAGCAATGCACTCGTTGCGTTGGTTCAAAGAATAAACGATCTTGATCAAAGCCAAATTTTTTTGATGTTTAAAACTTGCCCCACTGCTGCCTGGCGAGAGAAATATGCCAATATAATTCCCCCTTGAGAGATCAGACAAAAAATTTAATTTTTTTTGGGTGATCTCGCGAAAAAGGTAACAAAGTGCCCTGACAAGTCTGAAAGGGGTCCAGGAGGCTAAAAACATGTCTAAACTCAATAAAATGATGAAAAACAAGCCTCAAACGGACAAAAATATGTTCGGGGGACTGAAACCCTAGTAGGACAGCCCTTTAGGGTCAAAAAACCCTAATTTTTAGGCTTAAAAGGGGCCCGAGGGGTCACTTTCAAGTCATTTTCATGCACCTCCACTAGCAAACCTTGAGATTCAAGCTCTGACCCTCCGACGATATGGCACAACGACAACTTCCTCTACCGAAGCTTAATTTTTCATTTAATGCATTTATTACATGTTTAAAAGAGAGCTCGCCTCTAGCGGTGCTATTATAGCATCACTTGGTGTTTAAAGTGCACCGCTAATTGCCTTTTTGTGCTGCAGCGGTGCAGTTTCGAGTTTAGAAACTCCATCGTTGGGCTCAGGCTCAACGAGCTGGTTTGGGAAAGGTGCGCTGCGCCGGAGCTCTTTTCATGAAAATTGCGTAGCTAGGGTTAAAGTGTGCTGCGACAGCGCTTTTTGGCTGAATTTATAGTCCAGTGTCAGAGTTTGAGGAAATTCAAACTATGACACCATCACAAACTGCGCCGTTGGAAGCGAGCTTGGAGCGCTAGGCTAGGATTTTTCTAAAAATTCTAACATGCTGAATTTACCTGATGCAGGACGGGCCTAGGGAGCTTTATTCTCAGGAGCACCAGTTGCGGGATTTGGCGAGCATCCTACGGGACTTGAGCGACTAAGACCAGGATTGACTGGGAGCTGCTAGCCTATGGCACATTGCATATGTAGCACCCATGAGCACACACCTTGGGATGTTGTCAGCGCTGGCCGAGAGGTGGCACAGTGAGACATCATCATTTCATCTTCCCACTGGCGAGGCGACCGTCACTTTGGAGGACGTCTGATGCATTCTACGATTGCCCATTCATGGCCATTGGATGATCTATGACATGGAGGAGGGATGGGAGCATTGTGTCAAAGTCCTCGCCACTCGAGATATTATCTATTGTGAGGGGCATATCAAGTTGGAGTGGTACAGAGTTATAGCACCTCCCTTCCGCTGGGTAGTTGCAATGATCATTTCAGGTCTAGTTTCCCTAGATAGATGAGGGTGGTATTTCAGTTTGGGTTGGGGATACTGCTGGGAGAGGATGGTTCGAGACATGCCGGTTTGTTTTGCATGGGGACCTATCCTTCTAGCTTCACTCTATAGAGATTTACATGAGTATGTATACATTGATGGCTGAGCACTGGGAACTGGAGTGACACTCCTGCATGTTTGGGCATGGGAGCACATTTCTATGCTACATCCACGGGTGGTTTCGATTCCGATGGGGGCAGAGGATGCTCTCGTGGCACTATATAGAGGCGGTGTGTCCTTCACACACACTGGCAAGCATGGGATCCCCTACTAGAGGCAGGTCCTAGACAAGATGCTTATCTTTACTTGGCGTCCATACATTGGTCAGCCCGGGTGGACCGACGATATTGCTTAGCTCTTCTACTGCCACCAAGATCGATACATGCAGGGGTAGGAGCACACTATGATTGAGAGATACCTACCTAGGCACATATAGCATCAGTTTGGAGAGCCACAAGATCAGCCCGATGACGGTTATGTGGTTGTCTTTACACGCAGCATGACACAGATGTCATGGGGGCCTGACATTCCTACCGCGGAGGCAGTTGACAACTTTCAGCAGTTGGTAGCCCGACCATGGGCTTATGATTAGGGCCCAGCAGATCCAGACACCACACAGGCCTTCAGAGATTGGTTCAGACCTCCCCTATGGTTGACCATTCTAGGTGAGGATCTAGAGGCACATAGGGTCAGAGGTAGGGGGAGAGGATGAGGACGAGGGTGAGGACTGATGGTCGAGATTCGGCAGGATTCACTAGGGGTGCCCCCAGTTCCGCCAGGTCATGGGGACGTCCATATGCAAGATCAACAATAAGATCCGCCAGTCCCACCACCATGAGCTGAGGGTGAGGACCAACCTCACACGCAGCCACACAACCAACAGGGCAGGTAGATGCACGAGATGCCTTGATTTTATAGTTACAGGAATAGGTTCAGGTAGTGACGACCGAGAGGGACCAGGCATGGGCTGAGAGGGAGTAGCTTAGAGCAGAGAGGGATCAGGTTGTGTAGCAGAGACAGTCTGTAGAGCTATAGGCAGCCACAGAGCTAGGCCGCAGGCAGCAGATTTAGAGCATGACAGCCTCCTCATCTCATGGTACAGTGCTAATGTGATCCTATAGGGATGCTATCCAAGAGATAGAGTACTACCGTCGAGCTTACCATGAGACTGTACCTAGAGTAGATTGGGTCCCAGAGTACTCAGAGCGAGCCAATCAGAGACCACCAGAGGGTCACAGTGATAGGGGTGAGGGTAGCATTCACAGAGATTGAGCGTGATCTAGATGATACACACTTTTTGTGCCTTATGGGATCATTTTTGATAGCCTGATGGGCATTTTGTACTGATTGACATATATGTATAGTGATCTAATTATTCTTTGTACTATGATAGTTGATGATATGATATATATATGAGCCGATTTTGATGCGATACAATGTGTACTCCTTTATTTATGCATGTATGATTTATTTCTATATGTTTTGCAATGATGTTTTATGGATGCATTTATTTGTAATGATGTTTATGCAATGATGTTGACTAACAGATCTATATTATGCTGACCTATGATATGCTGCAATGATGTTAACTATATGATGGTTTATTTTACGCCGATGGAATATGTGATAAATGATATGATCTATGGTATATGTAATGATGTGTGAAATATGCTTATGTATGAGATGATTTATGGATGAATGTGATATGATGTGATGCTCATGATATGATGCTAATGGAATGGTGTTATGAGATGCTTAGAGTAACAAATGTTATTATCCTAAATGATGATGTATGTGATGTGATGATATGTTGATGCAATGATATGTTGATGCGTAATGAATTAAATGCTTATATACCTATTGCTTATGATTATGCAAAGATGATTATGGAATGCTTTTGTAGATGCTATGTGATGATTTAGATGGTAATATGAATGTTTATGCAATGATCAATGAGATGCAATGTAATGGGTGAAATGCAATGACATGGATGCACCTATTTATGAAGAATGTTTATGCTAACCTGTTTATATGATGATAAAAATGCTATGTGTATGTTTCCTATATGATATGTTTATGCAATATGCTAATGATTTCAAGATGCAGGATCGATGATGATGATGGCAATGATGATTAACTATCATAGTACCTTGTTAGTGTTGTTAGTAAGAAAATAAGAAGTCATTTCAACAAGATGCAAGATGACACAAATGCAGATGATGAAGATGATGACGATGATGATTACTTGCCAAGGAATTGGGATTTTCAAAGGACTATATTTTCTTATGTTTGATAACACATGTGGTACAATGCATCAAGGTATAGAGAACTAGGATGGCATTGTACCCAGTGTGATGGACTTTGACTCGACAATCAGATAGGAGTATTCTTGTTCACACCTGACATACAGAAACCTTGCGAGGATGCATTTTGGAAGTTTCAGACACCTCAAACCAAAACACGAAAAGGAAAACCTGTCCCTGTAATGGTCAACAAGTTGCCCTAGACCTCTTCCATACATACCTAACAAAGCAAGTATTCACCAAGGTTATATTACAAGAACATCCAACAAGCACAACAGACAAAAGATAATGATCATTGCCCCATTCCTCTTTCTCTAAATCATCTATTTTGGGATATCATCGAGACGTCCTTGGAATGAGCGAAAAAGAAGATAAGTCAAAAGATAAAGACCAAGTAAACAAACAAACTGATGCTCTTCAATATCGCTAACAGAAAGAGGATGTGTTTTCTAAGATGATAACTAAAACTTATTGCCAAAAGATAATGCCCATTGTAGGAAGGATTCATCCTAGGACATGTTAGTGGATGGCGGCATGTCATTTCATTTATAAGGGATGATTGCTATGGGACCTATTTAGATGATGTGTTACTGATACGAAGAGATAACCAACTTGCTTACTCACTGACTTAGACGTAAGACTTGACATTTTGAGTTTTCACTTATAAACCTGTTAGACTTGTTTCTGACTCTTTCACTAAAGGTTGATAATGACGATTAGTTTATTATGAGTGGTGCTTATTACGGGTGCAAGCAAGATGAGATAGATGGATTTTTCTTTCAAATATTTGGAATTTTTGATGTTTTGCAATGTTTTGAGGCTATTTTTGGTATTTTTTGAGATTTTGCAAATGTTTTGATTTTTGATTTTTCAAATGTTTTGGGTTTTTCCGAGATTTTAACCAAGAGACTAACCTAAAGACCTATCCTAGGGGTCTTGAGGGCTTGTTGAAAGACTAGCCTTGCCTACGTTATACACATAGAGACCACGTAGTTCGACTGACAACCTGACCGATTTATAGATGACGATATACATGATGAGATGTCAGTTTATTATGATGGACTCCTATAGGACTGACCTAAATGTCTCGGGGGATGATAAAAAATCAACCTTTCCTATGTTCAAGCTCAGAGAAAACATAGTTTGACAAGATGACTTTGTTTTTGAATTTTTGAATGACTTTTTGACCTATTTTTGGATTTTGATATGTTTTGATGTTTTTGGATTTTGTGCTTTTTCGATGTTTTTGGATTTTCTGATTTGAGGACTTTAAGACTATACACGAATCCAATCCAATAAGAACATGCCCCCAACATGATGCAATAGACTACTCTGATAAAGGCATGACAAACTGACCTTGAGGATGGGCTGAGTAGTACTAGGAGGGATCATGATATGAACACAGGACCAAGCCATGGTTCAGATGCGAGACCTGAATGGATGGAGACCTGAATGCGATGAATGATGGAAGTGAGATTGATGGATAATGTCGAACAAGCCATAAAGATCTTGGTGGATGGAAAGTGCTTATTTACACAAGGTGCCTGTTTGCCAAGTTTTCACCAAGGTACTTGCCCAAAGTGCCACCAAAGTGGTTTTCACTAGAGGACAATTTTTTTTATCCTTTTTCTGATTTTTTTAGATTTTTTTTTCTTTTTGATTTTTTTTGTTGTCACCAAGACGCCTGTTTGCCAGGTTTTTGCCTAAGTAACCATTTTTTCAGGACTTTTTCTAATTTTTTGGACTTTTGGGTTTTATACCTTCAAAGATTTAGGCATAAAACTTTTTGAGATGGGAGCTATTCATGGGCTCCTATAGAGGTTCCCCTTTAGGTGTTGATAGCTGATATTCCCTTGACTTATAACTTGCTATGATGACAAAAGGTCCTAACCAATTAGGTTCAAACTTTCCTTTGCTACTGGGGTTCGAGACATTCTTCTAATTTTCTTTTAAGACCAATTCTCTGACTTGGAAAGTCCTGCTTCTGATTTTTTTGTTGTAGCTCCATTTGAGTCTATTCTGATAGACTTGCAAGTGATTTAAAGCATCTATTTGTCTCTCATTCAGTAACTCCAGCTCGTTTAATCTTGACACCCAGTAGTCCTCATCAGTGATGAGATTTTGCAATGATATTCTGAGGGATTGGAGCTCGATCTCAATGGGGAGTATGGCTTCTGATCTATAGACCAAGGAGAAGGGGGTGGCACCGGTGGGTGTGCAGATGCTAGTTCAATAAGCCCAGAGGGTAGGATTAAGCTACAAGTGCCAATCACGACCTGCGTCATTGACTATTTTCTTGAGGATTTTAAGGATGGTTCTATTCATGGCTTCTGCTTGGCCATTGCCTTGGGGATAATACGAGGTGGAGAAGCAATGCTGGATTTTGAATTTCTCACACAAGTCACAAACCTCCTGGTTCTTGAATGGTGTCCCATTATTTGAGATAATGGCTTGTGGGACACTATAATGATAGATGATATAGTTCAGGATAAATTTTGAGATCTACTTCCAAGTGATATACGTCATGGGTATGGCTTCCACCCACTTTGTGAAGTACTCAGTTGTAGTTATGATGAACTTATGGCCATTGGATGAGGTGGGTGTGATTTTTCCAATGAGATCGAGTCCCCACTGGGAAAAGGGCCATGGTGTGACGATTGGGTGAAGCTCTTGAGCTGGAGCATGGATGAGGTCCCCATACTGCTGACATTGTAAACACCTTTTAGCATGATCATGTGCTTCTCTTTCCATTGTGGGCCAATAATACCCCATCCTCAGTAGTTTCTTGGCGATGGTCATTCCACTCGAGTGTGAGCCACAGATACTATTATGAACCTCAGTTAGAGCGGTTAATACCTCCTCAGAATTTAGACAGCGCAGCAAGGTACCTTCTATTATTCTACGGTATAAGGTATCACCTAGGATGACAAATCTAGATGCCTTTTTGATAAAGGTTCATTTTAGATTTGATGGGAGGTCAGCGGGTATGACTCCTATGTGAAGATATGTCTAGATGTCATGGTACCAAGGATCACTAGGACCAATGATTTCACACACATATTCTGATTTTGGTACCTCGAATGTGGGAATGAGAAGCTGCTCAACTAGAAATTCATATTTTGGCACATTATGAGGGATGTCTAATATAGACCCAATTGTAGCCATGGCGTCTGCTACTCTATTGTTGGTTCTTGGAATTTGCTAAAATGTTATGTCAATGAAAGATTCTTTAAGATTCTCCACCAATTTCTTGTATAGAGTGAGCTTATCATCCTTAGTCTGATATTCATTATTGACCTAATTTATGATCAACTGAGAGTCCCCATACACCTTGAGAGCTATGATATTCCATTGTACTGCTATTCTGAGGCCTATAGTCAAAGCCTCATATTCTGCAATGTTGTTGGTGCAAGGAAATGCCAATTTTTATGACTTCAATATGCAATCCCCTTGTGGGGTGATGAAGAAGACACTAGCTCCTGATCCATGTTGTGTGTATGAACCATTGAAGTATAGTTTCTAGTGGTCAGCTACATTGAGGTTAAAGATGGATTCATCTGGGAATTCTGAGACAAGGGTTCTCAGAATAAATGGGTGCTTCTGCTAGTTGATTTGCAATAACTTAACCTTTAATGGCTTTTCTCTCCACATACTCGATGTCATACTCTGATAATATCATTACCCATTTTTCCATTCTTCCTATAAGCATGGCCTTTGATAAGAGATACTTGAGGGGATCAATTTTCGCAATGAGCTTTATCTTGTGTGCCAACATGTAATGTCTAAATTTTTGGGATGCAAACACTATTGCAAGGCAAGCTTTCTCGATGAATGAGTAATTTAGCTTGTGACCAACCATTGTCCTACTGATATAGTAGATGGCCCTCTCCATTTTGTTTTCATCATGCTGAGCTAGGAGAGCACCAAGGGCTACTACTATTGCTAACACATATAAGATCAATGGCTTTCTTGGGATGGGTGGCATGAAAACTGGTGGTGTCAGTAGATATTCCTTGATTTTGTTAAATGCCTCTTCACATTTTGTATCCCATTTATACACTACCCCCTTGTGGAGTAGGTGAGAATATGGATTCTGCTTGTCTTCTAGTTGTGCTATGAACCATCGGATGGATTGAGGTCAGCCTTGGAGGCCTCTCAGTTGTTTTAATGTCTTTGGTGCTTCCATCTTGAGGATTGCTTTTACTTTTTCTGGATCCACATTGATACCCCTCATGGAGACTATGTATCCTAGAAATTTACCTGATTGTACGCCAAAGACGCACTTCTTGGGATTTAGTCTGACTTTGTATTCCTCCACTCTGTCAAAAATAGCACTTAGGGTTGCTATATGATCTTGTCTTTTCCTTGACTTAGCTAGAATGTCGTCGACATAGTCTTCAACTGTTTTATGAATCATGTCATGGAATATTTGTGTCATGGCCCGTTGATATGTTGCTCCTGCATTCTTTAGGCTGAATGGCATCATGTTCCAGCAGTATGTCCCCCATGGACAAGTGAAATCCGTCTTATGTTGATCTTCTTTTGCTATCATGATCTGTTTGTATCTTGAGAATCTGTCCATTAGTGATAGCATCTCATGTCCTGCTGTCATATCTACTATCATGTCGATGTTGGGAAGCGGGAAATCATCCTTGGGACATGCCTTATTCAAGTCTCTGAAGTCCGTGCAGATTCTGATGGCTCTATCAGGTTTTGAAACAAGTACTAAATTTGACACCCATTCTGGATAATCAATTGGTCGTATAAATCCTACATCTAACAACTTTTTGAGCTCCATTTTGACTAACAGAATGATTTGAGGATGCATTTTTCAAATCTTTTGTTTGATCGGCTTTGCTTCTGGATATACTGCTAAATGATGAACCACAGTCTCTGGATCTAGCCCTAGCATGTCAGGATAACTCCATGAGAAGTTTATTTGTCTTTCCCTTAGGAATGCTGCTAGGAGTTTTTACTCTTCTGATAATAGTGATTCCGCATAGAATGTAATATGCAGGGTCACCTTTGTTTGTAGGTTGATAGGATTGTATTTTTTGGCCAAGACTGCTAACTTCTCTTGATGAATAACTCTTAGAGGAAGATTGAATCCTTCATCCTTGGGCACCTCAAAGAGGTTTTCACCATTGGATACGTCCTTTCTTTTTACTATTTTCTTGTCAGAGAGTGCCACAAGGTGGTTTTCACTCAAGGACTTGGATATGATTCTTAGTTTCTCACTTTTGTGACTGAAGGATTCAATCGTTTCCCCATAATAGGTGTGTGTGTCCAACTCCATTATAAACCCTACCTTGTGACCTCTAGCTGGAATGTTATCCCTCAATCCCATGAATTCTGAGAGTGCCTCATCATTTTTGAATGTATCAAGAATTGGTGGTCCTCGTTGGTCATAGTTGATCAGTTGAGGGTAGACTAAATGGATCTCATGATTTGGATGGTCTGTTTCAAAGAAGAGGTTGCTAATCATACATAGGGTGGTGTCCTCAAATAACCTAGGTAGATTAGATATGGTATCCTTGTCATCACTCCTAATATAGGGCTCAGTTATAAAATTATGTGTCTCTACCTGTGACTATTGGTGAGTGTACTTGTACTAGTACTAGCTGAGGAGAAATTTTAACCATTCTAACTAGAGGACTTTGGTCACATATGGTTATTCTCCAAGGGGTACATCCAAGGCCAAGATTTGTTATGGGTCGCGTCTCTGGCATGATAGGTATTATGAGCCCATTGTCATTTTGTCCCAGTCTTTGATTTCTGTCGTAGCACATTGCGAGCATCATATGTAGGCCCTTGCTTCTTTCATCCATTGGTAAATTAGCTGCCAGTCTTTCATCTTGATACAATATATGAGATGGATCTGCTTCAATAACCTCATGACCAAGGTCTCCCCATCTTGTGAATTCAGGATAGTTTTGAGGATGGGTTTGTGATGCGGCAGCTTGATTTTCTTGTGGGCGCCCTCGTGATCTAGGAGATTGTGGTAACTCTCCTATCACAAAAGAATTGTTAGGGATTTTATAGCTTCCAAAACCATCCTCCTAGATGATGAGCTTAATATCAGAGATGGTGGGGATGGCGGGGATGGCGAGTGTCTTTGTCACAAAAGTGGATGCGAGAGTGGTAGGGTCAATGTATGGTGTGGATGGGCCCTCATCATTCTTTGGCACTTGGGGGATTTTGTAATACTTGGCCTCAAGATTTTTGCAATATGAAAACGGTTCGGGATCCCCGTGGATGGTGACCTCTTGTCCATTATGTGTAAATTTCATACATTGGTGGAAGGTTGATGCTACAGCTTTCATCGCATGGATCCATGGGCATCCTAGGAGGATATTATATGGTAATTCAAGGTCCAAGACCTAATAGGTAGTTTCCATGAGCATTGGCCCTACTTCAATAGGGAGTTTGATTGTGCCCTGAGACACTCTTTCTTGGTCATCATATGCTCTTATTGTGATGCCCTTACCTTTGTCAACGAAATCTTCTGATATTTTCAACTGCTTGATGAGGCTAAGAGAACAGATGTTTAGACCTGCACCTCCATCCACCAAGACCCTTTTGATTTTGCTCTTGTTTACAATGGCTTCCAAGTGAAGTGCACGGTTGTGATATAGTTGGGTGGGGAAATCTTGGTCAGAGAATGTAAGGAGATTATGCATTATGATATTTCTGACCATAGCTTGGAATTGGTCCGCATCGAGATTTGCAAGGATAGTGGATGAGGCTAATGCTTCCTCAAGAATTTTTTATGTGCTGATGAGATTTTTAACAACTCCATGATGGAGATGTGTGCTGGCATTCTCTTGAGTTGTTCTACAACATTGTAGCTATGTGGAACGGCTCTAGATGAAGGGATTCTATTAGGTTGGGATGATCTTGCAATGCTGACTTTGCCACCTCTTGTGGTGACTCCACAATCTTTGGCATTGGCGCCCTTGATGGTGATGACCATGCAATCTTCATTTAGGGAGGAAAAAACCATTTCGTACACATGATTTACACTACCCTTCCCTTTATCATTTTTATTCCCTTTGTTGCCATGATTTGGCATTGGATTCGTGTAGATTTTAAGATCCTGATTTTCAGTAGGTTGTTCCACATTTATGATTTTCTTGTCAATGAGATCTTGGATGATGTTTTTGAGTCTCATGCAATTGTTTGTGGTATGACCTTTGATTTTATGAAATTCACAAAGTTGATTTTCGTTATACCAAGGGGGTTTGATGTCAGGTTCTTGGTAGTTTTCAAATGTAGGAGGTTTGATGAGTTTTTCGTCAATCAACTTTTTCATTATGTCTTCCAATGGTTCCCCCAAGATAGCATATTTTCATTTGGGATAAGTTTTGTGTTGGGGTGGTCCTCTTTGATCATTGAGGTTATTGATGGTTGGATTGTGGTTGGGTTGGTACATTGTGTGATGAGTGTTTTGGCGTTGATTTTGGATTTGCGATGTGGGTGTGTTTTGGCGAGGACCACTAATGACCACCTTGGCATCGACGACGCCATCATTAGTGATGTTCTTGTTTCTTGCCCATGTATGAGGTTTATCATTGTAATTTGATGGTGGGCGATTGTTTTGTTGTTCATGAAATGATGTTGATTCTGCGAGTTGAGTCACAAGGGCTCTTTTGATGCTGAGCGCCTTGGAGATCAATTGTTCATATGTAGTGATACCTTGAACCTTGAGATGAAATTCCAAATGACTTTCAAGGTTGGCTATGATGGTGTAGACTTGTTGTTCTTTTGGCATGGTCCACTTACTCCGATTGGCCTTGGATCACCATCATTGAAGGAATGAAGGAAAAAGATTCATTCTTTCCTTGTTTTAGAGCGTATAGTTCTTTGATACTGACATTCATTGCTATGTTACATGCGTAGTTCCTAATGAATGCATCCCTAATTTCTTGGAATTTTTTAATGCCTGAAGGTAAGCGAGAGAACCATTCTATAGCGGGACCTGCCAAGATTCTAGGAAATAACAGCATCAGATAAGTATCATCATATGCAACCTCCATGCAATGAATCTGGAATTCCCTGATGTGATCTTCAGGGTTGCCCATCCCTCGATATTTGTCAAATTTGGGGATTTCAAATCCCTTGGGGAATGGTTTCATTTCTAAGCTCCTATCAAATGGATAGGGACACAAGTTACTTGGTGTTTTGGTTGTTCACCCTGATTGAAGGTCGAGCACTTGTTGCGAGAGCAACCTGAGTTGTGTCGTCACGTCACTTTATAGATCAGGGGGTGGGATGAAAGTGTTTTGGGGTGTTTGAATCATCAGTTGGATGGGTGGATTGTTTGGTGCATTGTTCAATGGTATCGGTATGTTCTAGCAGGAAAATTAGGCTTCTACTTGCTTTTGTATGAACAATGCTTGTTGTTGATCTTGCTGTTGTTGTGCTAGGATTATTGCTTATTGTTGTTCCAACAATGCTTGTTGTTGTGCTTGTTGTTGTTCCCACAATGCTTGTTGTTTGGATGCCCATTCTGCCACTTCTTGCTACTCTTGGTATTGCTTTAGTACTTGCTGATATGCTTGCACTTGTGCTGCTTGTGCAAGAAGGTGTGCTTGTGCTTGTTGTGCTTGATATTGAGCTTGCGCTTGAGCTTGCGTTTGGGCTTGCGCTTGAGCTGCTTGTGCTTGTGTGGCTTGTTGTTGCAATAAAAGTTGTGCTTGAGTGACCCTTTGTGCTTGCAATGCTTGCACGGCTTGGGCGGCTTGTTGTTGTTGTTGTTGCAATAAAGCTTAGGCTTGTTGCATTTGTTGCACTTGTAATGCGGCTTGTGTAGCTTGGGAAGCTTGTGCGGCTTGAGCAACTTGTTGTATGGCTTTTTGTTTTTGAACTTGTTGGTATCCTCTTTGAAAAGCAGCTTGCAATGCTGTGTTGTATTGGCTTGATGTGGTGAAAGTTGGTGGTGGTGGAGGTGGTGGTGGATTTGGAATGGTGGTAGATGATGATGTTGTGTTGATGTTTTGGGTGTTGGATAGCGGTATTGATGTGATTGGTCCTTGAGAGACCATACTTTGTGATGTTAGGGGTGTGTTTGATGATGTTGCCATTGCTTGTGCATTTATCGTTTGTTGTTGCGATATCAACAATAAATTTTGTGTGTTTGGTGCAATGCTTTGATTGATGGTTGGGATGTAGGTTTGATTGATACTTGGTAGGGGAGGAAGCCCTAAACCAAGGAGTGGTGCAGATGATAATGGTAATGGCGGAAGACATGGAAAGGTGAGGGGTGTGAGTTGTTGTGAAAATGTCGTGGTGTCGAATAGGCCCCCTAGTCCAAACGTATCTCCCTCTTCTTGTGAATTTGTGAGAAGAGGTGTTTGAGGAGTTGCATGAAAAAATGATGATGATGGATCATGATGAAATGTGAGAGGAACATTTTTGTGTAATGGTTTTTTGGGTATGTTTTGTTCCAATGTGGTGTTTGCACCCAAGTTTTGATTATTAACAAGTGGATGTGATTGAAGAGCATTGAGAAATGTGTTTTCCTTGTTGACATTGGGTTGGGTTGGAGCAAATGATGTTGTGATTTGCAGAATTTTTTGCATGATGTTTTGAGATGGAGGTGTAGATGAAATGGGGATGGTGGATGAGACAGGTGGAAAGGATGTCTCCACTATAGTATTTACATCAAAATCCGAAGGCAACTTGGCCCCTTGTTTTGCTAGTTCAAGCATGTACAACAAAGGGTTGAGTCTCATCATGATGTTGATGATTTTATGATTCTCCAGATTTTGAAGCATTTCTATCATTTCCTCGTGAGAAATTCCAAAAGTAAGGTCCTCTCCTTGGTTTTCTTCTTGCGGATTTTGCGATGATGAGAGGGTTAATAGATTACTTGATTCAGCTGGATTCATTTCTGCATTTGTTTGGCTAAGATCGCTTGAAGTAGGTGTTTCTTTGTTGGCTTCCATACTCTTCTTGTATTGAGATCTTGTTTGAACCATAAAACAAGGATCAATCCTCAAGAATATGGGAGATGAATCTCTTGATTCTTTGGATCAATTCTTATTTTATTTCCCAAAGTAGAAGGTTTTAAGATGTCTTGAGGATCAAAGGTGATGATATGATGATGATGTTAGGGATGGATGATATGGATGTTCTTGGATTTTGATAAATCTTGAATGAGACACTAGGTTTTTAGGACTTGTGGATTTTGATTTTGATTTTGGATTTTGAGATTTGAGATTTTTTCCTTGATTTTTGATTTTGATTTTGATTTTGATTATGAACAAAAAGACCCTAAGATATTTTGATGATGATCTAAAGGATAGCTTTGTTCAAAGGATGATAATTTGAATATGTGTGAGGAGAAGGATGCATCTACCCACACCTATTCAAACAAGATGATTTGTTTTTACTAAGCATATGAAGAAGGATTCATCTACATACACTAAGCTAGACAAGATGATTTTGATAACTTTGACTAAGTATATGCAAAAGGATGCATCTACACATACCTAACCAAAGGCTTTTTGATAAATGTTTTTCAAGGATTTTGGTCTCAATGATATTGATGATTTTGATTTTGCCACAAAGCCTAGTATTAAGGATGATTTCAATATTTTCCAAAAGGTGATTGTGAGATGATTTCTATTTTGATGTTTTGGAGGGTGGAAGAAAAAATATTTTGATGTGTTTTTTATCCTAAGATGAACGTAAAAAGGTACACTTTGTTTGCTTAGACCTAGGTATCGAAGAGCATGCAAATGCTTCCTAATGACCTTTGTAATCAAGAAATGATTTCATTTTGAACATTCATTTTCGGATTTCCAATCAATGATTTGTGCTTTGGGATTTGGAGTCTTCAAAACATATGAAAGTTCATTTTGCTTAGCTTTGCTTAATGTCTTTATTTTACCAAAAACACTTTCTTCAATTAGGTTTTCAAACTAAGATGTCCAATGTCTTAATTTCCTTAAACCCCACAAGAAATGTCATGTGGAAATTCAATGAACTTAAGGCAAGGGTTTCCTATTGTTTACTTAAGAAGACAAATTGAGATATAATCCAATGTTTAGAAACCTCTAAGTACGTGAATCCCAAGGGAAAGCAATAACATATGGATTGAGTCAATTGTATTTGTCCTCAAAAGGGTTTGAAATTTGGATGATGTTGAGTGTTTGTTTTTGAGATGTTTTCGATCAAGCAATGCATTTTGTAACCCAAGAATAAGTACAATCCTATGGATGTGTAAGACAATATTTGTTGGATTCCCACTTGGACAAGTCCAGCTATGCTTATCTCTAGCAAATGGTTAGATGCTTGACCCCACTGGCTCCCCTCCACGACACTCACTTATATGGGGCAGCCAAGCATCAAAACCCATGAAACTCCCATGGCATGCTTTCCATTTCTACTAGAAGACCGTAAAAGTGTGGGGTGGCTTCAGAACGACCGTTCTTGCACCAAAAAATAGATAAAAGGATTTTGGAAAATTCTAGCACATGGGTTTTAGTAAGGACTTTCTGTTTATGGAGATTGACCCATACAACAAGAGTCCCCTTTCGGATCCATCTTGTTGGAATCAACCACGTGATATTGGCGTTTCGTCCAATATCCACATTTATATCCCGGCTGGAAATACTTTTAGCTTTAGAGTGTTACCGGTTGAGTCATTCCCTTGGGTGAGTACTTTTTCCCAAGGTAGGCCCTCTAGGATAAACAATAGTGAATGAAGAACAATATTCGTAACTCGATCAATCCTTGTTGGAAACAAGGAGAGAGAATATAACCAACAAAGCCCCCACTCACACTCGCACAATATTTTGTTCAATTTTAAGCCCAAATCGAAGTGTGGAGGTGATTGCTTTGTTTTAACCCAAAGTCATGAAAAAGGATTTTTGATTCTCAAGATTGCTATAAAGCACGAGAGAAGCACATACGTCCTTTTTCAATGCCTTTAGTCTAAGTAAGCCCTCACAAAAACAAAGCTACACTTGTTCTTTTTAGATCCATAAAGCAATATGTGAGTTCATTTTAGAGCACCAAATTACAAATGAAAGACTTTTGTTCAATTTGTTAATCCCATAAAAAAAATCTAGTAAGTTGTTTATCCTAAGATTCTTTTTAATCCTTTTGCAAGAAACAAACAAAGATAACTCTTTTTAAACCCAAATGAAAGCTAGTGTTCTAAGGATGAAAAAGATGAAAAATTCCTAGAGAAGTGTTAAAAAAACACTTAAGTGTTAAAAAACACTTTGATAGGACAAAGTATCATCACCATGCTCCTCCTTCCTTTGTTTTCGATTTCCAACCTACAAAGAAGAAAAATAGTCTGATTTTGGAAAAAACACAGAAATTAAAAAACCAGAAAACAAAAGATAGAGAAATCATAAATTAAAAGCACATGCTAAAAAAATAAATTTTCCCTTTTACTGTCTCCCAGCGTCGCAACTCGTGAAAGCGTCGCTATTTTTTATCCTAGCATCACTCTCACAGCGCCGCTGACTGGTAAGCGGCGCTCTATGTCGGGACAAAGAGCACGATTGTGTCACAATTTTTGCCCAGCATCGCAGTTTTTGAAAGCGTCGCTTTTTTTTTTTGAAATTGTCTGCAGGTCGGCGAGTCCAGCGGCGGAGTTTAAAATTCAAAAATTCTTGGTAGGATGAGTCCAGTGGCATAGTTTATGTTCACACGGTACTATATAGCGATGCTAGCGAGCCCATGGTGCTAAAACAATGACACTGATGAGCTTGTGGTGCCAAAAATAGTGACGCTGACGAGCCCGTGTTGGAATTTCCTATGTATCAAGAAAATGCGGAAATTTCAAGAAATTGTTAGAAATAATGATGTCAAGCCCTCCTTCTAGTGCCAAATGTACGAACCCTTTTCCTAGTACCTAAAAAACAACACGAATAAATGAGTTAGACCAAGAATTACAAGCTAAAACAATAATTCCCCATGAAATCCATTTGCAAACTCAAAATAAGAAAGAAATTGATGAACACAATACAAAAGATAAAACTAGATTTAATCCTAATTAGAGAAGCAAACACTTGATCCCATGGGGGAATTGGTGCCAATTTGATGTGAAAATTGGCCCTTTCCCAATTCCTATGATGAAATCTTGATATGTTGAAGATGATATTGATCCACTTTTGATGAAAGATGAGAACTCCAAGCCAAATCTACAAAAATCCTAGCTAAGAATTCAAATGATGGATGAGAATGACTAAGTATTTTAGCATGGTAACTTTGCAATGCTTGTGGATGATAAAATGAGGAGAGGAGCTCTTCATTTATAGGATTTCAAGATGGATGAATGCCCAAATTTGAGCAATGTGGGACTAACATTCATCCAATGATATGATGCCACTTGTCAAACTATGAATGGATGATGGTTGTGCAAGATTTGGGGTTTGTGCCAATAAATGCCAATATTTGAAATTCAAATTTGTTGAAATGACATGTAAGAGGGAAGGGAAAATGCAATAAATGCCACTTGGCTCAAGGCAAAGGACATGTAAGAGGTTTTAAATGCCTTGTTGGATGTACATGTTGACTTGGAATTTTTGAATTCAAATTGAGGGAATATTCCAAAAGATGCCTTGTGAGGAAAATAGAGATTTAATAAATGAATTAAATCTATTTTCATGTGCAACTTGCATTATCTAGAGGATGTGACATGAGATGAGGTTAAATTAATCAAGGGTTAATTAATTTAACAAGAGATTAGATGATGTGACTTATTTGACTTAGATTTATGGATTTATTTAAATCAAATAAGAGAGGAATATGATAAGAGGCTAATTAAATAAAGATTTTGATTTATTTAATTAAAAGGGATGGTGTTAGATTAAATCAAATAAGGTTTTAATTTATTTAATTTAATGGATAGACTTTAGAGATTTAATCAAATAAATTGATTATTTAATTAAATAGGGATAATTAGATCAGATGGATTGATTTTGTTAACAAGAGAAACGACTTGATTCATATAAAGTGATTTATTTAATCAAGAGAGGATTATTGATGAATTTAATTAGATAGGGGAATTTGATTAAATGGTTAGACCGAGGGATGATTCAGGAAGAAATGATGTTAGTAAGTCAGGATCAGATGCACAATGTCAATCAGTATATTTTATGTGTCTACAATGTAAATCTGATAGGAGCATGGGCCAACCAATATGCATTGTAAGCCTATGTAGTGCCTGCATCCGGTGGACCATCAAAGTACATCCACAACTACATGAAAAAATGTCTAAAATCATCAATAACTACTTGGGGTTGGATCCACTACTCCCAAGCTATCTCTCATGCTTGTCATGTAAATATGGCTTTGTATGCTAAGTCAGGTACATCTTGCACCTCCTTGAACTATCGATCAACCTTGTTAGAAAAACACCACTCAATCATGTGATGTTGTCACCCTTGCATATATGTAGTCTGATGACAATAGAATAACTGCTCATCATCATCATGCCACCTATGATAGTGGAGCCAAGGGCTCCATTGGAAAACTATCATCTCATCGATAACTTGCCTCCAGTGCAGGATGCTAGTAATACCTGTGTAATGAAGGGTGGTCGTGCCCTTGTATATGTAAACCATGGGATCACCATGGTCTGTTTGCACATCTATTATTATTGTCCTCAATACCACTATGTGCTCATATGCCTAGATGTGAAGAAGTGTCACACTAGCCCCAATGTTGCAGGCCCTACAGTATACCACCTAATGCATGTCATGATATAATGAGGCAAGGACAACTAGCCCCCATGCATATACGGTCATTTCTACCATCATCTAGAACTAGACGATGCCCCATCCAACACTGCATCCTCGTGCTCGTCTATCAAGAACAAGGACTCTTGAAATTAGTGCAACAACGAATAGTGTCAAATCTAGGGAAATCTCCTCATATCGATCAAGGTCGAGCTGCCCACTATCTACCTCATACTGGTCAACACTGAACCAATAGAAAATAGCATCACCACCAGCCTCGACATCATAAATAATCTACTCGTTGTGTATGGTGATCCATAGGATCCACCATACATCCTCCAAGGTAATTATGGCCTCCCCTGTTGGTAAATGGAATGATGATGTATCACTCTACCATCTCTCAACTAATGCTATCATCATAGCTAGGTGCATCCGAAAAGTAGGAAATTGTTCCACATGGTCGAATCTGATCGAGCCCAAGAAAAATATTGCCTCATCACTCAAATTCCTTGCTCGATGAAGTATTCGACCCCTGTGCACCTTCAAGTGGAGCACATGAAGGACTTCCTACATTAAAAGCACCCATGACATCAAATTTTATCAACCTCGCGCAATTTTGAAAATTAAAAATCCCTCAAAAGCAAAGGTGAGCTAACTATTACAAAGGCAGTGCTCTATGTTTTCACAAAGGTGACACTATATTCATAAGTGCACCATATCGCAAAGGAAAATTGAATTCCTGGGTGACACTTGACTCCTCTAGGCTCACATGTCACTCCATTGCAAAGGTGGGTTGGCGTTCCATACACGACCCTAAGACCTTACAGCACCGCGCAATGCTATGCTAAAAAGGTGGGTTGGCATTAATAAAAAGAGTGATTCCAACCAAATCATTTGCGATGCCCTAGAGATCCACTTTTGGCTAACCTATTTGGACCCTAATAAATGCACCAAAAGTCATGAAAAATGAGAAAAGTTTCAAATTGTGTACCGAGGGTCCTACATCCTAAGGCCACTGGAACTCTCGAACTTGCTTCATCCGATGCATGGGAAGCACACGTGCTGCCATTCCATCAACAGTTTAGAGAAAAATCGCCAAAAATCTAGAAGGTTGAGTGTACAAATGATTTGAAAATGACACCTCCCCTTCTATTTATGCTAAATTTTTAGGGATTTTGGGGGTATTTTTTAGGGTTTTTAGAGCCCATTAATCTTTTTTTTTCCCATTGAAGCATGTTTTGACCCATTTTGATCATTGTAAGCCTGCTTTCACATCTCGTGGGCTATTTTTCTGCACCTGGATCATTGTTGAATCTTTTTCACGAGCTCGACCTAAATTTTTTAGTTTCTCCTGATCTCTCGAGGGGGCAGTGTAGCAACATAATTTCTTCCACTGGGGTAGTAGTGGGGCATCCAAAAAATCAATTTTTTTAAAATTTTGATATCGACAGTGTTATTCTTTGAACCAACATAGCAGGTACCTCACTTCAAAGAGGGAAAAAATGTAGACACTTAAATAAACCTGATTAATATTATGTATCTAATTTTGATAAATTAACACCATTTCCTCCTAAATCACTTCAGACTAATCAATGAATTAAATAATCAACATTATTTAGTTATGTGGACATGGAAAAAGTAACCCTTCTACTTTTTCTCATGTTTAGGCCCTCCTAGTGGAATTTGGCTTGATTTTTCCTAGATTTAATGTTGTAATGTGGCCAACGCATTCACATTAGGTCTTGGACCCTTGTGAATCATTAAAATTTCTATGATTTCTTGTAAAAGTGTTGTGAAGTGTTGTAACCCACTTTCACACTTTTCTAGGACCCTTTCATTATAATTCACTTAAATAACCTCTTTTTATCACTTACCAAGTCTTATTTCAAAGTGTTATAAAGAGTTGTAACAAACTCTCACACTTTTCTAGGCTTGTCATTAATAATTAAAGCCTTTCTTATGTTTAAATAACCCATTAATGCACTTTTTGGCCCTACCTAAGAGTATTTTTGAGAATATTCCCGTTAAACCCTTTTAAATACACTTCAATCCTCGACACCCAATAAAATTTCCCTAGTGGGACCAAGTCGCCACCTGGGGTGACTTAGTCCCACTGGGTACAAAAATCAAAATAATTTTAATTTTCTAGCAGAATTTTATTCTCTTAACCTTGAGGTCAGCCTGTGATGTGTTATTTTCAAGAAATATTGTAAAATCAAGTATAAATAAAGGGTTTTCCTCTCATTTTCACCCCCACTCATTCACTTAATCAGTCGAGAAATTAGCAAGTAATTACCAAGCATTCTAAGCATTATCAAACATCCATTAGAGCACCTTCTTGCATATCTTCATATTTCAACATCAAGGTTTTCATAAGTTGTAACATTGCATGTTGTTCATTCATCATTCTCTCCTTATTTCATTTCATTTTCTAGGGTTTGATTACCAAATTGGGGTTTGACCAAGGCAAACCCCTATTCTCTAACCCTTAACCCCTTTTCCCCTCTTTGCATGTGCGTTTTTCAAGTCTTGTATGCATATTTTTCAAAGGGAAAGTGTTAAAAAAGTGTTGTCAACTCATCAAAGTCATTCAAGTCAATGTAGCCCTAATTAAAGCTTGGAGACCACTTTCAGCCTATTTTTTGCAGTTTTTGAACCAGATACCTGTTAGGAATGGAAGTATAGACAGAAAGCTACAGATTCTGTCTTGAATTTCCCAAGATTCCCAGGTGGACTAAGTCACCATTAGTGGTGAATTAGTCCCACTACCAAGCTTGAAAAGTGATTTCTACATTTCTATGTACCCATTTGGTAGAAACCCATTTTGGAAAAATCTCCCTAAAATAGGACTAAGCCATCCAACTTGGCATAAGTGTCCTAATTGGCTTGAACAATAAAATCTATAGGATTCTAGAGTCTCTCTACATCACATTTCAATTTCCAGGTGCACCTCTCTAGTCTTGTTCATTTCTGTTATTGTTTGTTTTCATTCTTAGGTCATTTTGCACACATCACTGTGTTTTCAAACAACTTGCATTTCTTAGGTTTTACATTAATAATCAATATATTTTATCAGTTTATTGCATTTATAAATTCCATCTAGGAATATTTTATCCATCCTTGCATTGATTTTGAGTGTATACATTTCCCATTTTGGCCCATCTTTCTCCTTTTAGGTGAAAAAACTTAGAAGTGCAAGAAATCCATTGGGAGCCAAATCTTTGTAAACATTTTGGTGAACCCAAATTTTGAACATTTTACTTCTAATTTCAAGTTCATTAATATCCTAGGGATAGCTTGCATTGGAATTGCATTACATTACATTATTTAATTTGTATCCTAGGGCTTTAAAAATTGCATTAGTGAAAAGCTCATACAACTTACATTTTTGCATTGCATTTCATTAAAAAATTCTAGAAATTCTACATCAAATCATTTAAATTTTTTGAAAAAAATCAAAAAAATCACTACTGGCTGACTTAGTCCTCCTAGACATTTTGCACAATAATTTCTTTCATTTTCAGAGAATTTTTTTTATTTCTATTTTCTATTATTGCATTTTGTCACAATTTACAGATTTTTTGTTTTCTTCCATTTCTTGAATTTAGTTTTCTTTCATTCATTTGCATCATGGCTCTTTGTTTTAATAAATTTTTGATGTCATTAAAATATTTAGTTGACATTTCAAACTATGCCTTTGGAACAGATCCTAATGACTTTGAGCTTCCTCATGCTTCTTTAACTCCTCGTGAATGTCCTCCTCATGATGTTGATATCATTGGAGAAGATGATGCCATCATGAATAAGTTCCTAAATGAATGCCTTGACAACCTTGAAGTTAATGCATCCTTTAATCCATCCATGAAACAACAAGACCTTTCTATAGTCTCACCTCCTAATATGTTTGGTTACTTACATCCTAAAATAAATGACGGATCTCAGTTCCCTCCATCAAGTGGACCTAGTTCTTCTAAACAAGCAACACCTCAACCATTCTATGATAAAAAAGTCACTAGTACTCCAATCAACCTTGAAGAAACTTATGGCAAAGGTTTTACCATCTTAAGCAAACAAGGATGTGACACAACAACATAACACGACATTCATCAAATTTTAGAAGAAAATCAAAAACATGAAAACACAGCAAGATTAGGATATCAAGATCCTCATGACAACAAGCCTCCTATCGAATATTGGAGACTTTGTGATGATGGCATAGTAATCTTTGATTCCCCTCTTGATTTGAATGTCCTTCCTAAAGAACAATTACTATCTCATAATGATAACAAAGACAATGATAAAATTATCTCAATACCTCCCGCCCTAATCTCCTCTTGAGAGGTTGGTGAATCTAGCAAACACAAGAGGCCTTACAAGCTACAAAAAATCAAGCTTCCTCTCTGTCCACCACCTAAATGTGAAAGGAAATTACAAATCCTTTTAAATAAAAGACTCATACTATTACCACCTATGAATAGGTTGGTGATCTATCCTAAAGATGCTAATGTTCCACATTGTGCATATCATCACGTTATTGGACAATAGAAGTGATGAGTGTCGCCAATTGATAGAAATACTAAGCAAGTATCATTTTGATGGCGATAATTGCTATCCAATAAATCCATAAACCATCCTCAAACACCTTATCATGTAATAGTTGTAGAAAATTCTCTTCTCACTATTACATGACCTTTCCCATCACTTATCTTGGCTCATTCTTGTCTTGCACTCAATGGGGGAAAGAAGTTGCTAGCCTTGTCCTAGTAATGCATTTTTCATTGTCCCTTAGCTACGTTATTCACCTTCAGCTTATAATGATCGAGATTGGGAGGCGGATGAACTGCTCGATGATTGACTTACATTTTCCTTACTAGTTTGATGCATTTTCTTTTTCTTTTGTGTGTGTAACATGTTCCCACATGATGTGTTGTTTGATGTTCTCTCTCTCTTCATGACATTCCTCTATTTGTACCTTCATTCTTCTCTATGTCGTACATCACTTTCACCTTTTTCTTTTTCTTGTGTTTTCCTTTTGGGGATGATGCAAGGCATTGAGACATTCATGTCTCCTTCATGTTGACCCAAAATATTTTTCTTTTTCTTTCACCTTTTCAGTTTATTTTTTCTTGTGTTTTCCTTTTGGTGACAATGCAAAGTGTCGAGACATCTTATATCTCTTCCATGTTGACCCAAACAGATATTTTTTTTCTTTTTTTTTTATCTCTTTATGTCATTCTTCTAGTTCTATGTATCTAGGGAATGATGACAATTCTGAGCTCCTTACAAAACATTGTAGCAAAGAACATACTGACCCCAAATCCATAGATCCCTTATGTGTTTGGTGTTTTCATTTTGGGGGCAACCCCTTCCCTTTTTTTCCTTTCTCTCACATGACACGACCTTACTTGGAAACATATGAATTGGCATAGGGGATTTCCAAGTTGGCTCTCATGTCTTGTTTCTTTTTGCATTTTTCATTTGCTACTTTAAAGTAATTTCTCACATAATGGTGTACAACAATTCCTTTAAAGTAGGGGCATACATTGACATTATTCATTTTTCATTTTTCCTCTTTCTTGGTTCTTAGTGCAACCTTGTTACTTCATACAATGTGTTTTGTTTCTTTCTGGATGACATTGGGTGTGATGTCTTTCATGAGCATGATCTATCTTAGCATATTACATTCCTCTTGGTGGCTTGATGTGACACATTGTATCCCCTAAGTTGTGATTTTTTTATTCTTTGATTGGTCCTCTCTTGGAGACATTAGACCTTGCATGAACTAAGCAAGACTCCTTTGAACATTCTTTGCATGTTGCATTTTACATTTTTTATATGGCCACCTTGCATAACATAGCTTGCATACCTGTAGTGCCATCGTGTTTGTTCATGAGCTCCAAGCATACGAAGTTTTGCTTGTCTTGTGAAGCTCAAAATGTTATTTTGTTTTGTGCCACCTTAAAGTTATCAAGAGGTATAAATTTGGTATGGTTGAGCAAGAAGCCCATTCTGAGGCATGACTTTTCCCCATAGCCACCTATGTGTGTGTGAGTGCATACCATCCATGAATGTATTTTTCTCACCTTTTTGGCCTTCTCACCCAGCGGATAGCCATGAGTTTCGTCACCTCAGAGTGAGTATTCATTTTCTTTTTAGACAAATGGCCTAGATTTGATCCATGATGGGATGGAAAAATGATCGAAGCTTGATCCGACTCTCTTTTTTGTTCCCCCTCTTCATTTACATCATTTTCATGTGTGTTTCTTATGCTTATGTTTTTAGTTTCCATGGGATCTTCATCCTAGCAGCTTGATCATCCCTCTTGATCATTGTTGTCTCATATTTCTAAGCATTAGTTCATCAAAACCCCTCTTGATTGCATGTTCGACTACTTTAGTGTGAGTTTGAAGTAGGTTCATCCTCTCACTAAAGTGGGGGTTAACTATGGACACAGAAAAAGTAACCCTTCTACTTTTTCTCATGTTTAGGCACTCCTAGTGGACTTTGGATTGATTTTTCCTAGATTTAATGTTGTAATGTGGCCAACACATTCACATTAGGCCTTGGACCCATGTGAATCATTAAGAATTCTAGGATGTCTTGTAAAAGTATTGTGAAGTGTTGTAACCCACTTTCACACTTTTCTAGCACCCTTTCATTATAATTCACTTAAATATCCTCTTTTTATCACTTAACAAGTCTTATTTCAAAGTGTTGTAAAGAGTTGTAACAAACTCTCACGCTTTTCTAGGCTTGTCATCAATAATTCAACCATTTCTTATGTTTAAATGACCCCTTAATGCACTTTATGGGCCTACTTAAGTGTATTTTTGAGAATATTCCTATTAAACCTTATTAAACACACTTTAATCACCGACACCCAATAAAATTTCCCTAGTGGGACCAAGTCGCCACTTGGGGCGACTTAGTCCCACTGGGCACAAAAATCAAAATAATTTTAATTTTTTGGCAGGATTTTATTCTCTTAACCTTGAGGTTGGCCTGTGATGTGTTATTTTTTAGGAAATATTGTAAAATAAAGTATAAATAAAGGGTTTTCCTCTTATTTTCACCCCCATTCATTCATTTAATCATTCAAGCAATTATCAAGTAATTACCAAGCATTCTAAGCATTATCAAGCATCCATTAGAGCACCTTCTTGCATATCTTCAAATTTTAACACTAAGGGTTTGGTGAGTTGTAGCATTGCATGTTGTTCACTCATCATTCTCTCCTTATTTCATTTCATTTTCTAGGGTTTGACCAAGGAAAACCCCTATTCTCTAACCCTTAACACTTTTTCCCCTCTTTGTATATGTGTTTTGCAAGGTCTTGTATGTAGATTTGTCAAAGAGGAAAGTGTTAAAAAGGTGTTTCCAACTCATCAAAGTCATTCAAGTCAACAAAGCCCTAATTAAAGCTTGGAGACCACTTTCAACCTATTTTTTGTAGTTTTTGAACTGGACACCTGTTAAGAAGGGAAGTACAGACAAAACACTATAGATTCATGTCCCAAATTTCTAGAGAATCCCAGGTGGACTAAGTTGCCATCAATGATGAATTATTCCCACTACCAGGCTTGAAAAGTGATTTCTTCATTTCCAGATACCCATTTGGTAGAAACTTGTTTTGGCATAATCTCCCTGAAATAGGACTAAGTCGCCCAACTTGGTGTAAGTGCCCAAGTTGGCTTCAACAAAAAAATCTATAGGATTCCAGAGCCTTTCTACATCACATTTTAGTTTCCAGGTGCACCTCTCGAGTCTTGTTCATTTCTGTTATTGTGTGTTTGCATTCTTAGGTTATTTTGCATACATCACTATGTTTTCAAACCACTTGCATTTCTTAGCTTTTATATTAATAATGAATATATTTTATCAATTTATTGCATTTAGATATTCCATCTAGGCATATTCGATCCATCCTTGCATTGATTTTGACTATATACATTTCACATTTTGGCCCATCTTTCTCCTTTTAGGTGAAAAACCCTAGAAGTGCAAGAAAGCCATTAGGAGCCAAAATATTTGTAAACAAGTTAAATCCATCAATTTCATCTATTAATTAAATAATTGACTATTAGATTAATTCATCTTTCTTTTGACTAGTGTTCATCATATTTAATTAAATCCCACAAAAATCTTCTCATTTGATTAAATAAATCAAATCAAATGTCATAATCCCCTAACCCATCCAAGTTAATTAATTCTGAATTAATTAACCTTAAGCCACTTTCTAATCATCATTAACAAATCCTCTAGATGTTAACTCCCCAAGAGTTAATCAACCCATGGTAAACTAACCAGGTTGCACATGAAATTCATTTCTTTTATTTATCTAATTACCCTAATTATCGTCACAATGGCATATTCCTAGGAATATTCCTCCCAACTACCTCCTCATTCAATTTCCCTCCAAAGTTTTTAAATAACCTCTTACATCCATTTAATCCTCTTACACTCTCAACAACATTCTCTTACATCTTCAACCATATTCATTTACTTCTTCTTACAACCTTTCAAATCTCTAGCCATATGCATTAATCTCTCTTACATATCCTTTACTCTACACATTCCCCAAAATGTGCTCCACCCTCATCCAATAAGAATGTTACAAGTATCACATTCCTATTGGCTCCCCTTTTATCCCACATTCACCAATTTCTATCATTCTTCAACCCTTGAGTCCTATAAGTAGAGGTTTCCTCTACACAATATGGATCCACAACTTGAAGCATTTTTACTATAGCATTTTCACTCGTAGCATTCACAAGTTTCATCATATTTTGGGCTTGTTTCATCATCTTAGGTACTTGGAATCAACTACATCATTGAATCTTATCAAAGGGATTGGGAAAGAGTTTCTTTCCACATCAAATTAGCACCAATCCCCATATGGTATGAATGTTTAGTTTTTTTGAATTGATTACATGCTATCTTTAGTTTTTTTGTGCTTTAATTTTCATGTTTTCATCTTCATTTTGGATAATAATCTCATAGGGAATACTTGATTTGTGTTTCTAACATGATTAGTTTGTCTTGTGTTAGTAAATTTTAGATTTGGTGTTCACAATTGGATAACTTGATATTGAAAACTAGATGGTGTATTGTTGATGATGTCATTAATTTAGTGATCAATTGAAATGAGATTTATAATGATTTCATATTGTTTGAATGGTGATTTTGACAACTTTCCAGCTTGAGGTAAAGTTTACATGTAGCTAGATGTCAATCAAAATAAACATTGTAATTGTAATTATAAGACTTAAGTTACATGATTAAGTTGGTTTTTTATTTGCACGATTATCATTATACCCAAACTCACATGACTCACAAGTAAATAGGGATCAGGTTGGTAGTGGTACTGGTGGCCCATAAATAGGGATAGTGAGCACAACTAAAATCATTCGTAGAAGACTAAAGGGTTTACTATTGAGTGCAATGTTCTGAATTGTCATAAGGGCTTTCATTTTGCAAGGTTAATAAGGAAGAAGATGGTGTGGTATTCTTGGGGATACTCTAAATTTTCCTACCTCAAATTATGTAGTTATAGAGTAAAAGACCATTTTCCTTCAAGTTCAGAATGGATGTAATTGGAAAGAAGTTGATCCGCTTCATCTGACTTCTAAGATAGGTTTTGAAGCAAGATAGGGAGCTCTGATGGAGATAAGTGCTTTCATAGAGAGTATTCCTACATAATTATTTTATTCTTGTTTACATTCAAATCTGATGACTTCTCATACTCCATTTTGATAGAGGCCCTTGAAGAGGAACTGTGGACTTTCAAACTCATTGTGTGCTATCCAAATGCATGTAAGCTGCATGCAAAAGGTGGTAGGATATTTACTATCCCTTATCTTCTGCATGACTCTCGTTATCAAACAAGATAGGCACAATTTGTATCTTCATAGCTCCCATTTCCCCAAAATGGTAGGAAAGCCCTATGGATTCTCAAAGTCACTTGTTTTATAATATGGTCCGGATACCATAGCTACCACTACCAACTTGGAATTAATTGTTTCAGTTTGGGGTGTTCTGGTCCATTAGATTGAGCACATTATAAATGTAGAACCATATTCAAGATCCCAAGATCCAAACCATAGTCGACAAGTCTCGTGGTTTGAGAATATGATTTGTATTGTCACCAAGAGTAGAAGAAGCCAACGTCTCAACAACATGGAATCAATTATGTCTGATGTAAAGTGACATGTGTCATTTATATAAAATGAGAGCTTGCATGATCTACTCATCTTTAAAAAGCTATGTAATAATGTAACATTGTAACTCAGTGATAATAAAATAAATGATTGTGTTATTCTTTGGTATTCATTTACAATAAATAATTATTTTGTGTTTACAGTGTCTTCAAATTATACAAGTAATGTAAATGCAATAAAATAATGGGAAAAAATATTTAATAAACTTAGAAAAAATAGATTTTTTTCCTTTAAGAGATGAAGCATTATCTATTTATGAAATATTTGCATGCAGATATAAAAAAAAAAGCAATATAAATGAAAAAAGAAAGTTACCATCAAATTGACAAAAAACACTAAAAACACTAAAATTTGTCATTCTTGCTAGGGTTTGCTGAAATGTTAAATTGATTTCTAATTTTTTGTTGATCTACTGCCCCGGTTCTCAGTATCATTAGTCATTTTATTAAGTCATTTGCAATGTTAAGTTATCAGCCCCTTGGCTTTGATGTCAATCAATTTCTTTATTTTAAAGGGATTCTACAAGTCTATAGGATGCTTCAAGTAGATCTATATGTGACTCAAAGAACCGTGGAATGGACACGTGGACTCATCTCGATGACTCCATTAGGATTGTGTATCCTAGCACCACTAAAGTTTAAAACAACTTTAAAAAACATGTTTAGAAAAACTTTAAAAAACATGTTTAAATTTTTTTTAAAGCACATGTTTGTTGCTTACATCATAAATTACTCAACCGTTCGATGAACATTTGTGAACCGTAGATTTTTGGGTTGTAGGGTGCTATTACTCTCTTGCTCAATTAGGGTTTTTCACCTAAGATAGAGAGAAAGAACCCACACAAAATCTAGGTGGTTCACTCAGATTAATGCAATGACCTAAATGCAATAAACTGATAAAATGGATTGATTATTTATAAAAAACCTAAGAAATGTGAAGTGTTTTAAAACATAGTGTGATATGCAGAAATGAACTAGAAACATAAACAAATGAAAACAAAACTTAATGAAACTAAATGGAGTGCATCTAGAGGTAGAATGTTGATGTTGGAAGGTTTTGGAATGTTTCAAAAATTACTATTGATGACCGTTGGGACTCATTCTCCACAGATGGAAAATTAGTCCTACTTTTGGTAAATTCTGTTGAAACAGGTTTCAGGGTGCCAAGAACTAAAAACCTTAGAAAATAATTTCTCCAGCTTGGCATTGGGACCAATTCACCACATATGGTGAATTAGTCCACCTATAGAAATCTACAAATTCCAAAGTCAACTCTTTGGGTCTAGATCTGTACTTGTCTTCTTGTCGGGTTGATGGATTCAAATCTATAGAAAATGGGCTAAATGATGTCTCCAAGCTTGAATTAGGTCTTTGTTGACTTGAATAACTTTAATGACTCGTTGAACACTTTTCAATACCTATATTTTCAAAAAATCTTCCTACAAGACCTACAAACACACATGCAAAGAGGGGGAAAATGGTTAAGGGTTAGAGTATAGGGGTTTGCCTTGGTCAAACCCAAATTTGGTAATCAAACCCTTGATAATGAAATGAAATAAGAAAGGAATGATGAAAAAATAACATGCAAGGTATCATTAACTCATCAAACCCTTGTTGTTGAAGTTTGAAGATATGTCAATGGCTACTCCAAGATGCTTGATAATTGTTTGGTTAAATGATGCTATGATGCTCAAATGAGATTGAATGCAAGAATAAATGCTTGAATGAATGGATGAATTGGGTGGGTTAAAATGGATAGAAAAACACTTATTTATACACACTTATGCCGTAATTTTCCAAAAATACATCATAGGCCAACCTTAGGTCTTAATGAATAAAAACCCAAAAGAAATTTAAAATTATTTTGAATTTTGTGCCAAGAGGGACTCATTTGGCACCCATGGCAAATGGGTCCCACTCAAGGCATGCAAGTGGGTGTCGGGAATTAAGTTGCATTTAATGTTGTTTGGCGGGTTTACATTAAAAAATACACTTAATTATGACTTGTAAGTGCATAAAGGGGCCAAATAAAGCATAAGAAAGGTGTAATTATTGATGACAATTCTAGGAAAGCATGAAATTTTGTTACAAGACTTTACAACACTTTAAAATAGGACTTGGTAAGGGATAAAAAGTGAATATTTAGATTATTATAATAAGAAGAGTCTAGAAAAGTGTAGAAATGTGTTACAACACTTCACACCTTTACAAGACATCATAAATTCTTAATAATTAAATATCCAAGACCTAATGTGAATGTATAATTTACATTACAACATTAAATCTAAGAAAAGTAGGCTAAGCATCACAGGAATAAGACCTAAATGACCATGAAAATGTCCAAAGATCCATTTTTCTATGGTACAATTTGATGGATCATTGTAGATGCATTTTAGAATGTAATGCACAGAGCGCTAGGCTTGCGAACTCAAACCTTCGGGATCACCCTATAACCATTAGATTTACAAAGATCAACGGTTGAGAATTTTTTTGAGAATTTATTTCTAAGTGTCATTACAGAAATGCAATGTACTAATTGTGTAGTTCAGTGACAACACTTTGTTGTTTTATTCACTTTAATATTTGAAAAAATAAGTGAACTTTCTACTGCTAAGTGATTTTATTTTTAAGTGAGAGAGAGTCAACACACACGAAGATTTCAGATTGCTCATTGTAGTGCACCCAGGAGATTCTAGGTTCCAACAAATCCAATCCATGCTTATCAATATTAATCTTTTCAAGAATCAAAATTCGAGTAGGTGAAAGACATAATTCCTACGACTACATTTCATCATTTCTTAAAATCTTATTATAATGTCAAACTTTGAAGTTTGGGTTTAGGGTTGAGAGACTTAAGAAAAATTAAGAACTAAGGGAATTCACAATTTCACATTGTATAAGAATATCTACCACCAATACCACTAGCAAACCAAAGAAAGTTGTTGGGAAAGGTAGAGAAAAATTAGATAAAAAATGCATTATGTTGGATTGCTTAAAACCCTAGGTTTCACTAATGAATACCGTGATATTTATGATCCTAAAATCTATGGTAGGCTTACCTCGAAACTTAGATTTTCATCTAAGAATAAGTTTTCAAATAAAATGCAAGTTAATAATTTCAGTGCACCATGGGTGAGTGGATTAGGGCACATGATGTTACATGAGGTTTTCCCTTGCCCAAAATTTATCATGGTCTATGCCCACTATTATGATGATAAAAAAGAGAAAATTTTGTTAATAAAGATAACAAAGAAGAATTGTTATCCATTAATGCAAAAGAACTTGTAAAAGTGTTGGGGTTTACAACCGAAGAATTTGGAAATGTCCACATTGACCTAGAAAATCTTGCTAGTGATTATGAAGCAATGGATGGAAGGGAGAAAAATGTTTTCCTAAATAAAATAGTTCAAGATAACATACAAGTTAGAAATAAATTGAAAGGTAATTATAAGCCTCTTTATGATTTTGATATTTTTAGACCATGGGTTCAGGATACTATTTCCAAGTTAGCAATTTTCCTTGGACTGGATAGTAATTGGGAAGTGGGTGCAAACCTCCTTGAAATGGTGTATAATATGCATTATGTTGTTCCATCTTGACCTGCCAAATATAACTTTATTGGGCACATTGTAGAATCCAAGCATGAAATTTTTTTAATGATTAAAGGAGGTGCACACTTCAAGTCTACTAAGAAATTTATGTTCACAACCTACTTGTGATATTCTTTTCTATTCAAATTTAGTGGAATGTTTCAGACCAACAAGCTACAGATTTATCCCTATACGAATGCCGAGGAAAAGAAAATGGCTCCAATATATGATCAGACCATTGAGATAAGGATGCATGATTCTCGAAGGAACTACAATCATTTTGTTGACTACTTTTTTGCTCCAATGCATAAAGAAATTACAAATACTCCAATGCCTAGATTGCCTATGTCATGTAGAAATTGCATTCAACTAGAAAAATAAATACAATTGGTTGATTGGTACTTAATGTAAGAATATATTGTGCTAAGATTTTATGGATCAAGAGTAGAGCCATACAAACTTCCAATACATGTGACTAAAAGGGTTTTTACATTGGAATATGTAAGGAAAATGTAGAGTACTGATGAACTAAACTTTTTCAATTAGTAGAAGAAGACCTTATTTCATTCTTTACCTTTTTCATGTGGAGGGCTCACATTCGAGAGAAAATCATTTAGTGTGGCACATGATCTTTTTAATTTTTTTAATTTTGATGTTGGTTATCATTGGTAGTATGATCTATTTGACACCATTAAATCAATGATTGTGACTAATAGGAATGTTGCAAGTAGAATTTAACATCAAAGTAAACCCTTTCTTGAAAACTTGAGAAACAAGGATTCTTGGGATGAGGTAAAAATAGCAATGGAGAAAAGTGTTGCTGAGAAAGGGATTTCTTTTGAACAATTTTCTGTAGAAATTATGGCATTGCATCAAAAGACAATCAGGAGGTACAACATCTTTTGTGAAAAAAGTGATAAACCATCTAGTAGATTAAACATGTCATATTCTCTAGATAAGGTATTTATAGATAAAAATTGGAAATGATAAAAAAATACTGCCTTTTAGTATATGAGGAAGGAGCTAGGTGAACCAAGAACTTTTACAGACTTTGGAGATAATGAAGAAGATTGCACGTTTGGAAAATTGTGGAATATAGAGCATTCCAATGAATGTGAAGATCAAGAAACTCATGATGAATCTAATGATGATATGGAAGAACAAAGCTATGTCAAAGCTAGTTTAAGTGAGGCCATAGAAGCAACATATACTTCAGGAGCAACCATAGCCAAAAAAATGGGTTATAAAGGTGGTCTTTTGGGGTCCCAAGGACAAGGCACTTTGATGGTACAAAATGTAGAGCATAGAAAATAAAGTGATAAATGAGCCCTTGGAGTTGATAAAGTAGAACAAGGGCATACAAGTATAGCTAAAACAATTCATTTTGTTAAAGCTTCAAATCCTAATCCTCATGGTTAGATACAATCAAAACTAGGACATGCCCATGGTGGAGAACCTAGTGCAACTAGAATTGCCACTAGTGGTGATGGTACGGGTAGTAGTACTAGTAGTGGTGAACATGTGCTATAAAAAAAAATTACACACAGGAGGAAAACACTACAAGATACCACACAATCACCAAGTGGACAAGGCATACCAAAGAGGGTAAGGATTTTGACAAGTCCAAGTCACACTACCATTTCCACCACAAAGGAGTTATTTCTAGGAACTCCCCTACTCCTAGTTAGTATGGCTACAATAGAATTAGCAACTACAAGTAATCCTAGTCCTTCAATTCAAGAATTTCATTATTCCTACGTCCTTAAGTTTTGATTACATTGAAGAGTTTAAAAAGAAATTAGAATTGTATAAAAAAGAAAAGAAGCAACTGACGGAGAGTGTGTCTACCATAACTTCAGAGCCTATAACAACCATGGTATTACCCACACTTGGCACAAGTAAAAAAATCATGGAATACATGTTTGTTGTTCCCACAGTTCAAAATAAACTAGTAAATCAGATGGATTGATCTAAATTTCAAGTGAGCAGTTTCCAATTGGATTTTTTTGGATTCAAAAATATTGACAAAATTAAAGTATCAAAGAAGAATAATGAATTGGTGTACACATAATTGCTAAAGAAAGAGAGAGAAAGAAAGGTTGCGGACTCAAATAGAAAATTTATAGGAAAACCTAGAAAATGAGAAAGCAAAGAGGAAAGCAACATATAATAAGAGCAATAAATTAGAAAAAAGAATAAAAAAATCTTCTTCTACATCAAAAAGAAAAGAGGATAAATAAAATGAGAAAGAAGTGAATGAACTGAAGCAAAGTTTAGATGAGAGAAAAAATAAATATGATGAGGAAAATTCTATTTCAGAAAAATTGAGACAAAGCATTGGGAAAGGAAATGAATAGTGGGAGCAAAAATTAGAGAAAGAAAAAAAATTGAAATATTGATTGGAGAGCTGATGGAAGCAAAAAATGAAATAAACTCTTGTCAAAATAAGTTAATTACATTTTGTAGAGAAAAAATGAGGCATATGAAACAAAAAATCTGTTAGGAAATAATGTAGAGGATTGATAATTTGTGTGAATTGTTTCAGTTGAATGATACTAGTATGATATTACATCATAAGAAGCTCAAAAAATATTTAATGGCCAACAAAAATGTGCTAGCATCAGAGAAATCTGCAAATCAAGTTCAACAAATAGTCTACCAAGTGAGTGATAATGAATTGAAATCAAAAGGGATTAATAATCTGAGCAAAGCCTTAGTGAAGGTGTCATAGTATCATTCAAAAGTGTTCAAGAATGTGTGAAACAACAAAATTTATGAATCTGGCTGAAATGAAGATGAAAAAGATGGATGAAAAGGTAAGGAACATAACAGAGCTTGGTTTTCCAAAGGATTTTGACATAAATGAGTGATTCATTGGAAAGGATGGTTTCAAAAAGAAGATGGAGGGTGCAAGGAAGATTGATTTGGACCAATTTCTTCATAACCCATATGAGGAAAACTATTTGGATTCCATCAAACCACTGATAACCTTGAATGTAACTTTGGCTAAAACATTCAAGTCAAGATCCAAATTCAATCATACATTGTTAACAAATTTTTAAGTCAGACAACATCAATTGGAACAAATGACAATTCCATCACCTATATAGTGGAAGTTGCTACAAAAGCTGATAGAATGATTTGATATTGATAATATGAGTTTCCAAGTTCCAACTCAGCTCTATGTAGAGTTGTCTTTGAGCAAGATTTTACATTCCTCTATGTATTCCTTCATTTGAAAATCAATAGAAAACTCAAATTAAGTAATGTGTTGATGTTCAATTATCTATATTATTTATTTTATCAATTGAAGAAAAAAATTGGTTTCAACTACTAGATACATGTTAAATTATTTTTGATGTTCATTGTTGTATATGATACTATTGTTTATATGTTATTAAGCATTAAGTTGAGTGATGAATCACTGAGTACATGTTTAAAACAATTAAAATATGAAATTATTAATAATATATTAATTTATTCAATCTAATGCATGATTTCAAGGAATACAATATAAAATATCAAACACTATATAAAATATAAACTACAGTTTGAAATATAAAATTGTTGGTAACCCTCAATTGGTTAAATTAGGGTTGTTAGGTTTGCAACCTAGGGATTTTTAAAACCCTATTATCCTAAAAACCCAAAAAAAAATTCTTGGTAATCCTCAATTGCTTAAATTAGGGTTGTTAGGTTTGCAACCTAGGGCTTTCTAAAACCCTATTATCCTAAAACCTTGGCGTTCTTATCTTTTGTTATTGACATTGTTCATTTTTTGACTAGTATTTAAGTTATGACTTATGGGTATCGATGTTATGAGTCCCACATCCCCTTTTGCTAGGAAGTTCCTCATTAATATTAGATATAAAATGAAAATCAAAACCTTTACTTTTCTATAATTTTATTGTTTTATGCTCATTATGTGGTGGAAGATAAAGGATTCCACAAGTTCGTGGGCACATAGCAAAATTTCCTTTTCTTTGTTGTAGAACCATGAAAGTAATTTTTTGACTTGTCTTTAAGTTTAAGTTATGACTTATGGGTATCGATGTCGTGAGTCCTGTGTCCCATTTTTCTAGGAAGTTCCCCTTTAACATCAAATATAAAATCAATAAAAACCTTTACTTTTCTATAATTTAGTTGTTTTATGTTTGTTACATGGCAAAAGATAAAGGATTTTACAAGTTCGTAGGCCCATAGCCTAATGTCCTTTTCTTGGTTGCGGAACTAGGGAAGGACACTATGTGATGATATTAGCACATGGGACATGGGAGAATTCTATTGGAAAAAGAGGAAGATTACATCCTTTTCAAGAAAATCAATGCTTTACTCATCATTGAAATTTTAGATTTGTACACCGCTTTCCAGATGGACAGCCCAGGTTCAAAATCAATAAATAGGTAGATGAATGAATTGCACTTACACGAACAAGAAGTAATGCCAAATGTGACAGATGATGGCTCATAATTATCTTCATAAATTTTCAATTCATTTGTTTGGTTTGACATAGTAGAAAAAACCACAGAGGTGCACCTGTTCTGCATCAACTTGAGATAAACTAAAAAATAGGTATGACCTTCTTGGAAAAATTCACCATTGTTATTCTTGAAGCTCATAATCAGGTCTGTAAACTCTCTTGCAAAATACTATAGAAATCAGTTTTAAATCTTTATGAAATTATGAGTTGGTCAAACACCCAACCCTCTAGTTCTATGTCTAAAAGACCCTTTGAGGATGATATTTTGGCCCAGTTGTTAGGTTCCTCAAAAAATCCTCAATGTCAATGTAACCTTGGCCCTAATGCAGTAGAGGGGATGGTAGACATAGTTAGAAATTGCAAAGATGTTGAGATGAAGTACGAGGATGACATAGTCAGTGAGTGGGAATCATTGCTATGCTAGTATGGAAAAAGAAACCACCATTCCCATATCTCCAATGCATGGACCTATGATTTGGGGAAATTGGCTGTTCCTAATGTCTTTATAAGTGTGGAACTCATAAAACACCTTGCTTTTGGGTATGATGAAAATATCAAAGTAATTAGGGCATTGGATGGAAGTTTCATAATGGATATAACTAGGGAGTTTATTTGTGAGGTTTTTGGACTCAATGTGGTCGTATAAAAGGTTATAGAGCTTGCTTCTTTCATAAGAGAATACAAGCTAGATAAACATAGCTTCAAAGTGAAATGTCTCCCTAGGTTTAGACATAAAAGTGTTTATGGAAAGTCATTAAGAATCCTTGATATTGAACATGAGCCATTTTATGTCAAGTCTTTTGAAGACTATTTCATAAGCACATATTGAGCATTATGCCAAGTGTTGGGACAAGATGTAGGATAAAAAATGGAGACACCTCTTATGTATATGGATGTTGATGTACACCATCCTTTTTTCAATAGTGACTTTGACTATGCAAACTTTTTAGCCGATGCTATTCACAATTGGCTAGTGGACATTAAGACAAGGCAAAGTGGTAAGGATTCGAAGGTGAATTTTAGGTTGTATTCTCTTCTTTTTCCATATGCTTTTGTATAAAGGGAAAGATCATTTCAATAGCTGTTTACAACTAGACATGAAAGATAAAGAGGGCAATGATCTCCCAGTGCAATGTTGGACCCATATTTGGGAAAAAAATTGTAGTGAGTCTACCTATTATTTTATTTTAGATTTGATTTGTAAGACAAGTCATGGCAAGGTTGGGTCGACCTAGAATTAGATTGCACAAGAAAATTTTGGATTTCCTTAGGCACAAAGAGTGGAGGCCAGAGTTAGGAGTATAGCATAATTGGGGAGATTATTACCTCCATGAGAAATCAGTTGTTATTAGAGTATATGGCTGCCCTCAAGGCCCCCATGTGCTACCTAGATATGTTTCACCAAAGTTGGCATTCATGGAAATTATGTGGAAATTGAAAGAGAATGATCACTTTCATTTAGGAAAATAAAAGAAAGGGTCTTTTTTCCTTTATGTTACTACCTTTTCAAATTTTAATTTTACCAGAGAAGGCTTAGATAGGCTGAAAGAAATGCTTGGGGAATATAGGTTATCTCAGTTAAATGTCAAGGATTTTGACCTTGAAGGTTTCATACAGGAGGTTAGGAAAAATCCCATAAAGTCTAGTTTTTTCCATTAGGTTGATTTAGATGAAGATGACATAAGAAATTGTAAGGATGAATCTGAGGTAAAAAACATAAAGGTGAAATTCATTGCATTCAATAAGGTAGAGGCTATAAGGATAAATAATGATAATGATTATTGTGGAGCATTTTCTTATATTGTTGACCTAGTTGCCAGGATTGAGGTGGTTTTGAATAATTTTGATAGAGTTGTAGGTAAGACCGCTATCTTGGAAGAGAAGCCAACAAAGCTTCCTAGACCTGACCTTTCTATTAGAAGGCCCCAAAAGCCTATTATTAGAGAAAATGTGCAATCAAACCCACTGTAGGTCACTCCCTCTCCTTCCACTAGCCATCAAACATCAATGTGGATTTTGATTCTCCCCCAAGAGAGAAACCACCATTGTTGGTTGACAATCCCATTCCCATCAATCTATATGAAAGTGAAGATGTTCATATCATCGTGGATGAAATTCAGTGATATATGCCATCCCCTCAAGACCAAATATTGTTGGCCTTCTTAAGCAAAGGTTTTGGTTGGATGTGGCTATGGTGAGAGATAACCACAATGATGTGATGGAATTTTCCTCTACATAATTCATGTCTGATGATGATTTTATAAAATCCCAAGAGTTTAAAGAGTTTTTTTGAGATCAAAGAGGGATGAGTGCCTTAAAAGAGTTTAGTTGGCACAAGCAGATGTTCCTAGAGAAAAGTATGATGAAGTAACTACAAAGGTAATAACATAAATTAATTTTGAGTGCAAAAACATTACGCCTGACAAAGGGAGAAGAATGGTGGAAGATAGTGGATTGCAACTACTCCCTGAATGGGACATTGCTTCTATAATTGCATTTGATACTATTAGGAAACAAGAAGGAGGATTTTTTTCCACAAAATAGGAAGCAGAGATGGCATTGTTAGGATTAGGGTTCAATGAACACTAGGAAGCCCTTGCAATCTGGGCACTTGCCACAAATACAAACAAGCCTCTAATCGCTAAAGCATCAAAGGGTAAGGGTATCAAAGGGAGCTTGATTGTAAAGAGGGTGTCTAACACCTCTGCCCTTGAAGTTGTTGCATTAGTGGTAGACGTTACCAAGTTTAATGAAGCTAGTATTTGAAGGTTGCAAGATAGACTTAATACAATGACCAAGCAACATAATGATATTATGGAAGCTTACAACCAACATTAGGAATTATTAGCTAAAAAAAAATCCCTTCTTGAAAGTGTGTAGGAAGTAGGCTCCTCTTCTATAGTCCCCCTTACTCATGTGATGATTGAAAACATAAAGCTTAAGGAAAAGATTCAAATACTGGAAGAGCAGTTGAAGAATTCTCAATAAAATCAACAAAAGGAGAATATGTTCATTGCAACACACATCCTACAACATAAACCATATAAAATATTAAGAAGGCTAGAAAGTACCCATGTGTCATATCTAAATTTGAGAAATGTCATTACCAGACTAAGTGGGGATCAAGAGCGGTTCAAATATATATTTGAATAATGGATTCCTAGATTTTCATCTTTGAAAGGTATGTATAAGGGAACTAAACACACATTTGATGTCCCACCTAGTATCTATCTTACTTTTGAGATTATCAAGATGGCACAAAATCATAAAGGGTATTTAGAAGGTATAATTGAAGCTACACAAGAAATAATGAACTCTTTCATAAATGTTGAAAAAAGGGTTGTACCTCACTTGCTAGAAGATAATGGGGAGTTGAAGATCCTAGAGAAATTGAAGTATAGTTTCAATATTATAATCCCCACACTCCTCCCTTTGATTTGTAAAGATGAAAATATTGATTAAAATTAGCTTGATTCCTATTCAAACAGGATGGTTGATGTAGAAAAAAAGATGAAATTTTTTTGTAGAGAGGCCAGTTCTTTACTTGATGCCAAGTATCATCAAAATTTTGGGAATTCAAAAAAGATCTTAGCTCATGACTGGCCTTTTGAGGATATGATTAAGCATGGGATGAGAAGCATAATTTTTTACCTAGCCTATGAGTGGATCCATGCTTTTATTCCTATGCCTCCTATCTAAGAATTTGGTTGTTAGAAAGTTTTTGGATGAGATTCTTCACTTCTTTGCTTGTTGCTTCCTTTTTTTGATCTTTCATCTCATTCTTTATAAACTCTTTTTGCATAGTTTAAGCTATTTGATAGCACATATAGGAAATGCTATAATTTTTCTTTGTAATAACAAAAGATGACTCAAATACTTAAGTGCATTTCTTTAATTTTGAATATTGATCTATCTTTCTCTCCAATATTGTATATTGTATTCACTATCTTTTGACTCAAAATAATCAAGGGTTATTTATAAATTGTCATATCACATCATGTGTTTATGTTATGGATGTTGAACTATTAGCTTATGTTCAAGGAATAGATTAATATTCCCTTTAGTTATTTAAATCAAGGATTGTGTGAATGCCAATGCAATAGGAATTTATAAGTAGTGTGATAAGTGTCATTCTTTAAAAATGATGCAGAATCACAAATCAAATTCAATATCATGGAATAAAATATAAAATATAAAATATCACAATTTCATGGAATACAATATAAAAGACCATCAACTACAGTTTGGAATATGATTCATGAAGTGCAATATAAAATAAAATATAATGAATTGCAATGATTCACAATTTGATGGAATACAATATAAAATATCATCAAATACAATTTGGAAAATGATTCATGAAGTGCAATATAAATACCTTAAACCTGCTAATTAACTTTCATTTCCAAAATCAAGTCAGGGTCCTCAAATTGACATTCAACTTGAGATAAAGTAAAAGAATCATCTTGATTTTGAGTTTGGTCTTCATTTTCTTTACCCTGCATCTCAAATTCAACATTCATCATCATTGTCATTTGTCCCACTGCCACTACCACCACTACTAGCATTTGGATTGTTGTACAACCCTCTTCTTTTGCATATGGACCTCTAGATTGCAAGTGCCCTTTCAAAAGGAAATTTTTTGACATTATACGTAGTTCCTTGCACCCTCAAGAAATTTTCCAAATTCTTGTCTAGTTTATTTCTTATCTTTCATTTCAAAAATGCCAATGACCTGAAAACTAGAACTCATCCTCCACTGACCCCAATATCATTGTTTGACATAAATCAATAAGTTTGAAATATTCTAATATTGAACTATGCAATATTTCACTCTGACATAAGGTTGTCCAACCATTTGTTAATGATCCTAGTTCAAAGGTCTTCTCCATGGAATCAAAATGGTCCATCAAAATTGCAAAATTCTTACATTGTTGTCAAAGCTTATCTCCATTTATAATTCCTTCTATTGTCTACTTATTGTATTTTACACTTTTCAAAAAGTGTTCGACCAAGATATTTACTTTATCATGAATATAGCTTGGGCTATCTTGGTCTATCCAAAATTGAAGATACACAATACCCATGGCTTCAAGTATTTTTTCTTGAGGGAATCTATTATAAATCTTTGAGGAAAGAGATTTTTCAATTTCCTTCAAATTATCACTAACAAATTTAACAATGTTGTTAAAATCTTCCTTTGTAATAGGTACTTCTCTGATAGAGCACCCAACTATTGTACAATGGTACATTGGTATCTAAAATCCATGTATACAGATACATAAGTGCCTGCTTGTAGCATTAAACTATAAATAATTATTAGGATGATTCAAATCTGTAATTTTTTTCTAGCTTAATTTTTTTTTGGCTTTTAGATGTTAACTTTAGATATATATGATTGAGGGCCATACATTTCATTCTACATAGTTTGGTATATTTATTAATACACATAGTTCTATCTATTAAATGACATAGGACAAATGAGAGGGGGGGTGGATTAGTTGTCACAAAAAATCAAAATAAAAACTTCAACACTTACCAATTCCACAACCACATTGTTATGTTATTAAGTATGAACATAAAACACAACTAACAAAAATTAAAATCAACACAATAAATACCAAATTTTTATGTGGAAAACCTAATGAGGGAAAAACCACAGTGAGGATTAACTCACAATATAAAGAGATAAAAAAATTGATTACAAACGCTCATTACCCAGAAGAGGACTCACTGTCTGAATATAAAGGCTCGCTACCTACAGAAATGAATCATTGTCTGAAAGGGAGGCTCATTGCCTACAGATACAAAAGAGAACAAAAGATTCACCATATCAATTAACACACATTCGTATCCTTGATCAAAATATTGCAGAAACCTTTAGCTCACTACCTTCAGGAATCCAACACAATGAAGAAATGTTGCCTCAACTCACTCTCACACACTTCTGTTTTTATGGTTTGTGGCTTACTTCGTCACTTTGCATCACACCCTTGTAACTTCTTTGCAATTTGACTTGCATTTATACCATCTTCAACTTGAGAAACTTTCTCCAAGGTCAGCTACATAAAATTTGTTTCATAAATTCAAATTAGGTCGGCAACTCAACATTCCCGCGGTGGAAAGGAATGAGAGTGGACCAAAAAAACTTAACCAAGACCAAAAAATAAAAATTTATCGAATCAACCACACGCTTCCTTAATTAAATTTTATTCTTTGAATGAAGTGTAAACACCAGGTTGCCTGAACCTAATGAAAATACAAATGAACATTGATGTACACACTCCCCAACAAGAAGATGACACTTGGATGACACAACACACTTCATTATGCATGATAACACATTTAAGATTACTTTATATATGTATGCAACAAGTGAAACAATCTTTGAACACCGAACTTCTTCCATTAGTCCATCTGGATTGTGAAAAAACAGACAACAACTCAGAAACATGACTTATAAATCAGAAAACCACACACATCTTTTCCAAAACCAAGATAACACCATTATAAAAAATATGCCAGATCTGCAAGATCTAAAATAGAACAACGGAGGATTGTAGAGTAGAAACATTTCTCCCAGTCCATAGAAGACCAAATTTTCCATAATAGTTCACACACCGGTGAACGTAACTTTCACGTATCATCACACCAAAAGCTAAAAATTAGGATATATCACCACAAGATCATCATTAGCAACCCTTTATATCTAAACAAGCATAGGATCAATAAAGGATAAATTTGGTGCACATACCAGAGCACATTCTGAACACATTCATCAGTATGACTTCTCTTCTTTATTAATTTTCTCAAAAGCATTTGGAAACTCAAACCAACACAATTGCAACACCATAAAGATAGCTCCATGTACTCACAACATCTCAGCAGCATCTCAACTAAACATGTACAATATGAAACATATAGAATTGTATTGACATCAATGAAAACATTAATGACAACACCACCAAAACATGGTCATACTTGCAACAATCTCCCCTTTGTCATTGATGGCAACACATGATGTGAAAAACCATCAAAGACAACATCCTTCACAATATCCTAAGAGAACGCCTTCTCTTCCTCTGCAACTATTTTTCACAGGACTTTTCTTTCCCTCTTTGACATCAATGAAAAAGATCAAAGAATCTGATCACTCCCCCTTAGGAGTGTACTCACACTGCAACAATGAAAATATTTTCTACTCCCCCTATGGAGTAGACCCATTTATTAGTCCAGATAAATGAAGAATCTATAAATTCATTGGACTGATGCACCTTCATGTGCACCTAGTTTGGAGGGCCAATGACCCCCAACCTCTCCCTAAGATGCTCAAAAGTATCCTTTGAAAGAGCCTTAGTAAATATATCTACAATTTGTTCCTTTGTTGTTGCATACTCCAATCTGACTTCATTCTCCAACACCTTTTCTCTCAAGAAATGATATTTGATAGATATGTGTTTAGTTCTTGAATGCATAACTAGATTCTTTGAAATATTTATAGCACTTGTGTTGTCATAGAAAATAGGAATAGGCTCATCACATATTACTCCAATGTCTTTTAGAGTTTGCTTCATCCACAAAACTCATGTGTAGTAGGATGCTGAAACAATATATTCTTCCTCTGTAGTGGATAAAGAAATCGAGTCTTGTTTCTTACTCAACCAAGAAACCAATCTTCCACCAAGAAAGAAAGCACCTCCACTAGTACTCTTTTGGTCATCCAAAAAACCAGCTTGATCTGTGTTGGTATAAGCACTCAAGGTGAAATCAACACCCTTAGGATACCATAAGCCATAATCTAGTGTACTTTTTAGATATCTAAATATCCTCTTTACAACTATAAAATGTGCCTCTTTAGGATCTGCTTGAAATCTGGCAACAAGATATATTGCATGCATAATATCTGGTCTAATAGCAGTAAGATAAATAGTCCACCAATCATAGATCTATATTTGCTTTGATCAATTTTAGCAGATTCATCATCTTTGCTCAACTTACATCCAGTTACCATAGGAGTACTAACCAGCTTGGAGTCATCCATTCCAAACTTCTTCAAAAGCTCTTCTACATACTTAGATTGTGAAATGAATATCCCTTTATCAATTTGATTCACTTGAAGACTAAGAAAGAAATTCAATTCACCAATCATGGACATCTCAAATTCTTTTTTCATTTCTTTAGCAAATATCTTACACATGCCTTCATTTCCACTAAAGATGATATCATCAAAATATACAACTACTATCAAAAAATTTTTACCTTGCACCTTGAAGTAAATATTTCTATCAGCAGAGCCTTTACTGAATCCTTGCTTTGTCAGGTATCTATCCAATCTTGCATACCAAGCTCTAGGGGCTTGCTTCATTCCATACAACACCTTCTTCAACTTAAAAACCATGTCCAGTTTGTCAGATAACTGAAACCCTTAAGTTTGTTCCATGTACACTTCTTCCCCCAATTCACCATTTAGAAATTTTGACTTGACATCCATCTGATACACTTTGAAATCCTTGTAGGGAGAAAATGCCAAAAATATTCTAATAGTTTCCATTCTAGCAACAGGGGAAATTTTTTCTTCAAAGTCTATCCCTTCAACTTGTGAATATCCCTTGCATACAAGTATTGTCTTATTCCTTACAACTTCTCCACTTTCATTCAGCTTATTCTGGAACACCCATTTTGAACCAATTACATTCTTATTCATAGGTGTAGGGACTAATTCCCATGTCTAATTATTTTCTATTTGTTGCAACTCTTCTTTCATAGCTTTCATCCTACTCTCATCTTCACATGCTTCACTCACAGACAAGTTCAATTTTAGAGAGTAAACATAGATTTACCTCAGCTGCTACTTTACTTCTTGTCTTCACACCTTCACTCTTATCTCCAATTATATGTCCCTTCGGATGGTTCTTCTGTACATACTTAGGAGTCTTAACAATAGGTTCCAACTCATTCTCTTCTTCCTCTTTAGTCTATTCTTCTTTCTCTTCTTCTTCCTTCCCCTTATTCTCCTCAGGCACATGTCCATAGATAGGATCATCAAGTTCAACTTCACTTATCTTAATAGGTTTGTGTATGTCTTCATCAACTTTAACATTAGCACTTTCAACAATCTTTCTCAATCTTTTATTGAAGCATCTATATGCTTTGCTAGTAGTAGAGTACCCAAAAAAAATTCCTTCATCACACTTAGCATCAAACTTTCCAATATTTTTATCATCTCTTTTAATGTAACATCTACTTCCAAATACCTTGAAGTACTTCATAGTAGGAGTGTTACTAGTCTAGAACTCAAAAGGAGTCTTTGTGTTGTTGCTTCTAATTTGAACTCTATTAAGAACATAAACAACAATGTGTATTGTCTCTCTCTAGTAGACATCTGGTACATTTGATTCTTTCATCATGGTTCTTGTAGCTTCCTATACTGTCCTTATTTTCCTCTCAACTACCCCATTCTACTGAGGGGTTCTCAGAGCAAAAAACTATCTCTTTATGCCATGCTATTCATAGAATGTATTAAACTCACTAGATGTGAATTATCCACCTCTATCAAATCTCAAACATTTGATTTTCAAACTTATTTCATTTTACACTCTTGCTTTGAATGCCTTAAACCTATCTAGAGCTCGAGTCTTTTCTCTTAGAAAAGTAACCCATGTCATTTGAGTATAATAATCAATAAGAAGCATGAAATACCTATCACCATTTAGGCTTCCTATTCTAGTTGAACCATAGAGATCAGTGTGAACTAACTCCAACATTTTGGTAGTAGAATGCTCTTTTCCCTTAAAGATGCATAGTGTTTGTTTCCCCAATTGACAACTTTTGCAAATAGTATTAGCAGGCCTTGTGATTCTAGGAATACCTCGAACAATTTCTTTTGAACTGATTTTGACCAGATTATCAAAATTTATGTCCCATTCTCTGGTTCCATAACCAATTTTCACTGACTTGAGATACAAGGAATTGACCATAAAATACCTTAAGTTGATAGATTTTTCCATGAGTTCTCCTTCTAGTAACAACCATATCTCCATTTTTGGATCCTTTTCTAATTTCACAAGTATTATTCTGAAACAAAAGTTTAAAACCATTGCTACACATATGATCAACACTCAAAAGGTTATGCCTCAAATCCTTCACACAATATACATCATCAGTGTTGTGCACTCCATCAAAACTAATTGAACCTTTCCCAAAAATCTTAGCTCCTGAATCATCACCAAACATGACTAAACCACCATCATACTTTTCAAGTTCAGTAAACTTGTGTCTCTGGTCATGTGATTAGAACATCCGCTGTCAATCACCCAATAGTCTTCATCCTATCTTGCATGAAAGGCGGTGACCAAAGTACCTTCCATATTATTTTTTTGTTCTCTGGAGCTTTCTTGCTTGCACATTTTCTAGGGTTAGCAGATACATATTTGTTTTCGAAAGCTAAAAACAAGCATTCACTATCATTAATCTCATTTTCAGATTCATCATTAGAGATTTCGACTTCTTCTTTAACATAATATAGCTTCTTGTATTTCTTATCCTTTCTATCCTTATCTTTATAATCCTTGTTCTTCTTATGTACAACTCTATTTGGACATCTTGAAGCATAATGACCAATATTACCACAACTAAAACATTTAAAGGGAAGCATACCTTTATACTTTCTTGTACCTTTCTTCAACTTTCTGGTGAAGTTCACTTCCAACTCATCAGAACCATCACTGTTTGGATCATCTTCAATATTCATTTCCTTAAATGTTGTCTCTATCTTTTCTTCTTTCTCATCTTCTTTCCTGAACTTTCTCATCTCAAATGCTTGCAAGGTATCAAACAACTATTCTTTAGTATACTTCATAGGATCAAACATCTCTTCAATAATTGAGATCTTATCATTGTAGCAATCTGGTAGGCTGATTAGGATCTTCTCAATAATATCTTCATCGTTTAGATTTCCCCCTTGATTCTTAACTTCATTTGCTATCATCTCAACCCTCTAGAAATAGCTTGTAAACTCTTCACCTTCTTCCATTTTCAAATTCTCAAATTTTCCCTTTTCCACCAGCTTCTTTGTCAATTTTACTCTTTCATTTCCTTCATACAATTCTTCCAACTTCTTCCAAACATCATAAGTAGTATCTAAAGAAAGAACCTTAGTTCACTTAGTTTTAGATAAAGCACTATAAATAGCATACCTCGCTTTCTCATTCTCCTCATAAGTAGAAACCTATATGTAGAAGTAGGACCATTCGTCGGAGGAGTATACTTCGTCTCAATAGCATTCCAGGTCTTTTAACCAAGAGAAACAATATATCCTCTCATTTTCACTTTCCAATCACTGTAATCAGATCCATCAAACATAGGAATCACCAAATTATGTGCCATTGGATCTTCCTTAAGTGATTAAGCTCTAGACCAAGGAACCAAAGCTCTGATGCCAATTGTTAAACAATGTAGGATAACTAAGAGGGAGGTGAATCAATTGTCACAAAAATTCAAACTTAAAACTTCAACACTTATCAATTCCACAACCACACTGTTCTTTTATTAAGTATGAACATGAAACACAAATAATAGAAAGTAAAATCAACACAATGAACACCAAATTTTTACGTGGAAAACCCAATGAGGGAAAAAGCACGATGAGGATTAACTCACAATATAAAGAGATAGAAAAACTAAATACAAAGGATCACTGCCTAGAAGAGGACTCACTATCTGAATACAAAGTCTCACTACCTACAAAAAGGACTCACTATCCAATAGGGAGGCTCACTGCCTACAAATACAAAAGAGAACAAAAGATCCACCACAATAGTTAACACACATTCACAGCCTTGATCAGAAGATTGTAGAAACCTTTAGCTCACTACCTTCAGGAATCTAACACAATGAAGAATTGTTACCTCAACTCACTCTCACACACTTCTACTTTTATGGTTTGTGGCTTACTTTGTCACTTTGCATTACACCCTTGTAACTTCTTCAAAATTCGACTTGCATTTATACCATCTTCAACCTTAGAAACTTTCTCCAAGGTCAGCCACACAAATTTTATTTCATAAATTCAAATTAGGTAAGCAACTCAACATTACCACGGTGGAAAGGAATGAGAGTGGACCAAGAAAAACTTAACCAAGACCAAAAAATAAAAATGTCTCGAATCAACCACGCGCTTCCTTAATTAAATTTTATTCTTTGAATGAAGTGTAAAAACCAGGTTGGAAAAACCTAATGAAAACACAAATGAATATTGATGTACATGCTCCCCAACAATAAGATGACACATTGGTGACACAACACACTTTATTATGCATGAGAACACATCTCAGATTACTTCAAATACTTCGACAACAAGTGAAAAAATCTTCAAACATCGAACTTCTTCCATTAGTCCATCAAGACTTTGCAAACACATACAACTCAGAAACATGACTTCCAGATCACCAAACCACACACATCTTTGCCAAAACCAAGATAACACCATTATAAAACATATTCCAGATCTGCAAGATCTGAAATAGAATAGTGGAAGATTGTGGAGCAGAAACATTTCTCCCAGTCCATAGAAGACCAACTCTGCCATAACAGTTCACACACTAGTGAATGTAACTTTCATGTACCATCACACTAGAAGCTAAAAGTTAGGATATATCACCACAAGATCATCATTATAAACCCTTCATATCCACACAAGCATAGGATCAACATAGGAGAAATGCAAAGCACATACGGAGCACATTTTGAACACATTCATCACTTTGACTTCTCTTCTTTATTAATTTTCTCAAAATCACTTGGAAACTCAAACCAACACAACTACAACACCATAAAGATAGCTCCATGTAATCACAACATCTTAGCAGCATATGAACTATACATGTTTAATCTACAACATACAAAATTGTGTTGACATCAATGACAACATTAATGACAACACCACCAAAACATGCTCATACTTGCAAGACTATCTTGGTATTTCTTCACAAGATTTTTCATTTCATCTAGCATGGGTAGAAGACTAGCTAAAGTCAAGAGTGTCTCTATATCACTTAACCTATGTAAGAGGTCAGGAGCTTTGTCTATTGTGTTGTGATGTTTGTACATTAATCCAATCAAGGATCGATGTTCTGAAAGAACTTGTTGAGTTAGTCAATGCAAGGAGATCCATTTAGTATCAACATCCTTGAGAAGCTTGTTTCCCACCGTTATTCCCTTAGTTATTTTTTGAAATTTTGTGAAACATTTGGAACTTCGACAAAAGTATGCGTAGAGCTCGTATACTGGATTTTAAACTTTTGATATTGTAGGAAACTTGCGTACAATTCTAAATGCTAAATTCATTATGTGGGCCATGTAGTGAATGCAAAGCATGTATGGTGTACAAGTAGTTTGTAACTTTGTGCAAACACCAGTCTTGTGACCTTGCATTACTATAGCTCCATCAGCTCCTACACACCAAATTTTTGGCAATTGTCAAGTCATCCATACCTCCAATTTCATTTAAAGATTTCTTGACTAGTTCAAATAGATTTTGTGATGTTGAACTGTCCTTCATTTTATGAACAAAAAGAAGATGATTTTGGTAGACATGTTGTTTTACAATATACACATGCATACAAATCCAAGAAGTATTATCTACCACAGTAACTTCATCTTAAAAGAATGCAATGAAGTTTGACTCTTTTACTTTCTCCTTTAAATCTTTCTTTTCCATTGCAGTAAGACAATTTTCCCATTCCCATCCAGTGTTTACTAACCAATGTGCACTAGGAAAGCGAGGAGCACCCACAAATGATAATAAATTAAAATATTCTAGGCATTCTATCATAGGATTCCCTCTAGACAAAATATGAAAAAAACACTCATATGAATAGTTTTTGTTAGTTGTTCTCCTTCCATTACTTTTCCAACTTGAGCCTCAATTGTACCTTCACATGTAGCAGGCTTTGAAATTCTTTGCTTATGCTATATTTAATGACATACTTAACATTAAGAAATTATTCCTTTGATTTCCATCATACTACTAATTGTTCCTTTCCATCTATGATTTATTTTTCATAAACTTTACCGATATGATTTTCTATAGTGTCAAGCTTTAGCTACAACTTCCTATGTCTTTTACATTTCCAACTATAAATCATACACTTGTATGTGGTTGGAGGTTCATATTTTTTTTCTTTCTCCACTGCTATAATGAATGGGTACTTTGACACCCAATAAAGATGAAAATTCCTTGTCATTTCCATCTCATGCCTTTTGATTTTCCTTTTCTTTTCTTGCTACCAACATCATCCAAGTTAATTATCTCACTCCGGCTAATCAGGGTATCCCTTGGAACATCTTATGTGGTATTTTCATCCTCATTTGACTCATTTTACTCAATGATAATCTCACCTTGACCTTTCCATGGTGGTGAGGGATTGTGAATTCCTTCTTCATTAATATTTGGTGGAAGAGTTGATGATGTAGCTCCATCTTGATCTGATGGATCATAATCATTTCCAATTACTAGAAGTAAGGCTATATGATAACTCTACATTTTGGATATTTTGATGGCCTCCCAGTCCCTTCACCACCTTGAGGAGTCTTAAGCTTGTTGCACTTTCTACTTGACATATTCATTTCTCACTTCGAATAAAAGCTTGAAAAAAATGTCTTCTTGTTTAAGGAGGACAAAGAATATAGATCCCATTCCCTATTCAATACCATCTTTAAGATTGAAGCAAGAATGGAAAAGAGATAAAGAAATATTATAACAATATGAAGAAATGATCACTCACCTTTAAGTTTAGGTTTTCACCGACTTGCTAAATTCATTAATGTAGAAATGCCTATGTTGTAAGTTTGTAACTTGCCTACGATCAACTTCAAGGTTCCAAGTACAACTTCTGAGTCAAGAGCTCACAAGTTCATAACTGAACAAAATGTGTCAGAATACATGATAATTTTGATTGTATTTATATCAATCCATATTTGGTGAATTCCATGAGATTTTTAAATGGTATATTAAAAATTTGGTGAATCCCGTGTGATTATACAACGATACGTTGTAATTTTCAAGGTGATTATGGCCCTATGATTAGCATGGAGGTGTTATGACAATTGGAAAAATGTATCCTCAAATGTAATTATTTTAAAATTTTATTGGAAAAATGGGTCCTCATAAGCAACTCTTTGTAAATTTCAATTAGCAAAATGAGTCCTCATAAGCAACTATTTGTAAATTTTAATTGGAAAAATGAGTCCTGATACACAAAATGTTGTTTTAATAGTATTGGTGAATATGTAGGTGATTTATTACATGCTTTCGAGATTCTAGGTGAAAATATTAATCGGTCCATTTTAAATGTGTAGTTTCTTATGGTGAATTTATTACTTAAATATGCCTCATAAAAAAATTGATGGGAAATGGACATGCATTAGACTGATAATTTGTAAGATCAGAATGATTTGGCCACCCTATTGGGTGCAATTGATTCACCAATTTTGACTTGGCTGATATCTAATATTTTTCAATTGATGAAGATTCTCTACTAAATTTATCCCTGGTGCCAAGTAGTACTAAAGGGGAACATGATACTTACCCAATACCCAGCTATAATACAAACATAGATGGAAGAATGAATAAATAGGATAAATAAGGTGGAAGAAGGATGATACCTTGATCACAATGTCGATGTCATGTTATGAGATATAAAATATAGATCAAGAGTTATTTGAAAGAAAAAGTGTAAGAACATGTCCCAGTGTCAAGCAATGCTTCATATTTCAATGAGCAACTCGAGATAGTGAATGGATAATCATGCAAAGAGTATACAACAAGTTTTATCATGCCATAAGATCATTAGAAAATTGCTAGATATAGGCTATGGGGCTTCCTAGGATAAAATGGGATCAAAAAGACCATGCCAATACTTTTCCATGAGTAGAGTTGAAGTATACGCCGAATCTTTGTCAAGATCAAGATATACTGGAAAATCTAGATAAAGATGAGTTGGATGGATGGAGGGAGCATTGGATTTATCATGAAGGGGATGAGATACTTCCATTTGAAAATGAGCATATAGACACTCGATTCTACTCATGACACCTATTTTCCAAGTTTTCATCATAGTACTTGCCCAAAGCGCCACCAAAATGGTTTTCACTGGAGGATACTTTTTATCTTTACTATATTCTTGAATTTTTCATTTTTGTGTTTCTTTATTATTGTGAACATGAATCATAACTAGGTTAAACACAATTGAATTAAGCAAGTAAATCAATCAATTAACTTAACTAAGTCATGGGTAATTCCACAATAGTGGGTTACACTTTTTGGCCAAACTTGACATTGAACTAAACTTTTTTAACTAAATCTTTACTTTCATACACCTATAGTTGCTAAACCATGAGGAATTTGAAGATGATGCAAAGTAGTGATTTGTGACATTTTATATATATATATATATATCTTTTGGAATCAAATTGCATTTATTTTTCCATCTCCTTTGATAACTAGTTTTTAATAGTAAACAACATTTTTAAAGAGTGATGTTTACTGTATAACACAATTTTTTTTCTATGAAGGATTAAATTCTAATATTTTCAAATTTAGATTTGTAACTACGATATCGAGCTCCTTCATCTGGTTTCATAGTGTTTTATTGAATATTTTTTTCTCAGTTAAGTTTTGAAGTCAAACCAATCACAATTTAGACATAGGTGTATTCTATAACACAACTTTTTTGTATGTATCAAAATTCAATTTCTTTTTGTTGGATCAAGGACATCATTACTGAACACCTAAATATTTTTCAATTTTTTTGGTAATCTACTATTTTTCCACATGTGCAAAACAAAGAGCTTGATTTTTAGTGAAAAATCTACATTCACAAGAAATAAAAATAAATATAATAATCAAATTAAATATATTTAAAGTTACATTTTTTGGGAAGATTATAATAAGGAATACATACTTTAAAAACATAAATTTTAAATGAATTCATTTGATCCCCCAAAAGGTAAAGCAAAATGGTTTTTTATTGAAGCATTTTGATAGGTGTAGAGGAGACTCCACTATAGGTATGGTTTAAAACTAGTGGGATTATACCCAAGGGGGTTTGATATAAGGGGGTTTGATCAAACCCTCTTCAATTAGAATCCTTCAAATGGAACCTTTAAATGCTTAAATCATTATATTTTCTAAAAATATGTGATTTCAGCAAAAATCAGGATGTCCTAGAAAGTGTAACCCATTATTGTGGCAACACCCTCATATTCCCAATGAAATTTTTGCAAAGATAATTAAGAATTCATGAAACATGAAATAACATTCAAATTGATAAAATGAAACCTAATTAAACAAGAGAGCCTCATCCCATTGGGGGATGAGTTTGAATTGATTGTTATGTGAAGTTGGGTGTTTTAATGTTGATGTTGATCCATTTTGAAAGTCTGGGAGATATATTTGACAAGACCAAGTGATTTTGATAAAGATATTTTGTATGATGTGTCAATATTTGATACTCAAGATTTTTTTTGATAAAAACAATAATGAGCATAAATTTCCTTCTTTGTTTTTGTTTGAGACCAAGTAACCAAAATGTTTTGAATCAAGTAACCAAGGGAAATCTTCTTTGTGGGTTCAATTCTTAAAATTAGATTTAGCATGAATAATTTTTACCACATAAATGTATCGATTATGAATTGCTTAAGACTAATATTTCTTCAAAAAAGCAAGTTGTTTTCCACAAAAGCTCAAAATTTGTGAAAACCAAAGTGTTAAATTATAGTTCCCTAGGTTTACTTTGACATAATGAGCAAAGATATGAGCAAAAATATTAGGAAGCATACTAGGATATTGTTTTGATAAAAAAAAGATATACTTAGATGCATGTAGTAGTCTAATGTCCTTCAAGTTCACTCAACTATGTTCAAAGGGTTTGAAGTTCCAGTCATAACCATGTTAATGTCTGTTTTGAGTTTTTGAATGATAAGAAATGTATTTATCGACTCAATGGTAAGAGGGATATTTTGTAAGATTTCTTCCATAAAGCTTATTAAACAAAGTTTGATACCACCAATCAAGAACATTCCTAACTAGTAGTAAAGGAACATCTCCTCATAGTAGGCTTACCACCTAAAGGTTAATCTATATCCAATCGAGTGTGTGAATAGGATATGCCAAGGTCATGTACCACCTTAACACCCCTAGCCTTAAAAGAGTGTGAACTCTAGCAAGACACCTTATGCCTCAAACATAGATCAAACATGGTAAGTAACTTCTCGTGATGGTGTTTTCATGATGCACTACTATGACTCAATACAATGATCAACTAGTCTTAGACTTCTAGATACAATGTCTTGTAGTGACTCAGTGAACACCCACAATATAATGTCAAACATGAGACACTAAAGCCTCTAATAAACCCATGTGTGGTCTATACACCCACATCAAAATTGACACAAATGGTATACATCATAGGATAAGTACTGCATTCTTTCTCTTTCACACTTTTTATATAGCCTGCCTAAACACATGCTTGGAGGTCGCCTTGAGTTCTCCATTGCGAGATGTATCTCAAGGACGACCCTCTCTACTAAAAAAAAAGGAATTCTATTTCTCTTCACCCAAGATCACACGAAGAGCAAGGGGAGAGGATACGTAGCAATCATTCGGTGACTCAAAAAGTGAAAACTAGGAGTGTTTCTCTTCACCTAAGATTGCACAAAGTGAAAAGGGAGAAGATATGCACTACTAGTCTACGAAGCAAAGAAAATAAAACAAATAATTGTTCATTTTAGGTGCACTAAAGATAAATGTGAAATGAATTTTAAAGGATAACAAATAAGTGTGAAATTTTTTTAATTCAATTTTAAAGCTCAAACCAAGGTGAGATTGTGTGGTTCATTTTTAAATCCAAATTGAAAGTACATGTTGTATTGTTTATTATTAAGCCCAAATTAAAGTGTGAAGGTTCAATTAATAAGAACCAAGTTGAAAAATGAACCTAAGTTAAAGCTTGAATTAAAAGTGCTCTCAAATTATCCTTCACATAAGTGTTGAAAACACTTTAAAAGATTCATGAACTCATGATGATGAAGTGTTAATAAACACTTAACTCCAATGCTTAAAACCCCTTCCAACTTTTGCAAAAAGTTAGACTTGCAAAAATAGAAAATAATAAACTAGGTTAGGGTTAGAATTCAAATAATCATGGAATTCAAATGGTCAATCTAAGATTTAGCTCTTTATTATACCTATAAGTATGTAGCTCTATTAGAAAAGTATGCTCATTTTTCAAAAAAGTGTATTGGACTGTCATTAACAACTATGCTGCAATAATTAATTGTGTTGCTCTATCTCTACACAAGTGCATTGTCCTTTGCAAGTGTGTGCCTCTATCACACTTGTAAACAAAAAAATAGAGTTTAACAAATGCACTGCAATATCAAGTGTATGAGCCACAACAATTTCACAAAGCAAAAAGTGCATGCCAATATACAACTTCGCTACTGTTGTGCATGTTTTGCATACACGCTTCATTCAGAACGGGGAACCTCCCTTTCCTTCTCCTTGCTGGGTCACTTTTGGCTTCACCTCATTATGGATTCCCTCGTGTTGGTGTTCAAAATGGTCAACGAACCTCAAAAGAGTCATCTAAAATTTGGCCATGTTCTTTACCCCCTCAAATTCCAAGGTCTTTAGTCTTGGCAGGTCCCTAGCTTTTGTTTGCCTTAATGTCTCAAAATTGTCGTCCGTGGGGTCCACCAAGCCCGGCTCACCAAATCTCCCCTTCTGGGTTTTCATTGCTCATTTGCCAATTCTAATGGCCGTTCAGTGGCGACCTTCCATTTGTTGGGTCCCGGAGCTTCTCTTTATGTCGATTTCTCTCAGAATTTTCAAAATGGCTATTTGTCGACATCTTCCCAGCTATTGGACCCCGACAATCCCATGAATATTTTCAAGTCATCTCACCTAAACTAGGTCCCACCATAAAAAGAAATCAATGCATACCATTAATGGAAATTTGCCTATAAACATTGCTCTTGACCCTTCATTTTACTTGGGGCATTCAAATTTGGGGAGAAGCAAAGTCCCCCGCTTTTTTTTTCTGCTCTTTGCCTTGTTCCTATTGACTTGCTCCCTGCTCACTTCATTCACTTTTTCCTTCATTTTTGACCTTGGGGACAAGTTTCCTATGGATTTGGGATGTTTTTGTGGTGCCTAAGTGAATTGCCAAGGTTTCATTAAGTTTTGTGAAGTTTCAGAACTTCCCTTCCAGGCCAACGTCCCTTTGTGGTTGTTTTCTGGGACTCTGTCCCTTCGTGACCATTTTTTGGGCCTCCATCCCTCCATGGCTATTTTCGAGACTTTGTCACTCCATGGCCATTTTTCGGGACTCTATCCCTTTGTGGCCATTTTCTAGGACTTTGTCTCTCCATGGCCGTTTCTAGGACTCCATCCCTCTATGGTCGTTTCCAGGTCATCGTCCCTCCGTGGCCATTTGGGAACTTCTCTTCTAGGTCGTTGTCCCTCCACCTATTTTCCTCCATCCCTCTGCTCATCATCTGCCTTCCATCGTCCACTGCCTACCGTTTGTCATCCTTCTGCCCTATGGTGCCTGCACCCTTGAGCACACATTAATGTTTATGGTCCAAATGGGCTCCAGATGTGGAACAATGATGGATATTATGATCTTTTAATGATGCATGGGTGAATCTAACAAGGAGTTTTCAAGGTTTGACTAACGTTTTCCTTGATTTGTGTATGAATGCACTTACAACACTTCATGTATGTAGGATTCAAGGAGCCTACTACGGGTCCGTCAAGGAGACCCATTGAGAAAGTTGAACAAGGAAAAGCACATAGCTCCTGTCACCATTCATTTTATGCCCACCTTTCCTCATGGAACCCATCAACAGAGCTAGCATTAGAAGCAGGCCTATGTCAGGGAAGTCAGTGAGAAACCATAAAGGGTGGCCTTGAAGGTGGTGGGAGGGAGCAACTCTTTCCTTAATTCAAACAAATGATCATGATCCATCAGGAGCCATCTCATCAGATCATCTAACCCATTCCGTATTTATACAAATCTGCAAATGGGATGCACTTATTTGGCTAAGAAATGCTTCAAATCCATCATGGGAAAAGGGTAGCCTTCAAGAACTTTTAGCTACAGTGAAAAGGGAAATCAACAAGAAGACAAAATTGCTACAATGACTTGCCACTACAAGACAAAACAGAGAAAAGATAAAAGACGTATTTTAAATTGTTGAATAATGAGGGGTAGGTGAAGCCCTAGTGCAATCAAATCTGAGCCACACAATGTAATTCAATCCTAGCCATTCATTTGGGCTTTGGAAAACTATAAATAGGGGTCTCCCCCTTATTTTTAATTGGTTGGAAAACTGGTGTAAATACATTCTACAACAATATAAAGTATCATTGCATAATCTATGGGTGTTCCTTTTGAATTTTCTCATTATGTGTGCATAGTTTTACTTCCCTTTTAGTTTAGTTGTTAGTTTCTTGAATGTAAGTGGTTATGGTGATTGTTGTTTTAGTATTTGATGAATTTCCATCTCATGGTTTTTGTGGTTCATTGATGATGAATCACCTTGCAAAGCTAGTATGAGCTTCCTTCCTTTATTGCTACAACTTAGTTCAATTGCATGTTCATGATGTGTGTATGCAATATGAAAATCTGTAGTCCTTAGAAGATTGCACTGGTTTTGTGTAACTGTAGGTTTGTCTTGTCCAAGAAAAACCCAGTTTAGGGAGTTTTTCTATTGTAGCAACCCCCATGATTACTGTTCATTAATGGTTTAAAATCCAAGAACTTCCTCTCTTCCCTGCACTTTTCCTTTTTTTTTAATAAGTGACCTATGCTAAGGTTCATTGCACATTGTAAAGCCAAATCCAATGATAAAATGGAGTTCAAGACTACTATTTGAACTTGCAACAAACACACAACAACTCCCCCATCTTAAGCACTCCATTTATATATCCAACTTCCCCACTTTGTGACTCATCCGTAAGACTGCCTTGTGATTCTAACAAAATCACATGAAACAACTAAGATATTACAAGAAATTTCAAGACCTAAAATTAGAAACCTTTGGATAGTGTTCTACAATCCGATTGTAAAAGATTGTCTTTCAAGAGAGGTGATGCGCCCATGCATTACTTTTGTTGAGAAGTGCATAAAAAATACATCAATAGAACTAGCGCTAGAAGGAGAGCAACAAAGTTGAAAGTTGAAAGTTGAAAGAACACATTCAAGAAGAAATTTGAGATAAGGAGATCTCTTCTAATGCTGAAACTTAAAATCAAAAAATTCTGAAGGTAAAGAGAAGCTGAGTCAAAATGGAGTAGCATGTACAAATTGACATCACTCAACTAGATGTAAATTTAAACAAGGGACTATGGAAACCACAGCAACAATTCGCATCAGCGGACAAGTGCAGGATTTATTGCACTCACAGGCACAATGAGCTAGGATGTCTCACATTCTTGACTAGAATCAAAAGAGTCTTACAGGGAGAAATTCCCTTTCGGGAAATCTATCAACCTTTAGCCCTTGCAGATTAAGAGGAAGAATTGACAACCATCGTAGCCAAAGCATTCAAGGAGCTGATCCAGGAAAATTTAAGCAACAAGGATAGATTAAGATTGGAGGAGGTACTGATGTCAAGTTGGTGAAAATTTCACATTGCACCTCACTCAGAGTTGACTTTTTCATCATGTGCAAAAAATTATTACTCAAGCTAAGGGCTATTTGAACAAATTGGAGCACTCGTCTCTCCATAAAGAGGGGTCATTCGCCAAGGCAACAAAGTTTTCAGCATTTGGAGGACAACATATTCACGTTGGACTAAGAGGTTGGACACATGCTCATGTTGGGACAACAAACAGTCAGGCTCGCAATCAAGAAGAAGCTGAATTCTTTGGGACATCAAAGAGCTTTAATGAAGATCCACTTGCAAGGGAATTAGAAGGCTCATCCTCCATCGGAAAAATGCAATCCCCCATGCTAGAACATGAACCATTGGCAGTCAAGGATGAATCAACAAAGTTTGTAGCTGCACATATTAGGACAACCCATGAAGATGCCAACATAAATGTTAAGAATCAGGAGGAAGATGATGATAGCTTTGGAGCAGCAAAAAATGATGAGGAAGGCATAAGTGAAATTAGATTAGAGGACCTCTCCTTCATAAATGACAGTGATCGAGAATCTAAAAATGCAGATTTGGAGGAGTGGGAACAACCATAGGCCGCAACTATCTAGCATCAAACTTCCTTCACAAGTGATGATGAGGACCTGATAGTGGAAAGATACAACGAGCTCGTCTTAAGAATCTCAAGAGACTGGTTAGAACTCAGACACCAAGTGGATTTGGAGGTTTTGTCACTCCCGAATTGGTGCAGACTCCATGATTCATCACACTCTGATTTGAATGCGAGTTATGCCAAGAGGCTATCAAACAAGTTAAAGGACATGTGGAGCAACCAAGTGCCTAGCCTCCTCTACTTGCTGCCTGGATCAAAGTAGAAGACCAAGAGCCTGAACCGAGTGGTGACTCAGCTAAAGGCAGGCCTCAAGAGGATGTTGGGACAACAATAGAGTCTCAGACTTTCGAGCAATGAATTAAATCAAACAAGAATGTTGTCCACTAGTCATCAAGAATTTCTTCCTCCTGAAGAGAATTTTCACACCATGAACGATAGGATTTATACCGAGTCCTTGGAGGGAAATTTCATAGTAGACTTTGATCCCTTTGATGAGGTGTCATCATCAATTGATGATTTCTTTCCATTAGGAGTTGTACTACAAGGGTATATCAACGCAACAGAGGAGTACATCCCAGATATTAGCAGTGATGAAGACATACTCCTTGAGCCTCCAAATGACGATGCAATAGAGTTTCTAGATTGGGAGAGGAATTCCTTGTCTATCTATAGCGATAGTGACCAAGAAGAAATGACTGAACACCATGAAGAGATGCATGAACAACAAAGAGAAGAAGACAAAGGTGGGGGTGTTTTGGTGGCTGCCAACAAGTATGACAAAATTGACCAATTACAAGATGTAACTTGGAGTCTTTCCACTATGATAATTGTTGATCCTCCTTCATATTTAGATGGCTACAACAGGATAGATTTTCACATGTCATCGTCCCATGACACTGAACATCACAAAAATAAGGTTGACACCTTGGAAAGGAAATGGGATAGCATACTGCCATCTAAGGACAACTAGGTGGGTCTTAGGTTTGTATATGATCAACGTGGAGAAGTATTTCTCCTGGAAGAACAACTAATAGGGATTGTCAATCCCACATAAGACATGGAAGAAGTGTTTTCTACCCTGTTCTCCCTACCTTATGCAGGCTTGGTGCCTGAAATGCCGCACGATCCCGTACCACCCTCAGAGATTGTCGATGATGTAGTGCTCACTCTCAACTATCAAATGCTACCACATCTACATGACAACATCTAGGTTCTCTCCTTCCTTAATCCTATTAATACTTACAGCTACATGTTTCATTTTGATTATGGTAATGAGGGAAGGAAAAATTGCTTATGGATCAACCATGGGTTTGATGAACCTCCTTAATTCTTGATTTTCCCTGACTATACAATTAAATTTGAATGTTGTAATGTTGAACTTCTTTTTTCTGAATATAAGGATGAATGTGGACGATTGAGAACTACAACAATCACCCATTTTTTTGTGCATGCACTATGAAATCCAATGAATGTTAATGTTAGCTCACCCTTCCTCTTTGCAAATTTCTTTGTACATAGCCCATTTTGAGTAGTGTAGGTTTCCTATAAATAATTCACTTTCCTGCTTTCCTTAGGTGAGTTGGTTTCTTGTAGGTTATCTACTTTAGATTAGTTTTTTTCTATTTTTTTTTGTTGTCCCTCTTTGGCTAGTTTAGGTGTTTTATTTCACTTTGTTGCTACTTTGCTTAGGGTCCCTCTACTTTTAGCTGGGCACATCTATGTACAAAAAAACCATACTTATCACCTGGGGTTGTTCTACGTATTTCTTTGTTAAACTCTAATCTAGTTTTTAGAGTGGATGGTGAAGGTCTTTTGTTAGTGTCAAGTGATCTAGGTGTTTGATTCAAAGAGGATAAGTTGTTGGTTTAGTCCAACTTTGATGTATTCTGAAATCTTACATCTTTTACACACTTTAAGAATCTAGAGGTCACTATAGGTCCTTTGCAAGGTCTAGTTAAGTGAAAAATCTAAAATTCTGCTTCAACGCCACTATGATTCTCAGCCCTGAATGTGAGCTTCATTGCTTGCGAGTTGAAATGAAAGGAATTGAAAAGAAAAGAAACAAAAGAAAGAAAAGAAAAAAAATTGAAAATAAAAAGAAAGAAGAAATTCAACCTTTCAGGAGGATCCGAGCAACTCTACTAGGGCTATGGACGCCTAGCCAGCAGTAGAGCAATGTTCAAGAGAATTGCAACAACAACCTCATCGGGGCTATGGATGCCTGACTTGCAGCGAGGCAATGTTCCAGATTCTTTCAGAGTTAGAATAAACTACATAGATTAATTTGATGGAGCTTGGGTTCTGGTAGCAACTGGAGGATGGGAATTAACACAATTGCACACACTTGGATTTTCAGCATATTGAAGGTTGGGTTGGCTAGTGGTTTTTATCCTTCGATCAAGCGTCTAGTTTGTTTTCCCTAGCGTGAAGATCAGAACCAAAGATTTTGGGTTTGTGATTCCAGTTTGTCATCGAAATTCTCTAGAGAATTTCCCTAGTGAGTTTCCATTTGTTGTGCATTTTTTGCACACACGCCCTGTTCGGAACAGGGACCCTCCCTTTCCTTCTCCTTGTCGGGTCACTCTTGGATTTTCCTCATTTTGCGTGCCCCCATGTTGGTGTTCAAAATGGTCAACGAACCTCAAAAGAGTCATCTAAAATTTGGCCATGTTCTTTGCCCCCTCAAATTCCAAGGTCTTTAGTCTTGGTAGGTCCCTAGCTGTTGTTTTCCTTAATGTGTCAAAACTACCGTCTGTGGGGCCCGCCGAGCTCGGCTCACCGGATCTCCCCTTCTAGGTTTTCATTGCTCATTTTTTGATTCTAATGGCCATTCAGGGGCGGCCTTCCGTCCGTCGGGTCCTAGAGCTTCTCTCGTTGTTGATTTCTCTTAGAACATTCGAAACGGCTATCCGCCAATGTCTTCCTTGCTATCGAGCCCCGACGATCCCATAGTTGTTTTCAAATTATCTCACCTAACCTGGATCCACCATACAAATTAAGAAATCAATGCATACCATTAATGGAAATTGGCCTATAAACATTGCTCTCGACCCTTCATTTTACTTGGGGCATTCAAATCTAGGGAGAAGCAAAGTCACCCCTTCCATTTTCTGCTCTTTATCTTGTTCTTGCTAACTTGCTCCCTACTCGCTCTATTCGCTTTTTCCTTCATTTTTGACTTTGGGGACAAGTTTCCTATGGATTTGGGTTTTTTTTGTGGTGCCTAAGTGAATTTCCAAGGTTTCATTAAGTTTTGTGAAGTTTTAAAACTTCCCTTCTGGGCCGCCCTCCCTCCGTGGTTGTTTTCCGGGACTCTATCCCTTCGTGGCTATTTCTAGGACTCCATCCCTCTGTGGCCATTTTACGAGACTCCATCTCTCCATGGCCATTTTCAGGCTGCCGTCCCTCCATGGCCATTTGGAAACTTCTCTTCTGGACCATCATCCCTCTGCTCATCATTTGTCATCCCTCCGCCCATCATTTGTCGTCCACTGTCCATCCGTCGCCCATCGTTCATCATCCTTCCACCCTGTGGTGCCCACACCCCTAAACACGCATTAATGTTTATGGTCCAAACAAGCTCCAAATGTGGAAAAATGATGGATATTATGATCTTTTAATGATGCATGGGTGAATCTAACAAGGATTTTTCAAGGTTTGACTAACATTTGTCTTGATTTATGTATGAATGCACTTATGACACTTCATGTATGCAAGATTCAAGGAGCCTACTATGGGTCCATCAGGGAGACCCATTGAGAATGATGAACAAGGAAAAACACATAGCTCTTGTCACCATTCATTTTATGCCCACCTTTCCTCATGACACCCATCAACAAAGCTAGCATTAGAAGCAGGCCTATGTCAAGGAAGTCAGTGGCAAACCACAAAGGTGGCCTTGAAGGTAGTGGGAAGGAGCAACTGTTTCCTCCCTCCAAACAAACGATCATGATCCGTTAGGAGCTATCTCATTAGATCATCTAACCCATTCCACAATGATATAAATCTGAAAATGGGATGCACTCGATTGGCTGAGAAATGTTTCAAATCCATCATGGGAAAAGGGTAGCCTTCAAGCAGTTTCAGCTACAGTGAAAAGGGAAATCAGTAAGAAGACAAAATTGCTACAATGACTGGCCACTATAAGACAAAATAGAGAAAAGATAAAAGATGTATTCTAAATTGTTGAATAATGAGGGGTAGGTGAAGCCCTAGTGCAAAAAAATTTGAGCCACACAATGTAATTCAATCCTAGCCATTCATTTGGTCTTTAGAAAATTATAAATAGGAGTCTTCCCCTCATTTGTAAATGGTTGGAAAACTGGTGTATATGCATTTTGCAGCAATAGAAAGCAACATTGCATGATATATGGGTGTTCCTTTTGAGTTTTCTCATTATGTGTGCATTGTTTTACTTCCCTTTTGGTTTAGTTGTTAGTTTCTTGAATGGAAGTGGTTATGGTGATTGTTGTTTCAGTATTTGATGAATTTCCAGCTCATGATTTTTGTGGTTCATTGATGATGAATCACCTTGCAAAGCTAGTCTAAGCGTCCTTCCTTTATTGCTACAACTTAGTTCAATTGCATGTTCATGATATGTGTTTGCAATCTGAAAATATGCAATCCTTAGAAGATTGCACTGGTTTTGTGTAACTGTAGGTTCCTCTTGGCCAGGGCATAACCCAACTTAGGGAGTTTTTCTACTGTAGCAACCCCCATGATTATTGTTCATTCATGGTTTCTGATCCAAGAACTTCCTCTCTTCCATGCCCTTTTCCTTTTTTTTAATAAGTGACCTATGCTAAGGTTCATTGCACATTGTAAAGCCAAATCCAATGATAAAATGGAGTTCAAGACTGTTGTTTGAACCTACAACAAACACACAACAACTCCCCCATCTTAAGAACTCCATTTGTAGATCCAACTTCCCCACTTTGTGACTCATCCGTAAGACCGCCTTGTGATTCCAACAAAATCACATGAAACAACTGAGATTTTCCAAGCACAGTCAAGACCTGACATTAGAAACCTTGGGATAGTGTTCTGCAATCTGATTGTAGAAGATTTTCTTTCAAGAGAGGTGATGCGCCCATGCATTACCTGTGTTGAGAAGTGCATAAAAAACACATCAACAACTACACTAAAACAAGTGTGTGGCTCTATATTTGACAAGTGCATTAGCCTACTTTTGGTTTTTTCAAACATGAAAATCTTAAGAAAATATTGTTAAATAAGGGCATAAGCTCCCACTGGGCATGCCAAAAATGTGAACATGAATCATAACTAGGTTAAATACAATTGAATTAAGCAATTAAATCAATCAATTAACCTAACTAAGTCATATTCTCAATGAAATTCTTGCAAAAGTAATTAAAAATCCATGAAACATGAAATAACATTCAAATTGATAAAAGGAAACCTAATTAAACAAGCAAACCTAATCCCATTAGGGGATGAGTGCTGAATTGATGTGGAATGATCAACCCTTTCTTAATCCCATTGTTGAAACAAGCTTTGAGTGATTCTCTAATGGTAAATTGGATGACAAATGCTCAAATGCTCTCAAAATGGATTAAAAAATGGCTATAGTGTAGTTGCTCAAATGCTTTGTAGATCAATTACTCATAAAATGAGCGCTATTTATATGATTTTTAGGTGAATCAATGGATGGGATCAATTTAGTTAATCAAAGAATAGAAATGGATGAGAGAGAATGACATGGATCAATGATAAATCCATAGATGAGATTGAAAGATCACATGGATTGATAAAATTATTCAAGGGTTGCAATTGATCTCAACAAACACAAATCCTTAAAATTAGGAGGAATGTGCAAGATATTTCCATGTTGGAGGGAAATGTTTGAATTTGAATTAGAGGAATATTTTTGAGAATATTCTCTTACAAGTGGGAGAAGTTTGAAGAATTAGAAGATATTAGTCAATTAATTAATTAAGATATTATTTAATTGTGCAAGATGAGAGAATTTAGGATTTTAATTAAACAATTAAATCATTTAATTAAAAAGGTGGGATTAATGACAGTTAATTAAATAATTGAGATTATTTAATCAATTGAGAGGAATTAATAGATTTAACCAAATAATTTTCATTATTTATTCAAATAGGAAGAAAATTAGCATGAAAGAGGTGAATTAATCCAATAATGTTGATTATACGATTAATAGAAGAAAAAGATGAATTTAATTAAACATTTAGGATTATTTAATTAAATAAATAAAAGTGGTTGAATTGAGACGAAAATAGTGTTAGTAGATTAAATCAAATATGTGATATTGATCAAGACAATTTTAAGTCTACACTGTGAAATTGTGGAATTTTATTTTTTGAAGAAAGGAAAAGTTTTGTTGGGATCTTGTAGTTACCAGTGTGTGTTGTGAGAGAGAGAGCCCGATTTTTTGTCTTTATCAGTTTCCATTCCAATGTTGCCACCAAGCATGCTACATATCATGTCAGAAACCTCTCATTCCTAAGACCTTTAAAATCTAACCAACAAGTTAATTTTGTATATATCCTCTTATTTTAGCAGCTCATGAGATGATATATCTTTGAGGAATTCTTCCAAATAATGCACACAATTTATGAATGCTTCCACACAGAGAATAGCCCAAAATCAATCTCCTTACAACCATTGCTTGAAATTTTCTAAAAAAAAATCAACAAATCCATTTTGTGCACATCCTACAATCATGGCAGCTAAGAGACAAATTTTATTTGAGGCATTTGATATTCATAGTTAATGCACCTTTTGATGCTTTATGACCTTGCATGCATACTCACCAATATATGAACCAATCTTGCGACTTTAAGTTGGTATTCCAATCTACTCACAATAAACAAAAAATATAACTCAAAGAAATATTTTTCAACCCCTTAAATATACATTGCTTGAACGTTCCAAAAACATTCTTAACCAATCCACTTTGAACATATTTTTGAATTATGGCAAGCTTTTAAGGAACGTGTGATGGTGTAAGTGTAATTCTAGCTGTGAAGATGAATGAGATTAGTAGCCTGCATGATTATGCCAATAAGATTAACCTTCCTCTTGTTGTTGGCATTATAATGAAATTTATTAACTCATTTAAAACTCCAGATAAATTTGTCTTCCACATAGAATCGACGTATGAGGAATGGTTAAGAACAAACACTAAAAGTACTGATAAGATTACATTCTCTTCTTCCTATTGGCCTTTAGAATGAGGTTATCAAGTTTTTCAAAAGTGTCGATCATTGTTCATCAACCTTTAGAGAGGAATTCACAACCCTTGATATGTTTGTTCCAATAATAATGGTGGCTCGGTGAATCAACTTGGAATGAGGAGTGATTTAGAGTCCATTATTTTATTCTTTATCATGAAGAAACAAAACTAAAATTATAGATCATGTTCAAATATCTTTTTGAAAAATTTCACTAAAATTGTCCAATAAATTTATCAACAATGCAAATGGAGAATGATGCATAACTTTCTCTTGGATGCATATTTCCTTGCAAAATATTTCCACATTATCAATAGTGATGCCACAAACCTCCTTGCCAAACTATTTTTCTCTAGGTACTAGGAAACTTGAAATTTAATCGTTTCCATAAATTATTCTATGAAAAAATTGAAGTTCTAAAATATCCCATACTAAAGGTGTTTTAGCCTGAAAACTTGCCACATTAGGAAAAATGTTGCCAGGAAAGTTCACATAAAAGGATTTTCCACTAGAATTTATATATTTTTAAATTTAATTATTTTATGAATTGTCTTTTATTGTACAATTGCTTACATTGCATAACTACCTCATAGAAATGACGGAAATCTTCCTTCAAACTTGTAATACACTTAAAAATTGAGGAAAAGTTGAGCTAACATGACAATGGTAACTTAAAATATGGATTTTAGTATGAAAATTTTAAAAAGTGACAAGTTTAAATGTGGGGCTAACAACTTTCTCTAACTAGTGACAAGGATTGTAAAGGACACAGGATAAATCCAAAATTTCTACAAAGATTTAGAGCATGATCCTTTGGGAAATAGAGTCGAGGGGAAATAACATAGCAAACTATACAGAGAGATAAGACATAAGCCAAAAATGGGTCAAATGATGTAAAAACTTCTACTTAAAATATGTACATGGTAGGTGACCCCTACCTCAAACTTCTCCAAAATGATCATACAATCTCATTAACATGTTAAGAGAAATAGGCATTAGTGCAAAAAAGAGATGTATTCCTCTGTAACACATATGACCTCAATAGGTTAGCAATACTTAAATATATAAGATGAGAAAATTTTCTTAATGGGCTGAACAACCATCTCTCATCATAAACTTCCAACTTCTCCTAAATCATATTAGTATTGATCTGTATCATGTATTTTGGTATCATGTCAAATGTAATAAAGTCCTCTATTTGAATATTAATCTGATTGTTTGAATTGGGAAACCTTCATATAATTTGTAAGGAGAAGAAACTTATACCAATACAAATGTTGAATCTAGATTTTGAATATCATCTGCCAAAAGAATAGGGTCATATTTTATTAGAATGTTTTCTTCTTTTTTTATTATGAGATTTTTAGAGAATTCTTTTTCCATATAATATGAAAGTGAATAAGAATATCTAGCACATTTGTATCTTGGGAATCATTTGTAGAAATGCATTCATCTAAAAAAATCAAAGGATTAAGGTAGACATGTTCACCACAAAGGAATTCCTTGCTTTATCATCATGTGTTTCACATAATGAATCATCACAATAAGAAATATAAATTTGACATGAAGCTTTAGGAGTTTACAAAAATATGTTTTCAAAATGAAAAGATTCAAAATTTAGGAAATTTATCACTTCCCTTCTCAATGTTTCCTCATAATCTTTATCAATAACTTTAAATGCTTCATATTGAAGTTGCATGTATAAAAAAGAATGGACACTTGATGATTCATATTGTTTCACTTGGAGTTGATCTTTAAATTCTCTATTAACTATACAACTCATTGAAATTTCATCAATATCTTCAAAGGTAAAGGCTTCCATTTTTGAAGGAAAAGAAGAAATTTGTGATGGTTCACTTGTGGTTGCCTCTCTTTTAGTCATGGCAGTGAAAGGTAGTTCAATAGATGTTGAATATTTTATTTCATTAATAGATATTTTCTCTTCAATTATTAGTGATGAATGAATAAAAATATCCTCTCTGCAAAGAAAATCATCATTTTCAAATCCTCAAGACACCAAATAGGAGTGAAATTTTTATGATTTTCATCTTGATGTATCTTTTCTTCACCATTATATTTAAACTTGGACTACTTGTGTGTTTGGATAACATTTTACATCTCTTCCTAAGCTCCTTATTTTCAAGTTGAAGAAATGTTTCTTCTTCTTTTTGCAATCTTCACAAAGCTAATGGCATGCTCTAATGCAATATTCTTTTTCTATCACCATAACTTCTTGATCATTCTCTTGATATACATTCTTATGAGTAAATATAACAATTTCATCTTACTTGGAACATGCATGTTATAATGAACCTCTTTCAACCATTTGAATGCAATATTTTTCACCAAAAATGTGTTTATTTACAACTTAAGAAAAAATTCTCTTTCCCATCCTTTTGTTCAATATTTTGCAATTTCTAAAGAAAAGAAAGATGTACCTTGTCAAGAGAAAGGTGCATGTCCCCATAGAAGCTTTTAAAAAATTGAGTTTGTTTAGGAACATCAAGAGTATGCTTTTTTTGAGCAATAAACACAAGAGAAAGGTCATCTTTCTTTTCATCATTGTTATCTGATAGTGATTTACGGAAATGATCATGAGAAATAAAATGGGTCTCTTTTCCATCTTTTCTTCAATATTTTGCAAATTTTGAAGCAATAAAGGGTGAATATTATTGGAAGCAAGCTACATGCCACCATAAAAGCTCTTCAAGAAGTCAACTTTCTTGGGCTCATCAAGAAATTTTCTTTTTTGATATGAGTGCACAAAAAAGGAGTAATCTTCATCATCAATCTCACTATCAAATTATGATTTAAGAAAATCTTATTTATGCCTCTAAATTCCTTGATACAAGACCATTATTCTAGTTTTAAAATTCTAGATAGACTCACCAACCTTCATTCAAGGGAAGAGAACTTTACATTTTCAAGTAAAATAACATTCTAGCACTTCATGTCCGCAACGAAGTGACTAAAAATCTATTAGTAAATAAATTTTTCATTGCATATTTTTAAGTGTGTCACTCAATGGATGATGACTAATGTCCTAGGTAATGGAGAATTTTTTACTAGACTAAAAACTTTCCTTTGTATTTGTAAGAGATTTCTCCCTTGTGCGATAGGGTTTTTAAATATTTTGTGTACTTTTAACCTAGAAGTATAAAAAAGAAAAGCGAAAAGAAAAATTAATTGCAGAAACCCTAGTGGTAGACACATGAATACCAACTAGGATTTTTCAACCTATAAAAAATTACAAGAGTGTTTTAGAATAATGCATGTTTTGATGTGAATGATGATGAAAGAAAGATAACAAACCTCAACATATGAAGAGATAGACCACTTCAAAATATTCAAACAAAGATATCAAGATATGGATGTCTTTATTACATCAATTGCATAGATTATTTATGATTTTCACAATTAAATAAAGGGATTACTAATTTAACATACAAGAAATTGGTAATAATAACATAGGAATACATTTACAACATACAAACCAAAATACATTCTTCATTGTCTTCATGAAATTATACAATTTTGAAAACCCTTTTATACAAAGTATCAAATCAAAAGTCTTGATTAAATTTCTCCAAACATTTCTCCAAACTAAATTATTCTCAAAAGTTTCCCCTCTATAGTAATCCCCTTACAATATAAATAACCATGTATATATAGGCTTATATTTGATAAATATCATGTAACAACTCTATAACTACCTCCTAACCAACTCTTTGAAATACAATGGTTTTAAAAATAGTAAACCTTATAAATGGTTAGGTTTCACATAAATTTTCTAGAAATAAGGCCCATTTTATAGCTTTTGGTTACAATAAATGATATATATCATTTTTACAAAAATGAAATTAGAAACTTGTAATTTTCAAAGAAGGAACTATTGAATGCACAAGAAAAATAAGGGGGGGTGAGTGAATTAATTGTACATTAAAACAAAAAAAACCCTTATTAACATTAAGATCTGCATTAATTCTTAAACCCTTATCATGCATTAGCATAATGTAAACATGAGAAAAAATAATTTAAACACATCCAAACACATGAGAACACTAGATTTACATGGAAAACCCAATAAGGGAAAAACTACGATGAGGATTAGCTCACAATATAAAGTAATTGCAACATTGAATACAATAGGCTCACTGTCAGAGGAATCACAACCCAAAGAGAAAAGAAGGGCTCACTACCAACGGCTCACTACTAGATTAGAAAGAAGAAAGAAGATTGTTACAATGATAAATCCATCTTAGAGCAAAAGAAAAGTTCCACCATTGCTTCACAAAAACATTCACACTCTCTGTAGAATGTAGACACCTTCTTCTCACTACTTCCAGTAGTCTTAAACATTAAAGCTCACACTACATTTCACACTTTCACACTTCACATCTCAACACTTCACATCACATAATAACTCATACATTCTCCATCAACTCGTCACTCATATATAACATTCTCAACCTTGAAAATAATTCACAAGGTCGGCTATCCACCTCAAATGTGCAAATTTAAATTAGGTCAATACCAAAACATTCCCATGGTGGAAAGGAATGAAGGAAGACCACAACACACCTTAACTCAGACCTAAATCTACATGAACATGCCACACCATGCTTTTACAAACATTGAAGCATATCTGCAATTAGTGTAAACACCCAAGGTCAGTCAAACTTGTGTTAACACCATTAAACAATTAAGTACACACCTCACCAAATCCAAAGTGAAATCATGGACTACCAAAACCACTTAAACATAATCTAGAATATTCCATCAACACCCTGAAATCCAAAAAAATTCTTCACAACATCATACACCAGATGAACATATTCATTCTACACAACCAACTAACCTTCCACACACTTCAACACCTGAATCCAACCTTGTGGAGCACAAAAACACAAACAACTCAGACTGAAGATAGATACTAGCAAAATAAGAACATGTACAGATCTGCAAGACTAGAAACCAAACTACAAAGAAATGAAGAGAAAAATCATTTCTCCCAAACAACACTGCTTACACATTTCACACATTGGTGAGCACAATTTTTTTTGCACAATAATCCAAAACAAGAAACTCTAGATAAAACACCTCTAAACACCTCTAAAGAACATATCTAAACTGCACAATCAGATCTTCATCCATGAAGAAATGCAGAGCAATAAATTGAAGAACACTCTATCACACTGAACACTCTTCACCACCCTCTTTCTTCTTTTATTCAAATTTTCTCAAAAACACTTGGAAACCAAGCACTAAAAGCACAAACTCAATATCTGGAGCACCTCTATAGCACCTCAACCACACAAGAGGTTGAATATCACCAACACATCCTCATTAAAGCATCTCCATAGGTTGAAATTAATGCAACAAAAAATACTAGTTGACATTAATGACAACACAAACTTCCAACAATCTCCCCCTTTGTCCTTGATGGAAACACATCGAAAAACCATCAACAAAAAAAAAATTGATCGCTAACTCATATACTGCACCATAGTGCACACTTCTCCCCCTTACACAAGCATCAACCCTTCCCAACACTTTCTCTTTCTACCCCTTGCTTCATAAGGTTTTTTAGTTAAATCCACCCCCCTTTGACATCAATCACACCTACAACTTTCTTTTCTTCTACTACACTCTATTTTCTTAACACCTTCTCTACACACTTCCCCTTAGCAGTACACAATATACTACACCAACTAGCAAAAATTTCATATATCCTTTGATACATCTGACAAACGAAAATACTTGTATACCACACAATGACAACACTTACTCCCCCTAACTGCAACAACCAACAATGCTACTACTTACTTCCCTTGAGAGGTAGCCACCAAAATCAATCGAGAAAATGGAATGAATCTTGAGATCCATTGGTCCGGTGCATATCCTTATGCAAGTAAAATCACAAAGCTATGCCACACTTTCAACCAACTTATCAACATAACTGAATTTAAGTATTTCTAACCAAAAATCAATTTTGGTCAAACATATGATCTAGTAAGATTCATTCTAGCTAAGTTAGATACTTCCACAAGTTTTTCAACTAAAATTGTTGGCTAAAAATATATGGAGTGCCATTTGAGTCTAATTTACCAAAAATATAAAACTATTTGAAAAACTTGAAGTTTCAATAACTCATACTAATGTAAATAACAATTTTGTAAAAATATAAAATACCCTTTTGGAGATCCATAAGTGTAGTTTTTTAAAATATATTTATTTTAATAGTTTAATTATTATTTATATTTTATTTCTTATTTTTACTAAAAGTAGGTTATCAGCACAAAATATTAGGTTGGTTACTATGCCAAGGAAAAATACTAAAACTTATTTAAAAATAAATAAAAAAATATGATGCACTAGATAAAAGAAGCTATTTGAAGATGGTATATTTTTGTTCCATTTTAGATAAATATTTAATATGAAAGTTGGCGTCCAATGGAAACAACTTTTTTTTATTCACGCACATTTTAATATTTATTTTAAAATATAAATTTATCAAAATTGGAAGAAAATATATCCATGCACTAAAGTTTCAAGTTATAAATATACACAAAAAAAAAATTACTATAGAAAGTTTGACATCTCATGCAACTTCATTTTTCAACATTTTGTCAGCAACTAAATTATAGTGTTAATTTATTAAAAACTAGTTTAAAATAATTATATTTTTATTTTTTAAAATACAAATATAAAATATACTAAAATATACATATTTTACTAGTTTACGTCATTTCAAAATTCAAAACATATATGTCACTTTTTAGTGATTCAAGTTTAAAAGTTAGATCAATGTTGGTTGTTTCCTTTATAAAGTGTGACACAACTTTGTGCTTTTACCCATACATCCAGTTGAAAGAAGGAGGTGCAATAATCCCCAACTTCTCCCAGAGATACTCAAAAGTATCCTTAGGAAGAGCCTTAGTGAAGATATTTGCAACTTGATCCTTTGTAGGCACATACTCCAACTTGATATTGGATTGAAATATAATTTTTCCTTGAATGTATTACCAAATTCTTTGAAATACTAATAGCACTTGTATTATCACAAAAGATAGAAGTTGGTTCATCATATACCACTCTGATATCCTTCAAAGTTTGTTTCATCCACAACAGTTATGTGCAACATGTTGAGCTACAACAATATATTTTGTCTCTACAATAGATAATGACACTGAATCTTGCTTCTTGATTAGCCAAGACACCAATCTACTTCCAAGAAAGAATGCCCCACCACTTGTACTCTTTATGTCATCCACACAACCTACCCAATCTGCATCTATGTAAGCACTTAGAGAGAAATCAATATCCTTTGGATACCACAAGCCATATTTTGGAGTGATTTTTCAATATTTGAATATCCTCTTCACTGTTGCCACATGTGACTCTTTGGGATCTTCTTGAAATCTAGCCACAAGAAAAATTGCATGAATGATATCTAGTCTAGTAGCAGTTAGATACAATAGTCCTCTAATCATTGATCTGTACTTTCTCTAATCAGCCTTAGGATATTCACCATTCTTGCATAATTTGCAACTAGTAACCATGGGAGTACATACTGGTTTAGAGTCTTCCATCCCAACTTTCTTCAACATTTCCTTGACATACTTTGATTGTGAAATGAATATCCCTTTTTTTGTCTAATTGATTTAAAGTCAAAGGAAGAAATTCATCTCCCCAAACATAGAAATCTCAAACTCTTTTTGTATCTCTTCTATAAATCTCTTGCACATTGTTTCATTACCTCCAAATATTATGTCATCAACATACACAACCATAATCAAGATTTGATCTTTTTCAACTTTGAAATAAATATTACTATCTCTGACACCTTTATTGAATCCTTCATACAATAAGTACCTATCCAATCTTTTGAACATCTAGAATACTGAGGGGGGGTGAATCAGTATTCCATAAAACCATTCACATAAAACCCATTTAAACATTACCACAAATCTTCAATCGAATCAACAAGAAAAAACATTGAATTAATATTATGCATCAACACACATGAATACCAGTATTTTTACATGGAAATCCCAAAATGGGAAAAACCATGGTGAGGATTAGTTCACAATATAATATATCCGGATATAGAATATTACAAGGTCTCACTGCCAGGACTCACTGTCCTTGAAAGACTCATACCCTAAAGCAGATACAAAAGATTTGGTTTACTGCCAAGATAGAAAATGAAGTGTCTCATTTCCAAAAACATGAACTGATGAAAATGCACCTTCCTTGTGCTGGGGTTTATTTCCAATGAAGCACAATACATAGACAACACACTTATCTTCACATCTATACAATTTTGTACATATCCTTTTGCATCTCTATCTTCATGTATCTTTCACACATTCTCCCCCTTTGCCTTGCTCCTTCCTCTATTTTCAATGTCTTACATATATACATATATACCCATGTTTACTAATTAGGTCAATCTAATAAACTCTGACAACATTGTCCTTAAAACATATTCATCTTTGCACATAAGTAGTCAACGGACCTAAGATAGATCCCATTATTCACACATAAAAAAACTTCCCAAATTTGATACATAATTAGGTCAGCCAGAGCTAGACCAAAAACTCCAAATATACATGCAATCCATCAAATGTGAAACACAAAAACTTGTTAGCATATTAAATTTTTCCTTAGAAAATATTGAGCTACTTATCTTGAACTCCACGCAATAAATAATTAGATATGAGAAAATGCAGAATCTCCCACATCAGTATACTGTATGAAAACTCACTGTAGACTACAAAATAGAATACTATCATTCATATCTTCCAAATGTCTTCACATCTCATTATGAAACTGCAAAGAAAGATTCATCTTGTAGTCTCAAACCTATGTATAAAGTCCTGTGATGATATCTTTTTCTGAGATAGAATCTGGACCAAAAAACTGATGTACAAAGCCAGTGTATGAGTATGACACCATTTCTAGAACAACTGGTAATTGTACCTTTCCAACCATACAACTTAGTTAGCTAAAACCATGTCAGTGTCCAAATGTAACTGATATCAAGATGAAGCATATTATCAACTTCAGAGAAAATCTTACACAAAGGGATAATTTGGATCAAAATACCAGATCAATAGACTTTCATTATCAGAGCAACTGAAAATTGATAAACATCAAAATTCCATTGAGGCAATTATCCAAATTCCATTTGTTGAAATCAATGACAATATCTCAAATTCTAACAATCTCCCCCTTTTTCATTGATGGCAACACACAATGTGAAAACCGTCAAAAAAATTTGTCCTAAGTTTCAGTTTTCTCCCTCAAAAATTATTCACATGATACCTTTTCTTTCTCTCTCTCCCTCTTTGACATCAATGACAAAGGAAAAAAAAAGTTTTAAATTCTTTAACAGATCCTATGCATAGCTGAATACTCCCCCTAAGGAGTATATCCCAAATAGAGATGATGACTGGAGGCTGATGTTCCTTGAAGCCTTTTAAGAATCTTGATCCATGAGGATCTCTTTTCATCCCAAAGCCTTTTTTCCTCTGACTTGATATACTACATAGATAATTGAGATCACATAAGATGTCCTTTTCTTCAACCATAGTCTAGGGGTAACATTATATTTTAGAATCCCGTCAGCTACCGAAAGAGCATAATAGACAGGTGTACACTTGATCTTGATTAAATCTCTGAGCTTCCCATATTTTTCAACAATCTCCCCTTCTCCTTTATGCGATGCAAGATATTCCTCATGCAGTATTTTCAATCCATACAAAGTATAATCATCCAAATCAATACTAGGATCAAATGAGCTAGATGCAAACTTGATCTGAGTTTCAATTGTTGAACGTCCTTGAATTTTTGAATTGCATCAGGTCAAGTCCAACAAAATGTGAATAAACTCTTGACCCCTTTCTCACACTCTTGAATACCTTTGAGTCTTTCAAGTGCAGAGCTATGAGTAGACTTGCATTTCTCAAAAATTTCCAACAATCCTTTATCTTTAATCCAAGTGACCATGTTACTTACTTCTCTACTCTTTAATTCATCAAATCTATTAGTTATTGAGTTTGAGGTTACCATCATGGAATGTGATGAATTGGTGATGACACTAGGGGCTATCTAAAACTGTGCTCTTCTCCTAGCTAATTGTTTATGTCTTCTTGAAGAAGATTCAACTTGAGCTACTAGTGCCTAAACTTATGTGATCCTTATCTTTTCTTTGGAGGAATAAATTGATTTTTCAGAGGTTAATTCACTCTCCTCGAGAACTTTAGCTATTTTAGAGTAGGTTCCAAATCGAGGTCTAATAGGGTCCTTGGGGAAGTTAATCAACAATTCAATACAACTAGGAGCATAATCCTTTTCAATCTCATATCCAAAATTAGGTAGCCATGAGTTTCTTGGTTTAATTTCCTTAATTATGCAACTATCAGTGGTTACCAAGAAGGTTATATCATTCTTATATTTTGTAACCAATTCTTTGGGAATTCTCCTTCTATTCATTTTTCTTTGAAACTTACCAAAGAATGCAACAAGAGCATCTCCTTGTGCGTCTAAATCCCCAATGTTTCTCATAAGTTCCTTAATCTAGAGATGAGAGACCAGTATGGTGTTCTCCCAACTAACTTCACCTATTCTAGGAATCCCCATCATAAAATGAAAAACTAGACATAAAACCAATGCACCATACCTAAATGTACAATTCTTCTTCTTCTTGATATCTCTTAGATTTTCCAACAAATGTTGTCAAAGCAACTCATAGATATCATATTCTATTATATTTTCAACCATATTCAATGCAAGATCAATTGCAATAGTGGAGACATCACTGTGACCAAAGATCATCTATGAAATAACTATGCTTGCATACTGAATTTCTAGGTTAGTGATTCCATCCAACCGATGTGTTCCTGATTAAACTACTTCCTATATCATGATCACATTCAAGAGTTGGTATGGAGGATAAAAAACCAGTTACTTCCCTGATTACATCTTTTGTTATAGCACGTGGTTCGTCAAGCCACACATATTCACCATGAATTCTACTAAGAGCCATTTTGATACATCTTTCTTCATTACTAAAGTTTGGAAAATCATTTCATACATCCAATTTCATTTCTCTAAGAACATTGTATTCTATTTTTAGGGTAAAATCATCTCCAATTAATTCTTCAACCCACAATATGCGATCATTTCCGTAGGAGGATTCATCCAATTTTTGGTGAATGTATGTTCCAATGTCTTCAATAGTTATAACACCAAAAGGAATTTCTGAAAACGCACCCAAAAGATCAAGTTCCAAGGTTTTAACATGGTAAAATTTAAGTTGTGGTTCCAACTTCACTAAATTATCTATGATTCAAGGTATATTCATTACATTCAACAAAACCCATTAAGTGATTCAAAGTACATCTTACCTCTTTCCCATTTTCCAAAGCCAAATTTTGAATTTCTACTGTGAGATTGCTCTAGTTTCTTTGAGCTTCTTCTACATGCTTCTCCTTCTTCACCAATGTTTTTCATTGAATGAATTTTCTTTAAATTATTCAGCTTTATTTCTTTCATTCCAATTTCCTCTGCAATAAATGTTTCAGGTCACAAGTAGATCACCTTGAAAATCATGTATACTTCCATCCTTTCAAATTTTGTGGAGTTCATCCTTCACACATGTGTGTCTTCAGCTTTCTTTCGCATGAAATCTAAATTTTTTAACCTAATAAATGTATTCATGACATCATACATCGAAAGATGGGTCATTAAATATATAGAGTATTGTTCCCCCTTAGGTATTGCTTGAATTAATTTTTAATAGGATTTTTTGCATCGAAGGACGACACATAAATGACTGATGATTCTAATTCACTTTGCTTAAATTCTCCTTCCTTTCTCTAAATTGTTTTCATTTCCTTTCCTACTTCTTCTAGATCCATGATTGGTTCATGTCTCTTTACCGGATAGATTTTTTCATCCTTTTATTTCTACAATCTCTAGAAAAATGTTCTCGATTGTTGCAATTATAGCAAGCAACATTCTTCCTTCCATTTTTCTTTTATTCAATCTATATTTGCATTGATTAGCCTTGTGTCCAAATAACTTGCAGTGATAACAATAGCCATTAAGTGAATACAATGCGTTGTTCAACTTCTTACTACTACATTCCATAAACTTATGTCCAATATTTTTGCACTCAAAACATTGACCAAAGAATGATAAAGTATCATTAATCCTACTATTGCAATCTTTTGCCCTATGTCCAAATTTATAGAAAAAATAACAAATACCATTAGGAGATAAATACATTTAAGCATTTGGTTTTCTGATGGGAATTCTTTCGATATTTCTCCTTAGATTCTTGAACTTTCCACCATCACTTTGAATCTTCATATCAGGAGGTTGCTTTTCTTTTGAGCTTTATCCTTCTTCAAATCCAAAATCTCTTTTGTCCATAGAAAGTCTATGAGAAGTAATCAACTCATCAAGCATTGTAGTGCTTGCCTTGAATTTATCCTCATGTCATTTTTCCTTTTCTAGATCTGATTTAAAAGTTACCACTTCTTGCTCAAGCTTTTCACATTCATCCATCTTCCTTTGCATTTCACTTTTTTGGTAATCTTCAATCGCCCTCTTTTGTTCCAACTGTTCTTTCAATTTGGTGATGTCTTCATCTGCTTTCTTTAATTGATCACAAGCTTTTTCATATCTTCTCCTCAAATTCTTGATACAATCATTGTCTTCATTTTCTTTTGAATGTCTAGCAATGATTACTTTTGAGGGAAAAAAATATCTATTCAAATTTTGGGACCTTGCTCAAGTGGTTAGGCTTCTTCAAAGGAACCAGGCTCTGATACCAATTGTTGAACATCTAGAATATTGAGAGGGGGGGGGCGTGAATCATTATTCCATAACACTAATCACATTAAACCCATTTAAACATTACCAAAAATCTAACTGAATCAACAAGAGAAAACATGGAATCAAGATTATGCATCAACACACATGAACACTAGTATTTTTACGTGGAAAAACCAAAATGTGAAAAACCATTGTGAGGATTAGCTCACAATATAATATATCCAAATATAGAATATTGCAAGGGATCACAACCTGAAGTAGATACAAAATATCTGGCTTAATGCCAAGATACAAAATGAAGTGGCTCACTACAAAAAAAATGAATTGATGAAAGTGCACCTTCCTTATGTTGGGGTTTAGTTTCGGTGAAGGAAAATACATAGAAAACATACTTATCTTTGCATCTATACAATTTTGCACAAATCCTTTCACATCTTTGTCTTCATGTATCTTTTACACATTATCCCTCCTTGCCTCAATCCTTACTTTGTTTTCAATATCTTACATATATAAATATATATACCCATGTTTACTAATTAGGTCGGCCTAATAAAATTTGTCAACATTTACCTTAAAATATATTCATCTTCGCACATAAGTAGTCGGCATGGACCTAATATAGATCCCATTATTCACACATAAGAAAACTTCCCAATTTTGATATATAATTAGGTCGGCCAGAGTTAGATGAAAAACTCCAAATATACATGCAATCCATCAAATGTGTAACACAAAAACTTGTTATCATATTGAATTCTTCCTTAGATGACATTGAGCTACTTATCTTCAACACTACACAATAAGATAATCAAATATGAGAAAATGCATAATCTCCCACATTAGTATACTATATGAAAACTCAATGTAGACTACAAAACAAAATATTGTCATTCATATCTTCCAAATTCCTTCACATCTCATTATGAAACTCCAAATAAAGATGCATCTTGTAGTCTCAAACATGTGTACAAAGTACTATGATGATATCTTTTTTATGAGATAGAATCCAAACCAAAAATATGGCATGCAAAGCTAGTGTATGAGTATGACACTATTTCTAAAACAACTGGTAATTGTACCTTTCCAACCATACAACTTAGTTAGTTGAAACCATGTTAGTGGATGCAACTGATATCAGGATGAAACATATTATCAAATTTACAGCATATCTTACACAAAGGGATAATCCAGATCAAAATACTGAATCAATAAACTTTCAACCGAAGTAGCTGAAAACTGATAAACATCAAAATTCCATTTAGGCAATTATCCAAATTCCATTTTTTGACATCAATAACAATCTCTCAATTTCCAACACAATCTTGCATACCAAGCTCTAGGAGCTTTCTTGAGTCCATATAATGCCTTATTCAATCTATAGACCATATTAGGATCATTTGATAACTAGAAGCCTTTTGATTGTTCAATATACACATCTTCTTCCAACTCACCATTCAAGAATGTAGACTTCACAACCAACTAATATATGTTGAAATCCTTGTGTGTTGAAAAAGTTGAAAACATCCTAACAACTTCCATTCTTGCTACCGAAGAAAATTTATCCTCAAAATCTATTCTTTCCACTTGTGAGTATCCTTTACATACAAGTCTTGCCTCATTTCTTACCACTTCTCCACTCTCATTCAGATTATTTCTGAACACCCACTTTGTTCTAATCACATTCTTGTTTGTAGTTCTTGGGACAAGTTCCCAAGTATTATTCTTCTCAATCTTCTTTAGTTATTCTTCCATATCCTTGATCCAATATTCACCTTTACATGCCTCAATCACTATTTTAGGTTCAAATTTGGAAAATAAACATAAGTTTACTTGTTCTTCTATCATAGCAGCCTTTCTTCTTGTGAATACACCTCTACTTTTTCCACCAATTATATGATCTTCAAAATGATTCTTCTACACATAATTAGGGGTCTTAGGGATCTTTTCCAAAGCTTCTTTCTCTTCAACTTGCACTTATTTTTCCTTACCATCATCTTTCTCTTCTTCTCTGCAAGAGGACTCATCCGATTCATATCCATATATCATCACTAAAATTTTGTGTAAGTCTCATCCACTTTGCAATTTTCAATTTCAACAATATTTTTCAGGCTCTTGTAGCACTGGTAAGCCTTTATTCTTGTAGAATATACAAGGAATATTCCTTAAGTTGATAAACATTTCCATTTATCCTTCTTCCTACTGCAACCACAATTCTAGATCCTTTTTTGATCTCAAAACCATTCCTTTGAAACACAAGATTATATCATTTGATACACATTTTTTTGATGCAGAGGGAGGTGGAGACCTTCTCAAAATGACTCACAAATGAACATTAGATCAATTTCAAAATGGGTTTCAAAGAACTCATCAAAATTCCACCATATAGCATGTCCTCCCTTGTAGAATAGGCAACCTAGTTTAAGCCACTTTACACTCAAGCTTTCCAAAACACTTAACAAATAAAATATGGATTGAGATACCCTTTTAGGGCCTACACAACATATCTAAAAAACAATAGTGATTCCTTTGGACCAACATATACTTTCAATACACCTACCCTGCTCAAGGCTACTCAATTAGCCTACTTTTACAAAGCAACCCCTCTCTAACTTTATCCCCTAACTAAGAAAATTTCAACAGTGTCTCAAATTGTCTCAAAACCAAGGATTTTCAAGGTTCTAACCCTCTATGACACCTCTAAGATCCCTGATCACAAAACCCTCCTTAACTTGCCTCAAAACTAGGGCTTCCTGGTTCTTGGCCTTCCACACACTTCCAAAACTTGTTTATCGACCCTATACCATTAGGAAAAAATATTTATACTATCCCAACTCAAAAACATACCCCTCCTTTAGGTAGATCTTCCACTGCTATACCCTAGCCTCCAACTTCAAGCACTTTTCACAGTCAAAGCTTGGTGTGCACCATAGTATTCATCTCTCCTACACATTATATTGTTAGTCCAGTATGGTACATGTTAAATATGATCCATTTCACAAGATATATTCATAATCTCCCATGAAAGGGATCATTCATTCATTAAAAACTCTCAAAACAAGTGCAAAATCTGTCTTTTCCTGAGGACAGTCAGTTCAAACATACAAGAATTGACCTCTTTTGATTATTAGAACATGTAAGAGGTGTTAAAACATTTAAATACAAACCCCTAAATCATCCAACAACATATATCCTTAATAGGAATCAAGCTTTCATCTAAAAAACATAGAAAAATGCAAGAAAATAGAGATTTTATTGGTTTTTATGAGAACAGTCCGTATAGTCACTTCTCCACACGCCCAACCTCCATAAAAATGATCATTTTGGGGTTATAGAACCATTTCCCAACTGATCCAACCGTTTGGGGTTGATTAGGTTACATAAAAATGATTAAAACTCACAAAACTCATTTAGCTGCCCAAATTGGAATTCAAAATTTGAATTTCCAATCTTGAAATTTATTGAACTCCACAAACTAAAACCTATTGGATCTTCAATATCCAACTTTATTTGACCTACTTAAAGCATTAGATTACTAATTAAAGGCCTATAACATGATAATTCCAATTACATAGTATTTTGGTCCTAGGGTCCTAACACATTTATCCTTTCCAAATGTCATTATAGGCTTTAAAAGGTCATAGTTGATGTTTTGATTTGATGGAAAGGTCCTCCTGACCCCTGCGCACTTCTGACCTTTGAAGATCTCCTTGAAGGTGTTGGGTGCTCCTGCACCATTTTCATACACTCAAAAGGTTATGATGCAAATCCTTAACATAAAGAATATCATCTGCATTATACTTTCCATCAAAACTGATTGAACCTTGTCCACATATCTTAGTAGATGTATCATCACCAAATTTAACTAATCCACCTTCAAACTTTTCAATATTAGAAAACTTACTCTTATCACCAATCATGTGATTTGAGCATCCAATATCAATGATCTAGTTGTTCTTCTCTCTAGCATGGAAATCAGTCACCATTGCTCAGGTTTAATGTTATGACATACTTTCAGAGCACTTTCCTTCATACATCTCTTAAATTTAGCATAATTAGTTCCAAAATTTAGAACCATAAAAAAAAATTCATCATATTCATTATCTAAATAATCAGATTCATCATTAGATATATTGGCATCCTCTTTAACATAATAACTTCTCTTAATTGATTTACCTTTATTCTCCTTATATCTATCTCTTGAAGCTTTGACAAGACATCTTGAAGTATAATGACCAATATTTCCATACTTAAATCATTTGAAAGGTAACTTACCTTTGTATTTTCCAGTGCCCTTTTTCAATATTCTCACAAAATTTTCTTCTATATCATCAACATCATCTTGGTTTTATTCCTCATTCTTTTCTATTTTACCAACATTAAAAGTAGTCTCCCTTTTTGCATCACTTGGACCAAACTCTCTCAATTCAAAAGTAGTTATTGCACCAAACAACTATCTCTAGAATAATTATTTAAATTTTGAACTTCCTCAATAATAGAAACTTTATGGATATAAGATTTAGTAAGAGTTATTAGTACCCTCTTTACCTCCTCATATTCTTCTAGATTTCTACCAAGACCTATGATAGAATTGATAAAATTTTCCACCCTATGCATGTAGCCTATAATATCTTCATCTTCAATCATCTTTAGGTTTTCATCCTCTAAGAAAAAGTCATGGTATCTTGGTCTGCATCCTTCCACATAGCAAGATGTAGTCTTGTGTTTTAGAAGATAGATGGTTGAGATGTGAAGGTGTTATATCCAATAATTCATGTCATTACACCTTGTTCAATGAAGGTTATAAGTGACATAGTTTCAATATGTGTTCTGGAAGAGAAAAGTGTTGATGAAGACCTATTAGAATGCTTTGCAATCCTTCGGTGAGATTTTTGTCATTGTGCAGACTTGGAAATATGCTTAGAAAAAGGCATGGGTTCATCCTTGCAAGTATTTGATGTTTTGGTGTACAACATTGTAACATCATATGTTTTTATTTGTTATAGTCTATCTGGAATGCTCTTTTTTCATCAAATCAATATGTTTCTCTACTTGCGCCAACATTTGATGATCAGTTACTTTTGTAGAAGTTTGAAGAGATATTGTGCATAGTATACATTGTTCTCATCTTGGTATGTATAAATTTTTTGGTCTCTCCCCAATGGTGTAAAGTTGAACAATTGATAATTTTGGTCATGTTGTCATTGTTTGGGCCGATAGGATTATTTCCTTCATCTATGGTTGATCTTAATTATTCAATCTTGCTTTGGAGGATGCATTGAGATTTTTTTGGTCTTGATATACCAGTGTTGATCCATAATTTTTATTTATAGAAGATCAAAATCATTTATAATAGTATTGGTGAATGGTGAATTGGAATTGTACAGTGTTGAATATGAATTGTGCAAAGTGTTGAATGAACAAGACAACTGAGAGGGGGGTGAATATGTTGTAGATGGTTATGTTGATAAGTATGAGGCTTGTATTGATGTAAAGGGTTTCACTCAGGTAAAATGTATTTGATTATTTTGAGACATTTTCTCCTATTTCCAAGATGAATTATATTCTCCTTATACTTTCCCTTGTAGCTTCACAAGGATGGTTAGTATTTCATATGGATGTGAAGAGTTCCTTCCTTCATGGTGATATTCATGAGGATAATTATATGGAGAAGCCACTTGAATTTACTGAGGACTCTTCACTAGTTTTTAGACTTCATCGTTCACTATATGGTCTCAAATAGGACCCTCGAGCTTGGTATGAGAAGATAGACACTTTTCTACTTTCTTCTAGCTTCACATGATGTCATTCTGACTTCACAATTTACATTCAAAGATAGGAGGGTGATATTTTCATGATTGTGCTATATAACATGGATTATTTGATGTTTACAAGAGGTTCATCCTCCATGTGGACCAGAATGTTCAGCGAGTTTTGATGGAGCAGTTTGAGATGACATATTTCAGTCTTCTACACTACTTTCTTGGTTTACAAGTTATTCAATATTTGAATGTGATTTCCATATTTTAATAGAAGTATTCTCTTGAAATGCTTCAGAGATATGGTATGCTTGATTGCAAGCCTTCTCCCACACCATTCTAGTTAGGTGTTGTCTTTTCTTCCACTTATACTACTCCTTTAGTGGATACTACATTATACAAGCAGATGGTTGGAATTCTTTTGTACCTAACACATCGATGTCCTAAAGATTCATTTGTGGTTGGTCATATGGCTCTATTCTCACATGATCCACATGAGATTCATTGGAAAGCTTCCAAATGAATTTTGAGATATATTTAGGGAACCTCACATTATGGTACTCACTATATATTAGGAGATCCTCAAATTATTGTCTTCACTACATCAAACTATACTGGTGATGTCAATGATAGGAAGTCCACTTTTGGGTTTTTTTCCCTTAGTTCTAACCCCATTACATGGCCTTGCAAGAAGTAATATACTATTGCATTATCATCCACATAGGTTGAGTATTGTGCACTAGTTTTGTCCAGCCAAGAGGTTTTATGGATTCGATAGTCATTGACTGAGTTCGATTTTCCTCTTGATAGTCCCACTATTCTTTGGTGTGACAATCAAAGTGCCATTCACATTTCTCATAATCCATTGGAGCATCAATGTACTAATCACATAGAGGTCCACATGCACTTCATATGGCAGTTGATTTAGGATGGTTTTATCACCTTGGAGTACATGCCTATAGAGGAGTAGGTTGCAGACATCTTCATGAAACCTTTAGCATCACCTCACTATCTTTAGTTGTAATCGATACTTGGGGTGAAGGAAGTTGTCCTTGGGGAGTCTTCATGAGGCCTTACTTCATTTTTTTTCATGCATGATTTCATCTATTTTTGGAGTGGAGTTATTCCCATGAGGTTTTCCCCATTTCTCCACTTTTTAAAGATCTTTAGTTGTACATGGGTTCCTCATCAAGCCAAGTTTTCAGGACCCATTCATGCTTTCTTTTCTTTTTATGCATTGGTTTTTATAATTTTTTAGCTACTCCCTAAGTTACACTTAAGGGGGGTGTTAGAGTTATCATGTATTAGAGAATAATTAATTAATCTATAATTAATTATTATTCTAATTCTCATGCACTTAATCTAAACTTAGGATTGCTTTATTAGTTAGCTAAATGCTTTATTTATGTTAACTAGATAGATAATATTAGATAATTCTATCTCATCACATAGGATGTTGACACTTGTCATGATCTAATCCCTTTATCATTATGGCTGCTCTTAAAAAGAATTCATTCTATAAGTATTTTGTTTTTGAGGAAAATTAAATATTTGTTTTGTAGAGCTCTTGAGTAGAAGGTGTTTTGTTTGTTGTTTGATCTTGTGTCTCATGTTATTCACAAATCTAACATGAATGTTAGAAGCCTTAGTGGGTGATCTAGGTGAAATGAAGTCCTCAAGGTCATCATCTAACATATTGAAGTAATCACTACTAAAGGGATTGATAGGTATATAATGCACCTATAAAAAGAGATTTGGCATTATCAGATTTATATATTTTCTCCAAGATTTTTTTTTTTTAAGAGGGTAAAAACTTTATTGAATCAGAACAACATTACAAAGTCAGAAGAAAGAAGCCACAAGGGTCCCAACAAAGCAAGAATTAATTCACACCCAAGAAGCACCTCATATCCTCAGCAACCCATTCCTCCAGAACAGGGGCCATGTCATTTGGAAGATTGCCCCAACCATCCATAGACCAAGAATCAATCCTCTCTATTGCCCATCTAGCCAGCCCATCAGCTACCCTATTCCACTCTCGTGGAATATGGAGGAAAACAATGAACTCCAAAGAAGATCACATAGAAATAATCTGCTTGACAACCATAACAAGCTTCCAATTCATATCCTCCAACTGTCGCTTATGCAACATATAAATAACCACCTAAGAATCATGCTGACAAATGATTTGCCGCCACCCAAGGCTAACTACACGCTCAATCGCCATAAGGATAGCACTAGCCTCCATAAGATTATTGGTATGCAAACCACGATACATAGAAAAGAAAAACACCACCACTCCCAAGCTATCTCTACCAATACCACCAACTCCAGCATGCCTAGGATTACCCCTAGATGACCCATATGTATTGATTTTTAGCTCCCCTAGAGCAGGCGGACACTAGAAGCCATCACGAGCCACCCTCTCATGCCCATGCCTACGATGCACACTGCCCAAATTTCTCCTATCCCTAGCAACAAGACCCAAGGAATTAACAACACCCAAGTCCCCAAGATCAACTGGCATAGACAAATCACACTTTGCAGACAAAGTCTCCTACATAACCCCAAGAATCTACCTCCAAAGTTTCTCTAAGATCAATTTTTTATCCAAGAAAATCTATCTATTGTGCTCCAACCAAACAATCAAACTAGGGCCAATGCTCTAAGAAATTTTAAGAGGTTTTGGTAGGAGATGATCCCTGTCTCCTCCAAAAATCATCCAAGGCAGAGACATGGCAACACGGTAAGCTCCAGAGATTCCACCAGTGATGCCAGATATCCTTAGCAAAGGAACACTGAAAAAAGATATGTGAGAAGCATTCTTCATGCTGACCACACAAAACACACATGGAGGGGCCCTGGAACCCCCGTTTCCAAATATTATCCCAAGTAAGACACTTACCTTGGACAACGAGCCAAGAGAAAAAATTACACTTAGGCCAAGAAAATTTATTCCAAACATGCTTCCACCAAGGAACCTCAGAGCTCCCAAAGACCTGTTTATCCAAAACCTGATAACCAAAGGCAACTGAAAATTTACCTCACAAATTTGGACCCCAAGCAAGCACATCTCTCCCAAGAAGAGAGTTGCAGGAACGATCCGAAAGAATCTTAGCAAGCACTTGACGATCCTCCAAAAGCCCCCCAAGGAGGCCAATCCTGAGGGTCCTTCCACCTAGACATAGTAATTTGACTCAAAGAATGTTGAGATTTGAAGTCAACCACATGACACTAACCCACCTCCTCAAAAGTTTGGCACAAGTCCTGAAGGTGGGGATGAGAAGAAAAAATAGGGGGATTTCCATCCCAAGAGTCATGCTAGAAGAGAGCTTCCCGACCCCCATTACAAATCCAAAAAAGGCCCTATTTCACAAGCTTAGCACCCCATTTGAGGGTACTCCAGATCATAGAACCTTTCCCCTCCAGACTGAATCTTACAACCTCCATGCTTTCCATCGCACCCAAATATTTGAGGGTAAGAATTTTAGCCCACCACATATGTTGTTGTGAACACCAATGCCAATACAACTTAGCAGCCAAGGCCTACCCATTCAAATCAGTCTGTCATAGACCAAGACCCCCCTCCTACTTTGACCTATAGACAACATGCCATTTCACCAAGCTCCACTTTCTATGAAGAAGGTTGCTAGACCACAGGAATTGATGAGACAGTCTCTCGAAATCTTGAATAAAACTTGATGGAGCAGAAAGGAAAAAGCACCTATAAAGAGGGAGAGCCTGGATCACAGACTTTAGAAGAGTCACTCTTCCAGCTGAAGAAAGCCACCTGCAAGTCCAATGGCTGACCAATCTTCAAAACTTGTCAAGAGTCTCTTGCCAAAACCTTTTAGGGAGAGAACGAATGGCAAGAGGGATTCCAAGATAGAGAAAAGGAAGAAAACCAATCTAGAAATGAAGAATACCAGCTAATCTCCTTTGGATAACCTTAGGAGTATGGAAGAAGTAAATGAGAGACTTCCCCTCATTAATGCATTGCCTAGAGGCTGCCAAGTAGCTATCCAAAAAATTACACCAGTTCAAAGCCTCCTCAACCCTTTCCCTACCCATCAAGGCAGTATCATCAACAAACTGAAGATGAGACTGAGGGGGAAGATCATTTCCCGAATTCCAACCCTGAATCAAGTCGCTAGCTACCTAAGCACAAATAAGCCTTCCCAATCCTTCCGCAAGTAGGATGAATAAGTAGGGTGACAAAGGATCTCCTTGTCTGAGGCCCCTAGAAGCACCAAAAAACTCAGTGGGCTCACCATTGAGAAGCATTGAGGAGGAAGAAGGAACACAACTCCTAACCCATTCAATCCAATCACTAGCAAAGCCAAAAGCTCCAAGAATCTTAAACAAAAGCTCCATTTAACGTGATCATATGCTTTTGCCATGTCCAGCTTGATAAACATAGATTTTTCTTTTGAGGATTCCATAGAATGGATGGTATCAACTACAATCACAACACCATCCATGATCTATCTTCCAGCAACAAAACCCCCTGCTCCTTATAGATTAACGCACCAAGCCAAGGTTTCAGCCTTTCAGCAATCAACTTAGTAATAATCTTATAAAAAAAATTGCATAATGCAATAGGCCGAAAAAGATCCAAAGAATTAGCCCCCTCCTTCTTTGGAATGAGAGCTAAAAAGGTTGCATTTAGAGACTTCAACATTTGTTTATTCATGAAAGATTCCTTAACAACCTCTAAGAGGTCCAAATTAACCACCTCCCAAAACTCCTGAAAGAATTCAACAGGGAATCCATCAGGCCCCGGTGCTTTACCTTTCTTCATCTGGAACACAACATTCTCAAGCTCCAACAAGGTAATAGGAGAAAGCAATGATTCATTCATTTCATTAGACACCAGCTACGGGATACAATTCAGAATCCTTGTTTCAGCCTCCTCAGCTAGAGGTGAATCCTTGAAAAATAATGAAGAGAAATACCAAATACATTCTACAGAGATAGAAGCAGAAAAGGACAAAATTTCCCCATCAGACAACACAAGAGAAGAAATAACATTACCTTGCCTCTGGTCTTTAACTGAGTTGTGAAAAAAAGAAGTATTCCTATCACCAACCTAAAGCCATTCAATACGGTACTTTTGTTTCCAAAAAAATTCTTCTCTTAACTCCCATTCCTCTACCTCTTTTGTTGTAGAAATATCTAACAAACTCAACTCTTCAGTTAGGCCTTGATCACAAATCTGCTTGGTGATTAAGTCTAGATTATCCTGAGCCTTTTGTTTTTCATGAAACAAATTACCAAAATGTTGCCTATTCCATCTTTTCAACTTGTATTTGACGTACTGTAACCTCTTTGAGAATGAGTACATAGCAGTGCCATAAGTTGGCTTCCCAAGATCCCACCAGCTAGAAATCATATCATGAAGAGACTCATCCCAGAGCCACACGACTTGGAACTTGAAAGTCTATCTAGCACATTGTTGAGGCACAACAACCACATGCTTAATTGGCCAATGGTCAGAGCCTCGACAATCCAATATTTTAGAGCTAATCATCCACCTATCCCCCATCCAAAAACTGGACACCAAAAATCTATCTAGTCTTTTAGAAATAGCAGCATCTCCACTTCTATTATTCCATGTGAAGACTCCATTAGTTGGCTTGACATCAACTAACCTCAAAAGAGCCATATTATCCTGCAAGGGCCTAGAGGAAGGCTCCAAATGAGCACTACCTCCTCTCTTCTCTTCTAAAGAAATGATAGCATTAAAATCACCAGCCAGGATCCAAGGCAGGTAAGGATCCAAAGACCTCACATATCTAACATGATCCCACAGCTGCGCTTTACCTTGGAAATCAATCAGAGCATATATATTAGAGAAAATAACTTCCTCCCCTGACTCTAAATGAGAAGCAACACAAGAAATCAAACTCTTACAGGAGATCCACCAATTGGACTAACCTTTCAGGGATCCCAAAAACAAGCCACTCCACCAGAATTACCAAAATCACCCACACATTGACATTGGCCATGACCCCAAATCTTAGGAGCCACACCTAACATACTATCCACTGATAACTTAGTTTCCTACAAGAAAGTCACATCCAAAGAATGAATGCAGATCAAATCTCGAATAGCCTTTTGTCGAGGGATGCTATTCATACCCCTCACATTCCAAGAAAGAACAATCATTGTTGGGGTTGGGAAAAGTGAGAATCAATAGTCTTCACCGAACCAACCTCAACCAATGTATCTCTAGCAAGCTTCACCTTTTCTTGGTCCTTTTTACGACCAACCTTAACTGATTTCTCAAGAATCCCTTTCTTAAGAGATTTTTGTTGCACACCCAAAATAGAGGAAGAAGGTTTAAACTTACCTAAATCAGGGCTATCCCGAGCCTCCAAGTAGACCTTACTAGCACCAGAGGGGCCACCAGCAACAACAACCACCCCATCCCCTACACAAAGAGCTAGAGCGGAAGGAGCTAGACCAGACATCATCTGAGGATCCCGGTCACCAAGCTGATCCACTGCAGGGATCACCAAAGGTTGTACCTCAACCAACTCCTTAGAACCAGAGCCATCCACCATCTACATGGCAGCTGTAAACCCTTCCTCCTGAACTAACCCATCCAAAGCCTCAAATCTATTGAAAGTATCCCCTTCCTGTCTATCCTGAAAAGGCCTCTTTTGGCCCCATTCTTGATTGTGAGGTTTAACAGGAACAAAACCATCTTTGTCCACTGCCAAGCCCTGCACTGGATCCTTCCCCTTTTCCACCCTTGGATTAGATTGGGTATCTGCATTAATTGTACCTCCTATACTAAAATCCCGAGGACACCTCCGCAACAGATGCCCATATTCATGACATAGCCGGCACCGAAAAGGCAACATTTCATAATCCAATGGCCGAGTCCAGGAATTAGAGCCAATAGTCAAATCAATAGAATTAGGCAGAGGTTGACTTAGATCAACCTCGACACAAACCCTCACATAAGAAAATATTCTCTTATCCAAATTATGTTGAGACGGACCAATAAGCTTACCCAGCAATAAAGCAATCGATTATAAAATATCAGTTCTCCAACATTCAAGTGGTAGCCGAGGAAGGCGGACCCAAACCGAGACCCTAGAAGGAAACTCTTCTGCCAAATTAAAGCCTGTATGCCATGGTTTTATGAAAAGATCTACTTAGTTATAAAAATAAGGCCCCCCTTCAAATGCCTTATTTCGATCTGAAATGCATGAGAAATCTACCAGAAAGAAATTGTTTGCAGCCAACAGAACATCAAAGTCACCCTCTAGAGACCATGTCTTGCGGATCCAAGTGTCCAAGAAAGAAAGAGAAACCCTCATCCCCATAAAATTACAAATCAAAACGTGCTTGCTATAGTAATTCAAATCTTCAGCTATCGCCTTCGATTGAATCACCAACATAGGACGAACTTGTGCCCTCTCCAAGCATCCATTTACCATATGTATTTTAAAGGTATTCAATTTTGTCCAACTCTCTCTCTAGAGGAAGCCCCATCACTAGCCTCTGTCATAGCAATATCTCCCCTCACCTTACCAATCGATGCATTCATTGCCAATGAAACCACCCACCAAAAGCACCAGCCAAAACCCCAAACCAAAACTAGCCCATCGCAATTACATGCAAGAGAAAATAATTTCAAGAAACACCACCCAGCACAAGGAAGCAACCAACCTTTTGGCTAAATCTTTGACAAGAAAATACCATTTGAATGTGTTAGACAAAATCTTCAAGAGACTTGAAGAATACAAGGTCATCTTGAATCTAAAGAAATGTGTCTTTGGTGTAACATTGGTCAAACTTCTAAGATACATAGTTTCTCGTACGGGCATTGAGGTTAATCTAGCCAAAGTGAAAGAAATATTAGACATGCTTGCTTCAAAAGGGATAAGTGAACTCAGGACATTACAAGGTAGGTTACAATCCATCTGATGCTTCATAGAATAATTGGCCAATAAGTGTCAACCATTTTAGTATCTTCTATGCAAGGGTATCCCCTTTGTGTGGACAGATAAATGTCAAGAAGCCTTTCAACTAATAAAAGATTATCTCTTGTCACCACCTATTTTAATGCCACCTATTGAAGGGAAACCTTTGATTCTCTACATTTCTAAAACAAACTCAATAATGGGGGCATTACTAGAACAAAATGACCACAAAGAAAAGGAACGAGCCATATACTACATTAGTCAGACACTGGTTGGATATGAGTTAAACTATACATCCATTGAATGTGCATGTCTAGTAGTTGTCTTTGTTTCTCAAAAGATAAGACACTATATGTTGAATCACATGACACAGTTGGTGGCAAAGATTGATCCACTGAAATATCTTTTTAGTCGTGCATCACTAATAGGATGTTTGGAAAAATGGGTCATGATCTTGAGTGAATATGACATTCAATATGTAGAAAGAAAAGCCATAAAAGGACAAGTGATAGCATACCAACTAGAAAATGCACTTATACAAAGTGATCATCCATTAGTGGTAGACTTTCCAAATGATTCCATATTTCATACAGAACCCAAGTCACCTTAGAGGCTATACTTTAATAGGTCTCATACCAGTCATGGCCCGGGGGAAAGAATATTATTTATCACACCACCAGGAGACTCCATCCCCAAATCATTCTGGATTTCTTTCCCATGCACAAATAATGTAGCAAAATACAAGGCACTTGTGAAAGGGCTCAGAATGGCCATAAAATGGAAAATCAGAACACTTCATGTTTATGGAGATTCTCAGCTAGTCATCAACCAAGTTAATGACGAATATGACACCAATGATGAGAAATTAATGCCTTACAAACGAATGGTTGATACCTTCTAGAAGTATTTTCACATGTTGAATTTTGAACAAGTTTCGAGGGTACATAATAAGTTAGTAGATGCAATGGCTACAATTGGCTCTTTTCTAAACATCCCAAGTAATGTGCCACAATTTGAGTTTTTGGTAGAACAGTTGTTGGTCCCTGCTTATGATATTCCTGAATCAAAGATGGTCTGTGAGCTTGTTGGTTTCGATTCTCCCTGGTATTAAGAAATTTATGACTATCTCAAGTCCTAACTCCTTCCCCCCAACCTATCCAACAACTAATGAAAGTCCTTTATCCAAAAATCTACTTGATACACCATCGTCAGCGACACCCTTTACCACTATAGCTTTGATAACACCCTTCTTCGATGTCTCGACACTAATGAAGCACACACAACCTTACGTGAAGTACATGAGGGTTTATGCGGGTCTCATTTGAGTGGTCCTACTTGTTATGCCTTGCATAACCACCCCATTTTAAACTTGTTTAAAATAGGTCCCCCTTGTTCTGTTTTGTTTCCTTTGGCCTTTTGTTTTCTGCCTTAGGCGTTTTCATTTTGTTTTGGCAGATGTGGAACTAGTTCCAAAACTGAACTTTGGAATTTCTTCTAAGTTTTGGTTTCTGTTTCATTCCTGGTTCTGGTTTCACCCCTTTGTGCTTGTTCTTTTTGTTCTGGCAGACACGAGACGTGGAATGAAAATGAACTTCAAAATTTTTTCAAAGTTCTAGGTTCTGGTTTCTTTCTAGTCCCAGTTCCGCCAGTCTTGTTTGTTTGTTTTTCCTTTGTTCTTTGTTTTTGGTCGTGGGGTGTTTTCTCCTCTTCTTTTCTTCTTTCTCATCTTTTTCATCATTGTCTCTTTTTATGTTGTCAGAGGCAAGGTCGGGATGGAATCTGAGCCTGAAGCTTTGAAAAGTTTCAGTGTCGGATTTGGTTATGTTCCCACCCCGTTGTGGTTTTCTAGGGATCATTTTTTGCTCTGATACCTCCTGTGTTTGTTTCTATGTTTGTTCCTTGCGTTTGGTCTCTTTTATGGGGCCGGGTTCAAGAAGTATTTGGGATGTGGAGTTGTTACCAATTTCACTTTCCTCATCTAGTTCTGACTCCACCCTCGCCCTTCTACAGTCTTAGTTCCTTTTCCTTTTGTGAACGCGGAGCCGGAATGTGGGCTAAACTTGGAAATGTTGGTTGTTTCCATATTTTGTTCCCATTCTGACACTGGTCCCAGTTCCGGTTTCATGTTGGCTCTGTCCCCCCAGTTTTAAAGGTAAGTGTTGTTTCGGGTTTGGATTTGGTTCCGCCTCCGCTAGAGTTGAGTTTCTTTTTGCTAAGTATAATTAAATGAAAGATGTATGAAAGGTAGGATGAATCATGATATTTTCTATGCTTTTAGAAGACAAATGAAGGCATTGTTTGGTAGGGTTAAATCATGTTGAGAACACCTAATGTCATTTCACAAGAAGATCAGCCTGTAGAAAGGTTCTAGGACAAGAGGAAAGTGTAAAGGGAGGAGGTCGTGAGTGTTAATGACGAATGGTGCGTTCATTGGCAAGAGTAGGTGGACATGAATGGAGATACCCTTGATCAAAGTAGCTCTGCAGGAGTAGTTTTCGAGGTCGAGGATGAAATGCGTGATGTCTTAATGGTGGACACGAGGGCTGCGAGTTAATGATGGTGGTTGTAAAAGATCTGGAAACCATGCCTGAGAGTGATCTTTCACTAACATGAGCAAAGTATATGCATTTAATGCATCCTTGACTTTGTTCAAACTCTTCTAGGGCCGACGTGTTTTGGAACCAACTCATTTTTTTAAACCCTAAAACAGGGGCCAGCGCCTTTTGGCATGTTTTTTATAAATATGGAATTTTTCACCTCTTTGTATATAGACAGATAGAGAGATATAGATACACAAAGATATACATTTTTTAGATAGAGATATTTTTAGGAGAGGATCTTCTTTTTCATCTTCTTTTCGGTTAAGAAAGGTTAGCAAGCTAGGGTTTAGCAAAAAGTTAGGCATCTTTTAGAGGAAGTGATGTACCTTCTAGATTTTCTTAGTATAGATGGAGATAATTCCAAGACATGGGTTTTCTATAGACTGGTGATCTTGCCAGATTTGTAAATGTTGTTTATCTGTTTCACCAACAGTAGAAGCAACTAGATTTAAATCTATTTCATATTGTGCTCCATAATGGTATTTATCTTGGGTTAATTATTTGATTTGGAAAGCTTTCAAGGAATGAATTTTTATCTTATGTTTAGTTTAAATCATGATTTGCAATCTACTGTCAAAGTTTGATTAATTGGATGAATCAACATTCTCATCAGTTTAAAAGATTTAATCTATCTTTTTCTGTTTCTTTAAAACCACCGGTTAAAGTAGGTTTAAATATATGTTGAGAGTGAAAGGACAGTTCAACTCACAAATGAGGTGGAAACCTTAAAGAAAACTCTGTCTCAAGTCACAAATGATATGGCTCAGCTCAAACTGAACCCCTCTCAGAACCAAAGTAATTACTCTAATCAGAGTAATAACAATCAGGGTAATTATCCGAACAACTACAATCACAGCCAAAGGAACTACCAAGGCCAAAAATTCCCTAACCAAGGCTATCAAAATTAGAATAGAGGGTATAACCAGAGGCAAAATAATGGTGGGGTTCCTCACAATTATCAAGCTAATGAGGATAGGCCACATGTTGTGAATGTGGATGACCTAAATTTTATGACTAACTAGTGTAGGTTGCATGATACTGCAACTCATTCCAAGATAAATTGCCCTAAAATGGAGAAGGTTGTGAAGATGGAATAGGTAGATGCCCAAACGTTCCAAGGGAATTCAAAAAATGGAGGTGGCTCAGTGGATACAACTATGACTTATGACCTCTTTGAAGAAGAACCATCATTCCCAATGCAGAATTAGAATGAACTAGAGGAAGATGTGTATGATTCCCTAGCCTTTCAGACAAAGGGAGGACACTTCTTAAGAAATTAAAATAAGGGTCTGTTCACTACATCAGCACCACCTAACAATATGGTGCCTCCGAATTAGGGTGATGATAACAACCCTCCTCCACCGAAAGGTTTTCTTGACTCCCACAACAAAGGTAATTCATCTGGTGTTTTCAAATGCAATGCAAGCTATAACATAGAATTTGATATTGTTTCTGAGATGCAGAAACATAAAACCTCTTTATCATACTTTGACATCCTAAAGTGGTGCCCTGCCCAATGAGAGATAGTGTTGAAAGCTTTGGAAGAAGCTAATAAATCAAAAGGGAAAACCAAGGTGGCACCCACTGCGGACATGAACGTAGCTTTGTACAAAAGAAAAGTAGGTACCCCACCATTTCTTTTAAGTTTAAGAATCTGTGGGAAGAATCTACACAATTGTCTGCTAGATTCAAGGGCTTCTGGCAATGTTATGCCATTTTTTATATGCAAGAAATTGAGATTGAACACTATCCAAACAAACAAGAAGGTCATCCAACTTGATCAAACAGAGGTTAATGTAGTTGGAGAATTGAGAAATATACATGTGCAAGTAGTGTCTGACCCCAGGATTTTAACCAATATGGATATTCAAGTAGCAGACATTCCCGAGACTTATGGTATGCTATTGAGCAGAGATTTAATGGAGAGTATAGGGGGATATCTCTCCCTCAACTTTTCACATGTGTCACTACCATGGAGGGGAATGCCAACCCAGATTAGGATTGAAAGTGAACTTCACCTTAAAAATATCATCACTGAATATGACTGCCCCAATGAGGTAGCTTATTTTGAAACCAAGATAGGGGTTTATAAAAGAGAGGAAATTCTGACCTTTTCGATTCTTGATTCTAAAGATTTGTCAATACAAGAAACCCCTAATCTTGTGATTAATGTAAACCAATAGGTATTGATCATGAAGTTGCAACAGGATCAACTAGTCTTAGGGGAAGATATTGATTTGCGGAGTCTTCTACTCCCTAATTGGTGCAAGATACACTACCAAGATCATTCGGAACTGACCTGCCAACCCTGCATTGGTGTTTTGAATCATGTTTCCCAAACTAAAGAGACCTGCCCAAGTCACCTTGAGGCTACTTCAGATCACTTCTCATTTGAATCCAAAAATGCAATAATGTTAACCAGGGATAATATACCTTCAGAGGAAGTCCCTCCTCAAATTGAACCTACCCCAGTCATAATACCAGACCAACACATTTACGATGAACAACCCCAAGGTTTGTTTGGTATCTCTACACCCACAACAAGCTCAAAGAGATCAGCCCTAGCTCATGATCAGCTATGGACCCTCACATTTGATGGATCCAAATCCAAAACAGGCTATGGTGTTGGAATTGAATTAACTAGCCCGAAAGGGAAAACATTTTTTGCTTCTTGTAGGTTGCAGTTTGGATGCACTAGCTCAAGGACTGATGTTTGCACATCAGAAAAAGGTCACTGCCTTGGTGGTTAAAGGAGATTTAGAAGTGATTATTAGGAAAGTACACAACCAGTACACATGTCATAATAAAAGGCTGGAAGCTTATATAAATTGGGTATGGAACTTGATTGAAGACTTTGATGCTTTTGGGATTAGTTTAATTCCTAGGGAGGAGAATCAAATAGCTAATTCATTAGTTGTTGCCGCAAGTACCCTAGAACCCATGCAAGGCTCCAAGCTTAAGAGATTCTTAGTAGAATTGATATCCACCTCGGTTGTTCATGATAATGTCAAGAACTTTCAAGTTTTTAATGATGATCAACATATCATTGCTTTTCTAGCAAGCTCAGATGTTTTCGAAGGATAGATCATTGATGAGTCTGATAGGGATCAAGGAGACTAGGACCTTGAAGACTGCAATAAAGAAGGTGTCCTCAATCTGAAAAGTAATAGCATTCCCAAGGGAATGGCGGTATTAGAAATAATTTTTGATTCAGACCCAAGGGCTCGGGAAAAGGTATCAATCAAAGGTAAAGGAGGTGAATATGAAACTATTAACCTAGATGATTTTGGCCCTGAAAGAAATGTTTACATAGGGAAAGCCTACCCTGAAGCAAATAGAAAAGATATACTAGGGGCACTAAAGAAGGATATTGCTGCAATTGCTTGGGGGTATGAAGATCTAAAAACATTTTATGCTTATGTGATAACTCATACTATTCCTTTGAAGCCTGAAGCTAGGCCATTTCAGCAAAAACAACGTCCTGTCAACGCCCTGATTGAACCACTGATCTTCAAGGAAGTTCAGAAATTTCTTTCTGCAAGAATAATCTTCCATGTATGAAATTTAACATGGGTGGCTAACTTGCTTCCAGTTCGTAAGAAGAATGGAGAGATTAGGCTATGTGTAGATTGTAGGAATTTGAATAGAGCTTCAAAAAAAGACAACTACCCACTCCCTTCTCTGGATGAAGTCTTGCAAACTGTCAATGGATCTCAGATGATGTCATTCTTAGATGGTTATTCCAGGTATAATTAGGTGATCGTTAATTATGAAGATAGAATGAAGACAACCTTCACTACTAAGTGGGGAAAATTTTCTTACAGAAGGATGCCATTTGGTTTGATAAACGTTGGAGCAACCTTTTAGCGTTCCATGGACGAAGTGTTCAAAGATTTGATTGGTAAATGCATCATTGTTTATATGGATGACCTGATAGTATTCTCTAAAGATAGACTAAACCATGTTGTAGACTTGGATAAAGTTCTTGAAAGATGTATTCAATATGGTGTCTCTCTGAATCCTAAAAAGTGTGTGTTCGGGGTTTCTGAAGGGAAAATTTTGGGACACATAATCTCAGAAAGAGGGATATTGATAGATCCAGACTGAGTTGAGTCTATTTTAAAGTTAACCATGCCAGGAAGTAAGAAGGAGATGAGATCTTTCTTTGGAAAGATCAGCTTTGTGAGAAATTTTATTACGGGTTTTGCAGAAATTGTTAAACCTTTGAATTAAATGATGAAGAAAGATTCTAGAATAGAATGGAGTAATGAGGCAAAGGCTGCTTTTTCTCAGGTTAAGCAATCCATTTCAGAGGCGTCAGTCCTCATTGGTCCTAACTACTTGAAGCCATTTTATATTTATTCTTTTTCCTCTGAACACTCATGTGCAACTATCCTAACTCAATGAAGAGGGGAAGTGGATGAAAGGCCAATTGCCTTAATGAGTTATCCTTTTAAGAATGCTCAATTCAAGTACCCAACTCTTGAGTTGGTTAGAGCTGTCAAGAAGTTCAGACATTATATCCTTTGAAGTCAGATCATTGTTGTGGTTCCTGATGCTGTTGTGAAGTCTCTACTTATGCAGTTCGAGTTGGGAAAACAAAGGGGGAAATGGATGACTATTTTTTAGGAGTTCGATCTGGAGATTCGCCCTATGAAACTTTTCTGAGGTCAAGGCCTGTCTAAATCAATGGAGAATGTTGGTGAGAACATTATTTGTTAGCAATACTCAACACATTCCTTTTCTAATGACCCTTGGTATGTCAATATTATTTATTTCATGCTCAATAATCGGTGCCTAGAGGGAATGAATGCAACTCAGAGGAGAGCACTGAGAATGAAAATCTCCCATTATATGCTCAAAGGAGGGCTGTTATATAGGAAGAACTTTGAGGGAGTTTACCTACAATGCCTTGATCAGCAAGAGGCTAAGCATGCAATTGCTGAATCTCATGGGAAACATGGCACAAGCCATGGTTCTGTAGATTCGTTAGCACATCAGATCCTCAAATCTGGTTATTATTGGCCATGTGTGTTCAAGGATTCCCACGAACATGTAAGGACATGTCATGTATGTCAAATTTCTACATCAAGGGAGCACCACTCAGCCATTCCATTGTAGCTTGTTTATGAGGTAAGGCCATTTTCCCAATGGGCACTTGATTTTATTGGGGTAATTAACCCAAATTCTTCAGTAGGACACAAATTCATTTTGACTACCACAGATTACTGCACAAGATGGAAAAAAGCTATACCAAAGAACAACACAATAGAAGTGGTAATCAAGTTCCTCATTGAATGCATCACAACTAGGTCTGGAGTACCCTTTGCACTGGTATGTGACAATGGCCCTGCCTTTTCTTCTACCAAGTTTATAGCATGGGCTTATGATCATAAAATTGTTTTAAAGTATTCTTCAAACTATTACCCACAAGGAAATGGAGTTGCATAGTCTAATAATAAGAATCTCCTAGGAGTAATCAAAAAAATGTTAAGATTTGCTTTATGGGCAGATAGGACTAGGATCAAGGCTGCTTTAAAGACTTCACCATTTAAGCTAGTATATGGCCAAGAGCATATGTTCCCTATTCACTTGCAGATACATGTCCTTAATTTTATGCAAAAATTTTACTCTAGTGATGATAGGATTGAAGTAAGGTTAGTTGGCTTGCTGAAATTAGAAGAGCAGAGGGATGTTTCCTTGCAACAATTCTTTAGACACCAGGCTGTTGTCAAATGTTGGTTTGACAAAAGAGCCAAAATCAACGATTTCAGAATATCAAACCTTGTGCTGATATGGGATAAGGCTAACCAAAAGAAAGGTGATCACTAGAAGTTTGATAAGCTTTGGTTGGGTCCCTATCAAATTGCTGAAATCCTAGGAGAAAATGCTTTTCGGCTGAGCAATCTAATAGGAGAATTTGTTCCATTGCCTATGAATGGACAGTTTCTTAAACATTAATTTGGGCCATGAAAGATCTTGTATTCCTAATAGGTTGTGTATATGTAAATAATTTGCATTTTGTATGTAAATAGTTTTGTTGTTTTCCTTGTTTGCCTTTTCTTTTGTTCATTTGCTTGTTTTTCCCTTTTTTTGTGTGGGGACTTTCATTTTATGCAGTTGTAAGGGGGTTGTTCTTTGAAGTATACTTTGGTTACTAGGAGAGAATTTGGTTTAGATATTTTCAAGTTTTTTGATTGGATAATTTTGTTCTTAATTCATTGTTTTATGTCCATTATCAATAAGGGTTGTGGAAAGTTTTGAAAACAAGGTGCAAAGTAAACAATCTTCATTAGCTATGGCTGAATCTATCACAAATCATCAAAAAAATCTCCTTTTGTAATGGTATATTTGTCTTAGGGAAATGGTGTTGTAAGTTTTGAGTGAAAAATCCAATTCCCCAGATGCTGTTATGAGGTCCATGGTAGTTTTCAACCCAGAATGGATGTTAGACATCTGACATATTGAGAAAGAATTGAATGAAATATCTGAAACTCCAAGAGAAAAGAAGAGAAAAGAGAACTATCTAAGAAAAGAAAACTCAATATAAATGGGTGATTCCAGTATCTCTATCGGGGCTATGGACGCCTGACTGGCAATAGAGCAATGATGTGGGAAAACTAGAGGTATCTCCATCAAGGCTATGGATACCTGACTGGCAGCAGAGCATTACCCAGGATATCATTGCACAACAGCTAAAGGGAATCAACTCATGTAGTTAAAATATTGCACATTATTGTTCAAAAGATGAGGAAAACTTTGTAAAAGGGTGATGCACCATCAAGCACACACATAGATTTAGGGGTAGCCAATATTGATTTACATTTAAGATTCTAGCTCAACCTTGGTTGTTAAAATTGACCTAACTTGAATTATGATGTCCATAAACCTGGAGTTCTAGGTGACTGAATCTTTCGGTTTCTTGAAAATGGTTAAACCATTTTCCCAGCCAAGTCGCCAATTGTTATGCCTTACATAACCACCCCATTTTAAACTTGTTTAAAATAGGTTCCCCTTGCTCTGTTCTGTTTCCTTTGGCCTTTTTTTTTTCTTCCTTAGGCATTTTCATTTTGTTCTGGCAGATGTGGAACCAGTTCCAAAATTGAACTTTGGAATTTCTTCTAAGTTTTGGTTTCTATTTCGTTCCCGGTTTCGGTTCCACCGCTTTGCGCTTGTTCTTTTTTTTCTGGCAGATGCGGGACATGGAATGAAACTAAAGTTCATAAAATTTTCAAAGTTTGAGGTTCCGATTCCATTCTGGTCCTAGTTCCACCTGTCTTGTTTGTTTGTTTTTCCTTTGTTTTTTATTTTTGGTCATGGGGTGTTTTCTCCCCTTCTTTTCTTCCTTCTCATATTTTTCCTCATTGTCTCTCTATATGTTGTCAAAGGTGGGGTCAGGATGGAATCTAAGCCTGAAGCTTTGAAAAGTTTCAGTGTTGGATTTGGTTCTGTTTCTGCCCTCGTTGTGGTTCACCCGGGATCTGTTTTTGCTCCGATCCTGCCTGTGTTTGTTTCTGTGTTTGTTCGTTGTTTTTGGTCTCTTTTTTGGGGCTAGGTTTAGGAAGGATTTGGGATGTGGAGTTGTTACCAATTTCACTTTCCTCATCTAGTTTTGACTCCGCCCCGCCCTACTGCTGTCTCGGTTCCTTTGCATTTTGCGGATGCAGAGCTAGAATGTGGACTGAACTTGGAAATGTTGGTTATTTCCATGTTTTGTTCCCTTTCTAACTCTAGTCCTAGTTCCAGTTTCATGTTGGCTCCACCCCCGCTAGTTTTAAAGGTAAGTGTTGTTTCTAGTTCGGATTTGGTTCTGCCTCCGCGAGAGTTGAGTTTCCTTTTGATAAGTATAATTAAATGAAAGATGTATGAAATGTAGGATGAATCATGATATTTTCTATGCTTTTAGAGGACTCATGAAGGCATTTTTTTGTAGGGCTAAAGCATGTCAAGAACACTTGATGTTGTTTCACAAGAAGATCAGCCAGTAGAAAGGTTCTAGGCTGAGAGGAAAGTGTAAAGGGAGGTCGCGAGTGTTAATGACGAACGGTATGTTCACTGACAAGAGTAGGTGGACATGAATGGAGATACCCTTGAACATTCAAAGCAGCTCTGTGGGAGCGGTTTTCGAGGTCAAGGATGAAATGTGTGATGTCTTAATGGTAGACACGAGGGCTACGAGTTAATGATGGTAGTTTTAAAAGATTTGGAAACCATGCCTAAGAGCGATCTTTCATTGACATGAGCAGAGTATATGCATTTAATGCATCCTTGACTTTGTTCAAACTCTTCTAGGGCCGACATGTTCTGGAACTGACTCATTTTTTTAAACCCTAAAATAGGGGTCGGCGGCTTTTGGTGCGTTATAAATATGGCATTTTTTGCCTCTTTGTATAGAGACAGATAGAGAGATATAGATACACAAAGATATACAATTTTTTAGATAGAGATATTTTTAGGAGAGGATCTTTTTTTTTCATCTTCTTTTTAGTTAAGAAAGGTTAGCAAGCTAGGGTTTAGCAAAAAGTTAGGCATCTTTTAGAGGAAGTGATGTACCTTGCAGATTTTCTTAGTATAGATGGCGATAATTCCAAGACATGGGTTTTCTGTACACTGGTGATCTTGCCAGATTTGTAAATTTTGTTTATCTATTTCACCAACAGTAGAAGCAGCCAAATTTAAATCTACTTCATATTGTGCTCCAAATTTTTTTTATCTTGGGTTAATTATTTGATTTGGAAAGCTTTCAAGGAATGAAGTTTTATCTTATGTTTAGTTTAAATCATGATTTGCAATCTACTGTCAAAGTTTGCATTGTGAATGAATAAAACTTTGTATTAATTACAAGTTAACTTTATTCTGTAGTTTTAGTTTAAGAATTTCTTGGAAGGAAACAAGTCTGATTAATTGGATGAATCAACATTCTTGTCAATTTAAAAGCTTTAATCTATCTTTTTTTGTTTCTTTAAAATGATCGGGTAAAGTAGGTTTAAATATATGTTTGATCTTATAACAATCCAAAAGGTCAAAACCAACAGGCCCCTTGAACATTACAGCCATATTGACCACTTTATGAAATAGCAACATTGTGAACCAACGTCAAAGACCTTGGGAGGTGATCAGTTTGATTGTTAATTGTCTTTTCCAGGAGAGGTGAAATATTTCACTTTTATCTTACCTACATGTTGTGGGTCAACTTGGCACCATCAACACTACTCTAGCCAAAAACATAATGAGACGTGGGTATTATTGGTCAGCCATTGAAAAAGATGCACTTGAGTTTGTCAGGACTTGTCACCAATGTTAGATACATAGTGATTTAATTCATGCTCCAACACAATAATTTTGGTCGATTACATCTCCATGGCTCTTCACATAGTGGGGACTCAACCTTGTGGGAAAAATCCATCCTACCTCATCCAGTGGCCACAAATTGATTATCACTGCCATTGAGTACTTTCCTAAGTGGGTTGAAGCCATCCCCCTTACATACATAACCGACAAAAAAATTCCCAAATTCATTCTTAACTAAATCATTTGTTGGTATGGTATTTTGTAGTCCATCATCATAGACAATGGATGCCCATTCAAAACTCGAGACATTTGTGAGTTATGTGAGTGATTCCATATTCAACATCATTTTTCCATGCCATACTACCCACAAGGAAACAGTCAAGCTGAGGCATCTAATAAAACCATCCTTAAAATTCTCAAAAAGACTGTCAATTATGTTGGTCATGACTAGCACATCCAACTTAACCCTGCTTTGTCGGCTTACCACACTAGCATTCACACACCTATAGGGGCCACTCCATTCGCCCTGGTCTTTGGATCTAAAGCCATATTTCCCATCGAGCTTGAAATTCCATCCTTACGAGTCTCCTTGAAGGGTTTGTAGATGATGAAGAATACAAAAAATCATGACTAAACGAGCTGGAGATGTTAGAGGAAAGAAGGAATAATTCCCTAAACCATCTACAGGCATATCAGAATTGACTCTATCACAATTATAAAAATAAATTCACGGTTAGGAAATTTGACATTGGTGATTTAGTCCTCATGTAGAATCCTAAAAAAATAAGTTGATAGAGAAAAACCTGGCAAGTTCGAACTAAATTAGCTAGGTCCTTACATCATCATATCTTCTTTTGGTTCTAGAGCATATCAGTTGGCTACTTCAAATGGTGAACAATTGACATAGCCTATCAATAGTCTACATCTTCGCAAGTTCTATGCATAGCATTAGAAAGTTAGGCCGAAACCCTTAAAAATACAAAAAAAATTGAAAACATAGAAAAATCATGACCTTGATGAAAACTTGGTAAACAGGCATCTTGGTGACACCAAAAAAATGACAAAAATAGTAAAGAGAAATAATTTGTCCAAAAGTAAAAAAATGGTAAATAGGTGCTTTGGATAAGTACCATGGTGAAAACCTGGAAAATAGGCACCATGTGTAGTCAATCATTGCTCTACCATCTACTGTCACTCTATCCGCTCTAGTCCATAATAAACAATCATCTTTCCAATACCACCTTGACACCCATCACAAAAACACTATCATCTTCTCCCATGGCTGATAATGATTGACATCAAGTCATGCACATCACTCATTCGTCACCCCACATATCCTTTGTACATCCATCTAGTTGGCTAGTCTTGGACCTGACTAGGGGAAAAATTTCATCATGTGACTATAGTGGGTATCACACATGGTCTCGACAATCAAAAATTCCTAAAAAATTCCTAAAAATCATAAAAAGTATGGAAAAAAGATAAAAACATCATAAAATGTCCTAAAAAAGACCTAAAAATTGAAAAATGTGTTGAGGAAAACACAAAAAAAATCAAAAATCTCAAAAACCCAAAAAAAGAAGTCATTTCTTGTCACGTCCATTGAGTCAGTCAGTCTTTGTCATTTGTCTGAACTACATTGTCTTTGTGTATTTGCTACTTAGGCAAGGCTTTCTTTGAGCCCCCGAGACATTAGGCCAGTCATTTTAGGTTTGTCAAAATAAAAATCATGGCTCAATCTTTGGTCATCGAGACAAATTCATTGGTTGCATCGAACTACAAGGTCTCTTAGTGTATGACGTAGGCAAGACCAATCGATGAGCCCCCGAGGCCACACTAGGTCAGTCCATTAGGGTTCATGACACTACACTGGCACACACATAAAAAAGGGTTCAGGTCAAACAAGTCATCTGAAAATAAGTAAACTTCTACAACCAAACTCTAGCAATTCTTTGATAAACATGTCAAACACGTCAGCATGTCAACACTAACATGTCACAAAAAATAGTCAAACTTTAGTCAACAATCGTCAACCTTCTATCAAAACTTCAGTCAAACTTCAGTCAACAATAATCAATCTTCTATCAAAACTTTGGTCAAACTTTGGAATTTTTTGTCCAAACAAGTCAAACTCCGTCAAAATTGGTCAAACAATCAACTCTTGGTTATTTTTCAAATGTGTCCTTCTGAAGAACAATCCCTAGCATTTATACCTCAGGATGTGTCCTTCCTAGGTATTGTCACCATCACTTGGAATTTTGAGGGATCCTCTTGACACTTAAGGATCGATCCTCTTAATATTGACATTATTCAGGATGTGTCCTTCCTGAATTTGACATCCTTGACATTCAACAAACATGACACCTTTTACATTCGACACTTTGGCATCGTCAAAGATGACATCCTTGACATTTGAAAAATTTGGTACCTTTTGGCATTTGACATCGTCAAACTTGACATCTTGACATTAGAACACCTGACATTCAGACAGACTTGGAAAACACTTTGCACTTGTCTTTGGATTTTTCATCATGTTACTAGTTTCACAGATATGTCCTGACAAGAGGATTTAGAGAAGCAGTGATGTATCATGATGATTTTCTTGTCTTGTCTTTTTGGCAGCCATGTTACTAGTTTCTCAGCGATGTCCTGACAATAGGATTTAGAGAAGCAATGATGTATCATGATGATTGTCTTGTCTTGTCTTTTTGGCAGTCATGTTACTAGCTTCTCAGCGATGTCCTAACAATAAGATTTAAAGAAGAAGTGATGCATCATGATGATTGTATTGTCTTGTCCTTTTGGCAGTCATGTTGCTAGTTCCTTGAGGATGGCCTGACAACAGGATTTAGAAGAGAAACAACTTTTCAAGACTTGTCTTTCTTTTCTTTTTATGCTTATGGTTGGTTATGAAAAAATACTAGGGCAATTGTGCCCTTAGTATGAGTCATGATCATCCTTATCTATGATTGCTTGTCTTATGTGATGGTATGAAATTGTACACCTTGATCTATGTCATATCATGGTGTTTGTTGGCCATTGCAATAATCCACCCAAGATTAAGAGAAATAATTATTAAATTCCTATAGTAATGTGTTGAAGGATTTGGTCTCCACACTAACAGTTGTCTCCTTCTGTCTTGTCATCCCATCCCATCCAACTCATAAGGATATATATCCTATGACATACAAAAACATAAGTGCATACATGATAATATAGGCATTGCATTAGGTCCATACATCATTTATATCATCAAAAACCATAGACATTGCATCAGATATTGCATCATACATATATAGTCATGCATTTACATAATCATAAGCATGGCATCCATTCAAAAAAAATACACTAGGCATATCATCATGATCCATGGCATAGCATCACCATGGCATATAAATACACATCTCATCCTAAATTCATACATGAAATCGCATATAAATAACATCATCATAGGAATCATAAATGCATAATCCACATAGGAATCACATGATAATCATAACTGTATCATCATAATGGTCATCACATAGACATACATCATAATGCATAAAGCATATCACATCACACAACACATATAGGCTGCATCAAAACTGTGTCATGTATATCACCTCAAAAAGATAATGTCATAGGATAGAGTCACAAGATATCCCAAAAATAAGAGCTTGCATGGTCGATGGTCAAATATAAATATCATAACATAAGTGTTTGAATTGTCCTAATGCAAGATAATAATATACATGGCTATGCCAAACTCTCCTCATCCCCTCGAGGAGAAGATTTGGGAGACTGATGCTCTATCAAAGGAATAGAGGCCATCATGGTCACTATAGCCTGTACTTGGGATGTTGAAGGATTTGTCACTACAGCCTGTATCTGTGAAACTAATAGAACGACTACTAATGGAATTGTCTCTATGGAAACATGGGGCTACATTGATATTGTAACTGATGGGTCTACCATGGGAGGCTGGCTATGCGAGGACCTATGCTCTAATCCAAATGACCTGTGACTATGCCCTGACCTGTGACTTGAGGCATGCCTATGGGAATAGTTGAACCTGTGCCCTGATGACTACCTTAAGGAAGTAGATCTCGTTGCACTGCTCTGATTTCGACTGCCATTGCCACTCCCTGACCTACCACCACTACCTATCCTCGTCTGTGTCTATGTCAGAGTAGGGTCCCACCTCTTAGGTAGCATCACCTACTCATATAATAGCCTATATCATCCAAGAGGGGCGCTAATCCTAGAAAACTCTCATGCCATGTATGTTGATGGTCCTAAACACAGCCATGCAAACTCTGTGCACCACTAAGTTGACTCCTGTTGGTGGATCACTACCTGATCCCAATCCACCTTGACCACCTCTAACTCAACCTGTAAAGCCTTGACCTACATTGTACTCTCATCTAGCCTCCACTGTAAATCTGCCACTCGCTAATTGGTCATCACATTATGTGGAAGTGATGATCCTGAAGGTATCTCCTCCCCCTCAACCATCCTCCACCTTAATAGCCACTCTGCCTCATCAATGGCATCATCATCATCCCCAACATCATAATCCTCTCCTATGTCTTCCTATCCTCCAACTCCCTCATCCTGTGGCATCTCAGCCTCCGTCTCAGCCTCCTACCAAACCTCCTCCTATATGACCTCCTACTCCTATCGGGCCTCCTCCTCTACTGCATGCTCCTGCCTCAGCTCCTCCTCTCCCTCCTCCTCGACTACCTCTAGGATAGCATCTAGTAGTGCTCTCACTACATGTTGTCTCACCCTCCTCCCCTGCCTCCCACCATTTCCTCCTCTCCTCCTCCTACCATCTCCCCTGTCATCTACGTCATCTTTGTCTCTCCCTCCACCCTTGCCCTCGTCTCTCCCTTGGCCTCTGCCTCTCCCCCTCTCTCCAAATATACCTCCCCAACCACCTCATGGAACTCACAGTATGACTGATCTCTTGTCAATAGGTGTAGGTCCATCTAGAACTATCAAAGGGATTGGATGAGGAGTATGCCACCATAAATCATAATCAGTTGTAGCCCCTAGATTTGCAATCCCTCCACTCCATCCCCACTACTGTGACACTAGCCCATCGATCTATTGCTCTAAAAATGGCATGGATATTGGTGGACCCTAGGTTGACTCTCTAGACAACCTGGCATACTCGGTTGTACCTATTGGAACACCCTACTACTCATCAAACTGTCGTAAGACCCTCTGTGGTAGGTACATCTCAATAATCAACTGGCTCTAAACAATCCTTAAAATAAAATATCTAAACTACCTGCAAAAACTAAGATGGAAAACCTCATCCTCCCACTTCCTGTAGTCCCTGTAAGGCCTCCAGATGAAAGAAATAATCATGTCAATCCTATGCCTTAAGTAGCCTGTCTCACCAACTCGGGTCTACTACAAAACACCCACATAATATTAGATGTATGGCATGCCATCCACTAGTTGAGGTCTCTGGATAGGTGGATAGAAAATTGCTATGCAATCCCATTCCCAAATCATCAAGAGCGTCCTCCTGTAACCAATGCTCTGTGCTCTCCCATAGGCCACCTCATGGAGCTAATGATATAACATACCCAGTAAGCAAGGCCCCCAAGGATACATAGTCCCATCCAGTCTCATCCTAACAAGTACATCTCCCCAACCAATGGGAAACCCATGTCCTCGGTGGTTTGAGATTAGTACACCCCCAATCAGTGTTGCTAGTAGTGCATCAAATCACCCATAATGCTCTACCATAAACTCCTAGTGGATCTCATAACCCTCAATACCTAGCCCTGCACCCTGATCATGATAGTTAATTGTGAAAGTTAGATAACCATGTTGTGGGCCATAGACTATCTGCTCTCACTGAATTTACAAATGAAGGATTCAATACACATCCTCAAGCATAATAGTAGCCTCTCCAATCAGCAAGTGGAGGGAGTAGGTCTTTGAACGCCATCTCTCACAAAGTGCAGTTAGCAATCCCCTATTTTCTTGGATAATGGGCATATAGGTGACATAATAGAGACCTAGTCACATCAACCATCATCACTCCTTCTCATTCAGCTGGTCTCAGAATTTGTAAGTCAATGGCCTACTCTTGCGTGTATAGATAGCACTAACTGATAGGGAAAGGGTTGGATGAGACAATCACAGTCTCATGCTCTTGGTCTCACCTTGGAAAAACCTTTGGTGTTTCTCTCCACCTTCTTGAACCTATAGGTTCTAATACTTTTAGACACCCCTGGTTCTTTTGGGCAACCCTCCTATCAATTTCATACTCCTAACCAAGCGAAACTTGGTGCTTCCTCCTCCATTGTCCACCTTGGCCCTTAATCTTCCTAAGAACCAACTAACACTCCAAATCTCCTCAACTTGTTGTAGGGGCATGTGGTATCCTCCAAGCACTTCAAAACCATCCCACTATGATCCTTATTCAACCACAAGTCTTCATTCTTTCATCGCTACCACCAAACCCTACTTTTGGGCTACTAGCCTAAGAGCACAATTAGGCCTCTAAACAGAGTTAAAATGCCTTTTCCTCCTAAACCCACCAAATAATTAGGGTACTTTTCTTAGGGTCTGAGTTTCTCATGCTAATTCATCAAAGATTCCTAGGGTTTTAGCCTTGTATAGGCCGTACACTGTCCAAATGCAGAAAATGTCAAGAACCTAGGGTTTCAAGCTGCTCAGAAACAATTTTAGGACTAGTGAAAAGTTATACTATAAAATGCACTGATAAAATGTCCTCCTGATCACCATGCCTAGCCAAGACCACCCCATAAACTCTTCAAAAATAATTTCTCAAAAATCTTTACTCCCCTGCAAGTTATGCTTCGTTTTCTCCAAGTCTGCCCCAACCGGACCTACACTGGTTCACCTAGGGCAAAGCTTTTCTAGCACCTACTGCATTGCCACAAACCCTACAATATACCATATTTACAAGGAGGGAGCCTAGACACAAATACCAAGAGGCCATACAATTTGTACAGTGGGAGAGTGCTCTAAGACTCCATTATTTCAAAATTGCCTGTTACAGGCCTGAAAAAATTGAAAACAAACTATGTACAAGTAGAAGTTGAAAAATGATTTACAAAGGTAAATGAATAGCACACTAAACTTGTATAATGTGAAAAATACACACTACACACAAAATAACAACAGGATCACTCCATTAAAACTCAGTTTCAATGCAAAAAATATAGAAAAAATGTCTTTCAACGCTGTTTTCTTCCACTTACAAAAATGCCACTTAACAATAATACCTCCAACCCTGCACCAGGGTCGATTCATGCCTTAAATAGGCTTCCCAAGTAGTTGAGCTTCATGGGTCGAGCTTTTTAGATGACCTAAACAAACTTTATAAAACCCACTGTGTTTTTCAAACTTTGGCAATTTTTACAACTTAGCCAAAAATGAAGATCTAAAACTACTTAACACTTGTCCACCCTTTTCCAAAAAATCAAAAACATTCCTAAGATCACCACTAAATGGTATACATGACCTTATGAAAAGAAAAACTAGAAATAATAACTTCAAACAAAACTTCTATAAACCTTGAACTTTGCCAGGTGTTCCTGCACCATTCTCCCCCTCTCAACACAACCAAATAAGGATAAGACGAAGAGATTAGAGACACATCAATGCATTTCTTCTTAAAGTATACTTCTTCTACCCAGGTAGCTTTAGATTCATGCTTGTTCTTCCATTGAGAAGATGCTCCATGTACACCTTGTTCATTGTAGCCTTCTTCACTCTTGACTCCAAGATCTTCTCTACTTGTAGCTTGTATGGAGTTGGTATGGAAATGTTTCTGATGTCGTTGAAGACCTCCTTACTATCCTGATCCAGATCCTTGACTATCCCTTTATACTTGATCAAATCAGCCACATTAAACACTGGGGATATGCCTAGGTCTGCTGGTAATTCCACCTTGTAAGAATTATGTCCATACTTGGCTAATATCTTGTAGGGACCCACTCTCTTCATCTACAACTTGGTTGACATTCCCTTTTGCAATCTTGAATTGTTAAGTTGGATCATATGTAACATAGTCCCCTACTTGAAACTACGCATCTTTCTTTGACAGATCAACTTTCTCCTTCAACTTTTGGGTTGCTGCTGTAAATGTTTTCTTGACCTGCTCATGTATTTCTTTCATGGTCTGATTCAAGTCCTCTGCATGTCCACTCCTATTCTCCATTGATCCAAGGTCTCTGAGTTCACAAATACCTCTTGGGTGCATCCCATACACAACCTCAAAAGGACTTTTTCCTGTAGTTCGGTTGACACTGTCATTATAAGCATACTCAGCTTGAGAAATCACCATATCCCATGTCTGTCCATATTCTTTAGTTAAGCACCTTAAAAGATTACCCAACACTTTGTTAACTACCTCTATTTGACCATCAGTCTGAGGATGGTAAGCTGATCCAAATGACATATTTGTACCCAATCTGCTCCATACAGTCTTCCAAAAGTGACTCATGGACTTCACATCTCGGTCAGAAACAATACTTAGAGGCAAGCCATGGATCCTTACAACCTCCTTGAAGAAAAGATGAGCTATGTAGCTTGCATCATGAGTAGTTTTGCAAGGAATGAAGTGACTCATCTTGCTAAATCTGTCCACTGCTACATAAACATTGTCAAAACTAGTCTTGGTCTTAGGAAGACCTACCACAAAATCCATGCTCACACACTCCCATGGTCTATTAGGAATGGGCAGGGGTTGATATAAACCAGCATTGCTAGCTCCTCCCTTAGCTTTCATGCATACAACACACTGTTCCACATATTTTTTGACATCTTTTGCTAACTTAGGCCAGTAATAGAACCTTTGAACTAGCTCTAAAGTTTTATTGATACCAAAATTCCCACTAAGACTGCCATTATGCTTTTCTTGAATCAGATTTTCCCTCATAGACCCTCTTTCAACACATAACTGATTACCCTTGAATAAAAGTCCATTTTGCAATGTATACTTAGAATATTGGCTATGAAAATGATTCTCAAAATTAGAACATACATTGTAAGCTTCTGAGAAGTCTTCATCTTCACCATAGAGATCTTTGAAACTCTCTAATCCAATGCTCTTTAGCTGTATTTCTTGCACTGTCAGCAATCTTCTGCTTAATGCATCTACCACCTTGTTCATCTCTTTCTTGTGCTTGATAGTAAAAGTAAAGGATTGGATGTGTTCCATCCACTTCAAATTCCTATTACTTAGTTTTTCTTGGGTGTTGATATGATTAAGTGCCTGGTTATCCTTGAAGACCACAAAATCTTTGGGTAACAAATAATGCCTCCACTTCCTAAGGGATTGCACTAAAGCATATAATTCTAGATCATAGGTAGAGTACTTTTGCTTGGCTTCATTGAGCTTTTCACTAAAGAAGGCTACAGGCCTACCTTCTTGACTAAGTATTCCTCCTACTGCTACTCCACTTGCATCACACTCAACTGTGAACAACTTGTCAAAAATAGGCAATAATAGAATTGGTTGAGTTGCCACTTCTTGTTTCAGTTTTTCAAACCCTTTATCAGCCTCTTGAGTCCACTTAAACTTTGTTTTTAGACCACCCTTGATAGTATCTAGGACTGGTGCACATATGCCACTAAAATTCCTTATGAATTTTCTATAGAATTGAGCCAAACCATGAAAACTCCTTACCTCTGTTGCTGTGGTTGGTGTAGGCCAGTTTAGGATGACTTCCACCTTGCTTGGATCCATATTTAATGAGCCTTTGGATACTACAAAACCTAGATACACAAGTTTCTGCTTGAAGAACTCACACTTCTCAAGGTTGATTGCCAAATTTTCTTCTTGCAACATTTTAAGAACCATCTCCACATGCTTGAGGTGTTCTTCTGTTGTCTTACTAAAAATCAGTATGTCATCAAGATACACTACTACAAAGATCCTTGTGAAATCCTTAAGCACTTCATTCATTAGTCTCATGAACATGCTAGGGGCATTTGAGAGGCCAAATGGCATCACTTTCCACTCATATAAGCCATCATTTGTCTTAAAAGTTGTCTTCCACTTGTCTCCATCCTTAATTTTGATTTGATGGTAACCACTCTTGAGATCCAACTTTGTGAAGAACTGAGCACCTCCAAGACAATCCATTAGGTCTTCAATTCTAGGAATATGAAACCTATACCTAATGGTGATCCTATTTATTGCCCTAGAATCGGTACAAAGTCTCCACTTACCTCCTTTCTTAGATGCTAATACCACTGGTACTACACATGGGCTGATACTCTTTTGAATCAATCCTTGATCCAACAATTCTTGCACTTGCCTAGCTACCTCTAAGTTCTACTTAGGTGTAATCTTGTACGCTGCTTTATTAGGCAATGAGGCTCTAGGTATGAAGTAAATTTGATGACTTATTGCTCTCTTTGGAGGTAAAGTTATAGGTGTACCATCACTAACTATGCTCTTGTACTTATCAAGCAACTTTTGGACTGCTTCTGGTAAGACTGTCCTCTCAGCCTTTTCTTCCTCTTTGGACTGCATCATGATCACATATCCTTCATTCCCTTAGTGTAGGTCCTTAAGGAACTCCTTACCACTACTCAAAATGATGTTAGGTACCTTTGACTGTCCTTCATCTTCCTCTGTCAGTGACTGCAATTTGAAGGTTCTTCCATCATTCTTGAATGAAATGGTCTTCTCTTTCCCATCATAAATAGCACTCATGTCATATTGCCATGGTCTGCCCAGTATTAGATGGCATGCATCCATGGGTAATACATCACAAACCAACTTTTCTTTGTAACCTCCAATTGAAAATTCCACTGTTACTTGCTCATTAACCAAAACACTTTTCCCTTTATTCAGCCATGTAACCTTGTAGGGGTTATTATGAGGTACCTTCTCCAATTTCAGTTTAGTTACTACCTCCTCTGAGATTATATTGTCTGTTAAACTAGAATCTACAATGACTTTGCACACTTTTCCAAGTATCTTGCACCTTACTCTAAAAAGAGGTCTTCTTTGTTTAGGTTCCTCTTTGACTGGCTGTCTAGTAAGCACTCTGTTAAACATCAAATTTTCTCCTACCTTGGATTCTATATGACTGATTTTAGATGCCTTAGGACTCATGGTGTCCTCTTGTGCATAAGCCACTCTCTTTTCATTGCTTGATGATGATGCTTTCTCCGGGCATCTATAAGCAGGGTGACCTAGTTGGTTGCAATGATAACACTTCATGTTTGCAAAGTAAGAATTACTCCTACCTACTCCTCTTCCTTTGTTTAAACCTCCTTGAGGTCCTCTTCCTCTATTAAATCCTCCTCTTGAAGATGATTCACCTCCATGCTCAGTGAGTTTTGATTCCCCATGATTTCTTTGGTCATTCCCTCTTCCTTGGTAACCACCACACTGTCCTCTTTGATCTCTGCCTTTGCCTCTGCCCTTAGAAGATTGATCTTGCTTCCTCTTGTTTCTTTCCTCAATCTTTATGGCCAACTGATAACATTGGTGGACTATCTTGGGACTTAATAAAGCCATCTCTTCCTGAATGTTCCATTTCAAGCCATTAAGGTACCTAGCCACCTTGAGACTCCCATCCTCTGTCAAATTAGACCTCATGCAAAGCTTTTGAAACTCTTCAGTATAGGTGTTTACATCTTGGTCTTTCTGCCTCAGACTTTGCCTCTTCTTGTGCAATTGAATCTCATAGTCATCTGGCATGTAGGCTTCCTTTACCTTGGCAACCATTCCTTTCCAAGTTGATATGGGTTGTTTGCCTTCTTTCTCCCTTTCAGTCTGAATGAACTTCCACCATGTTAAGGCCAATCCTCTCAATCTAGACTTAGCAACCTTCACCTTCTGAGCTTCAGTGACTCCATCACACTCAAAATGATTCTCCATGCCTTCTATCCAATCCATGACCAAATCAGGTTCCATTTTCCCACTAAATAATGGTACTCTCTCAAGTCCTTTTCCACTCAAAGCTTTCAATGCCTTCAAGAAAGGCTCTTTCTCCAAAACAGGGTTAGGTTCAGGGACCTTGTCTTCCTCTGCAACCTCTTATGGGATCCTATCATAGAAATCCTTTGTAGGACACCAATTCAATAGGTAAACAACTATTGCTACAACTTCACCCTAAAAAATGTGTGACAACCCTTTTGCTTTCAACATACTTGTCATCTCTTCAATGGTTCTATTTTTCTTTTCAGTCACTCCATTTTGTTGTGGGGAATATCTAGCTATAAATTGTTTATGAATGTTCTCACTCCTACAAAAATTTAGGAATTCTTTGGAGATATCTCCCCATCTATCTTTTCTAAGGGCTTTCATATAGTGGTCATTCTCCGTTTCAGTTGATGCCTTAAACCATTTGAGCCTCTCAAAGGCTTGTGATTTGTTTTTAAAAAGATAGACCCAATATTTTTTGTTGTAATCATATATGAATTCCATTAAATAGGTGGGTATGTGCAGGATCATGATGGGCCAAAAAGTGTCAATATGATGGGTATGTGGCTTACAACTTTTTTTTTACCCAAAATTGATGAAACGAAATGGGTTTTTAAAAGAGATTCTCACCTTTCCACAATATAAAATATGCTTTACTTTGAATTTAATAAGTAATTATTATTCATTTTCTATTTGAATTACGACTAAAGTTCTGATTGATAGGCTAACTGAAAAACATCTATAGATTTCAAACAATATCACATTTTTTTAATCCAAAACATGTGCCACATTCTTTGCTTCGCATACTATAGGATTAAAAAAAGAAAATTTGAATTTTATGAAGTTTTGACCAAGTTAAGGTGGTCGAGGACATAAGATTTTTATATTTTTTTAAAAGTTGTAATAAAAATTCATAATTAATTATTTACTATGAAAAAAATTACAAAAATATGCATCACATCAAGACATGAGTCCTCTACTTATATCTAAAATATTATAAAATAATACTATCATTTTATTGTGGTTAGGGTGGTAGACGGACACCTACTTCTTATTTTTTTCCTGAAATTTAAGTACTACTACATTGAAATTTCAAATTTTACCAAACAGATTTTTTTTTTTTAAACAAACCTAGTAGTTTAGAAACTACATTCCATTTGCTACAAATTCTATTCTTACATATTTTTGAAATAATATAGATAACTTATTCAAATTCTTATGTCAAGTTGCCTAACTCTGATTTTTCTAAATTTTTTGCCACTTAAGGGCCTATTTTTTCCATGATGATCCTGCACATACCCAGGTGTTTCCTCCTAATGTGGGGGTTTTCATGGGTCCACATAAATCTGAGTGCACTAATTCTAATGGTGCCCTTTCTCTCCTAGAATACCCCAATTGAAAGTGTTTCTTATGCTACTTTCCTAAATTTTGGGCTTCACATTTTCCATCGGGTTCTACAATAGATGGTAGACCTCTAACCATTCCTTTTATAGACAATAAATTCAAACTAGAAAGTCTTAAGTGCCCATACCTTAAATGCCAAAGTTTGGATGGGTCTTTGATGACTGTCCTAAAAGCAAACTATTGTTCAACTACTGAGTTTTGTTCTACTATTGTGAATGCCACAAAAACTATGTGCATCCTTAGAGGAAACATTATGTTTCTCGACATTTTAACTACTACCATCACTTTCTTGCTACCTCCTTTGTCAAATATCTTGCACTCTCCATTAAAGAAGGGGAGAAAACACCCCATGACCAAAAACAAAAAACAAAGGAAAAACGAACAAACAAGACAGGTGGAACCGGGACCAGAATGGAACCGGAACCTCAAAATTTGAAAAAGTTATGAACTTCAGTTTCATTCCATGTCCCACATCTACCAGAACAAAAAGAACAAGTGCAAAGGGGCAGAACCGAAATTGGGAACGAAACAGAAACCAAAACTTAGAAGAAATTCCAAAGTTCAGTTTTGGAACTGGTTCCACATCTGCCAGAACAAAACGAAAATGCCTAAGGTAGAAAAAAAAAAAAGGCCAAAGGAAATAGAACAGAGCAAGGGGAACCTATTTTAAACAAGTTTAAAAGGAAGTGGTTATGCAAGGCATAATACCGGTGACTATTGGGAAAATGGTTTCACCATTTTCAAGAAACTCATGAATCTACCTGTAGAACTCCCCATTTATGGACATCATAATTCAGTGAGGTCGGGCTTAACAACCAAGGCTGGTTTAGAATCTCAAATGTAAATCAATACTGGCTACCCCTGAATCTATGTGTGTGCTTGATGGTGCATCACCCTTTTACAAAGTTTTCCTCATCTTTTAACAATTATGCGCAGGATTTGAACTATATGAGTTGATTCCCTTTAGTTGTTGTGCAATGATATCCTGGGCATTGCTCCGCTACCAGTTAGGCGTCCATAGCCCTGACGTAGATACCTCTAGTTTTCTCACAGCATTTCTTTACTGCCAGTCAGGCGTCCATAGCCCCAGTAGAGATACCGAACGTCTATCCATATTGTTTTTCTTAGATAGTTCTCTTTCTTTCTTGGAGTTTTTAGATATTTTATCTAATTCTTTTTCATTATGTCGATGTCCGACATCCGCTCTAGGTTGTTCACCATGGACCTCATAACAACATCTCGAATTGATTTTCACCAAATCTTACAACACCATTGCCCTAAGATAAATATATACTCATTACAAAAGGAGATGTTTTTGATGATTTGCATAGATTCAGCCGTGAAGCAATGAAGATTGCTTACTTTAAGCCTTGTTCTCAATGACTTTCCACAACTCTCATTGACAATGGACATAAAACAATGAATTTAGAACAAAATCATTCAATCATAAAACCTGAAAATATCTAAACCAAATTCTCTCCTAGTAACCAAAGTATACTTCAAATAACAACCCCCTTACAACTGCATAAAATGAAAGTCCCCACACAAAAAAAGGGAAAAACAAGCAAAAGAACAAAAGAAAAGGAAAACAAGGAAAACAACAAAACTATTTACATACAAAATGCAAATTATTTACATATACACAACCTATCAGGAATACAAGATCTTTCATGGCCCAAATTAATGTTTAAGAAACTATCCATTCATAGGCAATGGAACAGATTCTCCTATTAAATTGCTCAGCTGGAAAGCATTTTCTCCTAGGATTTCAGCAATTTGATAGGGACCCAACCAAAGCTTATCAAACTTCTGGTGATCACCTTTCTTTTGGTTAGCCTTATCCCATAGTAGCACAAGGTTTGATATTCTAAAATCCTTGATTTTGGCTCTTTTGTCAAACCAACATTTGACAACAGCCTGGTGTCTAAAGAATTGTTGCAAGGAAACATCCCTCTGCTCTTCTAATTTCAGCAAGCCAACTAACCTTACTTCAATCCTATCATCACTAGAGTAAAAATTTTGCATAAACTTAAGGACATGTATCTGCAAGTGAATAGGGAACATAGGCTTTTGGCCATATACTAGCTTAAATGGTGAAGTCTTTAAAGCAGCCTTGATCCTAGTCCTATCTTCCCATAAAGAAAATCTTAACATTTTTTTTATTACTCCTAGGAGATTCTTATTATTAGACTCTGCAACTCCATTTCCTTGTGGGTAATAGTTTGAAGAATACTTTAAAACAATTTTATGATCATAAGCCCATGCTATAAACTTGGTAGAAGAAAAGGCAAGGCCATTGTCACATACTAGTGCAAAGGGTACTCCATACCTAGTTGTGATACATTCAATGAGGAACTTGATTACCACTTCCATTGTGTTGTTCTTGCAAGGTATAGCTTTTGTCCATCTTGTGCAGTAATCTATGGTAGTCAAAATGGATTTGTGTCCTGCTAAAGAATTTGAGTTAATTACCCCAATAAAATCAAGTGCCCATTGGGAAAATGGCCTTACCTCATAAACAAGCTACAATGGAATGGTTGAGTGGTGCTCCCTTGATGTAGAAATTTGACATATGTGACATGTCCTTACATGTTCATGGGAATCCTTGAACACACATGGCCAATAATAACTAGATTTGAGGATTTGATGTGCTAATGAATCTATAGAACCATGGCTTGTGCCATGTTTCCCATGAAATTCAACAATTGCATGCTTAGCCTCTTGCTAATCAAGGCATTGTAGGTAAACTCCCTCAAAGTTCTTCCTATATAACAGCCCTCCTTTGAGCATATAATGGGAGATTTTCATTCTCAGTGCTCTCCTCTGAGTTGCATTCATTCCCTCTGGGCACTGATTATTGAGCATGAAATAAATAATATCGACATACCAAGGGTCATTGGAAAAGGACTGTGTTGAGTATTGCTGACAAATAATGTTCTCAGCAACATTCTCCATTGATTTAGATAGGGACCTCAAACAAGTTTCATAGGGAGAATCTCCAAATTGAACTCCTACAAAATAGCCATCCATTTCCCCCTTTGTTCTCCCAACTTGAGCTGCATAAGTAGAGACTTCACAGCAACATCATCATCAGGAACCACAACAATGATCTGACTTCAAAGGATATAATGTATGAACTTCTTGACAGCTCTAACCAATGCAAAAGCTTGTTTCTCAAGAGCTGGGTACTTTAATTGAGCATTCTTAAATGGAGAACTCATTAAGGAAATTGGCCTTTCATCCCCTTCCCCTCTTCGTTGAGTTAGGATAGTTGCACATGAGTGTTCAGAGGAAAAAGAATAAATATAAAATGGCTTCAAGTAGTTAGGACTAGTGAGGACTGGCACCTCTGAAATGGATTGTTTAACCTGAGAAAAAGCAACCTTTGCCTCATTACTCCATTCTATTCTAGCATCTTTCTTCATCATTTCATTCAAAGGTTTAACAATTTCTGCAAAACCTATATAATAAACTTTCACAAAGTTGATCTTTTCCAAAGAAAGATCTCATCTCCTTCTTACTTCTTGGCATGGTTAAATTTAAAATAGACTCAACTCGGTCTAGATCTATTGATATCCCTCTTTCTGAGATTATGTGTCCCAAAAGTTTCCCTTCAGAAACCCTGAACACACACTTTTTAGGATTTAGAGAGACACCGTATCAGATACATCTTTCAAGAACTTTATCCAAGTTTGTAGCATGGTTTAATTTATCTTTAGAGAATACTATCAAGTCATCCATGTAAACGATGATGCATTTACTAATCAAATCTTTGAACGCTACGTCCATGACACGCTAAAAGGTTGCTCCAGCATTTATTAGACCAAATGGCATCCTTCTCAGAAGCAGATTTCTCCCAATTAGTAATGAAGGTTGTCTTTCATTTTTCTTCTCATAATTAATGATCACCTGATTATACCCAGAATAACCATCTAGGAATGACATCATCTGACACCCATTGACAGTTTGGAAGACTTCATCCAAAGAAAGAAGTGGGTAGTTGTCTTTTTTTGAAGCTCTATTTAGATTCCTGAAATCTACACATAGCCCGACTTCCATTCTTATTACTTAATCGGAACTGCTAGCTACCCATGTTGGAATGTCATATGGAAGATTATTCTTGGCAGAAGAAGTTTCTAAACTTCCTTAAAGATCGGTTCAATCAGGGCATTGACAGGACATTGTTTCTGTTGAAATGGCCTAGCTTCAGGCTTCAAAGGAATAGTATGAGTTATCACATAAGCATAAAAAAAATTTATATCTTCATACCCCCAAGCAATTGCAACAATATCCTTCTTTAGTGCCCCTAGTATATCTTTTCTAATTGCTTCAGGGTATGCTTTCCCTATGTAAACATTTCTTTCAAGGCCAAAATCAGCTAGGTTAATAGTTTCATATTCACCTCCTTTACCTTCGGTTGATACCTTTTCCCGAGCCCTTGGGTTTGAATGAAAAATTCTTTCTAATACCACCATTCCCTTGGGAATGCTATTACTTTTTAGATTGAGGACACCTTCTTTATTGCAGTCTTCGAGGTCCTAGTCTCCTTGATCCCTATCAGACTCATCAATGATCTGTCCTTCAAAAAAATCTGAGCTTGCTAGAAAAGCAAGGATATGTCGATCATCATTAAAAACTTGAAAGTTCTTGACATTATCAGGAACAACCGAGGTGGGTATCAATTCTACTAAGAATCTCTTAAGCTTGGAGCCTTGCATGGGTTCTAGGGTACTTGTGGCAACAACTAATGAATTAGCTATTTGATTCTCCTCCCTAGGAATTAAACTAATCCCAAAAGCATCAAAGTCTTCAATCAGGTTCCATACCTCATTTCTATAAGCTTCCAGCCTTTTATTATGACATGTGTACTGGTTGCGTACTTTCCTGATAATCACTTCTAAATCTCCTTTAACCACCAAGGCAGTGACCTTTTTCTGATGTGCAAACATTAGTCCCTGAGCTAGTGCTTCATATTTTTCTATATTGTTAGTGCATCCAAACTGCAACCTACAAGAAGCAAAAAATGTTTTCCCTTTCGGGCTGGTTAATTCAATTCCAACACCATAGCCTGTTTTGGATTTAGATCCATCAAATGTGAGGGTCCATAGCTGATCATGAGCTGGGGCTGATCTCTTTGAGCTTGTTGTGGGTGTAGGGATACCAAACAAACCATGGGGTTGTTCATCGTAAATGTGTTGGTCTGGTATTATGACTGGGGTAGGTTCAATTTGAGGAGGGACTTCCTCTGAAGGTATATTATCCCTGGTTAACATTATTACATTTTTGGATTCGAATGAGAGGTGATCTGAAGCAGCCTCAAGGTGACTTGGGCAGGTCTCTTCAGTTTGGGAAACATGATTCAAAACACCAATGCAGTGTTGGCAGGTCAGTTTCGAATGATCCTGGTAGTGTATCTTGCACCAATTAGGGAGTAGAAGACTCCACAAATCGATATCTTCCCCTAAGACTAGTTGATCCTGTTGCAACTTCGTGATCAATACCTGTTGGTTTACATTAATCACAAGATTAGGGGTTTCTTGTATTGACAAATCTTTAGAATCAAGAACCGAAAAGGTCAAAATTTCCTCTCTTTTATAAACCCTATCTTGGTTTCAAAATAAGCTACCTCATTGGGGCAGTCATATTCAGTGATGATATGTTTAAGGCAAAGTTCACTTTCAATCCTAATCTGGGTTGGCATTCCCCTTCATGGTAGCCACATATGTGAAAAGTTGAGGGAGAGATATCCCCCCATACTTTTCATCAAATCTCTGCACAATAGCATACCATAAGTCTTGAATGTCCGCTACTTGAATATCCATATTGGTTAAAATCCTGGGGTCAGACACTACTTGCACATGTATATTTCAATCTCCAACTACATTAACCCTGTTTGATCAAGTTGATGACCTTCTTGTTTGTTTGATAGGTTCAATCCAATTTCTTGATATAAAAAATGGCATAACATTGCCGAAGCCCTAATCTAGAGACAATTGTGTAGATTCTTCCCACAGATTCTTAAACTTAAAAGAAATGGTGGGGTACCTAACAAAGGTTCATGTCCGCAGTGGGTGCCACCTTGGTTTTCCCTTTTGATTTATTAGCTTCTTCCAAAGCTTTCAACACTATCTCTCATTGGGCAGGGCACCACTTTAGGATGTCAAAGTATGATAAAGAGGTTTTTTTTCTGCATCTCAGAAACAATATCAAATTCTATGTTATAGCTTGCATTGCATTTGAAACACAGATGAATTACCTTTGTTGTGGGAGTCAAGAAAACCTTTGGTGGAGGAGGGTTGTTACATCACCTAATCGGAGGCACCATATGTTAGGGGTGCTGATGTAGTGAACAGACCCTTATTTTAATTTCTTAAGAAGTGTCCTCCCTTTTCTGAAAGGCTAGGGAATCATACACATCTTCCTCTAGTTCATTCTAATTCTGCATTGGGAATGATGGTTCTTCTTCAAAGAGGTCATAAGTCATAGTTGTATCCACAGCCACCTCCTTTTTTGAATTCCCTTGGAACGTTTGGGCATCTACCTCTCGTCTTCACAACCTCTCCATTTTAGGCCTTAAATGAGTTGCATATCATGCAACCTACACTAGTTAGTCATAAAATTTGGTCACCACATTCACAACATGATCCTCATTAGCTTGATAATTGTGAGGAACCCCACCTTATTTGCCTCTGGTTATACCCTATTCTAATTTTGATAGCCTTGGTTAGAATTTTGGCCTTGGTAGTTCCTATTGTAGTTGTTTGATAATTACCCGATTGTTATACTCTATTAGGTAATTACTTTGGTTCTACAGTTTGAGCAGCCATATCATTTGTGACTTGAGACAGAGTTTTCTTTAGGTTTCCACCCATTTGTGAGTTGAACTGTCCTTTCACTCAACATATATTTAAACCTACTTTAACCGGTGGTTTTAAAGAAACAGAAAAAGATAGATTAAATCTTTTAAACTGATGAGAATGTTGATTCATCCAATGACAGTAGATTGCAAATCATGATTTAAACTAAACATAAGATAAAAATTCATTCCTTGAAAGCTTTCCAAATCAAATAATTAACCCAAGATAAATACCATTATGGAGCACAATATGAAATAGATTTAAATCTAGTTGCTTCTACTGTTGGTGAAACAGATAAACAACATTTACAAATCTGGCAAGATCACCAGTCTATAGAAAACCCATGTCTTGGAATTATCTCCATCTATACTAAGAAAATCTAGAAGGTACATCACTTCCTCTAAAAGATGCCTAACTTTTTGCTAAACCCTAGCTTGCTAACCTTTCTTAACCGAAAAGAAGATGAAAAAGAAGATCCTCTCCTAAAAATATCTCTATCTAAAAAATGTATATCTTTGTGTATCTATATCTCTCTATCTGTCTATATACAAAGAGGTGAAAAATTCCATATTTATAAAAAACATGCCAAAAGGCGCTGGCCCCTGTTTTAGGGTTTAAAAAAATGAGTTGGTTCCAAAACACGTCGGCCCTAGAAGAGTTTGAACAAAGTCAAGGATGCATTAAATGCATATACTTTGCTCATGTTAGTGAAAGATCACTCTCAGGCATGGTTTCCAGATCTTTTACAACCACCATCATTAACTCGCAGCCCTCGTGTCCACCATTAAGACATCACGCATTTCATCCTCGACCTCGAAAACTACTCCTGCAGAGCTACTTTGATCAAGGGTATCTCCATTCATGTCCACCTACTCTTGCCAATGAACGCACCATTCGTCATTAACACTCACGACCTCCTCCCTTTACACTTTCCTCTTGTCCTAGAACCTTTCTACAGGCTGATCTTCTTGTGAAATGACATTAGGTGTTCTCAACATGATTTAACCCTACCAAACAATGCCTTCATTTGTCTTCTAAAAGCATAGAAAATATCATGATTCATCCTACCTTTCATACATCTTTCATTTAATTATACTTAGCAAAAAGAAACTGTTGAAACAACACTTACCTTTAAAACCTTGAATTTAGAATGGGAACAAAATATGGAAACAACCAACATTTCCAAGTTTAGTGATTCAGGGTCAACTAGATGATCTCCACATCCCAAACATTCTCAAACCCGCCCCAAAAAGAGACTAAACAAAGGAACAAACATGGAAACAAATGCAAGAGGGATCATAGCTTGATCAATTAACCAACTAAATTTTCAAAGCTTAGAGATTCCATCCAGATCAAACATAAAAGAGACAATGAGAAAAATATGAGAAATGATTCTATAGAACTTTGAAAAAGTTCTGAAGTTCATTTTCATTCCACGTCTCATGAAACTTAGAAGAAATTCGAAAGTTCAATTTCGGAACTAGTTCCGCATCTGCCTAAGGCATAACTATTTTAAACAAGTTTAAAATGGGGTGGTTATGCAAGGCATAACAAGTATCAAATTTAAACCCTCATGTACTTGGTTGTGTGTGATTAGTGTCAGACATTGTTATCAAAGGTGGTAAAGGGTGACGATGGTGTATCCTTTCGTTGGTTGTTGGATAGGTTAAGGAGTTAGGACTTGAGATAGTCATAAATTTCTTAATACCAGGGAAATTGGATGAATAAGGACTTATATTCTTCAAATTGTGGACATTATCTTGTTTGATTAGTGAATTCAACATTGAAAATACTTTAGCAGGAAATGGTGTATTGTTCACATTATTGGTTGATGAAAGTCTCAAAGTGCAAATCCATTTTAATTCTAAGCATCCTTGTATTTCGGCAAAGGGCCATACGTATACTCATCCATGTTGGTCCATGAATGGTAAAGTGATGAAAGGAATGTTCATGGAATATTGTATGTTCTGTTGTTAAATGGGTCGGAAAGTCTAGTGTGATTCGTGTCATAAGTGTTATTGTTGATGTTGGGATTAGACTTGTCTTTTTCCAGAATGGATCATTGTGATGTCAAGCAGCAATATTTGTCACAGAAGTAATATGATGAGAATGGTGAACTAAGGTGAATGTGGTACGATAGGGTGAATGTGTTGCAGCAAATGTGGTACAGAAAGAAAAAAGTCTGATTTGTTTGCAATTTTGGTCAAAATTCTAAGTTGTTTGAGGTTGACTATTTGTTTCTAGACCTAAAAGTGATGTATTTTTTTGTTTGAATGTCTGAAAACACTTGAAAAACATAATATTTTGTCTTTGAAATAAGCACAATAAAGATAATCACAATCCTAGGTTAGGCCAAGACAAAATTCGCTAGATTCCATGTGGGTTTCCCCAACCATATATTCTTAGTATGTGAATCCAGAAGCTTGGCCACACAGGCTCCCCCTTACATTGCACTCACTTCTCAAGCCAACCAAGCTTCCAACCCCCATGAAACTCCCATGGCAGATTGATCACCTCTACTAAAAACTACGAAGATGTGGATGCTTTCACAATGACCGTTGATGTGCTAGCTAATAGAAGGATTTTGGCTACTACACAAAGGTGTTCAGTTTGGGACCCCCATTCGAGTGGTCATACGTGGGGCACAAGATTAAGCTCCATTTAGGAGGAACTCTAGCCTGAAGAGGTTATGCTCAATAGGGTTTTCGGGAGTACTACTTGGTCCATATGACACATTTGCACTCGTAATCCTAGGCTTTCCCTTAGGATTCACATTTATATACTGGTCGGAGGTAGCTTGGCCAAGGAGTTTTGTTGTTGGTTTGAGTCGCCTTGGGGTGAGTACTTTTTCCCGCTAAGGAAGGCCCAAATTCTAGAGTCAATAACCATTTCTCCTACACCCAGGATTGCACAAGTGCGCAAGGGGAGAGGATATTTTTATTATTGAATCAAGGTAAACACAAAAATGGATGGGTCTCATTTTCTAATCACCTAGTTTGTGCAGCATGAGAGCATAATCCTTCACCATAGGAAAGTCAATGCAATCATCTGCATCGTTTTGGATATCCACACTGTATCTATAGTTGACATCATATTTATAAGCTTCTGCACCATGCAAGCTATCGTCACATTTAGGTTCTAGGAAATATAAAGCACACTTGTCAAGTAACATTTGTTCAATCACATACTGATAGATATCTTTATTGATGTCTACATCCCCACACCCTCCATGTAGTTGGGAACTCAACAAGTCAGAAGTGACATTTTAATTGAAAAAAATACCATCACTTTAATCTTTATACAGACCATCCACAACACATCCATTGGTAGTACTTGTTAGATACTCATTAGAGGTATCCTCAAAAAGAGGATTTCTCCTACACCAATGGGGATTGTCATTTGCAACCTCACTATCCAAGGCATCTTCATCAAATAAAATATTTTTTCATACATTACTTGGATGCATCTCATCATCTTTAAAGTCAGGATGCCTACAACTCAGATTACCAGCCTTGTGATCACCATTGGGTATTCCCTCACGTAGTCCCATAAATTTTGCAATGGCCTCATCATTCTAAAATGTGTCCAAGACTGGTGGGCTTTATTGGTCCCAATCGATTAGTTGTGGGTAGACTAAGGAGATACCATCATCAGTATTGGTGAATTGTGGGGAGGACACAGATAGCATGCAAACGGATTCAGAGACATTGAAAACAAAGCTTTCATCATCCAATTCTTAATCAGAATCTATCTAATATTCTCCTTCACTTGACTCATGCTCAATGTTAAAGGGACAAAAGGACTAGCATTATGGTCGGTAGTGTCATGTGACAACTCAAATGAATCCTGGTGATGGTCATTAAGTTTAGGTGGCTAGGTAGATAGGTCAGGTATATGGCTAATGGGACAAGAAGGTGACTCAGGTTTGTCATTGTTCCTTGGGTCAAAGAGTCTATCCCAACTTTCTTGCTTCCTTGGGATCTTTGGATTGTCAGCTGTGTCAATTTTAAACATTTTCCAAATTCTTTGTTTAGAGGTAAGTTCTCCAGGTTCAAGGAACAAGTCATCAAGGAAATAGTCACTTAAGGATCATTGGGAGACATATTCCTACTTGTGGGAGTCAGTTTCGGTAGGGGATTATGTTTGATAGTTATGGTATTGACATATTCGCATTCAGTTCGAACATTATTAATAATGGTTCCTCCTAAATAATTGAATGTAGCATAAGCATAATTAGCTTGATTGTTATTAGTCTTGGGACCTGATGAGGAGGATTAATTAGAACTATGGTCTTGTAGTGGCTTCTTATGGATGGTATGGTCTGCATTGGATGCAAATTGTGGCCCACCCACCTCAATTACTCAATTTTCAATGAGGTCTTGAACAATGTTTCTTAGTTGTTGACAAGAAGATGTTTTATGCCCTTTAGCCCAATGGTAATAACAGAAAGCGTTATCATCCCACAATGATGGTTTAAACTACCCTAGGTCATATGGTTTAGGGTCTTCAAGTGTGATGAGACCATTTTGAAGGAGCTTCTTAAGGACATCCTCAATTGGCTCTCCCAAAGTGGTGTATGTTCGTCTTTTAAAAAATTGTCTTGTCTGGTAGGGTTGTCCTTGATTTTGACTGTTTTGACCACTTTGGTTATTGACGAGAGGTGTCAGTATTGTTATTAGTTTTTTTTGTGGCTAAGCTCCTTTAAGAGCAAGCACTGGTCCCATCGTGTTCACAACCTTGGCATCAATAACACCGTCATTGGTAATGTGTTTATTTTTGACCCAATATTTATTTTTGTCTGCAGGCAGATTTGTGTTTGTGTTTTTAGGACCATATTTTAATTCCCCTTTAGAAATGAGCGCTTTCTCAACTTGGACACATTTTTCGACTAGGTTTGTGAAGGTAATGCAATAATGAACTTGCTATCCATATTTCAATGGGCCTAGGAGTGTTTCGACAAACATGCCAACCTTTTCTTTTTCAGGTGTATCAATGTGACTTGATAGACTTAGATTCCATCTTTGGAAGAATGGGATAAATTTTTCACCAACATCTTCGTGTGTAAGATTGCATAAGCTAGTGATGGAGGTGTCCATGTTAGTGTTATACACATAACTTTTTACAAATTTGTCTTTAATTTTGTCCCATACTTTTATCCATTTTAGAGTGGAGAACCATTCAAGTGTAGGTCCTGTAAGATTCTTAGAGAAAAGTCTCATCATGTAAGTCTATTCATAGGTGATGTCCATATAGCTGGCTATGAATTCTCAAATGTGTTCAATTGGATTTTTCTTTCCCTTGTATTTGGTAAAATGTGGAGCCACGTATACAAGAGGGAATGGTGGCATGTAAAAATTTGTATCAAAAAGGTATAAGCATAGGTCATATGACGTGTGTTACTTCTTGTTGGACGCTTGCATTTTTTCTATGGTCATTTGTAAGTGAGCCACTCGATATATCAAGGCATAAATTAGGGGATTATTTGTTGCATCACACATGGGAGTGATAGGTACCCCATGGGTCCCCATTTGTTGTGAAAATATATTGGTGTTTTGTTGTGGGATGTGTTGTGAGATCTATGATGTGTTTTGGTTCATATGTTGTTGATATTGAAAGTTTGGATTAGGGCCCTATTGGTGAGTGTGAATATGTGATGAATATGTCAGAATGTGTCCTCTAGCCATTTGAGTCAAGATTTGGGAAATATGTTGACCATGAATATTTTGGTGTACAAATGTTGTCATGTGTTGTGTATTTGGATTGCCTTTCCCAAATTGTTGGAATTGTCCATGGGGAATGTTCTTGTTTTTCCCTTGTGAAGTATTGTTATTGAATTGTGATGACATGTTAACATTTGGTTGTGGTCGTCAAATAAAGACATGTCATTTACTTCCTCCAAAGGGATTCAATGAGGTAGCAATGAGAGGATTTGATGATGAGGCACCCATGGCACTAGATGAAGCTCCAAATAGAGGATTTGAAGAGCTTTCCCCCATTGACGAGGATCCAAAGGTGGTACCAACTGATTCCAATGATATTGTGGACATTGTTGGCATTGACTATGTTATGGCTTATCACGTGTTTGGTGTACCTCCTAAAGATGTTGAATTTATTGAATTTTTTTGATTGGTTGTGTCATTCAGGGTAGAATTAATGGTACTTGTGGAAATTTGTGAAATAGCACCCATATAAGCATTGCTTGTATCATTTTGAGGTTGACTAGTGTTGGGTATGTTTTTTGTATTGTTCACATTATGGTTGGGTGATGTCGGTCTCAAAGTGTTAATGTCAAATCCACGTGGTAACTTATCCCCTTGGTCTAAAGAGCATGGCGAGATATCCTTGAGGGTCATTTAAGACTGTCTTCTACAAAGGAGGCTACATTAGGATTTTGCATTGTAGCTTCTAGGTCTTCTACGTATACTCATCCATGTTGGTCTTTTTGCATGAATGGTTCAAAAGGATTTCGTGATGAAGATGGAATGTTCATGGAATATTGTATGTTCATGTTGTTAAATGGGTCGGAAAAAGTCTAGTGTTGATTCGTGTCATAAGTGTTATTGTTGATGTTGGGATTAGAATCTTGTCTAAAGTTTTCCATTTTTCTTCTCTTTCTTTGAAGCCTAATTTCCACCATAAAAGGGAATTGCTCAAATGAGGATGATGAGAATGGGAACTAACTGCAAGGATGATGATAGCCTATGTTTTTGTCTTTTTGATGAAGGATGACAATGCAAGACTATTTTTTTGTATTTTTTGATAATAAGGGATGCAATATGACAATGTTGTCTAAAGGAAATGACTAATGTCAAAGGACAATGAAGACTAGGATGACAAGTTATGACACTAATTTTTTTTTGTATTTTTGGAAGATGTCAATGCAAGGTGATAATGACATTTGCCTAAGGGAAATGACTAATGCAAGATGATAAAATTGTCAAGAAAGGATTCCAAATACCAAGGTGACAATGAGGACTAATATGAAAATGTTGACTAAGGAAGTGACCAATGCCAAGTCTAGATGCCAAATGAGGACTATGATGAAAGTTACGACATATTTTTGGATTTTTAAGGATAAGATATGCAAGGTGAGGAATAAAATGATTCAAATGTCTAAAGTATGCAAATGCAAAGGTCTAAATGATTTGGAAGAAGGTTGCTTAACCACACTAAGCTTGATCTATGTCTCAATTTTGGAATATCAAAGACTTGTTTGAAGGAAAAAATGACAAGTGAGGTTTCCTAACTAGACTTTTGAGTTGGAAAGGTCTCACAAAAGGAAAATTACCAAAAAAAAGATAATGATGACTAAGTCCAATGATAACCTACTTTTGAAAGTAAAGATTTTGCAAAGTATGGTAAGGTTGTCCTAATCCAAAATATGCAAGTGAAATGAGGACCTAGATGTTAGCTTATGACTGAAAATGAAAATTTTGATGCCTAATGAGGAGACTAAAATTTTCAAAGATGATCCTATGGTAAGATGCAAGCTAAAGTGTGCAAGAAATGAGAAATTTGAGCAATTTTTTGATCTAGTTTTGACAAAATGCTTCTGGAAAAAGATGTTTATGGATAGTTTGAACAAGTTTGATTTCAGTTTCTGGTCTATGATAGAGTCTTGTTTTTGTCAGGTGAATGCATTGTTTCAGGTCATAGATGCATCTTAGTATAGCATATGTGGATTGATTTCAACAAATGTGGTGTTACAAAAAGTGAATTCAACTCAATATTGAAAATACGGCTTTCTGGCAGGCAAATGCAGTGTGAAATAGGAAAATGTGGTGTTCTGAAGGTGAATGTGTTTTGACAGAGTGAATGCAGTGTTCTACAAGGTGAATGTGGTACGATAGGGTGAATGTGTTGCAGCAAATGTGGTACAGAAAGAAAAAAGTCTGATTTGTTTGCAATTTTGGTCAAAATTCTAAGTTGTTTGAGGTTGACTATTTGTTTCTAGACCTAAAAGTGATGTATTTTTTTGTTTGAATGTCTGAAAACACTTGAAAAACATAATATTTTGTCTTTGAAATAAGCACAATAAAGATAATCACAATCCTAGGTTAGGCCAAGACAAAATTCGCTAGATTCCATGTGGGTTTCCCCAACCATATATTCTTAGTATGTGAATCCAGAAGCTTGGCCACACAGGCTCCCCCTTACATTGCACTCACTTCTCAAGCCAACCAAGCTTCCAACCCCCATGAAACTCCCATGGCAGATTGATCACCTCTACTAAAAACTACGAAGATGTGGATGCTTTCACAATGACCGTTGATGTGCTAGCTAATAGAAGGATTTTGGCTACTACACAAAGGTGTTCAGTTTGGGACCCCCATTCGAGTGGTCATACGTGGGGCACAAGATTAAGCTCCATTTAGGAGGAACTCTAGCCTGAAGAGGTTATGCTCAATAGGGTTTTCGGGAGTACTACTTGGTCCATATGACACATTTGCACTCGTAATCCTAGGCTTTCCCTTAGGATTCACATTTATATACTGGTCGGAGGTAGCTTGGCCAAGGAGTTTTGTTGTTGGTTTGAGTCGCCTTGGGGTGAGTACTTTTTCCCGCTAAGGAAGGCCCAAATTCTAGAGTCAATAACCATTTCTCCTACACCCAGGATTGCACAAGTGCGCAAGGGGAGAGGATATTTTTATTATTGAATCAAGGTAAACACAAAAATGGATGGGTCTCATTTTCTAATAACCTAGTTTGTGCAGCATGAGAGCATAATCACCTACCACCCCAAACACAATCAAGCAAAGGAAAAATAATGTTATTTTTAGTGCACCAATTGAAGTGTTCTCTAATCTAGAAATCAACAAGCACAATGTTTCAAAATGATAGACTTGGACAATCAAACCTACAAAACCACAAGTTGGTAGTTTCACAAAGAAGATGCCTTGTACCCATGAAAGACTCAAAGCCACATGCTGCAATAACTCATTAGCAACCAAAAAATTCCTAAACTACAGATTGTAGAAAGGAAAAGTAGAATGCAAAAAGAAATTATGTCAAATCTAGAAAAACCTGAGAGAAAAAGTTTACAAGACGACTGTGTCTCAAGAGAGTGATTGTGTCATTTTATACAACGAATGCGGCTCGATTCTACGTTCTGGAATTTGTCAAACAAATACGACTCAATTATGCATTCTAGAATTTGACAGAAAAATGTAGTGATCTATAGGTCAAATGCATTGTGGTCAAGCAAATGTGTTGCTATGCAAAGCGTATGCATCATAGCAGAGCGAATGCGTCATTCTAGGAAGTGAATGTGTCACAAAATATCAAATACATCATTCTACAAAACAAAATAGAAAAATGTCATACGGAAAAATAAAATATGCACGATTTTCATGTTGGGTTCACCAATGTAACTAAGGGAATTTTTCCTAGGGTTAGAAAATTAAAGCATTAACATAAAAAAACCAAAGTAATAATGAAGTACAAAGGAAAAACATGAAAACAAATGAAAAGATCTCACCAAAATGTCTTCATTCTCCATGGCTGGCCTCCATTATACCTTCTCAACTTGCTACAATGAGCAATCTAATGACAATGACAAGCCCTAAGCAAATCTAATGACAATGACAAGCCCTAAGCAAATGTTGAAGGATTTGAGATGACAATATGCAATACTAAGATACAATGCCACTAGTAAGCATCTAAACTATGTCTAATTATGCCAAATGAGATGTGAATATGCCTATGACAAAATGACAATAATGCAAGATGACAAGATTGCAAGATAATGAAGTCTAGATAGCGTGAGATGAGATTGCAAGATAACATGAGATGAAAAAATAAGACCAAAATTTCCATTTTATAGAAAATGCAATTTTGAGTGAATGGCCAAGATCAAAAGTTAACAAATGCCCTAGATTCAATGGACAAGATTCAATATGACAACCCACAATTAGGGTTAGGGAAACATTACAGAAAATTCAAAATGAATGGATAGAATTGATTTTTAGAAAATCAAATCAAGGGTTGACAATGCATGTGACAAGAGATAAGATTGGCACAGAAAAAGAGGTAGCTAGAAAATCAAATAAGAATTTAAAATTATTTGATTTTTGAGGAAAAAGACTATTTTGAATTAAAAATTAATTTAATTCAAAAGGTGGGACCACATGATAGTAAATAATTAATTTAAATTATTTACTAAAAGAGGGAAATGTCAAATTAAATAATTAAAGATAATTATTTAATTAGAAAGGGTGACCAATAATTAAATAAATTTAAGAATCTATTTAATTATAGGAAGACTTAAGAATTAGTGATGTATTAAATAAATAAATAAAATTTATTTATTTAATAATCAGGAAGACATAAAGAATAAAGATATTTAAATAAATTAAGAAATTTATTTAATTATGGGAAGACTTTAGGCAATTAGTGACATATTAAATAAATTTATTTATTTAATAATCATGAAGAATAAAAAGACATGAAGTAATTAAATAATTATAAATTATTTAATTAATAGACGAAGGTGGACTAATGACATAATTAAAATGTCTTAATTATGCTAGAAAGAAAAGGGTGAAAAATGGAGCTTGCAGGCCTAGGTCATTTTCAAGTGTCTACAAAAAGTTGTTTGATTGCTCAAGTTGATGAACATTGGTTATGGCATAGGAGAATGTGTCATGTAAAATTTGATAATATTGTCAAGATAAGTTCTACTCAAGCAGTGAGAGATCTTCCTAAGTTGATAAAACCTACAAATACCATATGCAAGGAATGTCAGTTAGGGAAGCAATCTAAAGTTTCATTCTAGAGCAAACAACATTGTTCAAATGAAGTTGGAGCTTGTGCATACTGACTTGTGTGGTCCTTCTAGAGTCAGAAGTACATGTATTTCATGTTACTTATTGATGATTATTCTAGAATGATGTGGGTTACTTTCTGAAGAAAAATCTAAAGCTCTAGAGAAATTCAAGATTTTCAAGGCTATGGTTGAGACAGAGATAGGTTTGAAGATTAAATTTTTGAGATCAAATAGAATGGTGAGTCCTTTTGGGAACAAATCTGGAAGCAAAATGGAGCAAGGTTCAAGAAGCTTAGGACTATAGTTGGAAGGAAATTTTCCACATATCTACTGGAGAGAAGCTGTGAGTACTAATTTTTACACTCTCAACAAGGTACAAGTCAAAGGTGATACCGATGAGACTCCTTATGAGCTATGGTTTGGTCATAAGCCTACTATTAGATACTTCAAAATCTTTGGAAGTAAATGCTATATCAAAACATATGAAGATATAGGAATGTTTGATGCTAGAAGTGATTAAGGAATCTTTCTTGGTTATTCTACTAAAAGTAAAGCCTACTACTAAGAGATTGAGGAGAGAGTGATAATGTAAAGGTTGATGAAGACATAGTTAGACCATCCAAAACCTGCAAATGTGATTCAGACGATTAGAATGATAGTTCTAAAGAAAGAAATCAAGTTCAAATCATTTCGGTGAATCAGGAAAATCAAGAGGACCGAACTAGAGAAAGTGCAGAAGGGAGAACAAAAGAGCCTGAAGTTCAAGAACATCATAAAATATGTAAGACTAAATCATTTAGAAGATCAGATTATTTGTTATAAGAACAAATGTGTTCAAACTAGGAGAAGAATTAGAGAATATTGTTTGATCTCAAAGAGTGAGCCTAATAGTGTCAATGAAGCATGCAAAGATGAACATTGGGTGGAAGCAATGGAAGAAGAACTACTAAAAATTGAGAAGAATGATACATGGTTTCTTATTCTCGGAGGACAACTTTGGGATGAATTGAAGTTGTTAGAAACAAATCAAGACTAGTGTGTAAAGGGTATTCTCAGATGGAAGGAATTGACTTTGAAGAAACTTTTGCTCTTGTTATAGGATTGAAGCTGTGAGACTATTTCTTGCTTATGTTTCTTACAAAAAATTCAAGGTTTATCAAATGGATGTTAAGTCATCATTTCTAAATGGCAAACTGGAAAAAGAAGTGTATATTTAGCAACTTGATGAATTTCAATTGACTAATAAGAGAGATATGTTTTTTTGGTTGAAGAAAGAATTGTACGTGCTCAAGCAAGCCCCAAGAGCATGGTATGCTAGATTGGAAAGTATTTGATGAATCTTGGATTTAATAAAGGTACTGCTAATAGTAATTTGTATTTCAAGATTGATCATGATAAATATTTGATTGTTGAAGTCTTTGTTGATGATATCATTTTTGGAGGAGATGATAGTTTGTGCATGAAGTTTTTTTATGAGATGTATAATTAGTTTGAGATTTCTATGATTGGAGAAATGAAATTCTTTTTGGGATTGCAAATTACTCAGCTAGATAGAGGTATTTTTATATCTCAGTTCAAGTATGTGAAAGAATTGTTGAACAAGTTTGGTATGGAAGATTCAAAGCCAATTGGCACACCTATGGTGACTAGATATTAGTCGACGCAAGATGATGATTCTCCTAAAAAAAATAAAACTACATACAGATCCATGATTGGTGGATTGCTCTATTTGACTCAAACTAGACCTGATATTGTGAATGTCTTATGCATTGTTACAAGATTTCAAGTTGATCCTAAGGAATCTCATGTGACAGTTGTGAAGAGGATTTTTAGGTACTTCAAGGGGATAGTTGATTTTGGTCTATGGTATCCTAAAGAAGATGACCTTACTTTGAGTGCTTTTAATGATGCTGATTGGGCAAGAGATGTGAATGAAAAAAAGAGTACTAGTGGTGGTGCATTTTTCTTGGGAAAGAAGTTAATTTCATGGTTAAGTAAGAAGCAAAATGCCATTTCTTTATCTACTACATAGGAAAAATACATTGTTGTTGCTAACAATTGTACCCAAGTATTGTGGATGAAACAGATGTTGAAAGATATCAAAGTTGTGTATGATGAACCTATTGCTATATTCTATGATAATTCAAGTGCAATTAACATTTCTAAGAATTCAGTGTTGCATTCAAAAACCAAGCAAATATCTATCAAGTTTCACTTTTTGATAGAGAAAGTGAGTGAAAAGGAAGTCAGATTGGAGTATGCACCCACTAAGGAACAAATTCCAAATATCTTTACCAAGCCCTTGCCTAAGGATACTTTTGAGTATCTCAAAGGGAAGCTAGGGGTGATTACCCCTTCTAATTAGAATTGAGATGCATTAACTTGCATCAGTCCGTACATTTCATAGTCATATCTTATGATCCAAATTGATGTTGTGGTGGCTACTACTTAGGGAGAGTAGTCAAATGTTTAGAAATGTGGTTCAGAGCTTATGTGGAGAAAGATAATGTGTATCTTTTTCATTGATTTCAAAGGTGGAGAAGAGTCATGTGAAAAACTATTAAAGAGTTAAGGAGAAAAGAGTCAAAATCTAAGGGGGAGAAAGTGCTAAGAGAAAGTTGCGTTGATGGTTTTTTTCACATCATGTTTTGTCATCAATGACAAAGGGGGAGATTGTTGGATATTGCTGATATGTGGTTGTTATTGATGTCAACACTATTGGCATTAATGTCTTTAAGGCTGTATATGTCAGGATATTGAAAAAATTGTAATAAAATAAGTTGCAAGTTGCTAGTGGTATAATGAAGTTCAGTATGATGGCTAGCTCATTATATTAATGATAAGAGGTTGTGGATAAAAGGGTTTGTTGTTGAGTATATCTAATTTATCCACATATAGTTTCAGAGATCTGCATGAAGATTTGATTGAGTTATGAGTATCTGTGTTTTGACAGTTGTTATGTTGCTTTAAAAGTGTGGAGTGTTGTGGATGTTTCTAGATTGTGCTCTAAAAGATCATTGATTGGTGAATGGAGTTCATGTTTTTCTAATAATTTGAGTTGTTGTGGATGTTTCTAGATTGTGCTCTATCCGTGTTGTACATCTACATTGATCATTGTGCTTGTGATTGTATTTTCTTTTATGTTCATGTTTTTCATATTCATGACCGATAGGGTGATTGTAGTGTGTTGTGGATCTTCAAGGCATAATTGTTAAAGTGTTTCATGTTCGAGGATGTTGTTTTGGGTCCTTACTATGTTGTGGCCAACATTGATTGGTTCACATTTTAAATTGTTTATGGATTGGGCGAATAGTTTGTACACATTTTATTGAGGCTGACATGTAGATGATGTTATCCTTAGTTGCAGATATATATGAGCGATTGTTTATACCATTTGAAGGCATGTGATGTAATGGTGTGAAGTGGTGTGTTAAGTGTGTGAGTGTTGTGTGCAAATAATGTTCTAATCATTCGAAGGTAGCAGTAAAGTGTGAAGAAGAGTGAGCAGAGATTATGTTCTTAACTGGAACTATAATCAAGCATTAGCAAATGCTATTTTCTTAGTTCAAAGGAATCCAAATGTTTTTGTAAGATAGTGAGTCTTCCTTTGGGTAGTAAGCCTTTTTTATTTGAGCAGTGACCTCTAGGCAATGTGCCTGAATGCATGTGCATTCCCATTTATAATTCTTTTATACTTTTAATAGAGTATAATCTTGTGGATTAACCTCCACCGTGGTTTTTCCCCTAACAGGGTTTCCACGTAAAAAATCTTGGTGTTATGTGTGTTTCTAATTTGGTGATGGTTTATTCTTTCATGGTTATTTATCAAATCTAAGAATAAGTGTAATAAGTATAATTTATGCGACAACTGATTCACCCCCCTCTCAGTTGTCTGCTTTTGTGTTGCCAACATAACCCTGGTAAAGAACATTGGACTTATGTTAAGAGGGTGTTTATATTTTTAAGAGATACTTTTGATTACTATTTGGTTTATCATGGTGCTAATGATATTGATATTATGCATAGATCATTGGACATATAGGGTTTTGTTGATTCAAATTAGGCAGGAGAATTGGACAGTCGAAGGTAGACAAGCCGTTGTGTTTACTTTATTCGGAGTTTTGGTTAGTTGGATGAGTAAGAGGCATCCCACAATTTATTTTTCCACCACAGAAGTAGAGTACATGGATACTACACATGCCTCTAAAGAGGTTGTTTGGTTACAAAGACCTGGGAAAGGTATTGGTTTTAATTGCAAGAAAATTAGACTTGAATGTGATAGTCAGAGTGCTATTTGTTTATCTAGAAATCATAGGTATCATGCTAGTACTAAGCATGTTGATGTTCAGTATCACTTTGTGCAAGAAATGGTTGAGAGTGGGAAGGTATTGATTGAGAAAGTTGTCACTTTGATCAATGCTATAGATTATCTTATGAAACTAGTTTGTACAGATAAGTTCTCTTGGTGCAGGAAGGCCATTGGCCTTGAGTCCTATACTTGATTTATAATAATGATTCCCTGTTTAGAATAATTGCAATGTATAATGTCAAGTGCGAGAATGTTGGGAATAGGATGCCATTTAATTGCAATCCTAAACATATTTCATATATCTCCTAAGTCCTTCGAAAGTGTTCCCCAACACTAGGATTAGAAAGATATTAAATTCGAATGAAATGAACTTGTAAATTGACATTTGTGATTATTCTAAATGATAGGAGCATGTGGGGATGTGCAAGAAGAGCTCCTATAAGATAGGAGCACATGGGGTGCCCACATGGAAGGTGGAACCCACCTTGCTTCAGTTAATTGTTTGGAGTTTTGATAACACTTCAGTAATGCATGTTTTGATCCTAATAAATTAGGGATTGATATTGACATGAGTGGAGTGGCAGTATTAGTTTACTATCAAATCATTTTAGCTCAGTTCAATTCAATTCAATTATGGTTCAGTTATCTTCAATTCCATGTAGTTATTTTGAGTTGAATGCTAGTTGACTTGAGTTGACTTGAGTTGCCAGACAAATAATAGGGTGATACTTTTAGTTAAGTGGGGATGATCAATCATGCATAATGTTTGCATGAATTGGTGGAGAGATATGTTTCAGTTATCTAAGATTGACTTGGGACCATCTTGGGCACCCAAGTTGGCATCTTTTAGTTAACACCTTTTGCATGAGAAGATATTTAGAAGGCTCAGTCAAGTGGCCCCATTCTTGGGTGCCAAATTTGAGGTGAATTTTGCAAGATATTTTCTTGACCAAGGTTCAGTTAAGTGTCCAATTTGGGGAACCTAAATTGAGGAAGACTTTGGTTTGACTTCAAATTACATTTTGGAACTCTACTTGCCCAATCTAGGCATAGAATTTTGTGTAGAGATTTATGCTCTTGTATTGTACAAATCATATGAGATTGCATGCTCATTATTGTCTATTAATTGCAACAAGTGTATGAGAGTTCTATGATAGTTTAGTGTAGGTTGTGAAGAAGGATTATTGAAGGAAAGGAAGCATATCAATCAAGGATTGATACAATATTATTGTAATCTTGTTATAAGGTTAAATAATACAAGCACTATTGATTTTGGTAGAACTTTTTCCTTTAAGGTTTCTCCATGTATATGTTGTGTCACCTCTTTCTCCTTGTATCATTCTTCTACAATCTTCTGTCTCTTTCCACAATTGGTAAAATTGATCTAAATAGATTAATCATACACAAAGAATTGTGACAAAGAACACTTAATTAGATCTACAGTCTCATTGTTTTACAAGTTTTAAGATACAATATTAACTTCAATTTCAACAACACTTTGGGTTTAAGAGAATTGCAGCTAAAACCCTAGAAAAGCATGAAGCCGTACCATTACTATAATCCAAAGAGAACCAAAAATTCATACAACCTTGCAGAGACATTCCCTAGCCATGAATAAACAAGAGAAGACATGAATAGGAAACAATTTTTGGAAAAATGAAGAACACCTCATTTTGTTATTTTTTATTTGTCATTGATGTCACCATGATATATGAGTTGCAACTGCGAGATCAAGTCTAAAGTTACTCTGGTATTCTAGTCTAGTATTTGAACTGGTATTTTACTTAAATCCTTTGGTATTTTGATCCGCATTTTTTTTTCGATGATCACTATTGCTTGTGGCTTTGAGGAATGGTTTGTAGATGTTGGGAGCATGTATATTTTAGATTCCACTTATTTGGTGCTCATACATAATGTTTTTTTCTTTTTGGTTTAAAATTTATTCCTAGCTGACTTCTTTGGTAAATTGTGTAAAGGGGAAAATAGTTTTGTTATGCGGATATATGTGCGACCTATTTTAGGTCCATGTCAACTTGTTGAAGCATGTGGGTTATCTTTTTCTAAGCTTATAGCCGATAGATGGTATTTTTTGGTAAATATGAAGTGCATCTAATTAGGCTAACCTAATTGATGCTTGTGAAGAGATGGGGTATATATAATAGATAGTTTTTGAAGAAGTGTGTGTGATGAAGTGAAGCAGCGCGAACATAATGAAATGTGTTAAGTCTATTTATTGAGCTTTATTTGGAACTGAATTTTCACTCATTAGGTGTACTCTATTAGTTCATTTTATGGCTGAAATATATTTAATCATTGTAATTCTGTAGGAAGTGAGCCTTTGTTTCTGGACAGTGAGTCCTGGCAGTGAGCCACCCATTTTTATAATATTCTATAGCTGGTTATATAATATTGTGAACTAATACTCACTATGGTTTTTCCCATTTGGGTTTTCCACATAAACATTTTGGTGTTCTTGTGTTCTTTTGTCTTATGTTCTGTTAATGCTTTTATTTATTTCTGCTATTGTTTGCATTGGGATAATTGGATGGTATCTAATTAGAAAATTTAAGAAGATATTGATTCAACCCCCCCTCCTCTATATCTTGGATCTTTAAAAATTGGTATTAGATCTTGGTTCATCTAGTTAAGCCTAATAGCTTGAGGGAGATCCTAAAGATGGGAGAAATGGATGACAAAGGAGAGCTCCAAACTGCTCTTGAGGATCTTGACAAAGTTGAAAGACAAAATAGAGATCTAAAAGAGAATCATGAAGAAGCAAATGAATATGTCTAAAAAATTAAGGAGCAATTGAAAAAATTTAAAGTTGGGCATAAGGAAGTAACTAATCAGTTGAAAAAGGCTAATGAAGATATTGCCAATTTGAAAGTTCAAGTGGAAGAGAAGAAAAGGATTGAAGAGTGTATGAACAAGTTGGTACAAAGCAAGTCTGAAGATTGCACCAAGCTTGAACAAGAAATTGTGAACCTGAGGGTGGATCTAGAGAAGGTGAAACTCTATGAAAACAATTTCAAATCTAGCTCAGAAAGGCTTGATGAATTAATTGTAGGATAAAACCAAGTAAAGATAAAGGTGGTATGGGAAATGATGTAGGTGAAATTCCTAAGACTATGAATAGTTAGAAGACTCTGAATAAAAGGTAAGCAGAAAGAAAATTTGAAGAACTCTACTAGGAGACCTATGATAAGACAGCCTAAAGCACAAAGGTACTCTTCTTTTAATGGCACTTGTTTTTCATGCAATAGATTTGGTCACAAGGAAACTGAATATAGAAGTAGGATGAATCAATTCCCTAGTCCTTTCTCTGGTCAATATTTTGCATGCAAAAGAATTGGACATAGAGCAAGTGAATGCTAGACCATGGTGATGAATTGGTTTAATGTAAGATGAATGGGTCAGTGTTTCAATGGCTATTGCTACAACTGCAACAAGTATGGACATAAAGCTAACCAGTGTAGAACAAGAGTCAATCGAAATCAATCTAATCAAAGGAATATTTTCTACTACAACTACAATAAACCAGGACATGTTTCAAGAGTCTACAGAGGCAAGAAGAGTAAGGAAACCAATCCGGTAGAAAATAATGAATCTGTGAAGAAAATTGACAAAGATGAGATTAAGCAAGAGATGAGAAATATTTGGAGAAATAAATAAGAACCAGAAACAATTGATGAGTTTGTGCCTTCATCTGCAATAGATGATTTATTCAGTAAGTACTAGACCTAGCAAGGTCATATGGGGGAGCTTTATCAGAAAATTGTAAGAACCCCCTAGATAAATGGTGTGTCAGAGGATATCATGAGAAAGAGAGGTGAATATTGAGTTTTCAGAGGTTCTGGAAAAGGAACCGGTAGAAAATATGAAGGGATAATTCTTTGCAGAGAAAATTAGGGTTTGTTTGTGTAAAAGAAAAGAGTTTTTAGCAGCTTTTTGGAGTCTACTGCAATAAATGTGAATTAGGGAAAATTGTTATTTTATAAAGAAAATGATCAAGGAATTTTGTTCATTCAAGCATTCAGAGAATTTGATGACCTTTTGGAGCATTCCTAAAGAAAATTGGAGTTTGAGCTATGGAAACCCTAGTTATAGTTATGTGTGCAGAAAAATGTATTTATATCTTCTGAGTAGTTGTGCTTTTTTCTTTGGCTAAGTTGCTTGAATTTTGAACCTTTAAAATGGAAACTCCCGTAGTTGTGAAAATTTAAGAGAGGTCGAGGCCCTCTTGCAAAAGGTACTCATTGAAAGTTTTTAAAGATGGTCACATGGGTACTTTTTTGTCAATTCCACATGGAATAATGTCAACTGAAGATACAAGGTTGTACATTCAGGTGAAGTATAAGGATTATGATCACTCTAAGTTGATTGACATTTGGTACAATGTGCTTATTAGTGATGAATTCTTGATAAAACAAGAATACTCAAATGTAGTTGAGAAAAGATTGGATAGGTGGAATAATTTTCCTAATTTCAACTATGATGAGAAATGTTTGAAACTAGTCCTAAGTAGAATACACAACAAATTTCTCTAGACTAATCGGCCACACTTGATAAAAAAAGAAGAAATTAGGGAAATAAATGGTCTTTGGGATAAAGGAACAGTACCTATGTTAAAAAATCTGAAGAACGAGGTAGTAATGGAACCTACTAGAGAAACATATGACAAAAGAGCCCTAGCAATGAGGACTATTACTAATCCAGCTGTGAAGTATACAACCATGATGATTAGACATAAGATATATTTCACAAACAGAGAGAATTTTGTTTTGGCCATAGCAATCTATACTCACTTTGATATGGTGGTGAAAGGTGCAGATTATGATCTATGTGAGCTTCTTCAATTGTAATTGTTAAAAAATATAAAGAAAACAAAGGAAAAGAAGTATTCCTTTAAGTTCGGTTCATTGATCATATGTTTATTGTTTTACTTCATGAAGAGGCTTCCAGGAAAAAGTGAAGAAGTATATTGAGACTCATCCAAACTAGTAGGCCATCAAATTTTTGATTATTTGCACAATCTGGGAAATATGGATGCTCAATAAAATGCTTTGACAACCTTCTTTGCAATATTTAAAAGAAGCATGAATGAGAGGGAGAGGATCACGAGGAAAATTGTTGAAAAGTATAAGCATGAAATTATATTCCATGTCTCATCAGATGAATGCATGATTGAGCAATAGAACCTAAAACTATCTAGATTCAACCTCTTGGATATGAGATAATAGAAGAAGAAGCTAAAGGTTATGTGAAAATTTTGCTAAAGAATCCAAAAGATCCCAATGAACCTAGAATTGGAACATATGCTAGAAAATCTATGGAAATTCATATGCAACAGTAGAAGCCTAAGATTAGGAAGAAATTAGAGAAAACACTTAAAGATGTTGGTTTCATTGATGAGGAAATTTCTCTTGGAAAAGCTAGGGGAGAACAACTAAAAGTAGAATCATTTGGCCCTAGGAGATCTAGAAGGAATACCCCTGCAAAATCCTCTACAACCCTTGCAACTATGATTGAACCTAGTATGGTTGATAAAGGTAAAGGTCCTATTTCCTCCAGACCAACTACAAGATCCGTGAAGAGGAAAGAGACTCCTCTGGTAGCCCCTACAAAGAAAGGAAAGAAAGAGAAAGCAATAAGAGAAAATAATCTTAGTGTTACTGATGATCAAGATGATGAAGAAGAAGAAGATCCTAAAGAAAATCTTGCAAGGAGAAGAAGAGGAGGTTTACCCTCTCGTGAAGGTGCATCAACAAATGTTGTTGGTTCTAAAAGACTACACATTGTGTCATCATATGAAGATGAAGAAGAGCATGATTTTGGTATACATGTGCACACCAAGCTTGAATCAAAGGAGGCTAAGGTAGCTGATGAGAGCTTTGGGGATCAGAAAGATGAACAAGATATTCTGGTAAGTTCTAGCCCCTGATATAAAATTGAGCCAACTCTTAATGCTTTGTAAACTTCTAAGAACATGCTCCAACCCACAACTGAATTCTATGATAAAGTTGGAGAATATGACAAGAAAACATTGGGTTTAGTTGTTATTCAGTAGGTTAATGTCTTAGAAGTCAAAAGGGATAACATAAAGAAAGATGTTCCTAAAAGCATGTGGGATGATCTGATGAAAATGAGATCTGAGGCCATTGTGTTTGAAGAAAATATTAGAAATGCAACACATAATAAGTTTGGGTCCTCCTTGACCCTTGATGATTTGGAATCTCTGAAGAATATCTGTGCTGAAATGTTTTAGATGAAGAGTAGATTGAATATGTTGATGACAAGAAATAAGAAATTGACAAAGAAAGTAAGAAAGTAAATAGCAAAGGTAATCCAAGAAATAGTAGAAAAGTACGATATGCTAAAAAATGATGATGATGTTGTTGTTGAGAATGCTGAGGAAAATGTTCCTTTGGATACAAGTAATGAAGACATTCCTGATAATTTTGATGTTGAAATTAATATAGGTGATGAAGTTAATGAACAAAATGAGGGAGAAAATGAGCCTGAGATGCATAATGATGCTCCTCAGAGCATACTGAAGAAGAAAAAGGGAAAAAAGAGCAAGAAAAAGGAAATGTTGAAGAGGATGGACAGGGCAATGAATAAGAAGGTCAAGGCAATCCTGATGAAGAGGAAAACAATGAAAAAGATAATGATAATGATAAAGATAATGATAATGATGAAGGTGAAAAGGATGAAAAGAAAGAGGAGGATAAAGAAAAAGAAAAGGGAGAGGAAGAAAAGATAGTTGTGGAATCCTCTGAGAAAAATGAAGAAGAAAAATAGATTGTAAAATCATTGAAGCATCCAGATGATTCATCTTCTAGTGGTGATATACTGAAAGGTTTTCTATCTAAGAAAATTAGATTTCAATTGATTATTCCCCAAGAAGTTTTGAAACTCCCTATGATTGAAGGATATGTTGATGTGGGAAAGATGTCTCCTATACATAAAATTGTGTTGGGTGATGCTATGCAAGTATCCAAAAGAAAGGAAATTCTTGAGACACGTGAAAAGGGAACAAGACTGATAGAAGATGCTCTGAAAGCATTATAGGAAGCTATGCCTGGTACATCCATTGATACATCCCTCGCACCCATTGAGAATTTGAGATTAGTGTTAGACTCCTTCAAGGAGTATTCCTTTGGACATAATGAAAAGAAAAGACAAGAGATAGAAGAAAATTTTGTGGAGAAAAGGTTGTTAGCTTTACATGACAAATGTGCTCTTGCACACTCCTGTGTCGAAAAGAGTTTGAAAGCAGTGAAGGTATGTGAGTCTGAGGAAAATGTTGTTCTCTCCTTCTGCTTGAAGTGGTCGTATGCCACTCAGAATATCAAGATTGTCATGGAATCCATTGAGTCTCAGTTGTCTATTGTTTCTAGTACTTATAGTGTATCTAAAGATAAAGATAGATCAATCTAGAAGGCCATCAGTTCGCACAGAGAAAATTTCTTTACCTTGCAGAAATAGAAAGAAGAAATTATCAGAGAATTCAGTCTATTAAGTGATATTGCAAGAATGAAATACACTCTGGTTGGAGAAGCTCTGGCATGCACTAAAAGGATTGAGAAGATAAACCCAATTCCTGATACTCCAGACAGTGCTAAAGAAATTTTGATAGAGCTGGAATCTCTGAACAAGATGTTAACTACAACAAAGGATGCCTAGGAAAAAGGAAAAATAGTCTGGGAAGCTATTCTGAAGGAGCTTCAAGGATCATCATCCTCCAGTTGATATATGTATCTTTGTTCTCTTTGCTTTAATTTTTTTTAGTTGTCCTTGGCACACCCTTTGTCCTTGATGTCAAAGGGGGAGTGAAGTGGTGAAATTTCACTATTAGGGGGAGAAGCACTATAATTAAAGAACTCTGTAAATATTATTTTTGGTTTTGGAACATGTTGCCATCAATGAAAAAGGGGGAGATTGTTGGAAAAATGAAGAATAACATCTCATTTTGTTATATTTTGTTTGACATTGATGTCACCATGATATATGAGTTACAACTCCAAGATCAAGTCTAAAGTTACTCTAGTATTCTAGTCTGGTATTTGAAGCAGTATTTTGCTTAAATCCTTTGGTATTTTGATTTGCGTTTGTTTTTCTACGATCATTGTTGCTTGTAGCTTTGGGAAATGGTTTGCAAATGTTGGGAACATGTATATTCGAGATTTCACATATTTGGTGCTTGACATAATGTTTTTGATTTTTGGTTTAAAATTTATTCCTGGCTGACTTCTTTGGTAAATTGTGTAAAGGTCAAAATAGTTTTCTTATGTGGATATATGTGAGACCTATTTTAGGTCCATGTCGACTTGTTGAAGTGTGTGGGTTATCTTCTTCTAAGCTTGTAGCCAATAGATGGTATTTTTTTGTAAATATCAAGTGCATCTAATTAGGTCGACCTAATTGATGCTTGCGAAGAGATGGGGTATATATAACAGATAGTTTTTGAAGAAGTGTGTGATGAAGTGAAGCAGTGAGAACATAATGAAATGTGTTAAGTCCATTTATTGAGCTTTATCTGGAACTGATTCTACACTCATTAGGTATACTTTGTCAGCTCATTTTCTAGCTAAAATCCATTCAATCGTTGTTGTAACATCATGAAAACAATGAAAGATTAAAGCAATAAAAATGCAATTAAGCTCTAATGTAATCTAAATCTAAACAAAAAAGCATAAAGGAAATTATAAACATAAACTAAGAGCAATCTCACCCAGTATCTACATATTTCCATGAATGACCTTGATTGTCCTTCTCCATTTCGCCGTGATGGTATTATTACCCTTAGATTTTCAGTATGTGTGCAAGTATAGCCTTGATGTATGTGATTATAGCAAAATATAAAAGATTCAAAAGTACTCCAAAATTCATACAATTTCAAGAGAGGTAACAATGATGAAGGTCAAGTCAATTTATAGAAACTTGATTGTTCGAATGACATGCCAAGATTGAAAGATAGACGAATGATTCAAATTAAAGGATTTGACATGCATTAAGATAAGTGTTAGTGCTGACATGAGTGATAAAACCTAAGAATAGAGATCAAGATTAAATAATGATTTAATCTCTAGTTGGAAGTATTCAAAAACTAGAAGAATAATGTTTGCATGAAAAGGATAAAGATAGAATAATAGAAACAATTTGTTTGAACACACACATAAGTTAATTAATTAATAGAGATATTTAATTAATAAATGTATACATGCATAAGAGTCTTAATGAGATAACCAACTAGTTATGATAGAGTTTATTCGTGAAAGACACTCAGACATTATATTAGGAGATAAGTGACTGATTTAAATAGATCTCAAGTGAAGTGAAAATGAATAGTTAGAGAACTTAAACAATTATCTAAATATAGAGAAAAATGTTCAAAATGGACTTTTATGAATTAAATGATTATTTAATTCAAGATTCGACATTTAGGGATTAATTAAATAAATAATATTTATTTAATTGAATAAAGAAAAGGTTAAATGAATAATTAAATAATTAAAGTATTTAGTTAATTATAGTTGAAAGTATGATAAAGATAAATTAAATAAGAATTTAATTAATTTAAGAAAGAGGATAAGGTTAATACGAATTATGAAGAAATTGAAGTCACGGGCTTAGACCAAATTTCAGTGTCTACATTTTTCCCCTCTTTGATACAATGTCATTTCAGTGTTGTGTCAAAGAAAATCGATCAAAAACATGCCCCAGTCATGCCCAAGTTTAAAATAGGTGAATGTATGCCCCGTTGGGAAAATTGACAAATTTTTGAATTTTTTTTTTTTAAATGGAAATAGTCTCGATTAGTCAATTTGATAGCCAGAAATGCAATGGAGTTGACATAAATGAGCTTCAAGGTGTTGGGTACATGTACAGGTCAATAGAAAATTGAAGAATACGTGGCCAATAGACAAGGTTGGAGAAAATGCCTCCCAAAACCTTAGGTATATATAGAAATTGGGTGAAAATCCAATTCATTTTCACCCTTCAAGTTTAGAAATTTGAGATTTTTGCTTTGGACCTCCTTGCCACCATGTCTCCAGTTCCACACCTATAGCGTCATGGTTATCGCATTCGGACCTTCAGATGATCTACAGATGCGAGGCCCTGGTATGTTCTCAGAAACCATCCCTTGAATTTTTGTTTTGCATGCTTTTCGATGAATTTATTTCAATTTTTAGTCATGTGTCATTTTATATAAGACCGCATATGCATACGCAATTGACGCATCTACATGCGAAATGTCGCATTTGAAATTTCACATTCTAGGATAGTGTGGGTTTGTTGTAGTTGATCGCATTTTTTTTTTTTTTTCAACACATATGCCATTTTGCACCACATGTGTTGTCTGAAGTAGCACATATAGGATTTAGCAATGCATTTTCATGTTGTATGGCCATTGTTTGGGTCTAATTTCATTTGTACGCATTTGCAAGGTATGTGTAGGATCATGATGGGCCAAAAAGTGGCAATATAATAGGTATGTGGCTGACGACTATTTTTTCCCCATAATTGATGAAATGAAAAGGGTTTTTAAAGGGGATTCTCAGCTTTCCACCAATATAAAATATGCTTTACTTTGAATTTAATAAGTAATTATTATTCATCTTCTATTTGAATTACGACTAAAGTCCTGATTAATAGTCTAATTGAAAAACATCTATAACTTTCAAATAGTATCACATTATTTTAATCCAAAACATGCGTCACATTCTATTCTTCTCATACTATAGGATTAAAAAAATAAAAAATTGAATTTCATGAATTTTTGACCAAGTTAAGGTGGTTAGACATACGAGTTTTTTATATTTTTTAAAATTTGTAATAAAAAAATTCATAATTAATTATTTACTTGGAAAAAAATTACAAAAAAATATGCATCACATTGCAACATAAGTCCTCTACTTATATCTAAAATCTTATAAAAAAAATATGATTATTTTATTGTGGTTAGGGTGGTCAGACAGACACCTACTTATTTTTTTCCTGAAATTTAAGTACTACTACATTGAAATTTCAAATTTTCACCAAATAGACTTTTTTTAAAACAAACCTAGTAGTTTAGAAACTACATTTAATTTGCTATAGATTCTATTCTTACATATTTTTGAAATAATATAGATAACTTATTCAATTTTTTACGTCAAGTTGCCTAGCTCTGATTTTTCTAAATTTTTTGCCACATAAGGGCTTGTTTTTTCCATGATGATCCTGCACATACCCTACATTTTTAAAATGAATTTGCATATTAGGATGATGCATGTGTCTATTTTTAATGCATTTGCAATTTTAAATGACATGTTTTATTTTTACAATGGATTTGTGAATAAAATGACGGATTTGACTAGCATAAAATGTTGAAATTTTGGACTAGTATAGGTTTTTTTATTCTAACATGAGACATGCATTACGCCATTGCAAGTTATATTGGATCTGATATATACTAGGAGTTGAGACTGTTGACCTTCAACTTTCATGATTTCTATGGCACTTGGATCTGCACCATGTGACTTTCATGCCCACTATTCGGGAAAACTAAGGTCTATTGACTGCTCTCTGCAAGCGTTGGCACTCTGAGACATCGTCATTTCATCTTCTGATAGGTGAGGCGACAGTTACATTAGAGGATGTGTATAGGATATTGAGGCTACTGATTAGAGGAGCCAAAGTGATGTATGATATGAAGAGGGAATTTGTGGATATGTGTAGATATTATCCCCATGATGATATTAGACAGTTGGGGATTGACCACTATGAGATTAGATGAAATGTTCTAGTGGACAGATATGGTAGGATAGATTGTTTATTGTGTACATTGATTGGGTGGTAGTTCTTCCTGATCATCATTGTCATGGATTCCCAATAGGATGGGGGGAGATGCTAGTAGGCATGCTTGAGAGATGTGTGGTATATGCTTGGGGCCCTTGTTTTCTAGCCATGTTGTACTTCCATTTGCATGATATTGTCTATAGAGAGGCACGACCCATGAGTTGTGGTACCATGCTCCTGATGGTATGGGTGTGGGAACACATAGCTCTTTTTCATCCACCTGTTACAGCCGAACTACAACAGGGATCACCTTATGCCTTCTGTTACGTGGGGGAAAACACCCAAACTCATACATGAGATACTGGTTACTACAAACATGCCATCGACATGATGTTTCAGTCTATTTGGAGGCCCTACATGGATTTCCCATAGTGGCCGGATGAGGACAGACACTTGAAATTTTGTCGTCAGACTCAGTATAGATTGGTCGGATAGTGTCACATGTGCATATCATTGAGAGGAATTTGTTAGAATGTGTATTGAGATAGTTTACATATGATCGCTGGTGGGCTAGTCACAAGTTAGTGTTGTTTATAGACCTAGACCAGGATGCTCCTGTAGAGAGGCGCAAGACAGGACCGCGGGGTAGACTTGAGAGAGGTAGAGGTTAGGGGGTGGTGGTAGCGGTGATGGTAGAGATGGAGGGGAGATCAGAGGGGTGGTGGTAGGGGGAGACATGGTCATAGGGGACAAGTTCCACATTTTTCACCCATCTACGAGGAGGAGAGGGAGGGAGAAGATGTTCCCATGCTCGGGGTTGACAGAGGTGAGGAGGAGGTTGATATTGAGGTTTGTGGTGAGGAGCATGTAGGAGAGGACATTCCAGAGGAGCATGTAGAGGAAGAGGTGGTGAGGGAGGAGACAAAGATAGATGCTCTTGGTTTACTCATCAACTGCCAAGATGACAATGAGGAGGACGATATGGATGACCAGGAGCGGGAGCTCTAAGACAGGATTCTAGAGGATTGGGAAGATGATGGGAGAGAGTAGCCATGACAAGATGATATAAGTCTTGTTGATCAAGAGGTAGCAGATTTATGGGCCTAGGTAGTGTCTCTCGAGGAGCAGATGAGGGAATTGATGGTAGAGCGAGAATCAGTTGTGATGGAGAGAAAGAGAGCATGTATGGATAGAGATCAGGCCATAGCTTAGAGATAGGAAAATGAGAAGAGGTTCACACAGATTACAACTCTTTGTAGTGGGTCATCGATATCTTTTTCATGAGAGTTGGTTAGATCTGGTGATAGGGAGAGATATTACAGGAACCTATATGAGTAGGAGGTACCTCCTGAGAGACAAGTTCCTAGCTATTCATAGGCACAGGGCAGCAGCTCATGGAGTAGGACACAGAGTAGGACATTGAGTATAGAGGGGGTCGAGGGACCTCATAGATCAAGACCATATGATAGGCCTCCTTCTGCACAAAGATCATAAGGATCCCGCCATCAGTCGTCTTCACATTCTCCACATGGGAGCAGTGGGAGTTCTAGATAGGGACATGTATTGATATTTATTTGAGACATTGTATTTTGATCATAAAGCCTACAGGCTTCATATTTATTGATACATTATGACATTGTGATGTAACTCTTTGAGCAATATATATATATGATTTTGATGGCTTTCCTATGATATGCAATTTTATTTATGATTATGCAGTCTTTTATTTATGCATGTTATTGTTTATCTGATATGCCTATGTTATGGATGATCATATCTACCTTATGATGTGTTTATGCAGCCTATGATGTGATGTTGATTCTATATGATGATGTATGCATTTACTTTTGATGATATCGATTGATGTTATGTATGTAATTTATGATTATGAGATGCACTGTGATGTTTATATATACAATGCTACTACATGTCATGCTATACATTTCATGATGATGGATAAAATGTGATCTATGATGATGAATGCCTATTATGTTATGATTTCCTATATTTTTGTGTTTTTCAAATGTAGGACATATGGATGATTTATAATGTATTATTTTTTACATGATGTTTCTAACATGAATGCATGTGTAGGATGCTTTATATTTTTGTGCATCACAGGACTCTGTCATAATGCAAGAAAGAAGAAATGTTAATGTGAAAAGAAGATGAATAATAAAAGTCATGGTTGTTAGTATTAGCAATCTTTGATGTTTTTCTGAATCATAAAAGGATTTGCATTTTATCATCATTGGGTGATAACTAATACAAATGGAGAAAAACACCATGATATGACATAGATCAAGGTGTGCAAGGTCGTCCACCTACTAACAACAGATAGTCACAGACAAGGATTGTCTTAACTCATACTAAGGGCACAATTGCCCCAGTCTTTTTGTCAAGACAAACCATAGACAACAAACAAATAAAAGGAAGTTCATGAGACGTCATCACTCTAAATCCTTCATGGGAAGTCCTTGAGGAAACTAGTAACATGACTCACAATCCAAAGTTAAAGACAATAGACAAACAACATTCAAAGAAAACAGAATTCCAATACATCGTTGCTTCTCTAAATAATTCATAGGACATCCTTGAGAAAGCTAGTAATAGGATTCCAAATTAAAGCCAAATGAAATGATAAGATAAAAAAGCCATAAATCAAAAATCCAATAATATATTTTCCAAAACTTGATCTATTTGTTTGATTTTTTTTGATTGATAAGATTATTGATTGATAAGACTTGGTTTTAGGAAGGACACATAATGTATAAGACGTTGAGTCTGGTTTCGAGTTTGTGACTATCTATATAATGCATGAAAAAATATTGGTTTCAAAAAGACACGTATCATATAAGATGTTGAGTCTGATTCTATTGACGTCATAACCTGTGTAAGGTCACGTTGATTGTTTCACAATGTCTATATTTAGGAAGGACTCATCCTGAATAAGACCTAGGTTGATTGTTTTGTTGATATCTGTTTTCAGGAAGGACACATCCTATAGCAGACATAATTTCATTTTTTTGGTTTTTTTTTTGGCAATTTGTTTGATTTGACTTGATGAGATTGTTGACTTATTCATATTATTGATGCATGACTTGATATGATGTTTTGATAGCTGACTATGTGTGATGATGAACCCTAAATGACTAACCTAGTGCAGCCTCAGGGGCTCATCGATTGATGGCCTTGCCTACAATATACACACAAAGACCTCATAGTTTGACTAGACTTTGACTGACAAGACTAACTATTAAAAGCTTGAGTTGTATGAAAATATTTGACATTTTTGGTAGTGCATAATGATGAACCCTAATTGATTGACCTAGTGCAGCCTTGAGGGCTCATCGATTGATGGCCTTGCCTACGTTATAAATGCAGAGACCTCATAGTTCGACATGACCAATGACCTTGTCATATAGACAAATGGATTGAATCATGATTTTATATAGAAAAACCTAAAAGGACTGACGTAATGCCTTAGGGGCACATTGGTAGATGGCCTTCCCTACGTCTAATTGCAGAGGCAACATAGTTTGACAAATGACAAAGACTAACAAGTGCGACTGATTCTGACTCTATTTTTGGATTTTTGACATGTTTTGATTTTATTTTTGTCTTTTTGAAGTTTTCTGATGTTATTGTATTATTTTTTAGGACATTTTGTAATTTTTTTGGATTTTTTGATGGTTTTACATCTTCAGAACAACCAATGTAAGAACCAATATGACGTAAGTCAAGTGCTTGCCCCTAGTCAAGTATAAGACCAATTGATTATGAATAGGATAGGATGGGGGATGCTAAGTGCACTCGATGTCAATTGTAACAAATTATGGAAAAGACAACCATTTATCGTGAATGATATGTATAAGTGATGGATGGAAAAGATAGGTGATATGGGGTGGATAAATGATGTTGGGTATGGAACTCTTCATAGAGATGAAAAATTTCTTGGTTTTTGAATGGATGACCATTATCTATGATAATGGATTGAAGAACACCATACCAAAAAATGATATAGTTCAGGATAAACATAGAGATTTGTGTGTCGGTGATGTAGGTCATGGGAATAGCCTCAATCCACTTCATAAAATACTCAGTGGCGGTAATGATGAACTTATAGCTATTGGATGATGTGGGATGTATCTTACCTATGAGGTCGAGTCCCCATTGGGAAAAGGGCCATGGTGATGTTATGGGATGGAGCTCCTATGCTAGTGCATGTATCAAGTCTTTATGTACTTAACACTAGTGGCATTTCTTGACAAAGATATATGAGTCCTTTTCCATGGTAGGCCAATAGTAACCCAGTATCATAATCTTCTTAGCTAAGGTAGGATTACTAGAATGGGATCCACATATACCCTCATGCACCCCACACAAGGTTGCTTATGCTTTTTCAATATCAAGACATCTTAACAAGGTATTTTCTAAGGCACGTCTATAAAGGGTGTCTCTGATGACGGTATACTTGGCTAACATGTGAAGGAATGTCCTACGTTGGTTATTAGAAAGGTCAGGGGTTATGATTTTTGCATGGAGGTAGTCATAGATATCTTTATACCATGGGGAATCGAGACCAACAATATCACACACCATCTCTGAATTTGGGATGTCATAGGCAGGGACCAAAAGTTGTTCTACGAAAAACTCAAACTTATGCACAGTGCTTGGTGTGTGGAGGAGTGAAGCAATAGTAGCCATGGCATCTGCTACCCCATTTAGAACACGAGGTATTTGAAGAATGTCAACCTTGTCAAAGTACTCCTTGAAACTATCTACCATGCATTTTTAGGGAGCAAGCTTTGCATCCTTAGTCTCATAGTCATCATTTACCTGTCAGATTACCAATTGAGAATCACCATAAACCTATAGGGTTTTTATCTTCCATTTGCTTTCCATGAGTAATCCTATCACAAAATCCTCATATTCTACTATGTTGTTGGTACATGGAAAGGAAATCCTAAATGACTTAGGGATAGAATCACCCTAGGGTGTGATAAACAGGATACTAGCCCCTGAGCCATGATTCATATGGGACCCATAAAAGTATAGTTTCCATGTCATGCTTGTTTCAATGGTGAATATAAACTCATCAAGAAAATTTTCCACTAAAAGGTGATATGCTTGTATTAATGCATTGGCCAACTAGTCAACAATGACATGTCCTTTGATAGCTTTTCTCTCTATGTACAAGATATCATACTCACTAAGTATCATTACCCATTTGGCTAGTTGTCCTATTAATCTTTCTCTACTTAAAAGATATTTCAGAGGATCTATCTTCACAAACAACATTGTTTGATGGTTTAGTATATAGTGCCTTAGTTTTTGAGTAGAAAATACTACTACAAGATAAGCACTTACAATGGTACTATAATTAAGCTCATAAGCTACCAAAGTCTGACTAATATAGTATACTACCCTTTCATGACCTTCATCATCTTTATGTGCAAGAAATGATCCTTTTGATGAATGGGTTGTTAAAATATAGAGAATCAGTGGTCATCTCTCAATAGGTGGCATCAAGACTAGTGGTGTGAATAGATAATCCTTAATCAGTTGAAAAGATTCCTGACATTTACCTATCCATACAAATGGTATTACCTTTCTAAGTAAAAAAGGGATGTGTCTTATCTGCTAACTACACTATAAATCTTCCAATGGATTGTAGTCTCCCTTGTAGTGTCCTTAGCTGACTAAGATTATCTAGTGGAGGCATGTCTATGATTACTTTCACTTTGGTTGAATCCACTTTAATGCCTCTTCTAGAAATGATATAACCCAAAAGCTTTCCTGATTTCACTCCAAACACACATTTCTTGGGATTTAGTCTCACTTTATACTCTTCAAGCCTTTGAAATATCTTATCTAGGACCTTTAAATGATTAGCCCTTGTCAATGATTTAACAGTAAGTTCATCGACATAATCCTCCATAAGAGTGTAGAAGGTCATGAAAAATAGTGGTCATGGCACACTAATAGGTTGATCTAACATTTTTGAGTCTGAAGGGCATGACATTCTAGCAATACATTCCCCATGGACATGTGAAAGCTATTTTAGGTTGGTCTTCAGTTGCAATTTTGATCTAATTATATCTTGAAAATCCATCCATAAGGGAAAACATCTCATACTATGTTTCCATGTCTACTATCATGTCAATGTTTGGCAAAGGAAAGTCATCCTTAGGATAGGCTTTATTTATATCTCTAAAATTTGAACAGATGCATATTCCCCTTGTTCGTTTGGTGACTGGTAGAAGATTGGAAATCCAATCTACATAGTTGATTGATCTAATGAAGCCAATGTCTAACATTTTCTTCAGCTCAACCTTGACTAGTAAAGCAATTTGTGGGTGCATTTTCCTCAATTTTAGTTTCACTAATTTTACACCTAGTTTTAAGGGAAAATGATGTAGTACAAGTTTAGGATCCAGCCCAAGCATGTTTGTATATGACTAATAAATATTGATTTGTCCTTGTGTAAAGAAGTTTCGAAATTCTAGCTGCTCTTCTTTTGTCAATGATGTTGCAAAATATACCAGTCAGGGATTCACTTTTGTACCTATGCTAACTTCCACTAATTCTTCAACAAGCAAGGGTGAATTTTCCTATGCAATAGTGAGAATGTTCAAACCTCCATCCTTAGGTTCCTCAGAGAGTTTTTTTCCTTCAGATGCGTCAGTATTTTTTGTTTTTTCATTGTCTAAAGGCGCCTTTCGGTTTTCACCTAGAGACTCATCATTTTTATTTTTGTTATTATTTTTCTTATTTTTGTGATTAGAGAGTTGAATAGAGTCACCAAAGTATGCCATCTAGTCCAATTCAATGGTAAATCTATCCTTGTGATCACCACTAGGTATGCTTTCTACTAGTTTTAGGAACTCAGCAATTACTTTGTTATTCTCAAAAATATTTAAGACGGTTGTGTCTTGTTGGTCCTAATCGATGAGTTGGGGATAAACTAAAGGCATATCATCATCAGAGTTCTCAAAGTTCAACAGGGTCAAGGTAAAAGTTGAGTTGTTCATATTGTCACAAAAGTTTCATACCAAGTCCTATTTTCTCTTTTCCTTAGATCTAGGTGGATTCAAAGGTGGGCCTAATTCCAAGGTTTGGTTATCTAAAATAGATTTTTCAGGCTCCCAAGAGGTAGGATCAAGAGATTCCCAATAGTAATGTTTAAACCATTCCTCTTTTGTCAAATTCTTAGGTGGACAAGAATTCAATGGATTTGGTGAATATTTCAACATTAAGTCAAGCTCTCCAAATAGCTTATCAAGGTCCATAGCTGAGGTGGAGGATAGGGAATCCCACTCATATTCATTTGAGTCAGGGGAATCATAGTAGGGTTGGTCAGATGGTTCATCAGATGTCTCAATATCTTCATAAGCACTTACTTCCTCAAGTAAAGGTGATGTGGTACTAGGAACGCCAATCTGAATCGGTTGAAACCCAAGCTCTAAACCTTTTAGCCACTTTGAAACAATGATTGGTTCAATCCTCCCATCTTGATGTAAGCCTAAGCCACTATATCCATTATATCCTTTGCTCTGCATGATTGTGAAACCCTTTCCATATTGATCTATAGGGATGTGAGCAAGTGAGGGAGGCTCTTCAAGGTCCTCTTTATACAACTAAAAGGTCACATCTTCTATGTATGGCTTCTTTTCTTTATTCTCCCCATTTTGTAAAGGTTGTTGAGGGAGGAATGTGTATGGTGACCACTGATTGTCTCCTATCTGCTATAGGTAAATCATATGTTTTAGGAGGAATCAAATGGCTAACACAATTAGATGTCTTCATGTGATATTCTCCACAACCCTTGTCTTAAATTTCAACCTTAGGAGTAGAAGGTAATGAAGGTGAAGTGGATGGATCGACATAGTGAGATGAATTGGACAATGAAGCTTCTTGGTTTATTGGCACTTGACGTTGGGGTATCTCTCATAGATTGGTGTAATATTGGAATGGATCTGGGTCACCATCTATTGTAATTTTAGTGCCATTGTAGGGAAATTTGAGACATTGATGGTAGGTAGAAGGAACTTCCTTCATAGCGTGAATCCAAGGTCTACCTAGCAGAAGGTTTTATGGAAGGGTGAGATCGAAGACTTGGAATTTTGTCTCCATAACTATGGGGCCAATTATGATAGGAAGTGTTACCACCCCCTTTGATTTTATTCCTCATCATCATAAGCTTTAATGAAAATGCTTTCGGTCTTGTCCACACATGCTTCCGAGAAAACTAATACCTTAATCAATTTTAAAGTGAAAATATTTAACCCTGCTCCTCCATCTACCGAAACTCGTCTAACTTTGGTTTTGTCAACCAAGACTTCAAGATGTAATGGGTCGTTATGATTTGTCTTCTCAATTACATAGTCCTATTCAGAGAATATGGCATGATGATTATTGGTCAACTAGCCCACCATTTCCTCAAAATAATTGACATCAAGATCATTAGGAATAGTTGTGATTTGTAAAGGCTTATCTAAAATGGATCAATATTTAGGGGAGATACACAACAGTTCCAAGATAGAAATTTGGGTTGGGGTCTTCCCCAATTGATCAAGTAAGTTATACTACGGCTTGGAAGTTTGCAGTGTCTAATGTGATAGAGGGCCTAGGATGGTGATCTTGGTCCGACGATTGTTAACAACACACTCGATAGTTTTATTTATGGAAATGGTATTGACCTACTCAACAGCGGCCCGAAGGTGATTAATTATTTTACCACTATAATCATGCTTAACATTAGCATAGTTGGTCAAAGTATTGGTCTTGTTACTTGAACTAGGGGTTTTTCCTTTCCCATGGTCATGTAATGGATCCTAAAAGACCTTGTGATCAGTGTTTGAAGATGTAAGTTTTTTCCCACTGACTTCAATAGTTCTATTGTTGATGAAGTCTTGTATGATGTTTTTCAGTTGATGAAAATTTTGTAGGCTATGTCCTTTGGTTTGATGGAAATCACAAAAGGAATTATCATCCCACCAAGATGGTTTGAATTTCCCTAGATCGTATTGTCTTGGCCCTTGAAGCTATATGAGATTGTGTTGTAGCAGTTGTTTGAAGACTAACTCGATGGGTTCCCCGAGGGGAGTGAACTCATGTTTTGGAAATCTTCTCTGTTGTTGTGGTTGTTGGGTGTTTTGGGTAGTTTTGGGGGTTTGGTTGATGGCATTGAGTTTGTTAGTAAAGGGTTTATTTCCTCTAAGTGTGATGATTGGTCATACTTGTAAAGTTTTAGCATCAACTACCCCATCATTGGTAACATTTTTATTCCAAGACCAAAACTTGTTTATGTCATTGGGTGTATTTTTCACATTTGGATTTTTGTTGGATGTTTGTGTCTTAAGTTCTCCTTTGTCAATGAGAATTTTTTCTATTATGATCCCCTTTTCCACTAGTTCTGTAAAGGATGTGAAACAATGTACCCTCAAGTCACTTCTCAATTTTGGGTTGAGGTTTTCTTGGAACATAGTGACATTCTATTTCTCAAGTATCTCGATAGGACATTGATTGGCTATAGTTCTCCACCTCTGGAAGAAGGCAATAAAATTTTCTCCTTCATCTTGTGTAGTATGACACAAGGTTGCTATGTTGATCTCATGGTCTATGTTAAAGGAGAATTGTTCAATGAATTTCTTAGCCAGTTTGCCCCATGATTTTATGTCATAGTCAAGACTTGAAAACCATTCTAGTGCAATTCCAACAAGACTTCTCAAAAAAATTCTCATAAGATAGGTGGGGTCGTAGGCGACATATATGCACATCATAGAAAATTCCCTTATGTGTTCGACTAGATTTCGCTTTCCATTGTAGTTGGGAAAATTTGGTATGACATACCCATGAGGGAAAGGTTTCATGTACAATGATTTATCGAAGGGAAATGGAAATAAATCCTTTGCTGAAAAGGTTTTCTTGGTTGAAACTTCCATGTTATCCATTTGTGTTTGAAGTGCATGCATTTGTGTTTGCAGGACGTCAACTTGAGTTAATGATGTGTTGGTTGGATTATTTGGGTCTATGTACGTGTTTTGAAATCCAATGTTTTGTGATGGGTTTTGGTTAAATGTTAGTATGCAAAGTGGATTTTGATTTGGAATGTTAGTGAATGGGTTTTGATTCGGAATCTCTAAGAATGGATTTTGATTTGGGTTTTGTGTAAATGGATTTTGATTCAGAGTTTGTGAAAATGGATTTTAACTCAAAATCTATGAAAATGGATTTTGACTTAGAATTTGTGAAGTGATGGGTCAATTTCCATAATGGAAAGAGGGTATGCCTCCTATTTATGGAACCCCAATTTGTGGTATAGTACTAGCGACATTAACACTAGGTATAACTGCTATATGTGGAATAGTGCTAGTGACATTGACACTTGGTATAGGAGTTGATGTTCTATATTTTGTGTTCCCAACAAGAGGACCGAAAGGATTGGATGATGATGCAACTATGGTGAAATTTAGCCCATGTGTTGAGGTAGGCATACCAAATGGAGATGTGTGTATCGTTGAGGCACTCTATGTACATCCTCCAAATGGTATAGCAGTAGTCACTTGAGGTATAGTAGCACTAGTGTTAGTGGTGTTTGTTCCTTGGCTAGATGTAGTTTGTAGGGTATGAATATCAAAACTAGGAGGTAGTTTGGCACCTTCTGCTAGTAATTTGGCTAAGTATCATTGAGGAAAATTTGCTAGATAGTCATCTAAAAAGGAAGCAAACTCGGGGTCCTATGCAGTAGCATCTATATCTTCCACTATAACACGTCCTTGTGTGTCTCTAGTAACAAGTTTCTCTAACAAAATATTGTGAGGTCTAGATGAAGATGTCCCTAAAAAGGGATTTGAGAATGGATTGATGAATTCATTTGGATCAATCATCTTCTCTCTTTCTTTCCTTTTCAATATTGTTTCAACCATGTCATGTAAGCTCAAAGTGCAAGTGATGCAAAAGCTAAGTCTATGGATGATTATGAGTCTAATCTATGTTTTTAGGATTTTTTGAATATAAAGGATGAATGTATGCAGCTATTTTATTTTTTTTGGTATTTTCTCTACAAATAAGGTATGTCTAAAAAGATGCTATTTTAGGATGGAAATGTCTAAATATGCAAAGGTCTAAGTGATCAATTTGGAAGATTCTAAAAGAGGTTATCTATCAGCTAAAGATTAACCCAAGTTTCAATTTTAGTTTTGACAAGGAACCTTCATAGGACTAGGACCAAAAGATAAGGTGAACTCCCAAACTAGACTAATGAGCTAGAAGGATTCACATGTAGGACAAAAGATATGATGACTAGGTTCAATGACAACATTTGTTGAATCAAGGGTTTATCCAAAGTGTGAAAGGTTCCTATCCTAAAATCTACAAAAGATGATCTCTCTAAAGGAAATAAAGACCTCTAAGATGAAAGTAAGATTTATGACTAGGGTACCTATCGATATGACTAAATGATTCCTAAAGAATGTAATCATGCAAGTTTTGAGAATTTTTTTTGTTTTTTGTCCAAGAATCCATGTAAAAGGATAAGTCAGATACTAGTTTGACTATTTTTTCTTGTTCTATGATAGTAAATTATCGTGTTTCTAATACTCATGTAGATGCATTGCAAAATTTAATAGTTGCAGTTTTCTTTCTTAATTGCAATTTTTTGGTAAATTTAGTTTCAGGTATCAGACACATGCAGTTTTCTTTATAGTAGATGTGACTTAGGACTGATCAGATGTAGTTTTCAAGAATCTAACTGTGTTCTAGTAAAATTAGGTTGGTTCTATGATAGGGAATATGCATCATTCTAGACTATAGATGTGGCTCACCTACTCAGATGCATCACATAATGTAACAATTGTGGGTTTTCCAGTAACAAAGGTAATTATAGATGTGACTAAGATATCATATACAGTTTTTCACTAAGCAGATGCAAGCTATGCTAGTAGATACGACTCAAGATTAAACAGATGCGACTCAGATTTGGGGACATGCAAATTTGGACTAGGTTTTTGACAGATGTGACAAACTCTATAACAGATGTGACTCTAAGTACAAATGCGAGTTAATGACAAGAAGATGCAACTTAGTTTTTGATAAATAACATATTGGACTTAGTTTTGACAGGTGCGATAGACTGGTAAAATGATGCAATTATGCCTAACAAATGTGTTTTTCTAGTGAAAAATTGTGACTCTGTTGATAGTTGCAGTTTTTGATGAACTATTGTAGTTTTCTAGTGAATTTTAGTGGAAACTGACTCTATTTCATGATCAAGTTTTGAAAAATAAAGACAATTTATTTCTAGGTTAACGATCATGAACCAGTGTATTTCGAGAAAACAAGTACAATCCTAAGGCTGTGAAAGACAATACTTGCTGAGTTCTCACTTGGGTTTCCCCAACTATGCTTATTCAAAGTGGATGACTAGTAGCTTGACCCCACTAGCTCCCCTCCATGGCTCAACACTTCATTCATGGCAGCCAAGCTACAGTACCCATGAAACTCCCATGGCATACTTCTCATCTCTACTATGAACCATAAGAACATGAGACAACTTCATAGGTCCAACCTGTTGCACTAGCAAATAGAAGGTTTTTGGCTTACTAGAAACAATGGTGTTTAGTATGGGCATTTCGTTCATGGGGTATCATCCATGTGGCAAGAGACCATTATTTCCCTTCTAGTGGAAACAGTACTCGTGATACTTGAGTTTTCCTCAAGTACCCACTTTTATATACCGGCTGGAAGTCGCTCAAGTTTAGCATGTTACCAGTCTGAGTCATCTTGGGGTGAGTACTTTTTCCCACCAAGATAGGCCCAATTTCTAGATTCAATAACATGTTCTCTTGCACCCAAGATCCCATGAATGCGCAAGTGGAGAGGATACTTCTATATACTGAATCATGGGGTAATAATAGAGTGTGCTTTCACACCAAACATAGTAGACAGTAGTAAATTTTAAACCCAAATGACAATTTTCTGATCTACTAGATAGTTTGTTTCAAAATAGTCTTCAACACATCCTATAAAATAATTCATCAGTAGTTTAAAATTTATCTTCAGTGATCGTCCTGCAAGAGGGGTTTCAAAAACTTGTCTTCTATGCTACATCCTGTAAACACTATGTTAACTCCTTAAAAAACACACTACAAACCAAAAATTAGCTAAAATAAAAACACAATGAAAAACTATAAGTTGGAAATTGAACCCAAAAATTTCACCAGTCAGATGCATCGTTCAGAGCAACAGATGCGTTACAAATTTTTCACTAGTCAACTGCATCACAAAGAGCCATAGATGCATTGAATTTTTTCATATGTAGTTCGTAATATCAGTTGCGTTGTTTTGTCTATTAGATGCGTCGAGCCATGTGATACCTACAAAAATTGAATAAAACGTCTACATATTTGTGAAGAACGTGTCTTCACATCAGGTTCACCAAATGTAACATCATGAAAACAATGAAAGATTAAAGAAAAAACAATGCAGTTAAACTCTAATGTAATCTAAAGCTAAACAACAATTCACAAAGGAAATTATAAACATAAACATAGAGCTATCTCACCTAGTATCTACATCCTTCCATGAATTACCTTGATTGTCCTTATCCATTTCGCCATGATGGTATTCTTGCCCTAAGATTTTTAGTGTGTGTGCAAGTATAGCCCTTATGTATGTGATTATAGAAAAATATCAAAGATTAAGAAGCACTTCAAAAGTCATACAATTTCAAGAGAGGTAACAATGATGAAGGTCAAGTCAATTTATAGAAGATTTATTGTTCAAATGATAGGCTAAGATAGAAAGATAGAAAGATGATTCAGATTAAAGGATTCAACATGCATTAAGATAAGTGCTAGTACAGACATGAGTGATAAAACCTAAGAATAGAGATCAAGATTAAATAATGATTTAATCTCTAGTTGGAAGTATTAAAAAATTAGAAGAATAATGTTTGCATGAAAAGGATAAAGATAGAATATAACATAAACAATTTGTTTGAATGCACGCATAAGTTAATTAATTAAATAAAGATATTTAATTAAGAAAATTTGTATATGCATAAGATTCTTAACTAGATAACTGACTAGTTATGACAAAGAGTTTATTCGTGAAAGACACCCAGACATTAAATCAAGAGATAAGTGACTGATTTAAATAGATCTCAAGTGACATGGAAATGAATAGTTAGAAAACTTAAACAATTATTTAATTATAGAGGAATATGTTCAAAATGGACTTTTATGAATTAAATGATTATTTCATTCAAGATTCGGCATTTAGGGATTAGTTAAATAAATAAGATTTATTTAATTGAATAAAGAAAAGGTTAAATGAATAATTAAATAACTAAAGTATTTATTTAATTATAGTCGAAAATATGATAAAGATAAATTAAATAAGAATTTATTTAATTTAAGAAAGAGGATAAGGTTAATTAGTGACGTAAATAAATAAAGAACATTTATTTAATTAATCAGGATTTGAATAAAGACAATATGAATTAATTAAATAATTAAGTTTATTTAATTAGTAAAATAATAAATGTTGAATGAATTAATTAAATAATTAAAATTTATTTAATTAATAGATGAGAAAGGACTTTTAGAAAGTAATTAAATAATTAACACTATTTAATCACGACCATGGAAATATGAATTATGAAGAAATTGAAGTCACGGGCTTAGACCAAATTTTAGTGTCTACAATTGTAATTTTGTAGGTAGTGAGCCTTTGTTTCTGGATAGTGAGTCCTAGTGTAGACACGTGAAATTGACATCATGCATTTAATTAGTTCATATTCATCCATCAATTAAATAAATGAAGTTTAATTTATTTAATCTCTAAGGATCATCCATCTAAAATTAAATAAATTAACTTTATTTAATTTGATCCTATCATTATCCCCCTTAGCTAAATAATTCAAATATCTATTTAACTAAATCTTTATCACCTTTCATCTCCCTTTGATTTGATTTAAATCCCTAAATCTAAGTCAAATGGGTCAAAAACATCTAACATCATCTTAATTAATCTAATCCATGATTAAATGCTAATCCTAATCACTTGTATTCTCTAGATTTTTCCACTTATGAGGCCTTACATGTCTCTTACATGTCTCTTGCACAAGGTTAAACTCAACATTTAACTCTCATTTTCAAATTTGAATCTCCCCCTCTTTGGCACATTGGCCAAAATGTGCTCATTCCTCAACCTATCACAAGTTGACAAGTGGCTTCATCTCATTGGTCCAATCATTATCCCATATTGCTCTATTTTGAGCTCTCTTCCAATTTGAAAATCTATAAATGAAAGCTTCATTCTTCATCAAATCATCCACAAAGCTAATGCAAAGTCACTCTCTTCAATTGAGAACTGATTTTACCCACCTCATATCATCCTCATAAGCACTTTTATATCATTTTCATCATGAAGCTTAGCAAAGGATTGGGAAAGGGCTTCTTTTCATAGAAGCACCAATCCACTATGAGATATGATTTACTTCATGTTTTATTGTATGCTTTCAATTAGTTTATCTAATCCTTTGTTGTTTTGATTGCAGCATGAAGCATGTTAATTTATTTCATAGGGATGTTGATTATTGGCTCTGTTTTAAAATACTAATCATGCTTTGTGTGTTAGGATTTTAACCAAAATGAAGATTTTCACATCTACTCCTAGCACTGAGCTAGCCATCTTTGTAATATTCTATAACCAGATATATAATATTGTGAACTAACACTCACCATGTTTTTTCCCATTTGGGTTTTCCATGTAAAAATTTTGGTGTTCTTGTATTCTCTAATCTTATGTTTTGTTTATGATTTTTTTTATTTCTTCTATTGTTTGCATTGGAATAATTCGATGGTGTCTGATCAGAAAATTTAAGAAGATGCTAATTCACCCCCCCTCTCAGTATCTTAGATCTTTAACAATAATATCCCATAAAACATAACCCTTGACATCTGAGATCAATTTCACAGAGACAAAATCCCTTATCAGATAGGATCCCTTTGCATCAATCAAAATAGTGACAAGGTTTAACATCTCAGGGTACGAGCAAAACCTTACCTCAAGAGCTACAAAAATAATAATAGGATATGGCTAAAAATTCAAAGGATGTTATAGAAACACCGCCACAAGAGATGATTCACAACAAAGGGGCTTTACTCAATACATGAAAGGTCACACCTTAGGGAATGTCACACATGACATCACCACCAAGAGAGGAAAAGTCATGGAATAGAAGAATCATACCTTGGGGAGTACTAGCCATAGAATTACTACCAAGAGAAACATCATATGCTAAGAAAGGTCACACACCATTAGAGCATATCAAGCCTAATATCACCACCAAAGAGACACTTACATAGATCAAGAAGGCCACACTTTGATTAAAAAGGTCATACTTCCAAGGATATGCATACTATCATCACTAAGAAGGGACTATTCATATGCAAGCAATGAGTAGGGAACTATATTCCCTCCCCTTAAAATGTTAGTGTACTTGCTACACTAAGTTTTTAAGGAGAAATCAAGGGATCCCTTGGTAGAAGGAATATACCTACACAAGGCTACCTAACCCATTGCCCCCCAAGTGTAGGGAAAAATATGAGACTTGATTGGTTATGATATGTTTTCCCTTGCAAGATGAAATATGATTGCATAAATCCTAGTTTATACCCTCGTGGATGGTAGTAACATGTTATACTAGAACTACCACATGGTAAGGAGCAGAAAATAATGCTATTGATTAGGTGAAGATATTTTTGATGTTTTTATTATTTTTGAAGGACAATAGACAAGACCTTTTCTTGTTTCTTGTGTGCTAGGCTCTATGAGGACATAAACACCTTGTTCTTGGAAAACACATCATTTTCCATTATAGCAAAGTTGTTTTAAAAGTTCATAACCTCATCCTTCCATTGCTTTTGAAGAAGGTGGATTTTCATGATCATCTTAATCATAAGTGGATATTTAATTTGTGTTTTCTTCTTTTCTATAAGTTGTAGATTCAAATGATTTAAATGGCTCAATAATATATTATATTGATATCATTGCAGATTCTTTCTCATTTCCTAATTTTGATTATGTAATATTGTATTCTCCCATGAATATAGGTATAAAATATAATGATTCCCAATCATCAACTAACAACTTTGTCATAATTCTAGAAGGAATTGATCTTTGTCCTCAATTTGTAAAGGTTCCACTTTTGTATTTGGTTTCAATGTACTAAGGGGATTTGTCATACCTATTCCATTTTGTAAACTATTTTCAGATTTTGGATTAGATTTTATTGTGTAGAAATTATTGTTGTATATGTACTTTATTAAGCAATGAATTGTTGAAGGAACTCCTTTCATCTCATGAATCCATGGCCTACCCAAGAGACACAACATCACAACAGGAAATTAGCACTAGATTCTGCATTAGATTTTAGTGTATTTTGAGTACATGAATTGAACAATTTGGCTGGCACTAAACTCGGCGCAAACAAGCATGGTCAACTCGGCACCATATTTTTTGCTGACTTTGTCGCTGGATTTGGCGTCAGATTTAGTGCCAATTTTAGCACCAGAAAATTAGAGCACCTCCGTTACACCCAAAATAGCATTGGGAAGTAATGATAAAATTGCACTAAAATTGGTACCCAATTTGGCTTTCGGTTTTGCTTCCATGTCTACTCCCATTTTTGCTTCTAGTTTTGCTTCCAATTTTATGTCCAATTTTACTTCCAGTTTTTCCTCTAGGTTTGCTTCCAATTTTGCTTCCAAGTTTTCTTCTAGTTTTGCTTCTAGTTTTACTTCCAGTTTTCCTTCCAGTTTTGCTTCTAGTTTTGCTTTCAGTTTTTCTTCCAAGTTTGTTTCTAGTTTTGCTTCTAATTTTGCTTCTAGTTTTTCTTCTGGTTTTTCTTCCAAGTTTGCTTCTAGTTTTTCTTCCATTTTTTCTTTTAATTTTTCTTCTAGGTTTGCTTCTAGTTTTGCTTTTGGTTTTGCTTCTAGTTGTGCTTCCAGGTTTGCTTCGAGGTTTGCTTCTAATTTTGCTTCCGATTTTTCTTCCGGTTTTGCTTCTAGTTTTGCTTCCAGTTTTTCTTTGAGGTTTGCTTTGAGGTTTGCTTCCAGTTTTGCTTCCAAGATTGCTTCTGGTTTACTTCTAGTTTGGCTTCCATTGTTGCCTCCTTTTTTGCTTCTAAAAATGCTTCTTGTTTTTCTTACATTTATGTAATTTAATATGTTTTATTTCAATTTAATTAGTTAAATATATCGTGCCTCTTAAATAACTCATGATTATAGAGTAAGTAATTTAATTATTTAACTCATATGATTAAATAACAATATAATTATTATAACATGATCATCATCTATAATTAAAACAAGTGAGTCAAATATCTATAATTTAATTGAATTTGACAACATCCATCCTAGCAGTAAATTAAAATCATCATACTTAATAAATATTCATCCAAAAATCATCAACCACTTTTAATACATATAAATTGACAATTCAATACTAATAAGATCATCATCATATATAACTAGAACAAGTGAAAGTAAAATATGCTATTACATCAAAAACATGTCAAAATGATACATGTCCAACAGTCAACATAAGTGAAAATGATACATGTACAAATGATATAAATAAAATTGATAAATTATGTAACTCAAATTGATACAAGTCAAGATGATACATGTCAAAATGATATAATGAAAATGATACATGTCAATATGATACAACTCAACAATATAATATTGTAGGCCATGAAAATGATACATATGATAGTAACCATGAAAAGAGTCATCATAACAATATATTAGCAATGATCCATGATGTAGTGTATATGATCATGAATGTCACGAGTTACTATCACCAACTGTCTCATCATCATCATCACCATCATGATCATCATCATCATCGTCATCATCGTCATCATCATTGTCATCGACCTTGGTGTCTTTTGTATTAGCATCATCATCCTCCTCTATCATGTGATTTATACCAGAAAAATGAATATTTTGTGGATCTATATCATGTTTAGGATCATCTTGATCTTTTGAAAGACCCGTGTTATGCAAAAAAAAAAAATTAAAATGAAAATTTATTATTTATTTCATGCAATAATTTATTTTTCTATTATATATTTAATATTACAACATATGAGATGAAACCATAATCATATTACATCATATCAAAGTGCACATACCATAATAAAATTACAACAAAGTTACAACTAATACTGGTGAGTCAGGAGAAACTTCAACTTTCAAAAACAAAGCCAATTAGGCTAGAAGACTTGTGGATCAGGCCAACATTTGGTGGAAGAGGAAGAAAGATGAATGGAACTCTAGAGGCGCACCATAATGGATTTCAATATTCAACCATGAGAGAAGAATAGAGAGAAAATATCATGTATCAAAACATTAAGCATGCATTCTTCCAACCAGCAGAGAAGGAGATGATTACTTTGCTTCATTTTCATTTGCATAACCATATCACAGCGTAGGAACCAAGAAGACCAATGATGTTCAATTTTATGTGGAGGTAATGGATGTGGTCCAAAATTTAGGAGGGGTAAGAAGGTCAATGTATGATCTTGATGAAATTGAGGAAGAACAATAAGAGAGGGACAAGAAAAATAAAATCAATACAGATATTCAAGGATTTTTCAAGTGAGTAAGAGAGCTATAGGAGCAGCCTCATCTCAAATATTTTGAACTAGAGTTTGATATACCATTTAGAGAGCTTGGTTTTCATGGAGTTCCTTTCAAATCCTTTGCTTTTATTGTTCCTATGGTAAATTGTTTGGTAGAGTTGGTGGAATTACCATTCTTAGTAATCACTATTAGTCAGATTGAGATTGTTAACCTTGAGAGAGTAGGACTTGGGAAAAAGGAATTTGATATGGCTATTGTTTTCAAAGAATTCAAGTGGGATGTACTCCACATTGAATCCATTCCTTAATATTCACTTGATAGCATCAAGGAATGTCTAAACCCCATGGATATAAAGTATTATGAAAGTAGAATGAACTTGAAATGGCAGCCAATTTTGAAGAGTATTACTGATGATTCAGATAAATTTATTGAAGATAGTGGTTGGGAATTTTTGAATATGGAAGCTAGTGATTTTGATTCTGATAATTCAAAATATATAGATCAAGGATATGAACCCTTTGATGTAGAAGAGGAATCATAATCATATTTCATGTAGCCACCATCAAGAGTGTCACAAGCCAACAAGATGGAGGCAATTCTTATATAAGGATAATTTTCAATGTTGCAGGTACCGGCTTTAATGCCAACTACAATGGCAACATTGAAATTCCCTAATAGTATTTATGATAAGGAAATTTCCTTTAGATGCAAGGACTCAAAGCACATCAACCATGTGGTACAAATGATTAAATCCTAGAGATGATATGTAGCAATGAAAGAGTCTAAAAAGGTAGAGAGAGCTACATTGGTGACTCAAGAGAAACTTCATTTAAAAAAAAAAAAACCAATTAGGCTAGCAAACATGTGGATCAGGCCAACATTTGGTGGAAGAGGATGAAAGATGATTGAAACTTTGGAGGCCCACCATAATGGATTTCGGTATTCAACCATGAGAGCAAAAGAGAGAGTTGATATCATGTATCAAAACATTAACCATGCATTCTTCCAGCCATTGGAGAAGGAGATGATTACTTTGCTTCATTTTCATTTGTATAACCATATCATGGTGTGGGAATGAAGGAGACCAAGGATGTCTAGTTTTATGTGGAGCTAATAGATGTGGTCCAAACTTTAGGAGGGGAGATCCTGATGTTTACCAAGAGGCATAAAGTTAGATGAATTAAGTTCACCTACATGTCTACCAAAGTTTACTTCCAATTTTTATGACTATTTTTCTTGACTATCATATTTTACTTACAAATTTGAAATTTCTTGAGTCATTTTAATGAGGATATATTCATCCAATGTGTAAGCACATTTTTTTTGTATCACAAGCATCTGTGCATTGCAAGAATTTTGATTATATATGGTCTATAGCTATGTCGGCTCACTTATTGGATCTTCTATTTCAATGTTTTCTATGGCCTTCTCTATTTGAAGTAGCACCTGACAATCCTACCTCCTTTCCTTAGTTGAGAAGTGGACTTGAATTTGGAAATACTATGCTTTAAAACTAGCTATGGTTTAAGGAAAGCTATTCTAGCTTTGTTGTTGACACCCTCAATCTTCAACAAGGACTTAGATGCATGGACTGAAATGCAAGCTTTCAAACTTAGATTTGAATGTGCATAATTTGATTGTTATGGTTTTCATAGGTAGTTTTCTTTACATGACTATTCTGGATTGTCAATACGTGTAATAGTGACTGCATCATTATCAAGTTTGGCTACCCTTATTCAAAATGCCTTGGCCTTTGCACTCGATACAAAGTTGTGCATTGTTATTCCATATTTGTAACATGTAGGACATTTAAGGGGTACAACATATAGAAATTCAGTACTATCATCCAAGGAAAACTTACAGATGGTGTATCAAGAACAACATAAAAAAAAATTATTAGGATTAATGCTTTCTTCCCCCACGCTGCTAATATTTTCCCCAAAAAATGTTTTTTTTAATTATTTCAACGCATCTCAAAATTTAATGTATTGATTAACATTTGTTACGCATTTCAGTTGTTTATGAAAATGATGCATATATGTTAACTCGATCAATGTTGTTACTTCATTAGTTTGACTTCTATGAGAACCAACCATTAGGCCATTGTGTGTGGGAGCACATTTTTGTTTTTAGTTAGCTTTCTTGGATAGCTCTACTGGGTGTTGAGGACATTCCATTTATCTTTTGAATATTAAGAAGTCAGAGTTTCAAGGATTTTTCAAGCGAGTAAGAGAGCTATGGGAGAAGCCTAGTCTAAAATATTTTGAATTAGAGTTTGATATACCATTTAGAGAGCTTGGATTTCATGGATTTTGTTTCAAACCATCTGCATTTATTGTTCCTATAGTAAACTGTTTGGTGGAGTTGATGGAATTACCTTCCTTAGTAATCGCTATTAGTGATATTGAGAATTGTTAACCTTGAGAGGGTAGGACTTGGGAAAAAGGCATTTGATATGGCTATTGTTTTCAAATACTTCAAGCAGGATGTACTCTGCATGTATGCCTTTCCTCAATCTCCACTTGATGGCATCAAGGAATGGTTGAACTCCATGGATACAAAGTATTATGAAAGTAGAATGAACTTGAACTAGCGGCTAATTTTGAAGACTATTATTGATGATCCAAATAAATTTATTGAAGATGGTAGTTGGGAATTTTTGAATATGGAAGCTAGTAATTTTGATTCTGATAATTCAGAAGAGTCAGATCAAGGATATGAACCCTCTGATGTAGAAGAGGAATCAGAGTCAAATGAGGAAGGTTCAAAAGATGAATCTATTGTAGAGTCAAAGGAGCACGAAAAAGAAGAAAAATATTTTGAAATGGAGGAAGGTAAATCATGGGATGAATTAGAAGTTTAAGCTAGAAATGTAGATAAGGAAAAAGGAGATGAGTCTGACAATGAAGAGGAAAGGCGACAACGAAAGGTAAAAGCAATAGGGAAGTCTCAGGCACCTGGTATGAGAGATTCAAGAGGAATTTATGCCAAGAGGCATATAGTCAGATGAATTGAGTTCATATATATCCTTCTACTATTTATTCATGCACATAAATGGTCATCTTGTAATCATAATATTTGAGCTCTATTTACTCATCCTACGCATAAATAAACAACTCAACACAAGAGATGCAAATTGACATATTAACACAACAATATCCAACTAAATTATTCAAACTCAACTATTGATACCTCGTTCTCCATCCAAATTACAAAATCGTTCCACTTTTTGTTTTGTAACATATTCTTTTCAAATTGATTTGGATGGTAGCCATATTTATCCTCCTGTCAAAACATGGCACATGGACTAGTTAAACTAATTAATATGCAATCATTTACTTTTTCCAAGGAAATAAAAAATATATATCATTTAACATATTAAATATACTTACAAATGTATAGATCAAGGTTTGTAAGCCTTTCTGGCCACTGCAAAGCATGGCACGAATTTTCTCAAGCCTAGCCTTGGAGGCTTTGTCTTGAAACATATATTAGTTCAATTTAACTATGCACAAATAAAATTTAAATATCGTTTAATAAATTTGATATAATCTTATGAGAAAATTCAAATACCTGTGTACTCTCCTCATCAGACTTCCTTCGTGCATCAAACTTCTCATATGCTTTTACAAGCTCTTTCCATACTTTCACACTTACATCAATTGGGCTTCTTTTCTGCCTTAGTTTGGGAGGGATTTATTTTATCTTGTTCAGTTGCACCAAAATCTCCTGCAGTTTTGAGACATTCATAGCTTTATCTTCTTTACAAACCAACTTGTGCCAAAATCAATCTTCATGTCATGGATAACTAATTTTTTCAGATGCATGGGTATCTGTGAGAATGGAAAATGTAGATGGTATTTGAACCGTTGAAGGCATGATTCCTTCAACCTATTCACAAATGTTTTCCCAGCATCCGTCATTCGGACTTCCCCTAAAACCACCTCATATTCTATCTTCATATTGTAGCTACCAATGTAAGATTGATAACATGACATGGTGGAAGAATTTTATGTCCCAGGAGTAGTTGGGACATTAGAAGTCTTTGCTCCATGTTCCACATTCTTAGAGTTAACTGTCACTTATTTCCTCGTGGATCTTTTTTTGGATCCAAGACTGGTTGGGGAATCAATTGATTCCTTTTGACACACTTGATTTGTTTGCAATGTTTGTATCTAGCAAGCGTTGTCCAGTCCACACTAACCAATTTTTTCACTGCCTCTACCCCCAATATGGAAGCCAATTTCTCTTTATCTTTGTCAGTCTCATGTCCCTATATATATATTTAAATTATATTTCTTCTTTTAAATTTAGGAATAAAAAACTAAAAAGTAAAAATCAAAGAAACAATGGAAACATTTACAAATCTATAAATTGACAATGAATTACCTCATTGTGGCCAGAGTCTACTGACAATGCTTCCTTCCTTCTATTGCTTGATATTTTGAGGTGACCTAGGGAAAATTATTTTCATCTAGTCTGTGGAGACAAATAAAGTACACAATATCAGGTATGAAAGTTTTCATCTAGTTTGTGGTACAAAAGTTTTGTTTTGTGGGAAAATATGTTCATTGGGTTTGCTTAGTGTTGATAACCTAGGGAAAATGTGTTCACTAGATTTGCTTAGTGTTGATAACCTTATCATGAAAAATCTTTCATAATGTAATCTTGCAAGAATTTTTCATGGCATCGATGACTATGGTGCAACTGGGAAAACCCAAGCAGTTTTTGCATTTATTTTCAGCATTTGCTCAGCAATGACCAAACCAATTCCTAGATTTTTGAAGCAATTCACTATTTCCTTGATACCCAGGTTAGGGAAAGAATACAAAGGCATCCTGGCTTTGTTCTATAATATTTTGAGCCAAAGCTCAAATGGGTAGGGTAAAATTTTTTGTTTCTTTCTCAAAGTTTTTACAATTTATAATGATGGGACAATTTAGAGGTTGCTTGGATAGGTTAGGCCACAAACCAGTAAACAATCATGAATTAAAAGCAATACAAAGAGTAGTAAACAATCATGAATTCAACCAAGAAACAAAAATTGTAACCTTACCTATGGTGTTGCAAACTAAATTGAATTTCTCATCAGTTGTTGGTAGCACCCTGCTCTCTTCCTTCACGTGGCGTTTTTCCCTTTTTTGTCGTCTTATTTCTTCCTTCATGTGGGAAATTTTTTAATTTCGATTTTGATTTAGTAGTCAATGCTTTAGTTGGCATTAGTTAACACCAACTTTAGTGCTGAATTTTGGCCATTAATGTAATATATTTGGGGCACCTAAGGTGGCGCCAAGTGCGCCTAATTGGGCACCTATCATTATTGTATAATGACTATTTTCATTGTTGTGTATCACAAGATCTAGAGTGTTGGAAATAATTTCAACTCCTACCTTTTATTTGTGACCACCACTGTCCCATGGCTCCTTCATCAGCTTGGTGTGGTAGAGTAGTTTTCACCGCGGTCCCGCAAGGTGCTTCATCCTTCTCGGTGGTAGTGCGGTGAAAGCTTTTGTGGCAGCACACGATTCTTCCTTCTATTCCTAGCGGTGTTGTGATGACTCCCACAAGTCTTCTACCATTGGCGTGTGGTAGTGCGGTGACCACCGCTATTCCATGGCTCCTTCATTAGCTTGGTGCGGTAGAGCAGTTTTTATTGTGGTCCCACAAGTTGCTTCTTCCTTCTCGATGGTAGTGCGGTGAAAGCTTCTATGGAAAAAAAATTATTCACAGAGGAGGCCATGGAGAGAGGACATGGACGATTTAGAAATACTAAATCGCTAAGAGGAAAGTGGGTGGAAATAGATGAGACAATGAAAGGTGATTATGAATTCAAAAATGCTACAACATAGAGGAGATATCAATATGTAAAATATATGACTAAAGTGAGGTTTTGTGTTGGATAGCATACTTGTTGAAATGATATAATTGGTGTACTAAACATTATTTACTATGTTGTGTATTATAGGGGCGAGACAAGGCCATGGCAACAAATCGTGTCATATCAAATTAGGTACTCAAATTTTGACTTAACTTAGGAAAAAATGATATGATGGAATTTTGTGATACACCCATCTTTTTTCATAGTATTATTGAAATTTATAATGTATTATTCAATCTTGACATAAATTAATGCATGTTGTTGATTATTTTAAATGGAGATTGGAGAAAATGCAGAGCCTGATTGTTTAACTAATGAAAGAAGAAGATATGTACATGGGCATGGACCTAAATCTATTAAATCACGTAGAAGACAGTGGGTGGAAGAGGATATGACAATGGATACTATAGACACAACAAATGATTGCACTGAAGAAGAGGTAGGTCAGGACTATAGTACATGGAATGAATACTTTGAGAAAATTGTTGTTTGTGGATGTTATGTATGTTGTGGAAAGAAACAATTCAAATGAGCGATTGTACAAAGACATTACATATATGATGAGATTCTAGTCGTATGCCTCTTACAATCAATTAAAACCAAAGAATAATAAATGAGTGTGGACTAATTTTTTATAAACTATGTTGTCAAAATCGTGCTTTATTTAAATTATTGTATAAAAAGGGTAGTCTATAAAATAATGTTCCATTATTCAATTGATGTATATATGTTCATACAATTTTTATTTTTATTTTTTAAGCCATATTTGATGATATTTCTTTGAAATTGATACAGTTATGATTTATCCAATTGTTTCCAACATTAAATAATGCTTGTGTTTGTTGACAGGTAGAAGATTTTGATGAAACACATTATACTAATACCCAAGATCCAACTAGGTTATTAAGATTTGGATGGGATTATCCAAACCATCCTTTAAACCATACCAAGGTGAGAAGAGAAAGATTGAAGAGAACACTACCACCTGATAAATTTAAAGAGATGATGAGAGTCACATACATTAATGACATGCCACCTAGCCTTAATGATGATGATCATGATAAGGAAAATGCAGTCCATGAAGAAGGATTGAATGAAATGCTTATAGGTTTCTTTGTGCATGGAAACAATGATGACAATAATGATGATATGGTTGAAAATACTGATGATAGCAAGGGTAATTACCACCAATGTAATGTTGATGATAACAACATCAAAGGCTCCATCAAGCAAGCAGCAAAGACACCCATGTTCAAATCAGGTGCAAGTAGAACCTCAAAACTAGCATGCACATTAATATTATTAGAAATCAAGTCACTATTTGGTTGGTTAGACAAAGGATTCACTACCCTATTGAAGTGAGTTGAAATATATTTCTTACTTTGCATTGTCAATTGGTGTACATAATTCGTAAACATTTAATTGATTTAATCTCATATCAAAAATGTTCATCATTAGTCAATCATTTAATTGATTTAATCTCTGGAAATCTTACAAGGCACTTAAAACTAAATATATTCCCTGAAGAGAATGTGTTACCATCAACTTGCAAAGAGGTGCATATATTGTTAGTTGAGTTGGGGATTGAATATAAGAAAATTCATTCATGTAAAAATGATTGCATTTTATACAAAGATTAATATCAAAACAAGGTAGAATTCCCTGTATGCAAAGAGAAGAGATATATATCATATAGATGTACAAGGTCCTACAATTCCAAAGAAGGTTTTATGACGCATGCCAATTATACCTAGACTTCAACGAATGTTTTGTTGAAATTCACTAGCACAATTGATGGATTGACATGCAAAGAATAGGAGTAAAGATGGATTCATTCAAACTTTAGATGACTCCAAAGAAATGAAACACATAGGGGAAAAATGGCCAACAAAATTCAAAGATGAACCCCATAGTATCAGGTTTGGTCTTGCAATTGATGGAGTGTGCCCATTCTCTTTCTTGCGCTCAAATTATAGTGTTTGGCCAATTAGATTGATAGTATACAATATTCCCCCATTGATGAGTGTTAGAAAGGAGCACCTTATGCTGACTCTCATTGTTCTAGGAAAACATCAACTTAAAAACATGGATGTTTATCTTGCACCTTTTATTGATGAAATGCAACTGCCATGGAAAGGCATAAGAATGTATGACAGATCACATCCTCCATCAAATAGGTCCTTCATGTTGTATGGTGTGCTATGTTGGACTATTCATGATTTCCTAGGACTTGGTGTTTGTTCTGGTAAGATAAAATATTTACGTATTTACACTTAATTTATTTTCATCCCAACTTTCATACTTAGTTTTATAATATTTTTTTATGTTATTAACATTACTTATTGAATTGCAGGGCTTCAAACAAAGGGGATATTTGCATGTCCAAGATGTGCAAAACAATTTCAAGGGTAGTATTCTAAAGATCTACATAAATTTATTTATGCAAACAACAAGGTTTTTCTACCACTAGATCATAGGTTTAGAAATCGCCTAAAAAATCAATGTGATGGAAAATTTGAAAATAGAGGCCCTCCCATGATTATGGGTCTAGGTGATTGGCTTAAGAAGTATGAAGATGTTGAATTGAAAGCTTGGGAGGATTTTTTTGATTGGGGTGATTCAATTGAAGAACCATAATAAGTTATAGTTAATATGCCAGAAGGAATGAAAAGGAAATCCATATTTTATGAGCTCCCTTACTGGAAGGATCTATTAATAAGTCACCTATTAGATCCTATGCACATCTTCAAAAATGTCCCAAATTCTATATTTCAACATATATCAAGCAAAGAGGACACCTTGTCTTTGAGGAGAGATATTTCTCTTTTGTGTACAAAATTTGTTGTAAAACATTTGTGGCCAAATAGGGAAAATGAAACATATGCAGAAGCTCCATGGATTTTGAAAAACAAAGAGCTAGACCAACTAAAAAATGCCATCCATTCAATAAGGACACCTACTGGCTATGGGTCATAATTAGCTAAAGCTTTTACAGTTGATGGACATATCACAGGATTTAAAACACATGATTTTCATAATTTAATGAAGGTATTATATATCAACATTTAACATTTACTAGTAACATTGATTAAGCACTAAATTTATTTTAATATTTTGTTGTGTGAGAAAAAATTACTAATGACCTTTTCATAAATGTGTTTGATAGCATATCATGCCATTGGCAATTAGGGGGATTAATGTCTTACAGTTGACTTAAGGAATGCCATAAGTCAATTGTCAACATTTACAAGGTATATGGTTATATGAAATGTTCATGTGTGAGAGACATAAAGATATTATATTGTATTTTAATTTATGTCTAAAGGTTCATACTAATTTACTATTCTTATATTAGGTGGGTGACCTCCAAGGAGATCCATGAATCTAAAGTGCCAAAGTGGAAGAAGGAAATTGCAGAAATTGTATGTGTATTTGAGAAGGAGATCCCTAAAATTTTCATGGACCTACAAGTCCATTTACTTAAATGCCTAGTCGATGACATTGAATTGGTAGGTGTCATATCAATGAGGTGGATTTTTTTCTTTGAGAGGTATATGCAAACTCTTAAAAGATATGTCCAACAAAAGGCACATCCAAAGGGTTGAATGGCTGAAGGGTATGTATTCAATGAAGCATTTTTCTTCCTGTGTGAATTCCTTGGTAAGGATTTTGAAGATGTCCCATGCGTTTGAGATGAAGAACAAACATCAGATATTATTCATGGAGAAAACCATAATCTAATGGTGTTGAAGTAGAAATTAGTAAGTAAATTCATGATCAGTGTGGTTGTTTTTCTTGCAATCATTAATTTACTCTATAATTTATTTATCAAATTAACAGCATGACATTTGGAGTTTGAAATAAACATGTTGACATGTAATAGGTGTAGATGAAATTTCTATACTTGACAAGTTCATTCTGTACCACATGGACTTTATGAACAAATGGATTGATCTGTATGATAAAAAGAGAGAAGTGTTAGAAGCAAGGAGACAGTTTAAGAGATAGAACCCAAGGAATACTCCACTTCCCACTCATTTGCTTGGGGAATGGGTCAAATATTGCACACTATAATGGGTTACTGAACAAATTCAAAATCAAATAGAAGATGCAGGTATAGATTCAAACATAATAGAAGATGAAATCAACATGTCTAGAGGATGTGAAAGAAAGGTATAGTGGGAATTTTACAAAATTTTGTTTCCTTATAGTTTTGATAGTATTAACTATTTTAATATTGGTCATTATATTTTTTTCATTGAAATAAATGGTCTTCCATAAGCGAGGAATTATCCAACAATGTGGGCATATGGTCAACATTATCATGTAGAAAGTGTAGATGTAAAGAGATGATCCTTTGAATGTGGCATCATGGTTGAATTCAAGAAATCTAGTTGATCAAGCTAAAAAGATAAGAATATAATTGAAGGGAATCTACAATATGTTGGGAAAATACAAGAAATTATTGAGTTAGATTATCGCTCTTTTAAATGTTGTATTTTTAAGTGTAGATGGTATGAAGAATTTGAGAGGACACAAAGACATGATACCCATAGTGGATTGTTTTCTATAGATTCCTCATCATTCCTACCAGAGGATAAGGAGCCTTATGTTCTACCAATTCATTGTGAGTAGGTATTTCTTTAACTCAAACAAGAAGCAGTAGTGATCATTAATCTATTAATTCATAGCTTATTATGAATATATACATGGGTTTATTAATCAATAAAATTGTTATAACATATTTCTAATATATGTATTTCGTTCATGTGCAGGTATTTTTCTATGAAGATATTTTGGACATGAAATGGATATTTATCATACATTATGATCCAAGATTAAGGCATGTATTTGACAATGCATTAGTGGATACTGAGCAAAACAATTATGGCCAACAAAATGAGAGAGAGGGATTAGATAACATCAAAGAAATTGACATCCATGATGATGTTGAAGATGGTTATGTTCAAGCACAAGAAGAAAAAAATCTAGAGTTAGATGATGTTATGGAAGACAACAATATGGATGGTATAGAAAATGATGATCCAAATACATATGGTAACAATATAGATGGTCTATAGTCAAATTTCAATTACGATGAAGATGATGCAGGTCAAGATGAGGATGATGATAATATTAAATACTTGAAAGAACATATGAGCATTGACAATGATACACTGGATGACATTGTAGCAGACAATAATGTTAATGACCAAGACTTCTAAATTTTCAAAATTATTTGCAATCCATGTGTTAAAAAAGGATGATTCTTATGGCCTAAACTTTGAAATGATTTAGTAATATTATGTTGTACTTGGACAATTGAAAACCTATTTTATTCTCCTAGCAAGCTTTTCTATTTTCCATTATAATTCTAGACCAAACAACATTTGCAGGGATGGCCTTTTACACAAATCTCAATTTGTATGAAGTTCATGAACCTATTGTCAAGCAGTAAATTCCTTTCATAGATAGGAAATGTAAAGGCTTCATTTAAGAAAAGATAAGTAGTCTCTTTCTAAGGGTAATCCACATGCAAAATGTAAAAAGCACATAAAAAAAAATTGTACAGTAGAAAATTAGATTCAATCAGTTATGTCTTATTTCTCTTCCACAGTTATCTAAAAGACATAGGGTATTCACCATACATTTCCTTTGAAAAAGCAAACATGTTCTTTCATTTATTTTTACTATATATCTTAGAAATGAAATTGTTGTTACATAATGATGCACTGAGAAAATAATATATACAAAAAAATGCAAATAAAACGTTTGAAATTTAAAATGCAACCTACTTTGTTGTTCTAAAAGGAATCAATATTAACTAGGACAAGAAATAAAAATAAAATTTTGATGATTGTACTTAAAAGTGAATAGGATATGAAAAGTGTAGACAATGATGGTGCTGAAATTGAAAACCTTGATTCTAATGACATTACTATTTTATTGTTGGATGTTGTGGATGTGTTGTTGATATGTGGTTGTCATTGATGTCAACATTATTAGCATTTGGTGTATTGAAGGTTGTATATGTCGAGGATATTGAGAAAATTTTAAAAGAAAGTGTTCCAGGTTCCTAGTGGAACTGTGTAGGTCATGAAGGTGTCTTGTTTTGTACATTGAAGATCAGTTGTTGTGGACTAAAGGGTTTATTCTTAAGAGTATCTAGATCATCTACTGGAAGTTTTAGAGGTCCACTTATAGATTTGATTGTGTTGTGGTCTGATAGTATTTTTGTGGTCTCTATTAGCATTCCTGAGTGAAGATTGTGTGATTCTAGTAATTCTAGTTACTGCAGATGTTTCTCTATTGTTTCTTGGTGTTCTTGGATGTCTCTAGATCATTCTCTATCTTTGTGGTATGTCCACATTGTTTTGTGTGCTAGTGGTCAAATATTTTCTTATGCACATTCGGTTTTTCATGTTCTTGGCAGACATGATAGTTGTAATGTGTTGTGGATCCTTGAAAAGTAAAATTTGAATGTTTGGCACACTCTTGAATATTGTATTGGGTCACATCATTGTTTTGTCCAATGGTGTTTAGATCCACATTGGAAATTTAATTGTAAATTTGGGCCGACATTGCAAATATGTTTTATTTTTCTAGATGACTAAGTTGTTGATGTAATCTCATGTAGCAGATATATACGAGTGATTGTTTCATCAGTGTAAAGTGTGCTTCATGTTCTCAGTGTGCTCCTATGTGTGTATATAATTTGCAAAGAAAAGTGTGAAGAAGATTGAGAAAAGTTTGAAGAGGGTTGAGTGAAGAGTGAGAAGGTTTTTTTGTGCTTAACTGGAACTGTAATCAAGCTTGTGAAGAAGATATTTCCTTAGTTCACAACTTGGATGGTTTTAATCCAAATCTTTGGACAGTGAGTCCTCTTTTGTAATTGAGTAGTGAGCTCTAGGAAGTGTTCCTAAAGGCATATGCATTCCCCTTGTAAGAATTGGCTATGAAGGTAGCCACCCAAGATCTAGAGGCCTAATAGAAAGCACAAAAGAGAGAGAAAATAATATGACAAGAATAAACTATATTCAATGTCAATAATATGAGATGATAGAATAGTACAATAATTACATAGGAGACCCCTTGGTTATATAGCCAAGGTGAGAACATAGGAGGGCATAAGATTATGACAAGTGTCATAATCTTATGACATGAGACAACAAGGAAAAGTTATCACTCCACCTAAAGTGGGAAAGAGATAATGTGATAATCACCAAAAAAGGTGGATCACCCACAAAAGGTGGAGAGATAATCACATGATGTGTCCACAAAAGGTGGAAGTGATGTGGTAATGACATGTCAAGTCCACCAAAAGTGGAAATTCTCCAACAACCTTCTATGTGGTCCCTAAGTAAACTTAACTAAGGTGTAATTATGACTTAGGACAAGGTACAAGACAAATAATTACACCAACACCCCCCCTTAAGTGCAACTTAGGGAGAATGTACACAAAATAAAACAATGCAAAATGGGTCCCAGCTACTAGCCCATGTTAGGTACCCATGTACAAATGCAATGCAATCTCTCATAAAGCGGAGAAAGATAGAAAAAACCAGTGGGAAAAAACTACCCCCCAAAAGGGAGATGAAATACAAAATCCTATGAATATGGCATGAGAAGGATAAAACCCCATGTGAGGAAAAATCCCCCCCATACAAGAGAAGAAGAGAGACAAAGTAGCCCCCCCTCAATGTACAATGATCACCAATGGAAGATGCTCGAGAAGGAATGAAGAAGATGATCCAAAATTGTTGAACAATGTTCCTCCCCTTAGGAAGAAACAATACCAAAGGTACATGAATGAACTCTCCCCAATCCACAAGTGAAGAAGGAAGAACCCTCAGAATGTTAGAAGTCTCTGAAATCTGCTCAAATGTCCCTGTGTTGATGCTAAAAGATGCCTTCCCCAAACCATGTGAAGCTGCAATGGTGTAGTCACTTCCTGGAACCTGTGAGAACCCCTTTGCAACAACACTCTCATTTGCTGAAAAATACAACTCAAGATCTAGCAAGGATGAAGGTAAAACATATTCCAAAGATGATGTCTCACCAAGAGAGAAAGTGGCCTCCTCCAACTGTTGTAAAGATGCATCCATAATCACATCAACCTTGAAAGACTGATCATGTAGAGGAGGGTTAGAGTGTTCCCTCACAACAACTGAAGAAGAATCACCTTCATCAAAGAGAAGATGTAAGGAATCAAATGTGTCTCCCAAATCTACAATGTAGGATTCCACAAACAAACTACCAATGTCTGTCAAGTAGTCATCCCATGAAGTTTTTGCTGGAAGACAAGGTATGCACTGGTGCACTGAATCACAAGGCACCAAAACTATAGGAACATAAGTATCATCAGGTACATCAGTCAATGTAGGAGATGGGGTATCAACAATAGGTTCAAGAACCTCAGGAGTAGAGAGCACTCCAAGATTCAAGTAACCATACTTGATCTCATCAAGTTTGTCCACACTAGGGTGAACTAAATCATCAATAGGAGAAAAATATGAGAAGGTGTAGAACTGAGAACGATTATCAACCTCCCCAACTACAACAAGAGCCTTGCTACACAAATCCTGAACAATGACAGAATCTGGTGTGAACTCTACACTCTTGCTTGTACCACTATGTGTAATCTGATAGATGGAAAGGATGTTCCTTGACAAACTAGGTACACATAGAACATCATTAAATTCTCCACCTTCAATGTCAATAGAACCCTTCCCACAAACTGCCAAAGATGTGTTGTTGGCCATCAAAATGGGTGGTGATGAGAAAGAATCAAATGAAGATTACATATCCTTGGATGAAGTCATATGATGCGAAGCTCCTGAATCAAGGATCCACCTATCTGAATTGGAATCTGCAAAAGCAAGAAATGCTTGCCCCTTATGTTTCTCATATTGAGATGATGTAGGAGAAGAAGAGCTTGATGTTGTTGCCATGAGAGTTGTTCCTTTTCCCTTAGATGAAGTGGAATGAGATGAGTCCTTCTCTTGATATGCAGCTGGCAAGTTGATGTTGTTCTTCTTAAGGATGTGTTTCAACTCATCAATTTGCTTAACATGACAATGATGGTCATCATGACCAATCCTTTTGCAATATGCACATGTTGGTTGCTCCCTCTTGTTTGAATTATTGTACTTCTTTGAAGAAGATGAAGTTGAGATTTTTTGTGGAGGAGTGGATTGTTTGTTCTCTCCTTGTGGCTTTGGTGAAGATTGCTTTTGGTCCTTTCCTTTGCCTTGATTATTATTTCCATGATTGACCACCAATGCTTTTGAAGTTGAAGACTTGAGAATGCCCATTTTCATCAACTTACTTTGCTCAAGAATCAAAAGATTTGTGAGAGCCTCAAAAGATGGTGTTGTGAAGTTACTAATTGTCAATCTTTGAGTTTGAAAACTTGAAACAAAGGTTGCATACTCAACTGGAAGTTTATCTAACAAGTTGAAGACCAATTGATCATCCTCTTTTTCAATAACACAATCTTTTAGTTGTGCTCTTAGGTCATTTGCCTTAGTGACATAATCTTGAATTGTATCAAAATCTTTGGGATCAAGGCTTAAGAGATCATGTTCAAGTTTGTATCCCTTAACCTTATCAATCTTGCCATATAAAGCATCAAGCTTATCCCAAGCTTCCTTTGTTGTAGTACATTTATCAACATGGAAAATGAGATCATCTAAAATGAACTTTCTTAGTGTACCCAATGCCATAGAATTTTTAGTGAGCCAATTCATATATGCAATTGGATCTGCCTTAGGATCTGAAGGTGCAGTTATGGTTCCATCAATGTAGTGAATTAAACCTTTTTCCATTAGTTTACTCCATGCACGTACTTTCCATGTACCATAATTATGTGCAGTTAAGAGTGGAACTTTAGATGAACCCATGATGGAATGCAAGAGCACAAGAGAGAAAATATAAACAATCACACAAGATACACCCCCCAAATTCACTCAATCAAAGAACCCCCCCCCCCACAAAGAGATGATTTTGGCACTTTATAATGTAGTGCGTGTACAATAGGCCACTTGCAACTTGGCTAAGTGGGCTTATGATTTCTGATTTACAACTTGCAAATAAATAGGCTAATAACATACTAGAACAAATAAGCAAAGACCTAAATTCAGATCTATGCAATACAAGTGCCAAATAGGCCAAAAAAGACCATATGCTAAAAGTACAAAATCCACTCAAGATCGCTTCAAACTGATTGCAGATTCAAGAAGTAGACAAAAAATCACGCACTTTCAAAAAAAAGGAACATGAAAAGGAGTTCATATGAGCTTGAACGCAGCCTTTGAAGTTGCAAAAATGGTGACTGGACAGGTACAGTATTGAGAAACTAAAAATTTTGGAAAATCCAAATTGGCAAATTTTTCAGATCTGGAGCTCTCGATATCCGATTTTGATGAAACGAAAGGTTATCTTGACTTAAAATAGCCTTTTGAATCCAAATTTAAGGTCAGATCTGGTCTAGGATGCACCAAAATGCTGCTGCTCCTTAGATTTTCCTCTTGATCACCTTCACACAAACTAAGATCTGCCACCAATGGCTATGCAAAGGACCTCCAACCGCTCTGATACCATGTAAGAATTGGCTATGAAGGTAGCCACCCAAGATATAGAGGCCTAATAGAAAGCACAAAAGAGAGAGAAAATAATATGACAAGAATAAACTGTATTCAATGTCAATAATATGAGATGATAAAATAGTACAATAATTACATAGGAGACCCCTTAGTTATACAGCCAAGGTGAAAACATAGCAGGGCATAAGATTATGACAAGTGTCGTAATCTTATGACATGAGACAACAAGGAAAATTTATCACTCCACCTAAAGTGGGAAAGAGATAATGTGATAATCACAAAAGGTGGATCACCCACAAAAGGTGGAGAGATAATCACATGATGTGTCCACAAAAGGTGGAAGTGATGTGGTAATGACATGTCAAGTCCACCAAAAGTGGAAATTCTCCAACAACCTCCTATGTGGTCCCTAAGTAAACTTAACTAAGGTGTAATTATGACTTAAGACAAGGTACGAGACATATAATTACACCAACACCCCTTTATTGTTTCCATTATACTTTTAACAGGGTATAATATTGTGGACTGACATCCACCATGATTTTTCCCATAACAGGGTTTCCAAATAGAAAACCTTGGTGTTCTTTGTCTCTCTAATGTGTTAATTGCTTATGGTTAATTACTTATTCATCAGATCTGAGATTAAGTTAAGTAAAGTTTGAAAAGTTTATTATTTTGTGACAACTAATTCACCCCCCCTCTCAGTTGTTTTTTTGTGTTTTTCCAACAATTGGTATCAGATCAAGTTCCTCTGAAGAAGTCTAAAAGCTTAATGTGATGTAAGATGGAAAAATACAAGAAGGATGGTCCTCGATTTGATGGAACTAGCTACTCACTATGGAAAGTCAAGATGCAATGTCACCTAAGGTGTATTAGTGAAGCTTTCTGAGAGATTACAAAATATCCATATGTTATTCCTCAGAATGGTCCCTCCATCGCTGATGAGATCAAAGATGTTGAAAACAACATCAGGGCTATTGAAGCTTTGGTGAGTGCTTTGACAGATTCAAATATCAAAAATGTGATAGGACAGCAAACAACTCATGAGATTTAGAAAAAGCTGGAAACTTTGAATGAAGGATATGCATAGGTGAAGATGGCTAAGCTACAAAGTTTGAAAGGAAAGTATGAGAATTTGAAGATGGATGAAGATGAAAATATCACTTCTTTTATGCAAAGAGTAAATGAAATATGGAAGGGTATTAGATGTGTCAGTGGTTCTCTGGATGAGGATAAAATTATGGCTAAGATACTCAGATCCTTTCCTCCCTCCTAAAAAATGAAGGATTGAAGAGCTCAAATCAATAGCAAAGATGACAAGAGACACACTCGTTGGTAAGCTTGCTACTTTTGAATTAAGTGAATCTGGTGAATCTATTCCTAAGAATGAATCTACATTCAAGGCTAAAGAAAGAGAGGTAGAAGAATTGGAAGCACATGTTGTAAAGAAAGAAGGTAGAGGAAAAGGTAAGTATGAAGGAGTCTTGCCTATTAAATTTTTTTCTTGTGGTAAAATAGGTCATTTTGCATCAAGATGTCCTGAAAGAGTTCCTAGATCTAAGCCTAACAAGTCTAGATTCCAAAAGAAATGTTACTTTTCTGAAGGAGTGACTGATGATGAGTCTGATAAAGATAATGGAAATGAAGATGAATGGGTTTTCATTACTACTGTTGAAAATAGTCCAGTGGCTACCGAATTTGCTAAAGATGAGAAAGCTCTTGCAGCTTGAGTTGAAGAAAAGGATGAGTGGGTTATTTATAGTGGATGCTCACATCATATGACTAGTGATAAAAACAAATTTGTAAGTCTAGAGAAGTATGATGGTGGTGTTATAAGATTTGGAGACAACAATGCTGGTGTGATTCATGGTAGAGGTTCTATTTTCCTTGGTGGTAAGGATAGCACTGATGATGTTCTTTATGTTGAAGCCCTGAAGCACAATCTTTTGAGTTTTGGAAAAATGGTGGACAAAGGCTATGATCTATAATTCAAAGATGGAAGATGTAAGATACGTGGAAGTTTTGGCAATATGATTGCTACAGGTAGAAAGACAAATGGTAATGTTTTTCACCTGAATTCTACTAGTGGGAGTTGTTTAATTGCTCCAGTAGATGAAATTTGGTTGTGGCATAGGAGGTTGTTTCAGGTAAATTTTGATAACATTGTCAAGGTAAGTTCCACTCAAGTAGTAAGAGATCTACCTAAGTTAGTGAAGCCTACTAATACAATTTGTAAGGAGTGTCAGATGGGTAAAAAGACTAGAGTCTCCTTCTGAACCAAATAGTTTCATTCAAATGATTTGTTGGATCTGCTACACAATGACCTTTGTGGTTCCTCTAGATTCAAAATTATTCATGGAGAAAGGTACATTATGTTGATTATTGATGATTACTCTAGAATGATATGGGTTTCCTTCTTAAAAGAAAAATGTGAAGCACTAGAAAAGTTCAAAAGTTTCAAGGCTATGGCAAAGAATGAGAAAGGTCTAAAAATCAAGTGTCTAAGATCTGATAGAGGTGGTGAGTTCACCTCTAGGGAGTTCAACTCTTTTTGTGAAGAACATGTTATCAGAAGATAGTTATCTACTCCCCGAATCCCTCAATAGAATGGAGTTGCAAAGAAAAAGAATAGAACAATTTTGGATGCTGCTAGAACAATGATAGAAGGAAATGTGCCCTAGATATATTGGAGTGAAGCTATAAGCACTGTTTTGTATACTTTAAACTAGGTAAATGCTAATGGTAATTCTGGTAAGACCCCTTTTGAGCTATGGTTTGGTTATTAGCCTACTGTTAAATATTTCAAGATCTTTAGAAGCAAATGTTATATCAAGAGAGATGATGATATATGCAAGTTTGATGCAAGAAGTGATGAAGGAATATTTTTAGGTTACTCTACTAAAAGCAAGGCCTACCAGTGCTATGACAAAAGACTAAGAAAGATGGTTGAGATTGCAAATGTCAGAGTTGATGAGGACTCGACCAAATCATCTAGATATTATGGTTATGATTCAGATGAAAATACAAGCCAAGGGAAGAATTCTCAGTCATAGAACCAACTTCAAATTATTCCATATGTTCTAGAAAAGCAACCTCAATTCATTTTGGTAAATCAAGTAAGTCAGGAAGCACAGACAAGTGCAAGTGAAAAAGAAAAATCAAAACAAACCAGAAGCTCGTGGAAGTCCCAAAACTCCAAGATGTGTAAAGCTAAATCATTCTAAAAGTCAAATTATAGGAGATAAGAATAAAGGAGTGCAAACCAAAAGAAATATTGTAGAAGAGTATTGCCTGATTTCCAAGATTGAACCTAAAAATGTCACTAAAGTCTACCAAGATGAAGACTAGATGGAAGCTATGAAGGAAGCGCTAACACATATTGAAAAGAATGACACATGGACACTAATTCCCAGATTGAAAGACAAAAATGTGATTGGTACTAAATGGGTGTTTCAGAACAAGCTGCATGAACAAGGCGAAGTGGTCCAAAATAAAGCAAGACTTGTATGTAAAGGGTATTCTCAAATGGAAGGTGTTGATTTTGAAGAAAAATTTTCCCATGTTGCTAGAATTGAAGCTATTAGATTATTTCTTGCTTATGTTGCATACAATAACTATAAAGTCTATCAAATGGATGTGAAGTTGGCATTTTTGAATGGACAACTAGAAGAAGTATACATTGAAGAGTCGGATGGACTTCAGCTAACTAACAAGGAAGATATGGTTTTTTGTTTGAAGAAAGCCCCCAAAGCTTGGTATGCTAGATTGGACAAATACTTACTGAATCTTGGATTCACTAAGGGTATTGTTGATAACAACTTATATTTCAAATTGGATCATGGTAAAGAGTTAATTATAGAAGTTTTTGTTGATGACATCATTTTTGGAGGAGATGACAATTTATGTATGAAGTTTGCTAATGAGATGAAGGGTGAATTTGAGATGAGTAAGATTGGAGAGATGAAGTTATTTCTAGGATTGCAAGTTACCCAATTAGACAAGGAATTTTCATATCTCAGTCCAAATATGTGAGATTTGTTGAAGAATTTTTGTATGGAAGACTCAAAACTTGTTGGTACTCCCATGGTAACTAGATGCAAGCTAACACAGAATGATGATTCTCCCAAATCAACTCAAACAAGGTACAAATCAATGATCAGTGGATTGCTCTTCTTAACTCAAACTAGACTAGACATTATGATTGTTGTGTGTATGATTGCTAGATTTCAAGTTGATCCAAAAGAATCACATGTGACTATTTTAAAGAGAATCTTCAGGTATCTAAAAGGAATGGTTGATTTTGGGCATTGGTATCCAAAAGGATGATGATCTCACTTTGAGTGCATATATTGATGCAGATTGGGCTGGAGATGTAGATGATGGGAAAAGTACTAGTGGTGGTGCTTTCTTCTTAGGGAAGTAGTTGGTGTCCTGGTTGAGAAAAAAGCATAATTCCATTTCTCTATCTACTGCTGAAGCAGAATATATTGCTGCTGCAAATAATTGTACTCAAGTGATATGGATGAAACAAATGTTGAAAGATATCAGGGTGATATATGAAGAGCCTATTGCGATATACTATGACAATTCAAGTGCAATAAATATTTCAAAGAAACTGGTGCTACATTCTAAGACTAAACATATATCAATCAAGTTTCACTTCTTGAGGGAGAAAGTGAATGAGAAAGAAGTCATATTGGATTATGTTCCTAATAAAGAATAGATTGCAGACATCTTTACTAAGCTATTACCGAAGGATACTTTTGAGTATCTTAGAGCCATGCTAAGGGTAATTACCCCTCCTGATTAGAACTAAAAGATGCATTTACTTGCATCAATCTATGAGCTACATTCCTATATTCTGATATAGATTGATGTTTATGTGGTTGCTACTCAGGGTGAGTAGTCAGAAGTGCAAATATGTGGTTCAGAGCATGCATATGGAAAGGTCATGGTTACCTTTTCCATTGATCTCAAAGGGGGAGAAGTGCAATGTGAAAAATCCTCCAAGGAGAAGAACCTTGTGGGAGAAAAACAGTTAAGAAGCAAGTGTGTTGGGTTGATGGTATTTTTCACATCATGTGTTGCCATCAATGCCAAAGGGGGAGATTGTTAGATGTTATGGATGTGTTGCTGACATTTGGTTGTCATTAATGTCAACACTATTATAATTTGGTGTATTGAAGGTTGTATATGTCAAGGATATTGAGAAAATTGTAAAAGAAAGTGTTCTAGGTTCCAAGTGGAACTGTGTAGGTCATGAAGGTGTCTTGTTTTGTACGTTGAATATCAGCTACTATGGACTAAAGGGTTTATTCTTAAGAGTATCTAGATCATCTACTAAAAGTTTCAAAGGTCCACATATAGATTTGATCATGTTGTGGTCTGATAGTATTTTCATGGTCTTTGTCAGCGTTCTTGAGTGAAGATTGTGTGATTCTGGTAATTCTAGTTGTTGCAAATGTTTCTCTATTGTTTCTTGGTGTTCTTGGATGTCTCTAGATTATTCTCTATCTTTTTGGTACATCCACATTGTTTGGTGTGCTAGTGGTTGAAAATTTTCTTGTGCAAATTCAGTTTTTCATGTTCTTGGTTGACATGATGTTGGTAACGTGTTGTAGATCCTTGAAAAGTAAAATTTGAATGTTTGGCGAGCTCTTGAATATTGTTTTGGGTCGCATCATTGTTTTGGCCGATGGTGTATAGATGCACATTAGAAATTTAATTGTAAATTTTTTCTGACATTGCAAATATGTTTTATTTTTCTGGCCAACTAAGTTGTTGATGTAATCTCATGTAGCATATATACAAGAGGGATTGTTTCATCGGTACAAATTATGCTTCGTGTGTTTGGTGTGCTCCTATGTGTGTATATAATTTGCAGAGTAGAGTGTGAAGAATATTGAGCAAAGTGTGAAGAAGGTTGAAGGAAGAGTGAAGAAGGTTTTTCTATGCTTAACTGGAACTGTAATCAAACTCTTGAAGAAGTTATTTACTTAGTTCATAACTTGGATGGTTTTAATCCAAATCTTTGGCTAGTGATTACTCTTTTGTAATTGAGCAGTGAGCTCTAGGAAGTGTTCCTAAACACATGTTCATTCCCCTTTATTTTTTTCATTATAATTTTAATAGGGTATAATATTACAGACTAACATCCACCATGGTTTTTCCCCTAATAGGGTTTCCATGTAAAAAATCTTGGTGTTATGTATCTCTTTGATGTGTTAATTGCTTATGGTTAATTGATTATTCATTAGATCTGAGATTAAGTAAAGTTTGAAAAGTTTATTATTTTATGACAATTGATTCACCCCCCCTCTTAGTTGTCTGTCCTTGTTTTCCCAACATTTATGTCATTCGAGATAAAGATCACATATAATTTATATACATAGAAAATGAAGATTTGAAACTAGTAAACTGAAAATGTAAACACTATAAGATTTTTCCTTAAACAATAATTCACATACTCACTTTCAAAAAAGGGTGAAGCATTTTTTATTCAAACTTTGTTTTCTTTAATAGACATAACAGTAAAAGAATATTTACAAGTACAAGAATACATACACCATTTCATAGAAAATAAGGAATGTTTCTAATGCAGCCACGGTTGGAGAGTCCTCAAAGAGAACAATATGGACCATGCAACAAGAGTCACACAATGGAAGCAACATAGAAAATGGAAGAAAAAATAAATTTTAACATTCCTATTATCATAGAATTCAATTACAAACAGCCAGCAACATCCGAGCTTATAGATTCGGCTCGCAGGCCTAATTACAACATGCTCAGATTACTCTCTTCTTACATGTTCCTCAATGCGAGTGAAAATCCTACAAAGAAACTCTTTCTTTCTCTAATATCTAACTCTAAGCTTCACTACTCCCTCTAATGATTAATTAAAATTATTTATATACATTTACAAATCTAGAAAACATCTTTGTTAGCCCCAAAGATCATTACAATCTCTAATTAAAGAAAATGTAATGAGTGCATGCATATGTTGGCCTCAAATTTGAATTACTCCTCAGTGAATACATAACATGAAGTGTGGACCCAAGTCAAGGTCGGGGACACCCCATAGAACAATTCAAATCACACCATCAAAATCTAGAAGATATGGAAATAATCAACAAGCGATCAAACTAGTTGTTAGATAAGAACTTTATTTTGGTGCCGGTTCAGGAAACTGCCACATAATTTGGAAGCGATAACTTTCCTAAAAATGAACCAATCATGCTAAAGTTTTGGGATAAGGAAAATGAACATGTCAATGATGTAAGCATAGATCCACAAGGTCTGGTGAGCAAACATGAAGAATTACCGGATCTACCAACTTGAATTGAACAAAAACAAAGACAAACTAGAATGAAAATATTTTTGGGTTATGCAAGATTGCCATGACCCAAGGATACTTCTGCATCAAAAAACCCCTAGTGAGAAAATATGTTCCATGAGAGGAACTCATGAACATTAAACTGGATTCAAAATGTATATCCCATGCTTATTGTTGATCCAAATGTCTTCTCTATCTATACTTCTCTTCCTTCTAACCTCCCCTCTTTCTCCTATTAGATCTTGCAACTTCTTCTTCTCTTTATCTTCCTTGTCCTGCCTCATACCTGCACAAGGTAGTAAGGGAATTTTTCTACCACTCACCTTCTTCCACCCATCTAATCTACCTCTTCTTCCTTGTGGTCTGATAGTATTTTCATGGTATTTGTCAGCGTTCCTAGGTGAAGATTGTGTGATTCTGGTAATTCTAGTTGTTGCAAATGTTTCTCTATTGTTTCTTGGTGTTCTTGGATGTCTCTAGATTATTCTCTATCTTTTTGGTACATCCACATTGTTTGGTGTGCTAGTGGTTGAAAATTTTCTTGTGCAAATTCAGTTTTTCATGTTCTTGGCTGACATGATGTTGGTAACATGTTGTAGATCCTTGAAAAGTAAAATTTGAATGTTTAGCGAGCTCTTGAATATTGTTCTGGGTCGCATCATTGTTTTGGCCGATGGTGTATAGATGCACATTAGAAATTTAATTGTAAATTTTTTCTGACATTGCAAATATGTTTTATTTTTCTGGCCAACTAAGTTGTTGATGTAATCTCATGTAGCAGATATACAAGAGAGATTGTTTCATCTGTACAAAGTCTACTTCGTGTGTTTGGTGTGCTCCGATGTGTGTATATAATTTGTAGAGTAGAGTGTGAAGAATATTGAGCAAAGTGTGAAGAAGGTTGAACGAAGAGTGAAGAAGGTTTTTCTATGCTTAACTGGAACTGTAATCAAGCTCTTGAAGAAGCTATTTCCTCAGTTCACAACTTGGATGGTTTTAATCCAAATCTTTGGCTAGTGATTACTCTTTTGTAATTGAGCAGTGAGCTCTAGGAAGTGTTCCTAAATGCACGTGCATTCCCCTTTATTTTTTTTATTATACTTTTAATAGGGTATAATATTAAGGACTAACATCCACCATGGTTTTTCCCCTAATAGGGTTTCCACGTAAAAAATCTTGGTGTTCTGTATCTCTTTGATGTGTTAATTGCTTATGGTTAATTGATTATTCATTAGATCTGAGATTAAGTAAAGTTTGAAAAGTTTATTATTTTGTGACAATTGATTCACCCCCCCTCTTAGTTGTCTGTCCTTGTTTTCCCAACATTTATGTCATTAGAGATAAAGATCACATACAATTTATATACATAGAAAATGAAGATTTGAAACTAGTAAACTGAAAATGTAAACACTGTAAGATTTTTCCTTAAACAATAATTCACATACTCACTTACAAAAAAGGGTGAAGCATTTTTTATTAAAACTTTGTTTTCTTTAATAGGCATAATAGTAAAAGAATATTTACAAGTACAAGAATACATACACCATTTCATAGAAAATAAGGAATGTTTCTAATGCAACCACAGTTGGAGAGTCCTCAAAGAGAACAATATGGACCATGCAACAAGAGTCACACAATGGAAGCAACATAAAAAATGGAAGAAAAAATAAATTTGAACATTCCTATTATCATAAAATTCAATTACAAACAGCCAGCAACATCTGAGCTTATAGATTTGGCTCGCAGGCCTAATTACAACATGCTCAGATTACTCTCTTCTTACATGTTCCTCAATGCGAGTGAAAATCCTACAAAGAAACTCTTTCTTTCTCTAATATCTAACTCTAAGCTTCACTACTCCCTCTAATGATTAATTACAATTATTTATATACATTTACAAATCTAGAAAACATCTGTGTTAGCCCCAAAGATCATTACAATCTCTAATTAAAGAAAATATAATGAGTGCATGCATATGTTGGCCTCAAATTTGAATTACTCCTCAGTGAATACATAACATGAAGTGTGGACCCAAGTCAAGGTCGGGGACACCCCATAGAACAATTCAAATCACACCATCAAAATCCAGAAGATATGGAAACAATCAACAAGCGATCAAACTAGTTGTTAGATAAGAACTTTATTCTGGTGTCGGTTCAGGAAACTACCACATAATTTGGAAGCGATAACTTTCCTAAAAATGAACCAATCATGCTAAAGTTTTGGGATAAGGAAAATGAACATGTCAATGATGTAAGCATAGATCTACAAGGTCTGGTGAGCAAACATGAAGAATTATCAGATCTACCAACTTGAATTGAACAAAAAAAAGACAAACTAGAATGAAAATATTTTTTGGTTATGCAAGATTGCCATGACCCAAGGATACTTCTGCATCAAAAAACCCCTAGTGAGAAAATATGTTCCATGAGAGGAACTCATGAACATTAAACTGGATTCAAGATGTAGATCCCATGCTTATTCTTGATCCAAATGTCTTCTCTATCTATACTTCTCTTCCTTCTAACCTCCCCTCTTTCTCCTATTAGATCTTGCAACTTCTTCTTCTCTTTATCTTCCTTGTCCTGCCTCATACCTACACAAGGTAGTAAGGGACTTTTTCTACCACTCACCTTCTTCCACCCATCTAATCTACCTCTTCTACCAGACTTCATCTCATTTTATATTTTATCTACAACCCAAGTCTTCTGTTGCAAATTCTACCTTTATATTCTTCCAGCTCCATCTCACCTTCAAATTTAGCCACAAGGTTCTTCTTCAAATCCATGCCATCCCCCAATACAGCCTCTACATCTCACTTCTCAACTCTGCAACTCTTCACAAGACTCAATTTCCTCACCTCCTCCTGCTTATTCTTCAAGCAAGCCAAAGTAAACTTCTTCCCATTCTTCTCTACCGTAATCATATTCCTTCTACAATCATATATAGATCCTGTATCAAATTATCAAGGTCTACGCAACAAAACATGACAAGCACTCATAGACAGAACATCACACAAAACTTCATCTCTAAAGGGGCCAATATTAAAGCTCACCCAACACTATTCTTTCACCTCCTTTACATGATCATCTTGTAACCAACTTATCCTATATGGACAAGGATGTGGAATCATTTTCAAACCAAAATTCTCCACCATCTCCTCAGATACCATGTTATCAGTACTTCCAGTGTCCACAATAACCTTACAACACTTACCTCCTAATTTGCACATAATCTAGAAAAGATTATTTCTTTGTGAAGTGTCAACCTCTTCCCTACTCTACCTAATCAAAACTCTCCTAAGCATAACATATTCTCCCTGCTCTATTCTATACCATCTTCAACTACCTTCTCTTCATGTGCCATACAATTGTTTTTACCACTTCCTTTACTTGATCCCTCAGGACACTCAAAAGATCGATGTCCAATTTCTCCACACTTGAAACATTTTCCCAAGAACTCTTTGTGCCATTTCCTCTTTTTTGTAACCTCTTTTCTGATTCTTTACTCCACTTAGGTCTTGATTCTTCTTCACTTGTCTACTTATCCCTGCTATTGTTTATCTACATTTCTTTCTCTCTGGGATTACTTTGTTGTCTTTACTTCACTTTTTCTTCTTCCTTCAGAGCATATTGGTAGGCATCTTCAACTATAGAAATCCTTAACATACTCATCTCATCCTGAATGTTAAATCTAATGCCATTTATATACCTTTCCACCTTCTCACTAGTCATCTCCCGGTGCCTAGATCTGATTTTCATCTTGTAGAATCCCTCAGTATACTCTTTCACACTCATGTCCTTCTACTCCAAGTTCTGCAACTTTTTGAACAATTCCAACTCATAGTCTTCTAGAATAAACTTAGTCATCATCCTTGCAACAATCTGTCTCCACCGAGTGATTCTTGTTTCACCATCCTCCACACTGTCCTTCTATAAATATTTCCACCATAAGGCAACATGTCCTTTGAACTTAGTTTGTACCAATCTAACCCTTAATGGGTCTCTAATATCCTCAAGCTCAAAATAGTCTTCCAACTCTCCTATCCAATCTATCAAGTCTTCTAGATTAAATTGACTAGAGAAGTTACAAACTTCCACCCTATGACTTTTACTTACTTGTGCCACTACTCTTAATAGTCTCTCTTCTCTCTCATATGTCGTTCCTTCAACCTCTTCAGTATCAAGTTCTTCTGCAACTTCCTCATATTCATCCTTTGATTCAGGGTTTCTACTCAAACCACCCAAGAGGTTCTAGATCTCATTCCTAAATTCCTTCATCATCTACTCCATTCTTCTAGGGTTCATCCTTCTCAACGACATCTCTCCCCTACTTGGTGTAACTGCCTCAACTTGGTGATCTGACTACAAGGTTTCAATTTCCTCTCTCTAAGTGATCTATTGAACAAACTTATAACCTGCCTCAAATCAGTGATTTTTTCATCCAAGGAATACCACAAGGACCAGAACCCACTCAAGGTTCACAACCAGCTCTCATCTCAAGATTTTCAGGCTCACAACTTGCTCTAATACCATCTAATGCAACCATGTCAGAGGGTCCTCAAAGAGAACAATCCAAACCATGCAACAATATTCACACAACAGAAGCAACATAGAAAATGGAAGCAAAAATAGATTTGAACATTCCTATTATCAAAGAATTCAATTACAAATAGCCAACAACATCCGGGCTTACAGATTCAACTCCTAGGCCTAATTACAACATGCTCAAATTACTCTCTTCTTACATGCTCCTCAATGCAAGTGAAAATCCTATAGAGAAACTCTTTATTTCTCTAATTTATACCTCTAAGCTTCACCACTCCCTCTAATGATCAATTACAACGCTTTATATAAATTCACAAATCCAAAAAATATCCACGTCGGCCCCAAAGATCATTACAATCTCTAATTAAAGAAAATGTAATGAGTGCATGCATATGTCAGCCTCAAATTTGAATTACTCCTTGGTGAATACATAACATGAAGTGTGGACCCAAATCAAGGTTGGAGACACCCCATAGAACAATTCAAATCACACCATCATGATCCGCAAGATACGGGAACGATCCACAAACAATCAAACTAGCCATTAGATAAGAACTTTATTCTAGTGTTGGTTCAGGAAACTACCACATAATCTAGAAGTGATAACTTGCTGGAAAATGAACCAATCGTGCTCAAGTTTTGGGATAAGGAAAATGAACATTTCGACGATGTAAGCATAGATCCACAAGGTCTAGCGAGCAAACATGAAGAATTATCGAATATACCAACTTGAACTGAATAGAAACAAAGAAAAACTAGAATGAAAATATTTTTGGGTGATGCAAGATTGCTATGACCCAAGGATTCTCCTGCATCAATTTCATTGAATATACAAGTACAAGAATATTTACAAGTACAAGAATATATACATTGTTTCATAGAATATATAAACTATTTCATAGACTTCTAAATCTTTAGAGTTATTTGCAATCTGTTGGGTCTCAAAAATGTAGGTTTTTAGACCATAAGAGGGTGCCAATCTCTAAGAGGACTTTAATCCTTAATACAAACCAATTAAAGTAAATTATTTGAAAGGACTTTAATTCACACCTAACCAGAAACCAATCAAATCATCCACACAGTAATAGCAAATGTGCCTTGATAAATCTTGCAGATTTAAACAACTTGAAAAAACCACTTCAAAGACAGCAAAGCAATAAATAAGCATGAAAATCAACACAACAATTGAACACTGAAAATGGATTACTAGTTATATTGTATCTTCTCCATTATATTTCTCAAAATATAAACATACATAACATGAGTTCTTTTGATATGAATAAGTGGATGAGATGGTCTAGTATCTACTTGAATGGATTGAAATGATGATGATATGATCATCAAAATTAGACCTTGGTTTCCCTATTTGTACGGGAAGCAACAAGCTTCAAGTTCATTCATAAAAGTTACATCATTTCTTAACTAAATCATAATTAACATAACATTGAAACTGAAAAAGAGTTTATTGTTGGATGCACCACAGTCTATTAATCATTGGCAAGTGCTCATGACCACCTAAGATCTATTCAAGGCTCAAGCAACATGTTAATGTGTCCATGATAACCAAACTTTGACTACCTCCTCATGCAGCTCATACAAGCAACAAATTAACCTTTGACATGTGATCAATGTATTTCTCATGGGAATAAGTGTTTTCATTCTATAGAGTGTATGTCATTGCATTCTCCAATCTAGCAACCCCCTCGAGCTGTTTATGCATTTTCCTAAGTACCTCATCCTCATCATTGATGTCATCAAGGATGCTTGGAAAATATTTTGATATCTCATTATTCCAAGTTTCCTGATCCTTCAAATCTATTTCTTCAAAGAAATCTAGCATGGCCATACATAGTCGTTGGATGAAGTCATTCAATTCCTATGTCAAGATATTTTGGAATTTTTCATGTGTATTCATGAGGCTCTGACATTCTTGGAGCAAAGCATTATTATCTCTATCTTTTTCCTTGATACGGGATTCCATTTCCTTCATCCTATCAACCAGTCTTCCATGCTCAACAAGAGCCTTTTATGTTCCATTGTGAGCATGCCAAACACCATCTGCATGTTGGCACATATCTTTGAATTCCATACAAATTATCCCTAGTGCTACTTCAAAAGTAGTAGCCTTCAATTTTCTTTTTAGTTCTTCATGTTCCTTTTGAGCCTTTTCTTGGGGGAGAGTGGTGCAGGAGCACCTTTTCACCTCCATGGTTCTATTTTGTAGATTATTCCATTTTCCATTTTTATAATTCATTTCAAATTCATTTGATGAGTATTAGGCAAAAACTGAAAAATTGTCAACAAATAATGTCAATTTGCAAAAAAGTGTAAAAGTTGCAATTAGGGAGTTAAAAGATCATTAAGGACTAAACATGGGTAGGAAGTTGGAAATTAGTTAGAAACTGATCATACATGATTCAAATTCCTTTAAAAATGTTTTTGTAATCATTTTGTGGTCGTTGGTGATTGAATCCTTGGATTTAATAATGGAAAAACTTTGATTTTATGCATACTTTCACATAAATTCTCTGGTTTTTGGTGTTGTACGGCCGTTATACAGGCTGGATTATATTTCTAATTTTTTTCATGTGTTATTACTCTCAATAACCTTCCAAATAAACTTTGTCTCATGCATATTGGTGTTGATTTGTGGAAGTTATGGTAGTTTTATTGACTGCAATTTTCCAGATTTCTCTATAATAGTCATGTTGCAGCAAATTGTACATGCAGATATGACCTCCAAATAAACTAAATCAAATATGGTTGGATAGAAGAATTAGTTAGCTTTATTTTGAAATTAGTTTGAGGTCATTTCATTGAATATTAAGAAAGTTATGCTCATTTTGGTAGAAACTATCAAGTTAGATTTTGACAGGGCAGCAAGCTTTCAAAAAATCATAACTCCATTTATATTGATTGGAATCCTCTAAAAATTGGTTTTTAAATCAATCACATTGTGTTCTTCAATATTATTGAGGTTTCAGGTGTAAGTGTTGAATATTTTGGTTCATTAGGTGATGCCCTAGCATTGTTACAATGCTTGGAAGAGCAATCAAGAGGGTTACAAATTGGTATTTGATAAAAAGTCTTGAATAAAGTTTGGAGAATGGTCTAATATGAGTGTGCGGACCTATTTACATTTGTTTGTAATATTTTAATGGAGAAATGGGCTTGGGTTTGTATAGTTCATTGTTTGTGTGGTCTAAAGAGACCTAGTTGTTGATTTGGATAGTCAACTTTGGAAAATTCACACTTTTAAAATATTTAAGTTGATTCAAGGGCTTGGATTGAACATTGTGATGTTGCTAAGATGTTTTGTAGAATCAATAAATTATTTAGCGCCTTGATTTTTGTTTGAGTGCTTTGTAATCAAGATTTTGTGAAGGGAAAAGTGAATTTGAGATGAGAAATCAAACAAGATTGCTTTGAGTTTTTGTTAAATGAGATTCAAAGTTTAGTTTTCTTCCTTTGTTCTACATTAGAGAGTTATCTTTTTGGAGAAGAAATTTTTTGTTTTGGGGAAAGAGGAGAAAACCCCACGATTTGGGCAGCTGAGTTTGGAAGGAACATGGACATTTTCCAAGAAGAAATTTATGGGTATTGGATTCTTGAATTCAGCATTCCATTTCCTCCTTGCTGTCCTATTTTGGAATCCAGATGTGCCTTCCACATAGAACATTATTTCATTTCTCTTTTGGAGTAGCATTGAGGTATTTTTCTATAGTTCTTGAATCCATTGAATTTTTGTGGAATTGATTGTGATTTAGCTTGTGAATGGTAAAATTTGCATTTCCTTATGGCAGGTTTATTCTTCTATGCTATTTCATGAATATTTTGGGGATGGATAATGTTTTTTTTGGATTTGATTTGCTGCCCTGTAGTTTTCTTTATGGAAAAATTGACTATGCATTTCCAGCTTGTTTCATTGTCAATGTTTGTTCTAAAATAGATCCATTATCTTGTCCTAAACTTTGAAACAAAGGTGGAATTCAACTAGAAATAGTTAAATGTAAATGGGTTGCTGGAAAAATAGATTTCTAGGCATTTTTAATTGTTTCTTTTTTTAAGTTTTTGCCCAACTTGTGAAAAAATGTTTTTCATTGCTGCTCATTAACCACATGTTAAAATTGCAAAATAAAGGTGGATTCCATTTATAAATTCTCATATCTCAACTGCGTCTTTGTCAGATTTGAGTTCTAGACACCTTCATTTTTAGTCAAATTTGTGCCTACTTGTTAAAAAAAAAATTTATTTACTATTCTTTAACCACTTTTTAAAAATATAAAATAAAATTGGATTCCATGTAGAAATACCCATATCTCAACTGGGTCTATGTTCAATTTTTAATCTGATCACTTTCATTTTTTCATGTTTTTGCCCAGCTTGGCTAAAAATGACATTTTTCATAACACCTTGTTTTTTGACATAAATTTGGAAAGAAAAGGTGGAATCCAATTGGAAACATCAAAATATGAACTGGGTCAAACTTAGATTTTTAATCTAGGCACTTTGAATTTTTATTCCTCTTTCTCATGCGTTTGAACAGCTGAAACCGTGCTTTGTGCCACCGTCACTTAGTAGTTTTATCTGATTTAAAAGTGGTCTTACGAGATGATTTAATGAGGTTAATACCAATTATATGATTGATTTATTTTTATGAATTGACAGTGAATGTTTGAATGGTATTTGATCTACTTGTTGGCATATGTGATCAGTTGTTTAAATGATTTAGCAGCAATGTTTGTTTGGTTATATTAGATGGTTTTAATGATGGAATTTAGTGGCTTTTTCACTGTTCATATTTGCTTTGGGTCCCTCATTTGGTTAAATGAGATGGGGTAAAACAATTATATGATAATGAGTCCATGTACATGGCCTTGAGCACTTGTAAAGACTAAGGATGCATTGGAGAAGGCCTATTTGTCTGCAAGGTGTTGAGTTATCCATCTGCAGGGCATTGATTTGGGCATGATTGAGCTTCCTCATCCATATGAGAGGTGTACTTGACTCTATGTGGTGCCATCCCTTCAAGCACGCATGATGATACTCCATCCGGTCTACACTCTAGCACCTCATACCTTAGTAGTCGTGAGTAGTACCCAACATGTTATTGTATGAGAATCTTCATGTTGTGATATTGACTTTAAAGCATAGTATTCAATGTTTGATTCGTGTTTGATGTGAGTGTTGGCCATATGTTACCCTTGCCTTGTAATTTCTGCTTGGGCCTTGTGACTACCTCCAAGCACGGTGGGGTGGTCTCTTTTGAGTCCACATGGTAGGGAAGCATTGCCACCACCATTGGGGACCAGTATAAAGATTATTGGAGCACCAGTTGGAGATGATCTCTCTTGTTCTTGTCTTATATGTTGATGTATCATATTCTTGGTTATGCCATTGTACTCATGTGTATTCCATTATGTGTATATTGTAATCTCTTGAGAAAGAAGATGTAATCATATAATTTAATGAGAAGAAATGTGATGTTTTAAGTTTGGCTTATGGGTTTTGGTGTTGGTATCAAACTCGTGTGTACTATGGTGATTCTTGTACAACCTTTCAATCCTAGTATCATGCGAAAATTAGATCTTTGTCGTATATCCTCCCTTGTTGTTGCTAAGGTTTCCAGCACAACACAGCTTGCTATTTTGATTTGTGTTGTTGTTTCTAAGGTTTTCGGCGCAAAGCAGCTTGTTGTTCTATGTTGTACTGCAATGTTTCTAGAGCATTGGCATAGAGTAATTCTAGAGCATTGGCACAGAGTAATTCTGGAGCATCAGCATAGAGTAATTTCAAAGCACCAGCATAGGAAGTTCCAGAGAAAAATTTCTAGAGCTCTCTTATTGGCTTCTATTTGGATTTTCTTTGGAGGGTTAATCAGTCCTCCCCTCTTGGTTGTGCACTCAACCATTCTTAATCTTGTATGTTGTCAATTTATCATATCAGGCATCTACTTTCTGTGTAAGTTATTCTTTATGCTTTAAAAAAATATATATCTTGTCCTCTTTTGGCTCTTACCCTTCGCGGTTGCATAGCTAGATGTTACATCTGGTATCAAAGCCCATGTTCACGCACTAAGAGCTCTAGTGTACTTGAGCCTTCTATGTTATGTTGTGTTTGGCGTGTGTGGTGTGAGCTTGTTATATTGTTTCTCATAGTATTGTTGTTATGCTTTCATGCCTTATTATGGTGTATAGGCTACCCTTGTGATGGTCTTTATGGATGTTTTCTTTGTTTCCTTTAGGATGCTTCCTAGGGGCAAAGCCAAAGGCAAAGTTAGAGGTAAAGCCCATGTTGCAGCACTGGGATCCCTACTTGTGGTTGATACTTTCTTGGGTATTGTGTGTGGTGGATGGCAACAAGTGTTGTTGTTTCCTGCCCCTTGCATGTCTTGTTGAGGAATGATTTTGTGAGGGTTAGTTAGACCCTCGAGTCTACCAAGAAGTGTATTTCGATTGGTCTCCTTCTTGATGTGTGGCTCTTTCGTTGTTTAAACTGTTGTGACCCTTGAGTGGTTCCTGAGTGTGGTTGTAGCCCATGTGGTTGCAGTGTGCTTGTTGTGGCGAGATAGTCATAGGACCTCTTGCTTTGAGTGCCTTCGTATGGTATTTTAGAGGGTTGAGTTTCCCAAACCTGGCTTGTGTTGTGGAGGAATGATGCCTCCTAGGCCTTGCCTTACCCTACAGGATTGGAGTGATTCTTGTAGACACTGAAATTTGGTCTAAGCCTGCGAATTCAATTTCTTCATAGTTCATATTTTCATAGTAATGATTAAATAATGTTAATTATTTAATTATTCTCTAAAGTCATTTATTTCTCTATTAATTAAATAAACTTAATTATTTAATTAATTCACTTTAACATTTATTCATCTATTAATTAATTAAACTTAACTATTTAAATAATTCACATTATCTTTATTCTATCCTAATTAATTAAATAAATGTCATTTATTTAATTACATCACTGATTAACTTTATCCTTATTCTTAAATTACATAGATTCTTATTTAATTTATCTTTATCGTATTTTTGACTATAATTAAATAACTACTTTAATTATTTGATTATTCATTTAACCTTTTCTTCACTCAATTAAATAAATCTTATTTATTTAATTAATCCTTAAATGTTGAATCTTGAATTAAATAATCATTTAATTCATAAAAGTCTATTTTTAACACATTCTTCTATATTTAGATAAATGTTTAAGTTATCTAAGTATTCATTTCCACTTGACTCGAGATCTAGTTGAACTAGTTAGTTATCTCCTAATTTAATGTCTGAGTGTCTTTCACAAATAAACTCTCTGTCATAACCAGTTAGTTATCTACTTCTAACTTGTATGCATGTACATACATATTAATTAAATATTTTTATTTAATTAATTAATTTTATGTGTGTGTCCGAACAGATTGTGTCCATTATTCTATCTTTATCTTTGTCATGCCAACATTATTCTTCTACTTTAAAATACTCTCAACTTGAGATTAAATCATTATTTAATCTTTATCTCTATTCTTAGGTTTCTCACTCATGTCAGTACTAACAGTTATCATAATGCATGTCAAATCCTTTAATCTGAATCGTCTATTTATCTTTTAGTCTTGTTCTATCATTCAAATGATCAATTTTCTATCAAATTATTTGTCTTTCATCATTTTACTCCCGAAATTGTATGACTTTTGGAGCACTTGTTCAATCTTCGATATTTTTCTATAATCACATACATCAAGGCTATACTTGCACACATGTTGAAGATATGAGGGAAAGAATACGATCACGGTGAAATGGAGAAGGACAATTGAGGTATTTCATGGAAGGATGTAGATACTGGGTGAGATCGCTCTTTTTTTATGTTTATGCTTTCTTTGTGCTTTGTTGTTTAGCTTTAGATTACATTAGAATTTATTAGCCTTTGTTATTGCTTTAATCTTTCATGTTTTCATGATGTTACATTGGTGAACTTGACGTGAAGACATGTTCTTCACAAATCGATAGACATTTTATTCAATTTTTGCAAGTATCGTACGACTCGATGCATCTGACAGACAAAACGATGCAATTGATATTACAAACCGCATTTGAAAAATTTCAACACATCCATGACTTATCAAACCACAACTGACAGGTGAAAATCTGCAATGCATCTGCCACTCTGAATGACACATTTGACTAGTGAAATTTCTGGGTTCAATCTTTGATTTTCAGTCTTTCATTATGTTTTTATGTTAGCTAATTGTTTGGTTTGCAGTGTGTGTCTTAGGGAGTTAACATAGTGTTTGTAGGACATATCATAGAAGAAAATTTTTCAAAACCCTTTCTACATGATGACCAATGAAGATTAATATAAAAACTACTAATGAATTTTTTTGTAGAACGTGTGTCGAACACTTTATTTTTGAAACAGACTGTCTGGTAGATTAGAAAACTGTCATTTTGGTTTAAAATTTACTACTGTCTACTATGTTTGGTGTGAAAGCACACTCTGTTATTACCCCCACAATTTAGTATATTGAAGTATCCTCTCCCCTTGCACATTCGAGTGATCCTAGGTGCAAGAGAACTGGTTATCGACTCTAGAAATTGGGCCTGTCTTGGTGGGAAAAATTACTCACCCCAAGATGACTCAAAACGGTGACACGTTGAACCCAAGCGACTTCCAGTCAGTATATAAAAGTGAGTTCTTGAAGAAAACTCAAGAATTAGGAGTATTGTTTTCACGAGAAGGGAAACAATGGTCTCTCACCGCATGGATGATACCCACTGAGTGGAATTCCTGAATTAAACACCCTTTTTTTTAGTAAGCCAAAAACCCTCTATTTACTGGTGCAACAAGTTGGACCTGTGAAGCTGTCTCACATTTTTATGGTTCATTGTAGAGATGAGAAGTATGCCATGGGAGTTTCATGGGTACTATAGCTTGGCTGCCCTGAATGAAGTGTTGAGTTGTGGAGGGGAGCCAGTGGGGTCAAGTTACTAGTCATCTGCCTTGAATAAGCATAGCTGGGGTAAAACCCAATTGAGAACTCAATAAATACTATCTTTCATAGCCTTAGGAGTGTACTTGCTTTCTAGAAATACACATGTTCATGATCATCAAACTAAAAATACATTATCTTCTGATTGTCTTTGTTTGTCAAAAATTGATCATGAAACAAAGTCATTTTACACTACAATTCACTGGAAAAGTACAATAGCTCATCAAAAAACTGTAGTTGTCAAATAGAGTCACAATTGTTCACCATTAAAACGTATTTGAATAGTAGAGTCACATCTATTATAGATTATGTCGCATCTGTCAAAAACTCAATCCAATTTGCATGTCATAGAATCTAAGTCACATTTGTTTAACCTTGAGTTGCATATGTCAGAATAGCTCGCATTTGTCTAGTATAAAACCGCATCTGATATCTTAGTTGCATCTATCGTTAACTCTATTACTGGAAAACCACAATTGTCATATTTTGTGACACATCTAAATAGGTGAGCCACATCTGTAGTCTAGAATGATGCATATACCCCTACCAAAGAACCAATCTACTTTTACCAGTACACAACTAGAGTCTTGAAAACCACATTTGAACAGTATAGAGTCGCAATTGATACCTTGAGTCACATCTGCTAAAAAAAATTGCATGTCTGATACCTAAAACTAAATTTACCAGAAAACTACAACTGAGAAAAAAAATTGCAACTGTCAAATTTTGTAACACATCTTCCTGAGTATTAGAAAACCATAGTTTATCATCATAGAATGAGAACAAATAGTCAAACTAGTATCTAACTTGTCATTTTACACTGATTCTTGGATAGAAACCGGAATTTTTCTCAAAACTTGCACGATTACATCCTTTAGGAATCATTCAGTCATAGCGACAAGTACCCTAGTCATAGATCTTACTTTCGTCTTAGGTGTCTTTATTTCCTTTAGAGAGATCATCTTTTGCAGATTTTAGGATAGGCACCTTTCACACTTTGGATAAACCCTTGATTCAAAAAATGTTATTGAACCTAGTCATCATATCTTTTGTCCTACATGTGAATCCTTCCAACTCATTAGTCAATTTTGGGAGTTCACCTTATCTTTTAGTCCTAGTCCTATGAAAGTTCCTTGTCAAAACTAAATTGAAACCTTGGTTACACTTTAACTAATAGATAACCTCTTTTAGAATCTTCCAACTTGGTCACTTAGACTTTTGCATCCTAGAATAGCATCATTTTAGACATACCTTATTTGTAGAGAAAATACTAAAAAAATAGTTGCATACATTCATCCCTTATATTTAGAAAATCCCAAAAACATAGGTTAGATTCATACTATCCATAGACTTAGCTTTTGTATCACTTGCACTTTGAGCTTACATTACATGGTCGAAACAAGATCGAAAAGGAAAGAAAGAGAAAAGATGGTTGATCCAAAAAATTTCATCAATCCATTCTCAAACCCCTTTGCAAGGGCAGCTTCATCTAGACCTCACAAGACTTTGTTAGAGATATTTGTTACTAGAGACACACAGGGACGTATAATAGTGGAAGACATAGATATTGCTGCATAGGACCCTGAGTTTGCTTCCTTTGTAGATGACTATCTAGCAAATGATCCTCAATGATACTTAGCCAATTGCTAACTGAAGGTGTTAAACTACCTCCTGGTTTTGATATTCGTACCCTACAAACTGCATCTACCTAGGGAACAAACACCACTACCACTAGTGCTACTATACCTCAAGTGACTACTGTTATACCATTTAGAGGACCTACATAGAGTGATTCAACAATACAGACAACTCCTTTTGGTATGCCTACCTCCAAAAAGGGGCTAAACTTCACCATAGGGGCGTCATCATCCAATCCCTTTGGTCCTCTTGTTGGGAACAAAAAATCTAGAACATCAGCACCTATACCAAGTGTCAATGTCACTAGCACTACTCCACAAACAACAGCTACACCTAGTGTTCATGTTTCTAGTACTATACCACAAATTGGGGTTTCACAGACAAGAGGCATACCCTCTTTCCAATATGGAAACCAGCCCAACACTTCATGGATTTCGAGTCAAAATCCATTTTCACAAACTTTGAATCAAAATCCATTTTCACAGATTTGAATCAAAATCCATTTACACAAATTTTCAATCAAAATTCATTCTCATAGATTTTGAATCAAAACCCATTCACTAACATTCCAAATCCAAACCCACTTTACATACCCACATTTAACCAAAACCCATCAAACAATGTTGGATTCCAAAACATGTACATAGATCCAAATAATCCAACTAACACATCATTAACTCAAGTTGACATCTTGTAGACACAAATGCATGCACTTCAAACAAAGATGGATAACATGGAAGTGTCTAACAAGAAAACCTTTTCAACAAAGGATTTATGCCCATTTCCCTTCGATAAATCATTGTACATGACACATGTCCCTCATGGGTATGTCATACCAAACATTCCCAAATACAATGGAAAGTGAAATCCAATCGAACACATAAGAGAATTTTCCATGATGTGCATAGATTTCACCTACGACCCCACCTATCTTATGAGACTCTTTCTGAGAAGTCTTGTTGGAATTGCACTAGTGTTTTTTAGGTCTTTACTATGGCATAAAATCATGGGGGGAACTAGCTAATAAATTCATTGAAAACTTCTCCTTTAATATCGACCACAAAATAAACATAGCAACCTTGTGTCATACTATATAAGACGAAGGGGAAAATTTTATCACTTTCTTCCAAAGATGGAGAACTATAGCCAGTCGATGTCCTATCGAGATACCTAAGAAACAGAAGGTCACTATGTTCCAAGAAAACTTCAACCCAAAATTGAGAAGTAACTTAAGGGTACATTGTTGCACATGGGTATGTGCAGGATCATCATGGAAAAAACAGGCCCTTAAGTGGCAAAAAATTCAGAAAAATCAGTGTTAGGCAACTTCACATAAAAATTTGAATAAGTTATCATATTATTTCAAAAATATGTAAGAATAGAATCTGTAGAAAATTGAATGTAGTTTCTAAACTAATAGGTTTATTTAAAAATAAATAAAATCTATTTGGTGAAAATTTGAAATTTCAATGTAGTAGTACTTAAATTTCAGGGGAAAAATAAGAAGTAGGTGTCTTTGACCACCCTAACCATAATAAAATGATAATATTTTTTTATAATATTTTATATATAAGTAGAGGACTCATGTAGGATGTGATGCATATTTTTGTAATTTTTTTCCAAGTAAATAATTAATTATGAATTTTTTATTACAACTTTTAAAAAATATAAAAACTCATATGTCTAACCACCTTAAGTTGGTCAAAACTTCATGAAATTTATTTTTTATTTTTTAATCCTATAGTATGTGAAGCATAGAATGTGATGCATGTTTGGTTCAAAAATGTGATCTTTTTGAAAGTTATAGATGTTTTTCAATCAGCCTATTGATCGGGACTTTAGTCGTAATTCTAATAGAAAATGAATAATAATTATTTTTTAAAATTCAAATTAAAGCATAATTTATATTGGTGGAAATCTGAGAATCTCCTCTAAAAACCCTTTTCGTTTCATCAATTTTGGGTAAAAAAAAAGTCATTAGCCACATACCCTACAAATACCCATAATATTGCCACTTTTTGGCCCCTCATGATCCTGCACATACCCACATCCATTACAGAACTAGTGGAAAAGGGGCTCATACTAGAAAAAGATCTCATTGAAAAAGGAAAACTTAAGACATAGACACCCAACAAAAATCCAACTGTGCAAAACACCCCTAATGACATAAACAATTTTTGGACTTGGAATAAAAATGTTACCAATGATGTGGTGGTTGATGCAAAGACTTTACAAGCAGGACCGATCATCACACTTAGAGGAAATATCCCATCTACTAACACACTCAACACTATTAACCAAACCCCCAACACTACCCAAACCACCCAATGGCCACAATAGCAGAGACAATTTTTGAAACGTGAGTTCACTCCCCTCAAGGAACCCATCGAGTCAGTCTTCAAACAACTGTTGCAACACAATCTTATACAACTTCAAGAGCCAAGACAATACAATCCGGGGAAATTCAAACCATCTTGGTGGGATGATAATGCCTTTTGTGATTTCCATTGAACCAAAGGACATAGCCTACAAAATTATCATCAACTGAAAAACATCATACAAGACTTTGTCGAGAAAGGAACTATTCAAGTTAATGGACAAAAACTTACATCTTCGAACACTGATCACAAGGACTTTTCGGATCCATTACATGATCATGGGAAAGGAAAATCCCCTAGTTCAGGTAACAAGACCAATACTTCCTCCAACTATGCTAGCGTCAAGCATGATTATACTGGCCCCATTATAAATCATATCCGATCCACCGATGACCATGTCAATACCATTTCCATAAATAAAATTCCCAAGTGTGTTGTTAACACTTGTCAGACCAAGATCACCATACAAGGCCCTCTGTCACATCAGACACCACAGACTTCCAAGCCACAGTAAACTTACTTGATCAATTGGGGAAGACCCCAACCCAAATTTCCATCTTGGAACTATTGTGTATCTCCCTTGAACATCAATCCATTTTAGATAATTATTTACAAAGAACGACTATTCCTAATGATCTTGATGTCAATAATTTCAAGGAAATGGTGGGCTACTTGACCAATAATCATCAGGCCACATTCTCTGAACAAGACTACGCAACTAAAAAGACAAATTATAATGACTCGTTACATCTTGAAGTCCTTGGTGACAAAACCAAAGTCAGACGAGTTCTGGTAGATGGAGGAGAAAGGTTAAATATTTGCACTTTAAAATTGATTAAGGAATTAGGTTTCTCAGAAGCATGTGTAGACACAACCAAAAGCATTTTCATTAAGGCTTATGATGATGAGGAACGAAAATCAAAGGGTGTGGTAACACTTCCTATCAAAATTGGTTCTGCAGTTATGGAGACAAAATTCCAAGTCTTAGATCTCATCCTTCCATACAATCTTCTACTAGGTAGACCATGGATCCATGCCATGAAGGTAGTCCCTTCCACATATCATCAATACCTAAAATTCCCTTGAAATGACACTGAAATAACAATAGATGGTGACCTAGATCCATTCCAATATTGCACCAATCTATGAGAGAAAGCTCAGCCCCAAGTTCATGTAAACCAAGAAGCCTCATCATCCAATTCATCTCATTATGTCAATCCATCAACTCTCACTAGAACATTCACTTCCCCTTCATTTTCCACTCCTAGGGTTGAGATCCAAGACAAGGGTTGTGGAGAATATCACATGAAGAAATCTTATTATGTTAGCCATTTGATTCCTCCTAAATCATATGGTTTACCTACAATAGATAGAAGACAATCAATGGTAACCATACACATTCCTCTCTCAATGACTTTTACAAAATGGGGAGAATTAAGCAAAGAAGCCATACATGCAGAAGATGTGACCACCTGATTGTATAGATAAGACCCTGAAGAACCTCCCTCACTTGCTCACATTCTTGTAGATCAATATGGAAAAGGTTTCACAATCATGTAGAGCAAGGGATATAATGGACATAGTGGCTTAGGCTTACATCAAGATGGGAGGACATAACCAATTATTGTTTCTAAATGGATGAAAGGCTTAGGGCTTGGGTTTCAACTGATTCAGATTGGCATTCCTAGTACCACATCACCTTTACTCAAAGAAGTAAGTGCTTCAGAAGATATCGAGACATCTGACGAACCATCTAATCAACCCTACTGTGAATCCCCCAACTCAAATGAATATGATTGGGATTCCCTATCCTCCACCTTGACCATGGACCTTGATAAGTTGTTTGGAGAACTTGAATTAATGTTAAAATCTTCACCAAATTTATTGAATTCATGTCCACCTAAGAATATGAAAAAAGAAGAATGGTTTAAACATTACTATTGGGAATCTCTTTATCCTACCTCTTGGGAACCTACTACATCCATTTCAGATAACCAAACTTTGGAATTTGGCCCACCTCAGAATCCACCTAGATCCAAGCAAAAGAGCAAAGAGGACTTGGTACAAAACTTTTGTGACTATATGAACAAATCATCTTTTACCTTGACCCCATTGAACTTTGACAACTTCGTTGATGACTTTCCCTTAGTCTATCCCCAGCTCATTGATTGGGACCAACAAGACACACCCGTCTTAGACATTTTTGGGAATGACGAAGCAATTGTTGAGTTCTTGGGATTATGAGAAGGCATACCTAGTGGGGATCACAAGGCTAGATTTACCATTGATTTGGACAAGGCATATTTTGGGGAATCTGTTCAACCCTCTAGTCGCAAAAATAAGAAAAATAATGACAAAAATAAAAATGATGAGTTTATGGGTGAAAACCGAAAGGTGTCTTTAGACAATAAAAAAGCAAAAGATAAGGACACATCTGAAGGAAAAAACCTCTTTGAGGCACCTAAGATGGAGGTTTGAACATTCTCCCTGTTGCACAAGAAAATTCACCCATGCTAGTTGAAGAATTAGTGGAAGTTAACATAGGTACATAAGGGAATCCCCAATTGGTTTATTTTGTAGCATCATAGACAAAAGAAGAGCATACAGAATTCTGCAACTTCTTTACACAAAGATAGATTTTTTTTTTTGGTCATATGCAAACATGCCTAGGCTGGATCCTAAACTTGTACTACATAATTTTCCTTTGCAACCAGGGGTAACACTAGTGAAATAGAAATTGAGGAAAATGCACCCATAGATTACTTTACTAGTCAAGGCTACATTGAAGAAACTATTGGACGTTGGCTTCATTAGATCAATTGACTATGTCGATTGGAGTTCTAATTTGGTACCAGTCACAAAACCAAAAGGGGGCATCCGCATCTGCACAGATTTTAGAGATATAAATAAAGCATGTCCTAAGGATGACTTCCCTCTACCCAACATTGACATGATAGTTGACATGACCATAGGGTATGAGATGTTATCCCTTATGCATGTATTTTCAGGGTATATTTAGATCAGGATTGTAACTAAAGACCAACCTAAAACAACTTTCACATGTCCATGGGGAACACATTGCTGGAATGTCATGCCCTTCATACTCAAAAACGTTGGAGCAACCTATCAATGTGTTATGACCAATATTTTTCATGACCTTGTACACACTCTTATGGAGGATTATGTCGATGACTTTATTGCTAAATCAATGACAAGAGTTGATCATTTACAAGTCATAGACAAGATATTTCATAGGATAGAAGAGTATAAAGTGTGACTAAATCCAAAGAAATGTGTGTTTGGAGTGAAATCGGGAAAGCTTTTGGGCTATATCATTTCTAGAAGAGGCATTGAAGTGGATCTGGCCAAAGTAGAAGAAATCATAGACACCTCCACCAGTTAATCTTAGTCAACTAAGGATATTACAAGGGAGACTGCAATCCATTAGAAGATTCATAGTGCAGTTAGTGGATAAGACACATCCCTTTCAACATTTACTTAGAAAAGGAATACTCTTTGTATGGATAGGTAAATGCTAGGAAGCATTTCAACTGATTAAGGATTATGTACTCACATCGCTAGTCTTAATGCCACCTATTGAGGGATGACCACTGATTCTCTATATTTCATAAACCCATTCATCACTAGGAGCATTGCTTGCACAGAATGATGATGCAAGTCATGAAAGGGTAGTATACTATATCAGTCAAACCTTGGTAGGTTATGAGATTAACTATAGTACCATTGAATGTGCTTGTCTTGCAATAGTATTTTCTACTCAAAAACTAAGGCACTATATGCTAAACCATCAAACAATGGTAGTTGCGAAGATAGATACTTTAAAATATCTTCTAAGCAAAGCAACATTAGTAGGGAAACTGGCCCAATGGGTAATGATACTTAGTGAGTATGACATCTTGTACATAGAGAGAAAAGCTATCAAGGGACAATTCATTGCTAATCAATTAGTTGATGCACCGATATAAGAAAATCATCCTTTAGTTGCATATTTTCTTGATGAGTTCATATTCACCATTGACACAGGCATGAAATGGAAACTATACTTTGATGGGTCCCATATGAATCATGGCTCAAGGAATGGTATCTTGTTTCACACCATAGGGTGATTCTATCCCTAAGTCATTGAGGATCGTATTTCCATGTACCGAAAACATAGCAGAATATAAGGCTCTTGTGATAGGATTATGCATGGCAGTCAAATGGAAGGTCAAGAACCTACAAGTTTATGGTGATTCTCAAATGGTAATATGACAGGTAAATGACGATTATGAGAATAAGGATGAAAATCTTGCTCCCTAAAAATGCATGGTGGATAGTTTCAAGGAGTACTTTGAAAAGGTGGACTTTCATCAAATACCTCATGTTCTAAACAGGGCAACAAATTCCATGGCTACTATTTCTTCACTCCTCGACATACCAAGCAATGTGCCTAAGTTTGAGTTTTTGGTAGAATAGCTTTTGGTCCCTACCTATGACATCCCAAATTCAAAGATGGTGTGTCATCCTAATTCCCCATGGTATAAATATATTTATGACTACCTCCATGCCAAAATCATACCCCCTGACCTTTCTAATAACCAACGTAGGACATTCCTTCACAAGTCATTTGAGTACACCATTATTGAAGACACCTTTTATAGATGTGCCTTAGATAATACCCTACTAAGATGTCTCGATACTGACGAAGCACAAGCAACCTTGCATGGAGTACATGAGGGTATATGTGGATCCCATTCTAGTGGTCCTGCCTTAGCTAAAAATATTATGAGACTAGGTTACTATTGGCCTACCATGGAAAAGGACTCATATTTCTTTGTTAAGAAATGTCATCAATGTCAGGTACACAAAGACTTGATACATGCACCTGCGTAGGAGCTCTATCCCAAAACGTCACCATGGCCCTTTTCCCAATGGGGACTTGACCTCATAGGTAAGATACATCCCACATCATCCAACAGCCATAAGTTCATCATTATTTCCACTGAGTATTTTACGAAGTGAATTCAGGCTATTCCCATGACCTACATCACTAGCACATAGATCTCTAAGTTTATCTTGAACTATATCATCTGTCGATATGGTGTTCCTCAATCCATTATCACAAATAATGGTTGTCTATTCAAAAATTAAGAATTTTTTCATCTCTATGAAGAGTTCCATATCCAACATTTTTTTCCACCCCATATTACCCACAAGGTAATGGCTAAGAAGAGGCATCTAATAAAACTATCATTAGAATCCTCAAAAAGACTATCAATGATGTTGGGTGGGATTGGCATTTACAACTTAATCTAGCCTTATGGACTTACCACACAAGCATCCATACTCCCACGAGCGCCACACCATATTCCCTAGTATTTGGCTCTGAGGCCATCTTACCTATTGAGGTCAAGATTCCTTCCCTAAGGGTATCTTCGAAAGGGCACATTAACGATGAAGAGTACCGAGTTTTAAGACTACATGAGCTAGAATTCCTAGATGAACGAAGACAAAAGGAATTATATCATCTCCAAGCATATTAGAATCATCTTTGTCACAGCTACAACAAGAAGTTCTTGAATAGAAACTTTGACATTGGTGACCTGGCCTTAATGGAGAATCCTAAGAATCAAGCTAAAAGAGAGAAACTAGGAAAGTTTGAACCTAACTAGTTAGGACCCTACATTATCACAAAAGCCTTTGGATAAGGAGTGTATCAACTCTCTACTCTTGAAGGAGAACCATTGTCATCACCTATCAAAAGTATTCATTTGAAGAAGTTCTACGCATTGCTTCTGAGAGCCTTGTCTTACTTATCAAAAATACAAAAAAATTGTTACCTAGGTGAAAACTTGGCAAAGAGGTGTCTTGGTAACATAAAAAAAATAAAAAATCCAAAAAATAATAAAGAGAAATAAGTCGTCCAATAGTGAAAACCACTTCGGTGGTACTTTGGATAAGTACCATTGTGAAAATTTGGCAAACATGCACCATGTGTAGTTGACTTTACTCCTTTGTCTATCATTATTCTAATCTGACTCCCCTATACATATCGCTTATCCCTATGCATATCGCTTACCCCTATACATATTATCTATCATAGTACATATCATATCTCTCCCATTTATCGCTTGTACATACCATTCATAATAAATGGTAGTCCTTCCCATAACTTGGAATGATTGACATCGAGTACATTCCATATCCCCCATTCTATCCTATTCATAATCAATTGGTCTTATACTCAACTAGGGGAAAAAACTTGAATTGTGTCATATTTGGTTCTTACATTGGCTATCTTGAAGACGTAAAACCATCGAAAATCCAAAAACATTACAAAATTTCCTGAGAAAATCCAAAAACATCAGAAAACTTCAAAAAGACAAAAAAATCAAAAAACATGTCAAAAATCAAAAAAAAAAAACAAAGTCAAAGTTAGTTGCACTTGTCAGTATTTTGTCATTTGTCAAACTACGTTGCCTTTGTGACTGGACATAGGCAAGGCCATCTTCCGATGTGCCCCTAAGGCATTAGGTCAATCCTTTTAGGTTTGTCTATATAAAATCATGATTCAATCCATTTGTCTATAAGACAAGGTCATTGGTCATGTCGAACTATGAGGTCTCTACGTGTATAACATAGGCAAGGCCATCAATTGATGAGCCCTGATGCCCCACTAGGTTAGTCCATTAGGGTTCATCACATACACTACCACACACATAAGATATCTTCATACAAATCAAGTTTTTTATAGTCACTATTGTTAGTCAAAGTCTAGTCGAACTACGAGGTCTCTGCGTGTATAACATAGGCAAGACCATCAATCGATGAGCCCCTAAGGCCGCACTAGGTCAGTCATTTAGGGTTCATCGTCACACACAGTCAACTGTTAGTACATCATATCAGGTCATGGATCAACAAGATCAACAAGTCAACAATCTCATCAAGTCAAATCAAACAAATTGTCAAAGCTACATCATCAAAACAAATCAACTTATGTTTGCTATAGGATGTGTCCTTCCTAAAAACAGACATCATCAAAACAATCAACCTATGTCTTATTTAGGATGAGTCCTTCCTAAATATAGATATTAGCAAACCAATCTATGTCTTATATAGGATAAGTCCTTCCTGCATACAGTCACTGTCAAACAATCATCATGGCCTTACATAGGTTATCACATCAACGACATCAGACTCAACATCTTATATGATACATGTCTTTCTAAAACCAAGCTTTGCCATGCCTTATACAAATAGTCATAAATTCAAAACTAGACTCAATGTCTTATTCAGTATGTGTCTCTCCTAAAATTAGGTTTTATCAATTAATCATCTTATCAAACAAAACATTCAAACAAAACAATCAAACAAATAGATCAAGTTTTGGCAAATATTTTATTATCTTTTTGACTTTATGGCTTATTTATCTTATCATTTCATTTGACTTTATGATTGGAATCTTGTTACTAGTTTTCTCAAGGATGTCCCATGAAGGATTTAGAGAAGCAACGATGTATCAGTATTCTATTTTCTTTGACTGTTGTTTATCTACTATCTTTTAACTGTGGATTTTGAGTCATGTTACTAGGTTCCTCAAGGATGTCCCATGAAGGATTTAGAGGAGCGATGACGTCTCATGACCCATCTTTTATTTGTTTGTTGTCTATGGTTTGTCTTGACAAAAATATTAGGGCAATTATGCCCTTAGTATGAGTTAAGACAATCCTTGTCTATGACTATTTGTTGTTAGCAGGTGGATGACCTTGCACACCTTGATCTATGTCATATCATGGTGTTTGTGTCCATTTGTATTAGTTAACACCCAATGATGATAAAATGCAACACCTTTTGTGGTACGATGAAACATTGAAGATTTCTAATACTAACATCAAATTCTTTTCTTATTCATCTTTCTTTCCACACTAACATTTCTTCTTTCTTGCATTATGATAGAGTCTTATGACACACAAAAATATAACACATCTTGCATATGCATTCATGTCAGAAACATCATGTAAATATCATAAATTGTAAATCATAAATATATCTTGCATTTCAAAAACACAAAAACATAAGACATCTATCATATCTAGGAAATCACGGCATAATAGGCATTCATCATCATAGATTACATAACAAAAGCATCACATGTACATAACAAGTGTAAATATATGCATCACATTATATCCATCTTCATCAAACATATAGCATTGTATATATAAAAATCACATTAAATCTCATAATCATAAATTGTATCCATAATATCCATCAATACCATAAGAAATCAATGCATACATCGTCATATAGAATCAACATCACATCATAGGCTACATAAACACATTATAAATTAGATATGATCATCCATCACATAGGCATCTCATATAGACATAACATGCATAAATAAAAGACTACATAATCATACATAGAACTACATATCATGAGAATCACCACCAAAATAATATATATATATATATTGCTCAAAAAGTGCCACATCACAATGTCATAATGTATCAATAAATATGAAGCCCATAGGCCATATGATCAAAATACAATGTCCATCAATAAATATCAATAAATTTCCCTGTCTAAAACTCCCACTGCTACCATGACCAGAATGTGAAGGCAAATGATGGAAGGATCTTGATGACTTGTGTGTGGAAGGAGGCCTGTCATATGGTCCAAATCTACGAGGTCCCTTGACCCCTCTATACTCACTATCATGTTGTGAGTCCTACTTTGAGATCTGCTGCTACATGCTTGAGAAAAACTAGGAGCCTATCTCTCAAGAGAAACCTCTACCTCATATAAGTCCCTATAATATGAAGCCCTCTCCATAGCTCTGACTAACTCCTATGCAAAAGAATCAGTTGGCCTACTACAAAGTGCTCTAATCTGTGTAAACCACTACTTGCTCTCCTGTCTTTGAGCTATGGCCTGGTCTCTATCCATATAGGCCTTATCCCTCTCCATCTATAGGGCATCTATCTCTTACATCAGTACCCTCATCCTCTCCTCCAGAGATGCTACCTGGGCACGCAAATCTATTGTATCCTAATCAATAGGACCTGTGTCATCCTATCGAGGCCTCCCCATCCCATCATCATCTAGCTCCTCCAAAATCTTGTCTTAGAGCTCACACTCCTGATCATCCATCTCCTCATCCTCATCATCCTGGTAACTAGAAAGCAAACCAAGATCATCTATCATTGCCTCCTCCCTCACCACCTCCCCCTCTGCATGCTCCTTTGGTATATCCTCCCATCCTACATGCTCCTCACCACCAACCACAACATCAACCTCCTCCACACCTTTTCCAACCCTGTGCATGGGAATATCCTCTCCCTCCCTGTCCTCCTCACAGATGAGTGATAAACATGGGCCTCATCCTCTACGACCATGTCTCCCCCTCCCACCACCTCTTCGACCTCCTCCACCTCCATCTCCACCATCACCTCTCCCACCATGACCTTTGCCTCTCCCTCGTCTACCTTGCGGTCATATCCCACGCCTCACTACAGGAGCATCCTAGTCTGGATCTTTCAATGGAACTAGCCTATGAGTTTCCCACCAGTGATCATATGCTCTGTCATACCTAGATCCATTGCTCTGACTCTCCACCCCCACTATACTGGCTATAAGGCATCAATATCTTCCTCTACAATGGCCACCAGAATCTTAGCTCCCAATAGAGTAACCTCTCTCAATGATCGGGCATACTCTACTCTACCTCAAGGCTCATCCCGCACCTCACCCAACTATCTCACTACCTTGTTAGGAAAATTCCTCCCAATGATGTGCATGTGTGAGACTGTTTGTCCAATAAGATACTCTGTCTACTGGTAGTATGTCAAATTCCCATCCTCATCCAACCACTGTGGGAAATCTATATATGGCCTCCAAATAAATTGAACCATCGTGTCGATGGCATGTCTGTAATATCCTGTATCGCCGACATGATGTTGAGTCTTAGCCCCCGCATAACGGAAGGCATAAGACAATCCCTGCTGAACCTCTGTTGTGACAGGTAGACAAAAAATAGCTATGTGTTCCCATTCCTATACCATCAGGAGAGTGGTACCACAACTCATAGACTATTCCTCTTTATAGGCAATATCATGCAAATGGAAATATAACATAGCTAATAAGCAGGACCCCCAAGCATAAACCACCCGCCTCTCTAACATCCCTACAAGCATCTCCCCCATCCTATATTGAATCCATGACCTTGGCGGTTAGGAAGAACTATACCTCCAATCAATGTACACAATAGACAATCTAATCTCCTATATCTTTGTGCCAACACATGCCATTTAATCTCATAGTGGTCTATCCCCAGCTATATAATGTCGTGGTGGGGATAATATCTACAAATCTCTGCAAATCCCCTATGCGTATCATACACGACCCTAGTCCCTCTAATAGGTAATCTAAGAATCCTATACACATCCTCTAGAGTCACCATCATCTCACCAGTAGGTAGATGAAACGACGATGTCTTTTAATGCCACTAATCGCACAATGCAGTCAACAATCCCTAGTTTTCCCAAATTGTGAGCATGAATGTCACATGATGTAAAATGAAATTCCATAGAAACTATTTCTCCCCCTCCACACACTATTACAGAAGTCAAAATTCAATGGTCTTGACTCTCAAGTATATATAGGATCCAATATAACCTGCAATGGCATTATGCATGCCTCATGTCAAAATCAATAACCTATCATAGTCCAAAGTTCCAATATTCTCTACCAGTCAAATGCATCATTTTATTTTCAAATGTGTTGCAAAATATCACATGCATCATTTCATTTGCAAATGCATCTCAAGTTTTCATATGCATCAATCTAAAATGCAATGCAAATGTGTAACAATGCAAATGTGCAACAATGCATACATGCCCAATCAATAAACTATCAAAATGCAAATGCGTCTAAAAAATCATATGCATTGCAAAAAACTATATGTGCTACAGTTAAATGCTAATGTGATGCAAAAGAACAAATGCATTGAAATTAAAAATAGATGCGTAAGTATTTTGAAAACCCTACGCTAAGCTAAAATGTAAAATAACAAATGCATGATTCTACATACACATGCGACGAACCTGCATGCATATGTGGTTTTCTACAAAAGTGACACATTCCAAAAACATGTAATAAATGCATTAAAAAGTGTACAAATTAAAATTTCAAGAGCCGGTTTCGGACAACATAACAGGGGGTCGCGTCTGTAGGTTGCCTGAATGTCCAGATGTGATAGGCGCGATGATGTGAGTATGGAGCTGGAGACATTGTCGCTAGGAGTCCAGAGCAAAAATCTCAATTTTCTAAACTAGGAGGGTGAAAATGAATTGGATTTTCACCCATTTTCTATTGGGTTTTGGGTGGCATTTCCTCTAACCTTGTCTATTGGCCGCATTAACTTCCAAATTCTATTGACCTGTACACGTACCTAACACCTCGAAATTCATTTCTATCAACTCCACTACATTTTTGGCTATCAAATTGACTAATCAAGACTATTTCCAAATCTTTTGGATTTTTTTGAAAATTTCTCAATTTTCCCGACGAGGCATACCTTCACCTGTTTCACATTGGGGCATGACTAGGGCATGTTTTTGATTGATTTTCTTTGACACAACACCGAAATGACATTGTATCAAAGAGGGGAAAAATGTAGACATTGAAATTTGGTCTAACCCTATCACTTCAATTTCTTCATAACTCATATTTTCATAGTTATGATTAAATAATGTCAATTATTTAATTGTTCTCTAAAGTCTTTTATTTCTCTATTAATTAAATAAACTTAATTATTTAATTAATTCACTTTAACATTTATTCATCTATTAATTAAATAAATTTAATTATTTCATTAATTCACATTATCTTTATTGTATCCTGATTAATTAAATAAACGTCCTTTATTTAATTACATCATTAATTAACTTTATCCTCCTTAAATTAAATATATTCTTATTTAATTTATCTTTATCATATTTTCAACTATAATTAAATAAATACTTTAATTATTTGATTATTCATTTAACCTTTTCTACACTCAAATAAATAAATCTTATTTATTTAACTAATCCTTAAAATGTCGAATCTTGAATTAAATAATCATTTAATTCATAATAGTCTATTTTTAACACATTCTTCTATATTTAGATAAATGTTTAAGTTATCTAAGTATTCATTTCCACTTGACTCGAAATCTATTTGAATCAATGAGTTATCTCCTCATTTAATGTCTGAATGTCTTTCACGAATAAACTCTATATCATAACCAGTCAGTTATCTAGTTCTAACTCATATGCATGTACATACATATTAATCAAATATCTTTATTTAATTAATTAATTTTATGTGTGTGTTCAAATAGATTGTTCCCATTATTCTATCTTTATCTTTGTCATGCCAACATTATTCTTCTACTTTTGAATACTCTCAACTTGAGATTAAATTATTATTTAATCTTTATCTCTATTCTTAGGTTTTATCACTCATTTCAATACTAACAGTTGTCATAATGCATGTCAAATCCTTTAATCTGAATCCTCTGTTTATCTTTTAATATTGGCCTATCATTCAAATGATCAATTTTCTATAAATTGATCTGTCTTTCATCATTTTACTCCTCCCAAAATTGTATGACTTTTGGAGCACTTGTTTAATCTTCAATATTTTGCTATAATCACATACATCAAGGTTATACACACATGCTAAAAATATAAAGAAAAGAATACCATCACAACGAAATGGAGAAGGACAATCGAGGTCATTCATGGAAGGATGTAGATACTGGGTGAGATTGCTCTTTGTTTATGTTTATGCTTTCTTTGTGCTTTGTTGTTTAGCTTTAGATTACATTAGAGTTTATTAGCCTTTGTTATTTCTTTAATCTTTCTTGTTTTCATGATGTTACAATTCCCTTGGTTGATAGTCTCCTGAGGTTGAGATTGATTACTTTCCTATATCCTATGTTGCGGGTGGGCATGTTGGACCTTAGCTTGTTGGTGGGTTGTAGGTAACATGTGCTACCTAAAATTACCCTTGCTTGGTTTCTTTGTTCATGTTGTGGGAAGTTTCTTTTGCATGTTATATTGCATTGAGATTATAAATATGGTTATAGAAAATGAATGATTATGTTGTTAGTTCATAGATATTTTTGCATGCTCTCATGTGATTGATGCATTTGTGTGAAAGTGATTGTGTGATGATGAAACCATGTTTCCATTCGTGTCTATGTTAGAATTGTAAACTCCTCTCTCTCCTTCTCTCTCTTCTCATTGGTTTAACGAAGATTCCTATCTTGAGTGTGTGGTGTATTGAAATCCATTGTATGCTTGTCTTTTATGAGAAAAATTTTATGCATTCATGAAGGTTTGTTTTATTAGATCAACCTTGGGTAAAGGACCTAAGTCCCCAAGCTGCATTCATAATCATGGAACATGTATCAATTTGAATAAGAAATCATTCTGAATTAGGTAAAAGTTTAGAGAAAAAGGGAATAATGAAACCATTGACATGTTAATGATAAATGCAAAATGTTAAATGTATGTTGAAGTGATAATGTTGCATGCCTTGTCTTGAAAAAACATTGTAATGATATTGCATAGTGTATAGGAAATAAATGTGGTTAACATATGTGTGTAGTAAGGTGATTTACCACTTAATAAAAGTGAATGTGAATGTGAATGTGAGTTATTATGGTATTGCTGATTTACTCCATGTAGCATTGCAAGATATTGTATGGATGTTGGGAGTACATGTTATTGGAAAGTTTGTATTGACCTTGCATAATTAGAGATGGATAATGGCTTTATTTTGGTAAGAGGAAATTGGAAAAAGGTACTCCTTGTTATGTGAACATCCTGTGTTAGTGCACATGTTGAGTGTTGTGAATACCCCGTACTTGCTTTGTGTTCCCATGGGATGGTGAGATTGTGTACCCATCCATGGAGGATATGTTGTATTTTGGTGTGGCATTAACCATACCATTATGTGTGCTTGTATGTTTGTTACCTGATTGAGGGCCAAGCCATGAGTGGTTGAAATTTATATATATTAAGAGTTGCCAAAAGTTAGTTTTGTAGAATCTCTTCTATTGGTTCTCTAGTCCCTCAATCTGTGATGGCATGGTAGTAGCCACAAAGTTTCTTGGGCGGAGTGTGCAACATACACATGTGGCACAGAGCAGTCTCAACTCAACCGATCCCAAGGAAAGTACTCACTACTTCCCCTTATGATGGATTAGGGTACTTGATCCATATGTGTTACCCTAATCCCCATAGTTTTGTGTATAGCAACATTGGTTTGTTAGTATTTCTTGGCCATCCGTAGGGGCGCTAAGTTGGCATTAGTGAGTAGACCTCATCCACATGAGAGGTGAGGCTTGAGTAGCCTCATATTTTCATAGTCATACATGAATTATATATATATATCATGTGCTAATGGTAACAAGCTGGACTCAAGGACATGATGTCATGTGCTTAGATGCATGAAGGTGCACTTTGAGATTGTGTTATGATAGCCTACTTGTGTGATAAGCATAACGGGGCCTTGTACACTTGAAGAGCGACACTCATGTTTGCTCTCAACACTATTTGGGTCGATTGGCATATGGGTTTGTCCTAGCCATGTATACCTCTAGCTACTACGAGTACCTATGTGTGCCTTCTCCACGAGGTATCGCTATTCGGGGTGTGCTTTGCGCGTGCCTACTTCCATGGAGCCACAGACACACTACCATGCAGCATATGACCAGTACGTTCCTTGTTTGGTTGGCGTATGACCATGTCGGGCTGAGACGTGATGCGGGATGTGGCTGAGGTGCACATTCCATGCTAATATCCAAGTAGTACATGGACCACTTGGCGAGTCCATGCCGTGTGACAATGCAATGTAGGGTGTAGCTATGGAGTACATTTCATGCCATGTGGTTGGTGTGCTCATTCTGCCCCACATGAGGGGCTATTGCAATAGTCAAACATTGTTCCCTCCTTCCTCATTTGGTCGCTAGTTTAGTCACATAGTTATGTATTGTGCCATTTTGAAGATTGTGAATCTTCTTTTGGTTATTGATGATTTTATTTTGATTTTGAGGACCAGCAAAAATTTGATTTATCTTGTTTGTGATGGTTTATCCACATATTGTGAAATTTCTTTACACATAGCCCTCGAGGTTACATATGATTTAGTGTTGAAACTACGCACATTTCTTGCTGAAATTGAATCTTTATTTCATAATTATTTATGATCTTTGGTGGCTAAATTAGTTTTCTATTTGTTGTTTTCAAATGTTGGTCTAGTGTTGTAATGTGATTCCTCATCAAGAACGGGAGAGTTGGACTCGATTGAGTGTATACAAGGAAGTAGACATAGGGAATATTGAGGATGGGGGTATGTGAGGCTATTACATAGCTAGGACCCACTACCCATCTATGTGTGATGACTATCTCTTGGAAGCTAACCACCTTATTCAACAGGAGATAGGTCATTGTGGCCTTGTTCAGATGGTCTCATCATGTGTGTGTGGCCTAACACCATCAAACCACTGAGTGTGAGGTATGGATTATGTGAGATGGATATTGGCTCTTGGCTCATGGTGTATGTATCATGGATTAGTATGCTGCTTACTGGTGTCCAGATGGACCCTTGTGTAGCCTTGTGATGTGATCCCTAGTGATGTAAGTATGTATGTATGTATAAATGCATTTTTCATCTTGGATATGGTTTCATATGAAAAGTTCAAAAGTTGGCTTATTGTGCTTTAGAAAGTGTAAATTTTTATATTTTGTGGAAAAAGATGCCAAATATGTTCTAATGTGTGAGATTGGAAGTGTGTGGAAAACAAATATTGTTGAAAAAAATGGTGTTTTGGAAAGAATTGAGTGCTTATGCATCTTCTTTACCCTATTCTTAGTGGAAATTAATGTATCCTTGAATGAATGTGGATGTTAAAATAAATGTTTATGATGAGAATTGTGGCATATGTGATGTTAGCAAGATTAACCATGCTATTTTGTTTCATGTTGAGACCTTAAGCGTAAGCCATATGTCAATATATTGATAATGATTCTTAGAAAGGTGAATTTTAAAAAAAGATGTCCTTTCTATTTTGTTTAGTGATGAATGATGTATATTATATTTCTCATCTTTGGAATGAAGTACAATATTTTAATGTTGATTAATAAATTCTAGTACTAATGTGTGATATGGTTGCATATTGATTTTACGTGACTTCCAGGAGTAAGTCAAATCGTAGGGAGGGAGGATGTAACACCTCTCTAACTCCAGCCTGGGTAAGATAGTATTTTGATTTTGATTTGATATTATAAATGTTAAATGTTATCATAATGATATTAGACATTGATGATTATGGGAAAGGTTATCATGTGATTAGTTATTATTCTAGATTATATGCTTATATGTTTATATAGTGTTAGCATGGATTTTGTAGGATTATGGACAGGAAGGGGATGATGTCGTAACACTCATATATGAGAGGCGTATGATATCATGACCCTTTTTCCTAATGATTGATGTTTCTTCAGATATATGATATATGATATATGCACATGTACTTTGATGTGTAATTGGAGTGATGCAGGTATTGAGTATCGACTCCACCTGGATCCACAAGTCTGAGCGTACTTGTATTCCCCAATGGTGGTTACTAGAGGTAGTCACAAGTCAAACATCCCTTGTCCTAGCCCACTATACCCTATTAGTGCAGTGTCCCCATGTTGTTTTACCATCTGGTTACCTAATGGTAATGTCTGAAGCACCTTTTTGGTCGTATATGGTTTACCTATATATCTTGTTGAGGTATTTTGTTATAGTTTTCATTAATCTATTATGTGGCTATATATTTTGGTTGTTAGTGTTTTGATATGGTATTTCATTGTGTTTAATTGATTTGAGATTTGAATGGTTTTATCCATGAGATTTTAAATATGTTATTTTAAATGATTTTTATTGATCATTCGAGAGAATGATATATTTCATTTGGAAATTTTTAAATGATTTTATTAATCCATTTTGTGAGCTCTCATAGTCTTATTTAAATTTTATTTGGGGGCTTTGTGTATTTTAATGTTTGGATTTAAATTATTATTTTTATATGAAATAGAGAATATTGTATATTTACTGATTTTAATTAATCGCTTTGGAGAGTATTAATAGCATGCCTAATAAAATGTTTTATTTTATTTTTATTGTGTTGAGGAGTTTAGTTAAAAGAAAAAAAAAAGGGTAGCCTTGTCTTTGATATATATACTTATATTCATTTTGTTTTGGGGGAGAGTTATCTTTTTGGAGAAGAAAATTTTTGTTTTGGGGAAAAAAGAGAAAACCCCACAATTTGAGCAGCTGAGTTTGGGAAGGAACATGGAGATTTTCCAAGAAGAAATGTGTGGATATTGGATTCTTGAATTCAACGTGCCATTTCCTCCTTGCTATCCTATTTTGGAATCTGGTTGTGCCTTCCACATAGAGCATTCTTTCATTTTTGTTTTGGGGTAGCATTGAGGCATCTTTTTGTAGTTCTTGAATCCCTTGAATTTCTAGTGGAATTGATTGTGATTTAGCTTGGGAATGGTAAAATTTACATTTCCTTATGGCAGGTTTATTCTATTATACTATTTTATGAATATTTTGGGGATAGATAATGTCTATTTTGGATTTGATTTGTTGCCCTATAGTTTTCTTTATGGCAGACTTGACTGTGCATTTCTAGCTTGTTTCATTGTCAATGTTTGATCTAAAATAGATCCATTATTTTGTCCTAAACTTTAAAACAAAGGTGAAATTCAACCTAGAAATAGTTAAATCTAAATGGGTTGCTGGAAAAATAGATTTCTGAGCATTTTTAATTGTTTCTTTTTTTAAGTTTTTGCCCAACTTGTGAAAAAAATATTTTTCATTGTTTCTCATTAAACGCCTGTTAGAAATGCAAAATAAAGGTGGATTTTATGTAGAAATATCCATATCTCAACTGTGTCTTTGTCAGATTTAAGTTCTGGACACTTTCATTTTTTGTCAAATTTGTGCCTACTTGCTAAAAAACATTTTTTTTTGCTGCTCTTTAACCACTTGTTAATATTGTAAAATAAAACTAGATTTCAAGTAGAAACGCCCATATCTCAACTGGGTCTCTGTCCGATTTTTAGTCCAGGGACTTTCATTTTTTCATGTTTTTGCTCAGCTTGGCTAAAAATAACATGTATCAGAACAACACCTTGTTTTTTGTCATAAAATTGGAAACCAAAGATGGAATCCAATTGGGAACATCAAAATTTGAACTGGGTCAAACTTAGATTTTTAATCTGGGCACTTTGATTTTTTATGAAATTTCTATGCCTCGTTATCATGCGTTTGAACAGCAGTTGAAACTGTGCTTTGTGCCACCATCACTTAGTGGTTTTAACTGATTTAAAAGTGGTTTTTTGAGATAATTTAATGAGTTTAATACTGATAATATCATTGATTTCTTTTTATGAATTGATGGTGAATGTTTAAATGGTATTTGATCTACTTGTTGGCATATGTGATCAGCAGTTTAAATGATTTAGCAACAATGTTTGTTTGGTTGTATTAGATGGTTTTAATGATGGAACTTAGTGACTTTTTCATTGTTTATATTTCCTTTGGTTCCCTCATTTAGTTAAACGAGATGGGGTAAAACAATTATATGATAATGAGTCCTCGTGCATGGCCTTGAGCACTTGTAAAGGCTAAGGGTGCACTCGAGAAGGCCTATCTATCTGCAGGGTGTTGAGTTATCCATCTGCACGGTGTTGATTTGGGCATGATTGAGCTTCCTCATCAGTATGAGAGGTTTACTTGATTTTGTGTGGTTCCATCACTTCAAGCACGCATGATGATACTCCATCTGGTCTGCACTCTAGCACCTCGTACCTTAGTAGTCCTTAGTAGTACCCGACATGTTATTGTATGAACATCTTCATGTTGTGATATTTGTTTTAATGCTTAGTATTCCATATTTGCTCTATTTCTGATGTGATTTTTGGCCATATGTTACCTTTTCCTTGTAATTTATGCTTGGGCCTTGTGACTACCTTCGAGCACAGTGGGGTGGTCTCTTTTGAGTCCACATTGTAGGGAGGCGTTGCCACTGCCATTGGGGACCAATGTACAAGTTATTGGAGCACCATTTGGAGCTGATCTCTCTTGTTCTTGTCTTATATGTTGATGTATCTTATTATTGGTTATGCCATTGTACTCATGTATATTCATTTATGTGTATAGTGTACTCTCTTGAGAAAGAAGATGTAATCATATAATTTAATGAGAAGAAATGTGATGTTTTATGTTTGGCTTACAGGTTCCGGTGTTGGTATCGGACTCTCATGTACTATGGTGATTCTTTTACAACCTTTCTTTCCTAGTATCATGCAAAAATCAGATCTTTGTCGTATATCCTCCCTTGTTGTTGCTAAGGTTTCCAGCGCAACGCAGCTTGATGTTTTGATCTATGTTGTTGTTGTTAAGGTTTCCAGCGTAACGCAACTTGTTGTTCTATGTTGTACTACAATTTTTTTGGAGGATTGGCGCAAAGTAATTCCAAAGCATTGGTGTAGAGTAATTCCAAAGCATTGAAGCAGAGTAATTTTGGAGCACCAGCGTAGGAAGTTCTGGCAAAATTTTTGAAGCTCTCCTATTTGCTCCTATTCGGATTTCCTTTGGAGGGTTAATCAGTCCTCCCCTCTTGGTTGTGCACTCGACCATTCTTGGCCTTGTATGTTGTCAATTTATTGTATTAGGCATCTACTTTCTATGTAAGTTATTCTTTATGTTTAAATATATATATCTTGTCCTCTTTTGGCTCTTACCCTTCGAGGTTGTGTAGAGAGATGTTACAACACATGTGAGAAAAATAGCAGATTATCAAAAAAAAAAAAAATTAATGCACTAGATATTGATGGCCCTAATCCAACAAAAAAAAATTGAATTTTGATATATACAAAAAATTTATGTTATAGCCAGTAAATCATGTCTTAATTGTAACTAGTTTGACTTTGAAACTTAATTAAAAAAAATATATTCAATGAAATGCTATGAAACCAATTCCATGCACTAGATATTGTAGTTACAAATCTAAATTTGAAAAAATTAGAATTTTATCCTTCATATAAAAAAGTTATGTGTTAGACAGTAACGTCACTCTTTAAAAATGGTGTTTATTTTTAAAAACTAGTTTTTGAAGGAGATGGAAAAAGAAGTGCAATCTGATTCCAAAAATTTTGAAAAAAGTAACTAGAATCTATAGACAAAATTTCATAAATCACTAATTTGCATCGTCTTTAAATTCCTCATGGTTTAGCCGCTATAGGTGTTCAAAAGTGATGATTTAGTTAAAAAAAATAGTTCAATGTCTAGTTTGGCCAAAAATTATAAACCAGTATTGTGGGATCACCCTCCTGGGACCCTCTTTTTACATAACATTTACATCCCCTGAAGTGTGTCCTAGTTAATTTTGTTAGGACCCATTCACCCTATGGAGAATGGGTACTCACTTAACTAAGGATCCCCCCTTGGGATATGTTTTTAGCGGTATTTTAATGATTTGAAATTCAAGATTTGATGTTGGCTTATTTTATTTGAATTTTGGGATTTAATCTAAAGTTATGTATAAATATAAGGTAATTTCACATAGTTTCATCCTAGAACTTAATAAGAAATGAAGAGTACTTTCACAAAAGAATTCAAGAGTATTCAAGAATGCATTCAAGAGAAGATTATTGAAGTTTATTATAACAATCAAATATTTATTTCATCATGTCAAAGTCATGCATGTTGTTGAGCTAATGTGTTGATGTAGCATTGGTTATCAAGTTCAAGTGTTCAAAGCCATTATCTTATCTCAAATTAATGATTAAGATCTACATACATTGATGCTATTTCATGCTAAGTTTTAGATTTGCAATCCAAGGTTCAATTAAAGTGTGGTGAGTAGTGGCATTATTTTTTTCATTCATCATTCCATTTATGCATTGTTTCAATTCAAGGTTTAATTACCAAAATGGGGTTTGACTAAGAAAACCCCTATTCCCTAACAAAACAAAAAATTTATTCTCCTTTAATGTGTGATTGTACATAGTAGATCATTGAAGATCAAATGGAAAGAAAAAATTGCAAAAAGTTGTCAAAGTTGTGAAAGTTGTCATCTTTCTTGCAAGATCATGGAAAGTCTTCTATATAATCTATTTCTGACTATCGGGAGCTGAATAGTTGGGATCTAGGAGTGCAAACATTGAAGAATAGAACCTAGAAATTGATTTTCTAGAAGCTTAGTAGTGTCCCATTTTCCATTGGGCGAATGAGTCCTTAGTGAGGTCTAAAAAAGCACTTTTTACAACAGGTACACATCATTTGACCCTCTTAAAACCTTCCTTTTGGTTACTATATTGATTAGGTTTGATTCCTGATTGTTATTTATGCATTATAACCCTCATAATTGAATGAAGCAAAACTAGTCAAAAAATTAGGTTCATCCCTTTGGTAATCCATTTGGGGTGAACCTCTTTTTCTTTGTTTCATTTTGGTGAACCTGAAATATTTTTGAACATTGTATTTTTCTAATTTTGGAGTCTCCTTGGCATATTAGATTAGATCTTGCATTCATTTGCATCCATTTGTATTAGATTAGATCTCATTTAGGGTCTTTGGTTTGCATTCAAATTTGCATCTCATCTAAGGTTTTAGAATTGTATTGTTTTCATTCTTTAAATCTAAAAGATACAAAAAAATAAGTCATTTTGCATATCATCTTGCATCACATCAATGAACCGTAGATTTTTGGCTCCAATGTACTCTCTAACTCTTCTAGGATTTTTCACCTAAAAGGAGAGACCTTAGGCCAAAAATGCTAAGGGGTTCATTCAAATTATGCTATATATGATGTTATCTAAGCTAAATGAAGTGCTCTAAATGCATGTAAGTGATTTAAATGAATGATTATGAACGCAAAACTAAGATTTATGCTATGTTTGAAAACACAGTGTTGTTTACAAAAAGCTTGAAAGAATGAACAAAATGCAAATTAAACTAAATAGAAAGTTATTTTTCAGTATGTGTGCACTTGGGAAATAGGAGAAGACTGGAAAACAATCTGAAAAACTAATGAAATCTAAATTTGAGCTGATTGGGACTCATTCGCCACCTAGGGCACATCAGTCCCAATTTTGGGAACTTTTTATACACAGAAATTGCTTTCTATCAATCGAGAACCATGATTTTCATTTGACTCAAATCTGAACCTCAAGAGGGACTCATTCGCCATATGCATGGCGAATTAGTCCACTTTGGAATTTTTACAACTTCAAATTTATGTTTTGCACCTTGACACTTGCACGATAATTTTTCACGGAAACCTGACTTCGGATCTTAGAAAATTCTTGTAAAATAGATTAAAATTGTTTTTCTAATGGGGGTTTTTCATCGTTCAAACCCCTAGTTAGGTAATTAAACCTTGAATGGAGAAAATCTACATAAAACCCTAGCCTTAGACATGTTAATGACTAGGAAGATTTGAAATATGACAAAAAAACCTATTTTACTATTCTAGAATAAGCAATACAAGAATGATTTATATGATGCAAGATCTCAACCCTAGAAGCCTTACAACATATGAAAAATAGAAGAGAAATGGCATGCAAATGACAAACAACCAAAATGCAAGCCTTAATCTGAAGATAGAGTGAAAATGGAAGATGGAATCAATATGAAACCAAGTCCTTAGGTGTGATTTGGTGGCTAGTTGCACTTCCTCACCCTAGATTTCTACATGATTCACCATAGACATCCATCATCGACCCTTTGCAATGTTGAATCTTGACAAAAAGAGTGAGCTTCAAGACCTATAAAAATGCTAGTTTGCTGCCCTAAAACTTCAACTTTTTTCTAATGAGACTTGTTATAGAAGACTTGACTTAGAAATTGCTTTTGAAACATGAAAAAAAGATGTGTGAAATGACTTAATATGAGTATTTATAAGAAAAAACACCTTATTTTCCCATTATTTAGACATAAGAGGCCAACATTCACCATAAATTTAAGTTAAATTAATCAAATTCTCGCTCAAAAATTGAATTTTCCCTCAAAGGGGACTCATTCGCCACCCTTTGTGAATGGGTCCCACTATTGATTTTTGAAGGTGTGTTTTCGAGGTATGAGATAATTAAATGTTGTTTATCGGATTTATGTAATTTCTCAGGTAAAACAAGCCTCTAGATCAAAAATAATGGGTCTTAGGGGCCTATAAATGTTATTTTGAAGGATAAATGATGTGAGGGAACTCAAAAGTGGGTCTAATTACACGTGAAATTGTCTCTTTTCTCAAGAGGGTCCAATTTTCTATGGTGCATTTAGCCCCCACTTTAGCGCCCATATGACTCTGTGCATATGTAAGCTAAAGGAATCTAAATGATGCACATAATTACATAAAATGATACTTGTTCAAAAGGCAGGAAAACAAAGCCCCTAGTGTGATTTTCTGTAAAACCACAACATTAGGAACCACATCCTGCAACACACATTCATTAATTATCCAAAGTCCTTTTATCTAACTCTTAGGAATCCAATTCGAGGGTAGATTTATGCCCCCCTTGATTCTGCTTGCTTTACAGAGGTGGAATCAAGGTAGCAATCTAGCCATGTCGAACAAGAAACATTGTATCATAGGGCATTTCCAAGTACCATGCCACATAACAATAGATAGATAATGGTGTCAGGTGCAAAATCACGATTCCAATGCATCAAATGGCATCAAAAACATATTACCCTAGCTTTCGTTATGTGGAGTTCAAGAAGAGCTACATTATGAATTCTTGAAAAGATAATAACCTTATGTTAATACATAAAAGTAAAAAGAGATGAAAAGGGATTAAAAGAAGTAGGAGAAAGTAACTTGTCACTTACTATTCATTTTACCTTTTTGTAGCTTGAGAGTGATGAGTGAGAAGAACATGTCAAGTAGATGGGATTACACACCATCATGGCTAGATGATCTTTGTGAACAGGTGGCACACAAGGAGTTGTATCATGAGGTGAGTCAATTCTACAACTTTTTCCTTGTGATTTTATAATAGTTTAATGATTTTAGGGTATGGATAGGTTAATTTAGGGTTCTTGGAAAAAAAATTGCAAAGTGTCCCCTTTTTTCACAAAGCATCCCATTTTTTTGCAAAGTGTCCTTTTTGTTTGCAAAGCATCTCGTTTCTTCGCAAAGTGTCTCATTTCTTTGCGAAGTGTCTCGTTTCTTTGCGAAAATATCCAAAAAGGGTTCTAATGTGTCTAGAGCCATTAGAAAAGCACACTAGATTGACTTTAGCACACTCACATGATGAAATTTGTGAAAAATGAAGAATTTAGATGAGATTTAGAGCATTTTGTGATGATTTTGATAGGTCCTTGCTCGATCATGACATCGACTAGGGGGAAGATAGCTCACATTTCTAAGAGATCATGCGTCAGCGCTATCAGTGGTAGAGATAGAGCATTTATAGTTAGTGGGTATCTATTGGGCATATCTTATGCCACCTATGAGGTACCATGATGCCATGCTTATGGGACTGTGCAAGCATTGGTATGTTGATACTTGTACCTTTCATCTTCCCACCAAGGTAATGACTATCACTCTCAAGGACATACACTGCATTCTTCAAGTTCCCATTTGTGGAGAGCGAGTATATTTCCAGGGGGATCAATCATTCTAGGAGAAGAAGAGAGTTATGCAGTATTGTCTAGGTGGGCTTGTACATGATGAGCAAGTTAGAGTCTGGATCGAGCTTCCCATGCTACTATATTCATGAGATCCTATGGTCAGAAAGATTATGATGCACATAGTGGCACTGGTTCTCAATCTAGATGGATGAGCAGCACACTTGGATAGAGGACTAGTGCACTTGATATGAGGGATGTATGAGCAGAGGATAGTCTATGCTTGGGGCCGCTACATTTTAGCACACTTGTATTATGATCTTGGTTGGTTTTAATTTTGAGAGATCAATAGTATGGTCCATTGTACACTTCTACAGGTGTGGTGCCTTGAGAATATCACATGTATTAGGCCTATCAGATTCCCTTGTGCTATAGCTGTAGGATATCCACGAGCATTCAGCTATCCTTTACGATGCTTGTGGCAGTATGGGGATTTACAATTTTGGATGGTGATATTGTCAGCTGGAGGAGGACAAGATTCTATGGAGACCCTATCTACTCACTCTACAGTGGCTAGATCCCATCAGACAGTCACGGAGGATGCAGATGGATAGGTATCTAGCTGGGAGGCATGACTATGTTGTACGACCATTCTATTATGGGTGAGTCATGCAACAATTTGGACAAGTGAAGACACCACTGAGAGTGTGCCCCTTCATTAGGTGATCAGTACGAAGTGCTCAAAGGCTAGGTGATACTATTTGGTTGACTATAGATCATGTTCATGAGAGTGATTTCGATGATTCAAATCATGACCAGCCACCAGCATCTGACCCTAATGATGTTGGCAACATAGACGAGCATGAGGAGTGGTGGTCATATGCATGACCAGCTCTTGTGTTCCCCATGGGCTTCCCTATAGGTGATGCAGGATCAACACCAAATGAGGGTGATGAGCTAGAGGAGAGAGCAGAGGAGGTACGGTATAGGCCAGTAGATATTTTTACATATGTTATTGATGAGGAGTACCAGTCTTATGTCGATCCTGACTATGAGGACTGGGATGGAGGAGAGGATGAGGATGAGGAGGATTATGAGGAGGATGATTATTACAAGGAGGAGCCATCCCTGAATGAGGGTGATGAGGTAGCTATTAAGGATTGGTATGAGCATGGAGAATCCTCCCATACTTACAGAACCAGATCATGGGCAGTAGCTATAGCAGACGTTAGCACCCAAAGTTAGAGAGAGGCTAGCACATCCTCAATGCTCCCCAGAGAGGATGAGGTTGAAATTCCTCATTCATTTGGAGACATAGGTGATGATATTTTATTTTACACATATCCTTTAGTGATTTATGCTTTATATTTATATATATATCATGATGATGTGTTATTGATTGTGTACATTGTCTACCTTGTAGGAGCAATGAGAGACTAGCAAGAGTTTTATCGTCAGGCTACCACAAAGATAGTGCCTGCATCCATCAATGAGGAGGAGTGTTGGATGTTTTAGTTTTGTTTTTGATATTTGGTTTTCATTGATGTCAACACTATTAGCATTATTGTATGGAAGGTTGTATATGTCAAGGATATTGAGAAAATTGTTAAAGGAAGAGTTGCAGGTTGCCAGTGGAATAGTGAAGGTCATGAAGGTGTTTTGTTCTACACATTCAAGATCAGTTGTTGTGGACTAAAGGGTTTATTGTTGAGAGTATCTAGCTCATCTACCAGAAGTTTCAAAGGTCTGCATGAAGATTTGATCATGCTACGAACAGTTGTGTTCTGACAGTATTTTTGTGGGTTTTGTCAGTGTTCCTGATTGAATTTTATGTGATTCTAGTAATTTCTATTACTAAAAATGATTCTCTATTAGTTCTTGTTGTTTTTGGATGCTTCTAGATCATTCTCTATCCTTGTTGTATGTTTGCATTGATCGACGTGCTCGTGGTCAAATATTTTTCTCGGTATGATCAGGTTTTCATGTTCTTGGCGGACATGATGGTTGTAACGTGTTACGGATGCTTGAAGATTAAAATTTGAATGTTTGGTGAGCTCGAAGATATTTTTTTGGGTCTCATCATAATATTAGCCAACGGTGTTTGATTTGCATTCAAATTTATTTGTAAATTTGGGCCGACATTCTAAATATGTTTTATATTTTTGGTTGACTAAGTTGTTGATGTATTTCATGTTGCAGATATATAAGAGTGATTGTTTGAGTGAAGTTAGTGTACATATGAAGTGAAAAAAAGCTAGAGAAAGAGAAAGTGTGTGAATAGTGACCAAATCATTCAATTTTAGAGCAAAGTGTGAAGAATTTTGAGCGAAGTGTGAAGAAGGTTTTTCGTGCTCAACTGGAACTGTAATCAAGCTTGTGTAGAAGCTATTTTCTCAATTCATACCCTAGGGATCTAATCCATATTGTTGTGTATTGTTGGGTAGTGAGCCCTCTTGTATTTGAGCAGTAACCTCTAGGAAGTGTGTCTTAATGCATGTGCATTCCCATTGTTATTCTCATTATACTTTTAACAGGGTATAATATTTGGACTAACATCCACCATGGTTTTTTTCCTAACATGATTTTCACGTAAAAAAAATATTGGTGTTCTTTGTGTTTCTGGTGTGCTGATTTTTTATAGTTTATTTTTCATTCATCAAATCTAAGATTAAGTTAAGTAAAGTTTGAAAAGTTTAAATATTTTGTGACAACTGATTCACCCGCCCCCTCTTAGTTGTCTCTCCTTGTTTTTCCAACAATTGGTATTAGAGTAGGTTCCTATGAAGAATTTTAAAAGCTTGAGGTGATCTGAGATGGCATCATACAAGAAGGATAGTCATAGATTCAATGGAACAAACTACTCATTGTGGAAAGCTAGGATGGAGTGTCATTTGAGGTGTATTGGAGAACCATTCTGGAAGATTACAAAGAATTCATATGTTATTCCTCAAAATGGTCCTTCCACTATTGATGAGATTAAAGAGGCTGAGAATAATGTCAGGGCTATGGTTGCTTTGCTGAGTGATCTAACAGATTCAGAAATGACAAATGTGATAGTTCTGAAGATAGCTCATGAGATTTGGATGAAGCTGGAAACTTTGTATGAAGGAGATGTGCATGTGAAGATGGCTAAGTTGCTGAGTTTGAAAGGAAAGTATGAAATTTTGAAAATGGGTAAGATGAAAATATTTCTTATTTTATGTAGAGAGTAAATGAACTGGTGATGGGTATTAGATGTGTCGGTGGTACCCTAGAAGAGGAAGAAATTGTAGCTAAAGTGCTCAAATCATTTCCTCCCTCTTACAAAGCAAAGGCTCATGCCATTGAAGAAACTAGATCATTGACAAATATGACAAGGGATACATTGATTGGTAAACTTGTTGCCTTTGAGTTGAGTGAATTTGGTGAATTTGTTCCCAAGACTAAATCTGCATTCAAGGCTATTGTATCTAGCAGAAACAAGCATAGATATGACCTAGGACAGTGTTCTAGAAAGCCATCCAAGTATGATGAAGAATTGAAATAGCTTGAAGATGAAGAAAGAGAGGTAGAAGAATTGGAAGAACTAATTGTGAAGAAAGTAGGGAGAGGACAAGGTAAGTATAAAGGAGTGTTTCTTGTTAAATTTTTTTCTTGTAGTAAAATAGGTCATTTTGCATCAAGGTGTCCTGAAAGAGTTCCTAGATCCAAACCTAACAAATCTAGATTCCAAAAGAAATGTTACTATGTTGAAGGAGTGACTAATGATGAGTATGATAAAGATAATGGAAATGAAGGTGAATGGATATTCCTTGCTATCAGGGAAAATGGTTTGGTGGCTACTAAATCTACTAAAGTTGAGAAAGCTCTTGCAGCCCAAATTGAAGAAAAGGATGAGTGGGTTATTGATAGTGGATGCTCACATCATATGACTGGTGACAAAAGAAAATTTATAAGCCTTGACAAGTATGATGGTGGGGTTGTAAGATTTGGAGATAACAATGCTGGTGTGATTCATGGTAGAGGATCTATTTGTCTTGGTGGTAAGAATAACACTGATGATTTTCTTTATGTTGAAGGCTTGAAGCACAACTTGTTGAGTGTTGGACAGATGGTCGACAAGGGTTATGATCTTTAGTTCAAAGATGGAAGATGCAGGATTCTTGGAAGATCTGGAAAAGTAATTGCTTCAGGTAAAAAGACAAAAGGTAATATTTTTCACATGAATGCTGCTAGTGAAAGTTGTTTAATTGCTCAAGTAGATGGAAGTTGGTTATGGCATAGGAGGTTGTGTCATGTGAATTTTGATAACATTGTCAAAGTAAGTTCCACTCAAGTAGTAAGAGATCTATCTAAGGTAGTAAAGCCTGTTAACACAATTTGCAAGGAATGTCAGATGGGAAAACAGACTAGAGTTTCTTTTTGAGAAAACAACATCATACAAATGGATTACTAGAGCTGGTACATACTGATCTATGTGATCCCTCCAGAGTCAAAATTCTTCATGGAGAAAGGTAATTTATGCTTATTATTGATGATTATTCTAGGATGATATGGGTTGCTTTCTTAAGATAAAAATTTGAATCATTAGAGAAGTTCAAAAGTTTCAAGGCCATGGCAGAAAATGAGAAAGGTCTAAAAATCAAATGCTTAAGGTCAGACAGAGGTGGTGAATTCACCTCCAAGGAGTTCAATTCTTTCTGTGAAGAGCATGGAATCAGAAGATAGTTTTTTGCTCCCAAAACCCCTCAACAAAATGGAGTTGTAGAGAGAAAGAACAGAACAATTCTTTCTACTATAACAATGATGATTGAAGGAAATGTGCCTCACATCTATTGGAGTGAAGTTGTAAGCACTTTTGTGTACACTTTAAATTGGGTAAATGTCAATAGTAATTCTAGTAAGACTCCTTTTGAACTATGGTTTGGTTATAAGCCTACTGTTAGATATTTCAAGATCTTTGGAAGCAAGTGTTATATCAAGAGAGATGAGGATATAGGGAATTTTAATGCAAGAAGCGATGAAGGAATATTTCAAGGTTACTCTACTAAAAGCAAGTCCTACCAGTGCTATAATAGAATACTAAGAAAAATGGTGTAGAGTGCAAATGTTAGAGTTGATAAGGAATCTGCTAGATCATCCAAATATTGTGGATATAATTTAGATGACCAAGAAGACACCACAAACAAAGGGAAGAATGCTCAAACACATAATCAACTTCAAATTGTGCCATATGTTCTAGTAAAACAACTTCAATTTTTTTTGGTAAATCAAGTAAGTTAGAAGGAGAGACAAGTACAAGTGCAGAAGAAAGAGAAGAAGAATCAAAAGCTTGAGAGAGTCCCAAAATTTCAAGGTATGTGAAGCTAAATCATTCTAAAAAATAAATTATAGAAGGTAAGAATAAAGGTGTGCAAACTAGGAGAAAATTTGCAAAAGAGTATTGCTTGATATCCAAGATTGAGCCTAAAGATGTCAATGAAGCTTGAAATGATGAACATTGGATGGAAGCTATGAAAGAAGAACTGATGTAGATTGAAAAGAATGATACATGGATACTTGTTCCCATACCTAAAGACAAAAATGTGATTGGTACTAAATGGGTATTTCAGAATAAGCTAAATGAACAAGGTGAAGTGGTCTAGAATAAAGAAAGACTGGTATGTAAAGGGTATTCACAAATGGAAGGTATTGATTTTGAAGAAACCTTTGCCCCTGTTGCCAGAATTGAAGTTGTTAGATTATTTCTTGCTTATGCTACATATAAGAACTATAAAGTCTATCAAATGGATGTGAAGTTAGCTTTTCTGAATGGTGAGCTAGAAGAAGAAGTATATATTGAATAGTTAGATGGATTTCAATTGATTGACAAGGAGGACATGGTTTTTTTTATTAAAGAAAGCTCTATATGGACTCAAGCAAGCCCCTAGAGCCTAGTATGCTAGACTAGATAAATATTTACTAAAGCTTGGATTCAATAAAGGTACTACTGACAGCAACTTGTATTTCAAATTGGATCATGACAAAGAGTTAATTATTGAGATCTTTGTTGATGACATTATTTTTGGAGGAAATGGCCATCTATGTATGAATTTTGTTGATGAAATGAAGAGTGAATTTGAAATGAGAATTATTGGAGAGATGAAGTTCTTTCTAGGATTACAATTTACTCAGTTAAACAAGGGAATTTTCATATCTTAGTCCAAATATGTGAAAGAACTACTAAAAAAGTGTTGCATGGAAGACTCAAAGCTTTTTGGTACTCCCATGGTGACTGGATGCAAGTAAACTCAGAATGATGATTCTCCTAAGGAAAGTCAAACAAGATACAGGTCAATGATTGGTGGATTACTCTACTTAACTCAGACCAGACTAGACATTATGAATGTTGTATGTATGGTTGCTAGATTTTAGACTGGTCTGAAAGAGTCTCATGTGAGTGTTGTAAAGAGAATCTTCAAATGTCTAAAAGGAACAGTTCATTTTGGACTTTGGTATCCTAAGGATGATGATCTTACTTTGAGTTCATATACTAATGCAAATTGGGTAGGAGATGTTGATGACAGGAAGAGTACTAGTGGTGATGCCTTCTTCCTAGGGAAGAAGATGGTGTCTTGGTTGAGAAAAAAGAAAATTTCCATTTCTCTATCTACTTCCGAGGCAAAGTATATTGTTGCTGCAAATAACTGTACTCAAGTGATGTGGATGAAGTAGATGCTGAAAAATATCAAAGTAGTATATGATGAACCTATTGCCATATACTGTGACAACTCAAGTGCAATTAACATATCAAAGAATCTGGTGCTACACTCTAAGACCAAGCATATATCAATCAAGTTTCACTTCTTGAGGGAAAAAGTGAATGAGAAAGAAGTCAAACTAGAGTATGTGCCTACCAAAGAGCAGGTTGTAGAAATTTTCACCAAGCTATTGCCAAAGGATACTTTTGAGTATCTCAGAGGAATGCTAGGGGTGATTACCCCTCCTGATATGAACTAGAGATGCATTTATTTGCATCAATCCATGTGCTTAGTAGATATTTCCTGATCTGAATTGATGTTTATGTGGCTGCTACTCAGGGGGAGTATTCAAATATGCAAATATGTGGTTCACGGCTTGTATGTGGGAAGGTAATGCTTATCTTTTCCATTGATTTCAAAGGGGGATAAGAGCAATGTGAAAAATATTTTTAGGGGGAGAAGAGCAATTGAGGAGAAGAGTCAGAACCAAAGGGGGAGTAAGTGTAGCTGTGTTGATGATATTTTTCACATCATGTGTTGCCATCAAAGCTAAAGGGGGAGATTGTTGGTTGTTGTGGTTGTGTTGCTAATATGTGGTTGTCATTGATTTCAACACTATTAGCATTATTATATTGAAGGTTGTATATGTCGAGGATATTGAGAAAATTGTTAAAGGAAGAGTTGTAGGTTGCCAATGGAATAGTGAAGGTCATGAAGGGTTTTTGTTTTGTACATTGAAGATTAGTTGTTGTGGAATAAAGGGTTTATTGCTGAGAGTATCTAGTTCAATCTACCAGAATTTTTAGAGGTCCGCATGAAGATTTGATTGTGCTATGAACAATTGTGTTCTGATAGTATTTATGTGAGTTATGTTAGTGTTCCTATTGAATTTTATGTGATTTTGGTAATTTATGTTGCGGATGATTTTGTATTAGTTCCTTTGTTTTTGGATGCTTCTAGATCATTCTCATCCTTGTTGTACATTTGTTGATCGGGTGTGCTCATGGTCAAAGTCTTCTCAAGATGATCTTTTCATGTTCTTGGCCTAATGATGGTTGTAACGTTGTAGATGCTTGAAGATTAAAATTTGAATGTTTGGCATGCTTGAAGATATTGTTTTGGTCTCATCATAATATTATCCAACGATGTTTGATTCACATTAAAATTTATTTGTAAATTTGGGCCGACATTGTAAATATGTTTTATATTTTTGGTTGATTGTATTGATGTATTTCATGTTGCAAATATATAAGAATGATTGTTTGAGTGAAGCTTAGTGTTTAAAAGAAGGAAGTTGCCAGAGAAAGAGAAAGTGTGTGAATAGTGATCAAATCATTCAATTGTAGAGCGAAGAAGTTTGAGCAAAGTGTGAAGAAGGTTTTTCGTGCTTAACTGAACTATAATCGGCTTGTGTAGAAGCTATTTTCTCAGTCATACCCCTCGCTCTAATCAAAAATTGTTGTGTATTGTTGGGTAGTGATCCTCTTGTATTTAGTAGTGAGCTCTAGGAAGTGTGCCTAAATGCATGTTCATTTCCATTATTATTCTCATCATACTTTTTAACAAGGTATAATATTATGGGACTAACATCCACCTGTTTTTCCCTTACAAGGTTTCCATGTAAATAAAATCTTGGTGTTCTTTGTGTTTCTGATGTGTGATTGTTTATGGTTTATTATTCATTCATCGATGTAAGATTAAGTTAAGTTTGAAAAGTTTAAATATTATGTGACAACCGATTCACCCCCCTCTCAATTGTCTGCCTTGTTTTTCCAATAGAGGAGATGGATCCTAACTATGTACCCCCACCGATCATGGAGGAAAGCGAAAGTCACTCAGACCTTTCACAGGTTATGGGCAGCATACAAGAGTGTGAGGAGGTGACTCCATCAGGACCTGAGAGTGCACTACAGTCAGCATAGTCCTCAGCAGAGGTAGAGAGACTATGGAAGAGCTGGCAAAAACATGAGTGGAGAGGGATCGAATGGCTAGATGAGTGGCCAATAATTATTTGGTCGAGTATAGGGTTTGGAGTATGCAATTAGACTCTGGAGTTCATGATCATGATCATAACAATTGTCTCATGATGACCAGTGGACTAGATCACAAGTTCCAAATCCGATGGGTCTAGCTCTCACAAACCACTATGAATTTGTATATGATGTATATAAGACTATATATATATATATATATATATATATATATATATATATATATATATATATATACATGTGCATTTGATGTTATTATTATGTGCTTCTTTATGTTGATGTTAAATGCAATGTGATTAATTAAATGACATATGTGAAAATTATTTAATTAATGTCTACATGATTTAACAGGATTGATGTGATCTAATGTAAAATGTATTTCAGTTTCACTTTAGATACAACACTGTTGATTAGAAGAGAATTTGTTCAATTAAATACACCTATAACTAATATAATGATTTAACTTAACATGACACAAAGGTGAATAGTATGAATTCTAAAGTAATTATAAAATGAACTTAAATAATTACCTTAGTGTTCAAGATAAACACAAAATTAGTTGTCAAGAACAAAGCAACGTGAAAGCTATTTAAAAGAACATTAAATAACTTTAAACAACACTGTTGTATCAATCATACTATTCAGAGGGTTAGAGATAATACCGATGCAAATGTGTCACATTAATAGGTTCCTTAAGAGGTGTTCCATCAAGCTGCGTTAAGAGATAAGCACCAGACCCATAATTAGTATCAGCCTTATAAGGGCCTAACCAATTAGGGCTGAATTTATCTTTATCTTTAGTGTCAACACTAGTAATGCATTTATTTTTAATAAGAACAAAATCTCCCTTACAAAATGATCAAGGGATTACTTGTGTGTTATGTCTTCATTGTAATTGTTTGATGTGAGTGTAGAGATGTTCAAGAGTGTTTATACACTATTCAGCGAGCATCTCAAGTTGATGTAATCATTGATCTTTATAAGTATCCTCATCAATAAGGTCTTGGAGAGAAACCTACAGGGTAGGAATTTCTAACTCCAAGGGCATGATTGCATTAGTTCCATAAAAAAGGTTATAAGGCGTAACTCCCATGGACGATCTAACACTTGTTTGATAAGCCCAGAGCACATAATATAATTGCGTATGCCAATCTTTATGATGTTTGTTGACATTTTTCTTGAGGATTTGTTCTAGAATCCGATTAGTATTTTCAGCTTGTCCATTGGATTGTAGATAATATGGTGTAGAAAAATGATGTTGAATGTTGAATGTTTCAAGAAACCTCTTAACTTCATTGTTTTTAAATGAAGTTCCATTATCTGAACGATCACGGAGGGTAGCCCAAAGCAAGCAATTATGTGTTCCAATATGAAACAAAAAATTGCTTTATCAGTTGTAGAACAAAGAGGGATAGCTTCCACCCATTTCATGAAATAGTCTATAGTGGTTATGATAAATGTATGGCCAGTGAAAGAGGGAGGTGAAATTTTACCAATAACATCCAAACCCCCATACTGAAAATGGCCAAATGGGAACTTTGGCACAAAATTCAGTAGCAGGAGCATGAATCGAGTGGCTATGTTATTGACATTTTTGACATTTTTTTACATAAGTGAAGCAATCTTTCTCCATATGTTTCCAATAATAACCCATATGGATAAGTTTTTGCACTAAGGATCATCCTCCAAAATGACCTCCACAAGCACCAACATCGGCTTCTTCAAGTGCTATGGGGTTTTCAGAGTCTTTAAGGCATTGTAATAAGAGACCATTGAAAGATCTACGATACAACGCATTTGCAAGAATTACATATTTGGTTGTGAGTTTGCATAAACGTTTTTTGGTATTTGTTGTAGTAGACTCAGGAATGGTACCGTCTTTTAAATAGTTGTATATAGTATCATAACATTCATACAAGTCATCTTGATTTATCACCAAAATGTCATCTAGCAGAGTATCAATCAAAGGTTTCATGATGGGATGGATAAAAAGGTTGAAATTTGTTGTAGGATCATGTGGGGATATAAGAGAAGTTGTGCTCGCCATTGCATCCGCAAGTCTATTGTCTTTTCATGGGATGTTATCAATGGTAAACGAGTCAAAATTTTCTAATAGTTTCATTATAAGATCCTTGTATTTTGATAATTTTTCATGTTTAGTTTGATATGTACGTACCATTGATTTGTTTGATGACCAATTGTGAATTACCAAAGATCTTAATATGTTTAGCATTCATTTTTAAAGCAGCTTGTAAGTCTATGATCAATGCCTCATACTCAGCTGTATTATTTGTGCATAGGAAATTTAATCGATGGGACAAGGGAATAGGTTTTTTATTAGGTGGAATTAGTAACAATCCATCACTAGAACCTATTCTACACTTAGATCCATCAAAAAATAATTCCCATGGTGTAATGCCAGTGGTTAAGACATGATCATTAGGAAAAGAATCATGAGTAGGTAAAGCAAAAGGAGAAGGAGCATCAACTAAGTGATCAGTTAAGGCTTGTCCTTTGATTGATTTTTGTGAAATAAATTTAAGGTCAAACTCGGTAAACAATATCACCCACTTAGCTAAGAATCCTAAAAGATCGATTTTGTTGAAAAGATGTTTAAGAGGATCAAATTTTGTGATAACTTGTATTTTAGCATTTAGTAAATAGTGTTGCAACTTACTAGTAGTGAATACAAGAGCCAAACATTGTTTTTCAATTAGTGAATATCTAGTTTCATAATCAATTAGAGTCTGACTTATGTAATAAACGGGATGCTGTTTACCATGATCATCGTGTTGAGCCAACAATGTTGCAAGAGCATGGGAAGATGCATCAATGTACTAGATAAATGGTCTATTTGGCACAACAGGTTGTAAAATAGGTGGAGTGGCTAGATATTCCATTATACTCTCAAAATCCTATTTACAATCCTCATCCCAATCAAAAGGTACACCCTTTTTAAGGAGATGCATGAAAGGTAATGTGTGATTGGCTAAGGATGCAACGAAACAATGGATAGCTTGAATTCGACCTTGTAACATGTGCAACTGAGAAATATTCCTAAGAGGTGGCATGTTAATGATAGCATAAATTTTCTTCGTGTCTACCTCAATGCCCCTGTGAGATATGACAAACCCCAAAAATTCTCCACTATCTATGCCAAAGACACTTTTTGGATTCAGCCGCATATTGTATTTACATATTCATTCAAAGATTTTCTAAAGGAAATTTACATTGTCTTAACGTGTTAATGATTTACCTAAGATATCATCGACATAATCTTCCAAAATTTTGTGAATGTAATCATGAAATATTAATGTCATTGCACATTGATAGGTTGCACCAGCATTCTTTAGACCGAAGGGCATCACAACCCAACAAAATTTCCCCCAAAAAATTGTAAAGGCAGTTTTGTATTGATCTTGAGGGTTAATAAGGATTTGATTATAACCAAAAAATCCATCCATGAATGACAACAAAGCATGTCCAGTAGTTGAATCATGATCATGTCTATATTAGGAAGCGGAAAATCGTCTTTTAAAGAAACTTTATTCAAGTCATGAAAATCATTACATATCCTAATACGATTATCAGGTTTTGTAACTACGACAATATTTGTGATCCACATAGAATAATCAATAGGTCTAATAAATCCTACATCAAGGATTTTTTCAAGCTCTGCTTTAACATGCAAGGATATGTTAGGATGCATTTTTCTTATCTTTTCATGAAAGGATTTAGTGTTTTCAGCAAGAATGATGTTATGTGTCACAATTTTTGGGTCAATCCTTGGCATATTAAAATATTTCCAAGCAAATATTTTAGGAAAATCATGAAGTAAAGCGGTAGTGTCTTCTTGTTCTTCATCATCAAGGCACTTCCCAATTTTAATAACTTTATCTTTATCATTACTGTCCATTGGCACATCAAGTGTATCTCCTAAAGGGAGTGCATTAGATTTGGGACTTTCAAATTCATAGAATTCTTTAGTGATATCACTTACTATTTGCTTGGTAATAGTCATGGCATGAGGAATGTTTTTCATGGAAGTAAGCGAGGATGTGTTATCATAAATGCATAACAATTGTTTTAGAGCTTAATCACTATCAACATACATGCATGAGGATGGTAAGATTATATCAATCAATTCAAGATGTTTGATTGTGAGTTTTTTTTTTTGGTTGACATGTTATAATGTTAATGTTCAAAGATGGTTGTTGAGTAGCTTTTTTCTTTTTAGAAAAAGAATATCCCAATCCAGTTTTTATTTCTTGCGTATTAGGTTCAATAGGGACATGAATACCTTGCTCATGTTTTCCACACCCTTTTCCAGTATATCCTAATTTTTTTACAAGTTCATATCCTTTTCCATAAATTTTTTCCATTTCTCATGGATTAGGCGGGGATTGATAATCTATCTTATCAAAATGTGTTGTATATGTTGCATTGTCATCCATATTATAGGAGATAGATGTTTGAGAAGATTGCATAGAATTTTGAGTGGACATGATTGTTGGTTTTTCTTGTTTCTCATATTTATTTTGTGAGTATGTATTCACCCATAAATGAGGGTGTTAATTCTAAAGTTCCCCAATCATCACCAAATAATTTAGATATCAATTCCTCATTTTTTTGTTCAATTTCAAGAGGATCAATGTTAGGTGTTGGAATCAATGTTTTAAGAGGACTCGTAGCTCCTTTTTCAAGATGTAAGCAACTTTTAGGCTCAGGGTCTATTTCAATTTGATAAATATGATTGTTATAAATATATTTCATGATATGATGAAGGGTAGAAGGCATTACATTCATCTCATGAATCCATGGTCAGCCTAAAATAATATTATACAAAAGATCATAAGGCATGACAAGGATAGAAGTCTACAAAGTAGCCACCCCAATAGTAGTAGGTAAAGTAATTATCCCAGGTGGTTGCTTTGTTGTGTTGTCAAATACTTGAATGGGGAAAAAATCAAGTATTATTTGGGACCTATCAACATCTAATTGATCAAGGAGATTCACACTACACACATTAAGGGCATAACCATTTTCAATGAGAGTGCATTTGATACCTATGCGATTGAATTGAGAAATGATCATAAAGGCTTCATTTTGTTTGCGCAACTCTAAAGAAGGGAACTCATGTTAATGAAAGGTAATGTCAAGATTATTTTTTTGGATGAGAGCTGCCACATCATTCAGAGAGGTACCAGGAGGAACTGCAATTTTTTTAAAGTTGTTTGAAGAATGTTGTCATAATTTGGTGAGTTTTGAAGCAAATCCCAAAGGGAAATCTTGGCAGGAGTATTCTTTAATTGTTCAAAAAGATCATACTCCTTTTTGTATGGGTTATAGCGAGGAGCACTAGGTAGATTTGGTAAAGGAAAAGAGGGTGGGATTGGTTGCAATAGTTGCTGGTTGTTTTAGGTGTTATATGTATGAGCAACATTATCATTACTAGATTGTTGTGATACATTGGTGTTAGGGGGTAAAGGGTGTATCGGGGTTCGTTAGAGGGGCGAAGTTTATGTGAGGGTGGGTAAAGGATAAGGTGAGGTTGGATTACATTAACATCCTTGGTTTTGGATGTCTCACAAAAAACCAAAGTGGATGATGTGGGTGAGATGAGGTCCTAAAGAGACTCATCTATCAAGTGCAAATCATCATGACTAAAAGCTTCGAAGGATAAATTTTCATCAATTGGTTTAAGGTGTTCAAGAGAAACATTAGAGGAGTTAATGTTCATTATCATAAGGTTTTCATAGCAAACCTTAGTGGATGGCTTATGTGAGATGAAGTCTTGGAGGGCTTCATCTAACAAATCAAAGTCATCACAAGCAAAAGGTTTGAGGGGGATTTTATCATTAAGGGGTTTAGGTTTCTCATTACAAGCATTAGAGGATGAAGTGAGTGATAAATTCATGAAGAACTGCATCTAACTTGTCAACATCATCACTACTAAGAGGCTTAGATGAGATGTTGTTTCGAATTTGAATCATTTGTTTGAAGGGTTGGTTTGATGTTTTAGTTTTGGTTTTTTTATGTATTGATGAATCTTATCCAAAATAACTAGGAATGAAAGTGGAAAAGGAAATTTGCAAAGACCTAAAACTATCTATGAATGCCATGAAATGAAGTAAAATTTATGCTAAGAAAATAGAAACAACTAAACTGTAACAGAAAACTAATTGTAGAAAATAGAAATGTAAAATGAAATAAATTAAAATCTGGAAATTTTGATTAGAAACTGCAAAGGGAATGATTCGCCCAAGGTGGCGAATGATTCCCAGGGCAAGTAGTTTTTAGGATTTTTCTAACTTTTTTGTATTTTTCTAAAGGTTATCAAGTTTGAACAATGCAAATACAAATTAAAACTGCAAAATTTTGGAATGATGCAATGAAATAAAATGCAATAATGAACTCTAAATGATGCTTTCACTAATACAATGCTTTGGAAAATGCAAAAAAACAATAATACCCTAATAGAATATTGATGCAAATTAAGTCTAATATGCAAGATGCAATTGGAATCAAGAAGCTAATATGTTCAAAATTTGGGTTCACCAAAATGAATTGTAGATTTTTAGCTCTAATGTACTCTCTAACTCTTTTAGGATTTTCCACCTAAAAGGAGAGAGCTTAGGCCAAAAAAGTTAAGGGGTTCATTCAAATTATGCTATATATGATGTTATCTAAGCTAAATGAAGTGCTATAAATGCATGTAAGTGATTTAAATGAATGATTATGAACACACAACTAAGATTTATGCTATGTTTGAAAACATAGTGTTGTTTGCAAAAAGCTTGAAAGAATGAACAAAATGCAAATTAAACTAAATAGAAAGTTATTTTTTAGAATGTGCGCACCTAGGAAATAGGAGAAGAATAGAAAAAATATGAAAAACTAATGAAATCTAAATTTGAGCAAACTGGGACTCATTCACCACCTTGGGTGAATCAGTCCCAATTTTGGGTTTTTTTGCACATAAGTTGTTTTCTATCAATTGAGAACAAGGATCTACATCTAATTCAAATTTGCACCTCATGAGGGACTCATTCACCATGTGTGGCGAATCAGTCCACTTTGGAATTTCTGCAACATCAAATTTATGTTCTACACCTTAACACCTGCATGACAATTTTTGAAGGAAACTCAACTTTGGATCTTGGAAAATTCTTGTTAAATAGCTTAAAATTGTTTTTCTAATGAGGTTTTTTCCTTGGTCAAACCCCTAGTTGGGTAATTAAACCTTGAATGGAGAAAATCTACATAAAATCCTAGCCTTAGATGTGCTAAAGGCTAGGAAGATCTAAAATATGACAAAAACCCTATTCTATTGTTTTAGAATAAGCAATGGAAGAATTATTTACATGATGCAAGATATCAACCCTAGAAACCTTACAACATATGAAAAATGGAAGTGAAAAGACATGCAAATGAAAAACAAACAAAATGCAAACCTTAACATGAAGATAGAGTGAAAATGGAAGATGGAATCAATATGAAACCAAGTCCTTAGGTGTGATTTGGTGGCTAGTTGCACTTCCTCGCCCTATATTTCTTCATGATTCACCATAGGAAACCATCATCAACCCTTTACAATGTTGAATCTTGACAAAAAGAGTGAGCTTCAAGACTTGCAAAAACCTTAGTTTGCTGCCCTAAAACTTTAACTTTTTCTAATGAGACTTGTTGTAGAAGACTTGACTTAGAAATTGCTTTTGAAAAATGACAAAAAGATGTGTGAAATGACTTAATATGAGTATTTATAAGCAACAAAACCTTATTTTCCCATTATTTAGACCTACTAAGAGGTCAACATTCATTAGAAATTCAAGTTAAATTAATTAAATTTCTGCTCAAAATTGAATTTTCCCTCAAAGGGGACTCATTCACCACCCTTGGTGAATGCGTCCCACCAGAGTGGACTCAATTGCCCAAGGTGGTGAATGGGTCCCACTACTAATTTTTGAAGGTGTATTTTTCAAGGTATGAGATAATTAAATGTTGTTTGTTGGGCTTTATGTGATTTCTCAAGCAAAACGGGCCTCTAGATCAAAAATAATGGGTCTTAGGGGACTATAAATGTTGTTTTGAAGGATAAACGATGTGAGGGAACTCAAAAGTTGGTCTAATTACATGTGAAATTGTATCTTTTCTCAAGAGCGTCCAATTTTCTACAGTGCAATAAACTTGCATTTGAAAATTGAAAACAAAATTGCATATCAAACTAGGTCTTTTAAGTCATCATTTTGTCACATTTTCAACTTGCATTTTACATTGCATTTACAAAAAAACTAAACCTGAAACTTACTGTAGCATACCTGAATCTGAAAATCATTAGAAAAGGCTTGAAAATCTATTAAAAAATAATTTCAAAACCCTAATCTAGGACCCATTCACCCTAGGGCGACCTGATCAAACCTTAATCTACATTTCTGGAATTTAAAAACTTCATTCCTATGCTTATGTTTGAAGCTATCAGATCTCTATTATAGTTTCCTAATTTTCTATTTCATTCATTTCATTAGATCTAGCTTAATTTGGTTCATTTAGTGCATTGTGTGATTTCAAAATTATATTTACAACATTTAATTTTTAGATTGTTGCATAGTGTAATTAGTAAATTACTTTGTTTAGAATCTAAAAATTGAATTTATGAATTAAATTTTAGGTCATTGCATTGCATTTTAAGCCTCTTTCCATTTTTGGTTTGCACACTAAGTTTGTGAAACTTGTATGAGCTTTACAACTTGGTGTCCTATTAGCAATACTATTGTGAGACATAGTTTGAGACTCATGTCATCCCACGATACACCATTCATCATGGATCTTGGGTTTTCTAACTCTCTTTCTAATAGTGTTGATAATCAACCCTCTATGGATTATAACATGCATACCTCAATTCCCATGACTCACATACCTACAACCACTGTGCACAAGGTTAACAACATATCTACCTTGACTATTTGTACTCAAGATCTGGGGTGTACTCAAAGCCAAGGTGGAACTTCAATTCCTCCTTCTACAATACCCATTTCCATTCCTACTTAAACTAGTACTCAAGTTACCACAACAATTCAACCTACCAACAATGTGAACACTTCCTTAGGTATTTCCACTAGGAATCCTTCTAGCTTTGTGCATTCAAATACAATATCTCCTCAACCATCTTCCCTCACAATTTTACAATTCACTTGCCCTTCACATACATACACCACTCCACCTTATTCCCCTCCACCTTATAGTAATAACAATGATGCCATCCTTAACACACTTTTTCAAAGCATGGCATCCCCTCAACAACAATTTGCAACCCTAAATCAAAACAAAAATGGTCAACCTTCACAATACATCAAAACCAATTTGTTGTCCCTAGAGATATTGAGAGCATAAATGCCACAAGGCATAGAAGTTCCTAGATTTGAGAAATATGGTTGGAAATGAGTTCTTATTAGCCATGTTTTCTCTTTTATAGCCCTATGTAGTGATTTCATCTTTGAAGATAAGCTCTTGGCTAAACTATTTCCTAGATCCTTAAAAGATACTACTTTAGAGTGGTTCACTTCCTTATCAAATAATTCAATTTGTTCACTCAATGAGCTTGTTGATGCCTTTTACAACCACTTCCACATTCACATGGGTCCCAATATGACCCTAATTGATTTAATGACATGTAAACAAAAGGATGATGAGAAAGTGACTGATTTCATAGCAAGAACCAATGCTTTATTCACAAATAAACATTAAGATTCCTGATGTTGATCTTTAATGAATTTTATTGCCAATTTACAAAGAAAACTCCAAACCAAACTTAAGATGTTGAGATTCCCATCCTTTACATAGTTATGTATAGCCCTTCATGATTATCAGAATATAGCTTACGGTCATGAGGTGAAAAATCCCCCTAGCCATCCTAAAAAGTCTGAATCCTCAACGCAAAATAGTTACCAACCTTTCAAGAAGCAAAAGAGGGGCTTTTTACAACTTAACTCCCCTCAACCAAGTCAAAAAGTTAATAACCAAGTGGCTGCCATAAAGATGATAAATCCTTTTTCCTTTGGGCATAGGAATAGAAATTTTGCTCCTCTACTTGATACCCTTCATAACATCATGTTGCAGCTTGTCGAAAAGAATATACTTTCCTTACCTCTTGTTAGAGCTCCTAATCCTAATAAACCATTACCCACATGCTTTAGACCAAATTCTTATGGCCATTATCACCAAAAAAATGGACATGATATAGATAATTGTAAGCATCTTAAACATCATGTGCAAGACCTTATTGATTCTAATCATCTTCTAATTCCAGAGGTGTGAATGATCAAGGTAATAAGTTTTTAGCTCCTCCTAACCAAAATTTATAGATATTTACAAACCCCATGCCAAAACATACTATTTCATTTGTCAAATCTAGTGAAATAAATAATGATGTGATGAATGTTGACATAGATGATAAAAACAAAAAAGATGAAAATGAAGAAAAACCAATTAAAATGATGGAATTTATTGAAGCTAAAACTCATAAGGGCTCTTTTGATATTACTTTCTCACAAAAATAAATAATTAAACATGCACTCGATGGTCCTCTTTACATACCTGGAAGAATCAATGAAAAGCCTACTAATGGGATATTAATTGATCCTGTCTGTGGAGAGAATGTGATCATGAAATAATTTCTATTTTTGCATGAACTTTATCAAGATACATATGAAAAACCAAAAGCATGGATCAAGACGCATAATGGTTTTTCTTGTCCTGCAATAGGCTCGATAGATCTCCCTTTAAAAGTTGGACCAAAAACATTAAATGTCTCATTCACCATCATCCTGTCGTCGGACCAATTTCGTGTGAAGTTAGGCTATCCATGGATTTGCTCCATGAATTTCATCCCATCTGTTGTACATAAATTCTTAAAGTTTCCCTTTAGAAATGAATTATTTACTATGTATCATAGTGTTTTTAATTATATGTCTTCCTAAGGGAACTTTTCATTGGATTTTTTTTGGCTCAAGCCTGTTAAACCTATTAGACCTTATGAAGACTACTTTTTCAGATCATATCAAAAGTTTAAGGCAAAGTGCATAGTAGAACCATCCCTTATAAATATTCCTCAAGCCATAATTGAGCCACCTATCCTTTACGAAACAATGATTGAACAAAAATTCCTTCCAAACATCAAAGAGTAACCTATGACAAATCTTCCTACCATTTCCTATAAGATATCATGACATCACCAAAACAATCCCATTGTGCCTCCTAAAGTCAAACAAGTTTACAAAGCCAAAGAGAAAGTGGTCAAACAACTTCCTATGGTTCCTTTCATTCCTCCTCTAAAGGAAGAGAAGAAACCTATGGTTGATAAACCCACTCCTACACAAACACAAATTGACAATAGATTGAAACGAAACCAAAATGATAGAGAGGGTAGGCATATACATCATGCTATTGCTTGTATGTTACAAGCTAAAGAAGAAAATAACAACATAGAAAATCAAAATCCTAACTTACCCAAAGCATTGCATGATGATTTTACACCTTTATTGCAACATAAACAATAACCTTCAAAAGACATTAGCATTCAACCTCATATTGTGATTCATCTAGACGATGACATTGATATCACAAATATTGATGAACAAGTGCATAATGAGTTAAATATATAATTTTTTTCCTCTTCTATGAACTTAAATGACAAATCTACTAATAAGAGTGTTGAACCTGGTGCTTCCCCTAGTTCAACTCTTGCTGTTGTCCCTTTGGCTAGTTTTCCACCTTTCGTTTATACTAACTGAGATTGGGATGTAGACAACCTAATATAGGTTGACTTGCATGTGCCTTAATAGTCTTTTTCTTTGTTTTCTTTTTAATGTTCTTTTATGTGATTGCATGTGCATAATGTGATCCCCCATTTTGTATATCTCTCTCTCTCTCTCTCTCTCTCTCTCTCTCTCTCTCTCTCTCTCTCTCTCTCTCTCTTTGTGCATTCCCCTATATGTACCTACACTCTTCTATATGGAATAAACATTTCACCTTTATCATTTGTCTTGTGTTTTCATTTTGTGGATGACATAATGCATCGAGACATTTAGGTCTCTTCCATATTAACCCAAAAAAAAAAAATCTTTTTTTCACTCTCTTTGTGTCATTCTTCCAGTTCTATGAGTATTTTGGGAATGATGGCATTTCCAAGATTTTAAATAAAATTGTAGCAAAGACATAATGACCTCAAATCCATCGATCCCTTAGGTATTTCTAGGGGAAACCCCTCCCTCCTTCTTCATGGTGTAGCTTTATTTTAGAAACATATGACTTGGCATTGGGTTTTCCAAGGAAATCTTTCATGTCTAAGGAGAAAACATTGGCTACTTTAAAGAAATTGCTCACATCAATGGTGTTAGCAACCACTTTAAAGTGGGAAAATACATCGATGATATCTTTTTACTTTTTTCGCATTTCATGGTGTTATTTTCTTTTTCTTGTGATGTCTCCTTTTCTTGATGGTGTCAATGGGTTTGATGTCCTCCAAGAGTGCAATACTTCTAAATGTACGAATTTCCCTTAGTGGCTTGATGCAAAGTGAGGAATTCCATACATGGAAATTTTTTATTCTTGATTTATCCTTTCTTGGAGACATTAGGCATAATGATCGCTAAGAAGAAGAGCTTACATGAATGAAGCAAGATCCCCTTGAACAAAAACCTATAGACATAATTTTCATAAGTGTTTAGCATTGTGGTGCCTTATTGAAATTGTTAGGAGGATAAATTTGATATAGTATGGTAGCCTAATATGATTCTCTCATTTTCCACCCCATTGGGATACTCACCTATTGGACGGCCTAAGGTTCCACTACCCCAGAGTGAGTGTGCATGTTACAGACAAACATTTGTGTTCCACATCTCATTGGGACAGTCAAAGCTTGATCCTTTATTTTCCTAGTCTTTGATAATGTATGATTGTGTATCTTTGTCATTGTTGCATACATAAGTGTCTTGAATGTCTACTTTAGTGTGAGTTTTACAAGGGGTCATACTCTCACTAAAGTGGAGGAAAAATGTAGTGTATAAAAAAGTAACCCTTTTTCACAATTAATTTGGGAATGATAATTAATAATAAAATGGACTTAATGGTTCCTTATTTAGGGTGTTGTAAAGTGTTTCTTTACACTTTCACACTAATCTAGGCTTTATTAATTAATTGAGGTTAATTTGAGCTTAATTGCCCCTTAAGTTCAAATCCAAGCCTAATTTATTGCATTTTCTGAGGGATAAAGCCCAAAAAAATTAACTAATATTACATAACACTTAATTTTACAAGGTATGTGTCCTAGGCTAGTGACCTACGACCCATTCGCCACCTAGTGGATGGGTCCTCACTAGGTCCTAGGACCCCCTTTTTACATAACATTTACATCCCCCGAAGTGTGTCCTAATTAAGTGTGTTAGGACCCATTCACCCTACGGTGAAAGGTTCCTCACTTAACTTAGGACCCCCCCTTGGGATATGTTTTTGGTGGTATTTTAATGATTTCAAATTCAAGATCTGATGCCAGCTTGTGTTATTTGGATTTTAGGATTTAATCTTAAGTTATGTATAAATATAAGGTTATTTCACATAGTTTCATCCTAGAACTTCATAAGCAATCAAGAGTACTTTCACAATACCATTCAAGAGTATTCAAGAAGGCATTCAAGGGAAGATTACTAAATTTTATTGCAGCAATAAAAGATATATTTCATCATGTCAAAGTCATGCATGTTGTTCAACTAATGTGTTGATGTAGCATTGGTGATCAAGTTCAAGTGTTCAAATAAATTATCTTATGTCAAATTTATGATCAAGATCTACATACATTGATGCCACTTCATTCTAAGTTTCAAATTTTCAATCCAAAGTTCAATTAAGGTGTGGTGAGTATTGACATTACTTTATTCATTGATCATTTCTTTTATGCATTGTTTCGATTCAAGGTTTAATTACCAAAATGGGGTTTGACCAAGGCAAGCCTCTATTCCCTAAAAAAAAAAAAAATTCTTCTCCTTTGACGTGTGATTGCAAGTTTTAGATTGAAGATCAAGTGGAGAGAAAAAATTACAAAAAGTTGTCATCTTTCTTGCAAGATCATGGAAATTCTTATACAGAATTTATTTCTGACTTTCACAAGCTAAACACCTGGGATTTGGGAGTTCCGACATTGAAGAACAAGTCCTAGAAATTTATTTTCTAAAACCCTAGCAAGGACCCATTCGCCCTTAGTGAGGCTCGAAAAAGCACTTTTTTGCAACAAGTACACAACATTTGACCCTCTTAAAACCTGCCTTTTGGTTACTATATTGATTAGGTTTGATTTCTGATTGTTATTTATGCATTATAGCCCTCATAATTTAATGAAACAAAACCAATCAAAAATTAGGTTCATCCCTTTGGTAATCCATTTGGGGTGAACCTCTTTTTCTTTATTTCAAATACTAACATTTCAACACCTAAAAATGATTTTAATTCTTGCAAAAGAATCAATTCTTCTCATAATCAATTAAGCAATACATCATGTCCTCCATATGAGTTGGAAAAGAATTATGGGATTGGATTTACAATTCTTTCTAAACTTGGATATAATGAAAACATGAAACAAGGAGCTAAGGATCCTGCAAAACCTAAAACACACCTTGTTAAAAGGGGTATAGGTTTCCAGCCTTCTCCTTTGTCTACATCACATCCTTCATCACCTACTACATTTATAACTTCTTGTGGTAAGAGAGAAATCTTTTCTTCACAAGAGAAAGGATTGTCTCCTACTGCTAATCCCCTATCCAAGAAAGAGCATATTTTGTCGAGGCTTCTCAAATCCCACTTGATTATTCTTCCTCCTCCATTATGTAATATTTTTCACAAAAATAACTCCTTTTGTGCATATCATAGAGTTCTTGGTCATTCAACCAATGAGTTCCAACCCTTACACAATAAAATACAATTTGTCAGGTGTGGTGCTATTACTCTTCCATGTGTCAAGGTACCTATTCATTCTAAATGATAAATTCTCCTTTATTTGTGTTTCTCCTCACTATGTGGAATTTGTATCTCTATGTATGTGCTCATTTCCATTCATGGTGGTACAATATTACATGCAACCATATTTCATCTATGGTAGCAACAAGATAATATTTAGCATGGTTTTCCTTTTCTATACACTTGAGGGGAAAGGATAACTAGTTTTGGATGTGTGTATCCTTCTTAAGGATCCCTCTTCCCCCTATTTTTTTCTTAAAATATCAACATAACATTTATGCCAAATTTTAAGGGGGGTATGTCACCCTATCCATTTTTATATATCCATTTCATTGGAATCTTGTGAGGTTTTACTTATTAAAATACCCCATTGGTGGTGGTGTTTTTATAATTCCCCCTAGAGTGCAGTTATTAATTCATCCTCTATGACATTAAGCATATATGTGCTCCCTAAAGCATGATTTCCAAAAATCTTGCAAACCTAGCATAAAAAATCATGTTGGTCTATGAACTTGAGAATTTTTAAATGAAAACCTAGCATAGATCACAACTTTCTAGCCTATAGGTCCAAGTGTCATATGAGTAAAATAGCATAATACAACTTTTTAGCCTTGTAGGATCCATCATTTTGCATGGGCAACTAGCATAACACAACTTGCTAGAGCGAGTAGATCTATGTATCATTTTGAGAATTTTATTTATCATTTTAGCATTTTAGATGTGTATGTTGTGCATTGAATGCATAATCCTTAGTGATTGAGATAACCTTACATACTATGGTTTCTTTACCTTGTTGACTCAGATCTTTAGTTTTGTGTACTAATACTTGCTTTTTTATGTTCCTTGTGTGCATTATGTCTACTTTATGGGTGTATCATGTTTTCCTTGTGCATTACTTGTTTTTTTCATGTATGTTGCATGTTTTCCTCATGTATTTTGTGTGCTTGCTTTGTGTATTTTGTGTATTTTCTCCATTTATTTCTTGTATATATAATGTTTTTATAACGTATGAATTGTGTATGCTTTTATGTGTACTCCATTGATTTCTCATTGAATGCCTTATGTATGATTGAATTTCACCTTGTCTTGTGTGCATGTTTGTCTTAACATTGTGGATTAATAGGATCCTAAGTTGGGGGCTTACACACCCCTCAACTTGGTGCCATCTTGTCTCTTCAACATTTTGATAAAATAATTTGTCTTTAGTGTGAGTATGAACAGAAGATCATACTCTCACTAAATTGGGGGCTAAATGTAGCATCATAATTTGTCAACCCTAATAATTTCACACTATATTGACACCTTATTTTTCCTATAACATTAATTATAATAATAATTTATTAATTTTGGGGCTAGATTATGAAAATATATTAAATTCCCTGACATTTTGATAAAATTTCCCAAAAAAATCACCTGGTCAGGGGTGGGGGCACTCCTGACCTAAGGGTGGCCTATTTTAAATTCTAACATTCTAGGTGTTAGCCTTGTGTGTTATAAAATGACCCTAGGTCAATATATAACCAAAAATATCAATTGAGATGCATTTATAATAAGGATTTCTTCTCATTTGAACATTAGAAGGTATAACGAACAAGAAGCTACTATGATGCACTTATTGTGAAGATGTATTGAGTTATCCTCTACATGCTAGCTACAACAATCTATTATGTTTTATGGACTAACTTATTATAGGTCTTCAAGCAATTCAAGCATCCACCAAACAACCTTTGTTGGCAATTTATGGTGTGGACATGAATTCAAAATAGATTTGATTCCAAGGTAACATTACCATTTATCATTTATTATTTCAATAAATTATTATTCATTTGGCATCTATCTAATCTAGGTTAATCCCTCTCTACCATCATCATTTGTTGTACATGGAGGTGGAAAAACCAAAATAGGGTTTGAATTAGGAAATCCCCTATAAATCACTACCTTTTCCCCTCTTTTCATGTGTGTAGGTCATATACAGAATTTTTGTCAGTAGTAAGTCATAAGAATTGCAGGGTAGAGTGTAACACATCATCTAAGTTTTCAAGACCCCAAAAAGCACCCTTTCTAGTCTAGGGAACACATGCCCCTGGCCCTCAAATTCGGACCTATTTTTCATGTCTAGGTTCCTCGATGTCTCCTTTTTCTATATTTTAATTATTCCATCATTTTATATTTTTGTCTATTCAATAAATTATGTTTTCAGATCCAGGGTTTATGTCAAATATGCTTGTTAAAATACACATCAAAATTCTCCTCTTTACAACTCAAATGAACCAAACCCTAGCTTGTGTATGTTTGAATGTGGAGTTAAAAAGTAGTTAATCCTAGTTAATATACTAGTTAGATCTAGGATCACCTTTTCTACTTCACAATAACATAATATAGCACTAATATAGAGTCTTGACATGAGCAAACACATTGATAAGTGGATAGGAAATTTTAAGATAAAAATTATAATCCTTAATATCTATAAACAATCCATGAACATAATTTTTTTGAAATTCATCTTTAGAAAGGTGGTATTTCATTTTAGCACAAAAGACTAATATTTAATATTTAATCAATAATTATGTAGTTATACTCTTGGGAACACTTAATCAATATTTTTTTTATTTAACCACACGAAAATGATTAAAAAATTCCTTTGTAATCTTGAAAAAGGAATTAACAGATTCAAAGGGTAGTAAAAATAATAATTATGTCGCATAATCCTTGAATGTGTATGAAAATACCTTAACTAAAAAAGTGTCTTCATACAAAAAATATTAACTTGTATATTTGAATATTAGCTTATTGTATATGTGGATCACCCTTTCTTCCACACATCATAATGATGTTTCGTGAAACTCACTAACCTAATAGAGGATGAGAAGAAATATCAAAATCTAGTGTGTTATTATATGTATCTAGAATATCATCTTTACTCTATGTAATAAGAATATAATATATTTTATACTTAATTTTATCAAGATTTTATATGTGCATTATGGGTGGTAGTAGGGACAGTGATGGTAGTAATAGGAGACACAATGTGTGCATTTTCAAGAGGGTGATGGATGATGGGAAAATATATAGCACAATGATGGTAGTAATTCTAAAGTAAAATTAGAAAGGAGATATACTTGGAGGATGAGATCAAGAACTGACACTACTAGAATGACCTAAAGGTATAACATTAGTAGGATAGGATAAATGAAAGGTAAAATTAAGATGGAGTACTCATTACACTAACGGAATATGATAGGGGTTCATGGAAAAAGAATGAGCATGAGATATTGAATTCATCTTAAATACAGGAATATGAGAGATGTTGCGAGTGGAAATAGGGATCTCAGTAAAAAAAAAGTAAATTAAGGAATGATGAAGGAAAGGGGATGAATATGAGAAATGATATGTGTACACTACAAAGAGGATAAAATGATAATTCTAGAATAAATTCCATGTAAAAATGTTTAAAAAAGACGTATTTTTTAATCAATAAACTAAAAACAGACTTAATCATATATTTAGGAGAAGTAGGAGCAATATCTTGATAAAATGATCGTGAACTTGAATAAATATGATTCTTATAGATACATGTGTATCACTATTAAAATACTCCTTGTGATGAATATTTTTTTTTTGATTGGTAAACACTGCTAAGGGGCAGCACCCTGGATGCTTTTGATTGGAGCTATGAACCAGTGAGACCATATTTTTGAGGGGCCTCATCCTCAGATATATATGGCACACAACACCCTTACACCTTGAGTCATCTTAACCTTATCACTCCAAGACCAGCCGTGCAAAACCTCCAAGCATGAAATACTTACGAGGGTCTGACATAAAACCGTCAGGCATGAGAGACCTGTGTGGGTCCAACAGCAGTCCACAAGCAGCACACACCACTAGGCATGAAAGACCCATGCAGGTCCAACAGCAATCCACGAGCAGCACACACCATTAGGAAACTAGATCCATGAGCAGCACACATCTACAGGAACAAGCACGCTTAGTCACCACGTTCGCCAAGATCACCTGTATGTCCTCCAAGATCAACTACCACAATTCCTCCAAGCACAATGTGGGACTAGTAGCAGTATTTCCACTAGTAGACTAGGTGGGGATTTGAACCTTGGTTGCACTATAAATGGGCAACAATCTCTCCTTGTGATGAATATTATCCATAGAACCATTGATGATTTCATGATTGGTTGAGCAATAATCTATATTAGGATTGAAGTGAGGACTTCCTTGCAAAGGGAAAAGATGATGATGGTGAGGCCTCTACATACAGACAACTCATGAACCCTAAGGAAGAAAAGAATATGAAATAGGTCTATGGTATAATGTAAACATTAGAAAAAAAAAAGTCACATTTACAAAAAATAAATTGAAAAACACTAAACTTCAAAGCAAGGGGTAGTGAGTATAGATGAAGAGATTCCACAAAATGTCAAACCAAAATTTAATAAAAATACAATGACAAAAAATAAATTAGAGTGAACCTAAACCCTAATAAAATCTAAGTGAAGGATATGAAACTAAAAATATTAGATCCAAAACCCTAATGTATAAGGATAAACACTAGTGGGTGAAAGAATGTTGGGTTAACTAATAAATGTATTAGAAAATAACACACCTTGTAAAAATATACTAGGATAAATATAATAAATTACATCATGACATAAAATTATCTTAGATATATGAGTTGGGTTTGATAATTCAATGCTATATTAAATGTACAAGATATTTATGCAATTAGTTAGATATTTGATGAAGATATGTTTTGATAGATGTCACTATTTGATTCTCCAATTTGATTTGGACCTTATTTGATTCTAGATGAATAATTCTAAATCAATAGACTATTTGCATGTTACTCTAGTTAAATTTTGTGATTGTACAATTGATCTCTATGAGTTTGGATCTAAACCTTCCTATGAATTTGAAAATTACTAAATGTGAGTTTTTAAAAATATTCCCCTACATGTCTACAATTGTGTTTGCAAACAGGAAATGTCTATAGACACCATAGAGCAACTTGTTAGGTTGATGGATTCTTAGTTGGATAAACCTAAGTTACTAGTTGAATTTTATGGAACCAAAAAGATAAAGGAAAGTATGTATAAATTTAGTGAATTTTTAGAAATGATGATATAATAATACACTACTACTATTAATGTACCCTTAATATTCTCTTTATGTGATGGTTGAAGTTGAAAGTAATATATTTTGATGATGTTGATATTGGTTTTAAATGAATTAGGGTTTTTCCACAAATAAGTTAGCAAATTGAACACTCAAGTTAGCTCATAATGGCTATTTGGAGAAAAAAAAGTTAGGCCTATTTTTAATTTGATAAGTTCTAGGGGTCATCACTACAGCTACTAATTTGACCAAAGTAAAGGAATGGATGAACTAAAAATTAGAACCAATTAATAAAATGTGTACAAAATGAAATTAGGTAAGAATCAAGTTATTTGTCACATTTTCTGATGAAATGTGGCATTTATACACAAGGCATTATGCTAAGGATAACCTATTCAAAGTAAACAAAGGAGGAAATATAAGGTATCCAAATTTCACCATTATAATTATTAATATATATTTTAAAACAAAGACAACAAAGTTAAGTAGAAGTTGAAGGACAAGAAGGTTGGGGTGCGAAATTGAAAGGCTAGATTCCTATACCATATTTATTGCCTAAATGACCAAAATGTAATGGAAAACCAACCTTGATACCTACTATGTTGGCATTTTGGTCTATTGATTTACAAGAACAACTACTCTATATAGAATGTAGATATGGGCATCAAATTCACTTAGAAAATACATGGAATGTTTTTTAGTTGTGTTAAAAAACCTATCATTATAAAAATAAGTTGTGATTCAAATTCATGGCCTACATTTTATTAGCACATGCATCAACCAACTCTGTTATATTGATAGCAACGCTATTGAATGCAATAGCTCACATTTATTAAAAGAGAATATTTTGACTCTTTTTTGATAGACAATACATACATGGGATATTTTCGAATTGTGTTAAAAAACCAATTATTATAAAAATAAGTTGTGATTCAAATTTGTGACCTACATTTTATTAGCACATGCATCAACCAACTCCATTATATTGATAGCAACGATATTGAATGCGATAGCTCACATTTATTAAAAGAGAATATTTTTACTCTTTTTTGATAGACAATGCATACATGGGATATTTTTGAATTGTGTTAAAAAACCTATTGTTATAAAAATAAGTTGTGATTCAAATTCGTGGCCTACATTTTATCAGCACGTGCATCAGCCAACTCTATTATATTGATAGCAACGCTATTGAATGCAATAGCTCACATTTATTAAAAGAGAATATTTTGACTCTTTTTTGACAAACAATACATACATGGAATATTTTTCGAATTGTGTTAAAAAACCTATTATTATAAAAATAAATTGTGATTCAACTTCGTGACCTACACTTTATTAGCATGTGCATCAACCAACTTTGTTATATTGATAGCAATGCTATTGAATGCAATAGCTCATATTTATTAAAAGAGAATATTTTGACTCTTTTTTGATAGACAATACATACATGGAATATTTTTCAAATTGTGTTAAAAAACCTATTATTATAAAAATAAATTGTGATTCAACTTGTGACCTACCTTTTAATAGCATGTGCATCAGCCAACTTTGTTATATTGATAGCAATGCTATTGAATGTAATAGCTCACGTTTATTAAAAGTAAGAATATTTTGACTCTTTTCTCATAGACAATACAAACATGATATGCATACATTCTATATAGAGAATAACTTATATTTGTCTTATAATACCTACTTTGTAAAAATACTATTTACTATTTTGCTTTTTTGGAAAGGAATATAGCTCAAATAAAACAAACCTTGAGAAACATTTACATGGACAAATATATGAGTTGCTAATACAGATGCGAAAGAGCCATTTGAGGGAAAATATCAGAGCCAAGGAAACGACAATATGGGCACGATATAAAGCGAAGAAGTGCTTTCAAAAGAACCAAAAAAATATTATGCTCTGCTCAGAATCGACATAAAGGCCATTAATGCTTGCTGCAACCGAATATACAGAAACGATAAGAATACTGGGTGGATAGAGCTTTTCTGATGGCTTTATTCGAATCTAACACTTCATTTTTTGGTTACATTCGAAGCAGCTGTAAAGCTTGGGATATAAGGTCATCCATACTGTGGAAAACAAACAGAAAAACATGATTCCTTTTGCATGAAATTTTGCATGAGAGAAATGATTAGTCTGCATGAAAGCAGAAAAACGACGTGGTTGATTGGTTTTAAAGTAAATCTCAGATTCTGGGAATAGCTGAGCCCTTCACAAAGACAAAATGGTGCTTCACACATGCGCACATAATTTGTCTTGTTAGAGATATGGAATATTTCAGACGGCTTTTGGGTTATGTAAAATGCAGGAAACAATTATTGCTCTTGTCAATTCAAGGGAAAATAATACGACAATGGGTCTGATCTTATGATAGGTGTACCAAGGGATATGAAACAGCTGAATATGCAGAAAAATCTGTAGCTTTTGGACAACATGTAGAAATATTTGTGAGGAAAAGTAAAGAAACAAACAAACAAAAATCATGCATGCCCTTCCATGACAGATAATTGTAAAGAATATACTAGACAGCTTTTTAAAGTATTTCATATAATTTATTGGCTCCTAAAAGTGAAGATTTTTGTTTTTCTCCCTTTTATCTTGGAGAGGGATGAGTATTAATGAGTGGGTATCAATTTAGAATGGAAGATTAAATTAAGATTTGTATTATTAGTATCAATTTTCTGGATTAGATTGTGTAAAAAAAACTTCATCAATGTTTTGGATCACACTCCATGATCTATCATCAGGATGAAGAGTTGAAGGATGTTACAAAACGTTGATCCATCATTGTGATCCATCATCAGGATGAAGAGTGTGATCCGAAACGTTGATGCAAAAAAAATTATGCAATCTAATCCAGAAAATTAATGCTAATAATTAGTATGGATTGTGGAAACTTGATATCTCTAATTAAGATTTGTAGTTTAATTTGTTAAGTATAATTGATAAGAGCGGTGTTATACTCTTTCATTACATCATTCATTAAGATTCAAATTCTTATGAACGCAACAAATGAGTGATAAAGCTTGGATCATGTCTTAAATGATTTTGAAAGAATTGGATACCCTTCAATCTTTAATTCTAAATAAACAATATATCAATTTAAACTCACACTTCGTGTATCATAGATTATATGAGTGATCAAAACTTAAACATAATTTTTTTCTAAAAAATAAACTATTAATTAAAAAAAAAATTAATTAAAAAAACAACTAATCATATTAAAAATTAAAATAAATGAATAGCCTAAAAAAATTTATAATTTTTGAAAGAAAAAACAACAAAAAAACCTTTAATATTTACATGCTTGTTACAAGTTCCTCTTAAAAAAAGAAATAGGAACTCGATACCCAATCTCAATTTATACTTCAATTTTGAAATAATTCAAACCACCAATAGTTTATCTTTCATAGTGGAAAATCATTAACAAAAAACTTTTACATTAGAATTTTAAAAGATAAGAATTTATGTATTTTTTTGATAAAAGTATATATTATGTATTTTGATGTCTTTGTTTTATATTATTTTGAATATATGTCAAATATATTTTCATAGCATTTAATTTGATTTATTTGATATATTAGTTAAATTTTATTTCAAAAATTGTCATCTTATTGTTATATAATTTGGTTTAGCTCAAACCAATTCTTCTTCACAATTATTTTCTCCTTAGGATTGAGTCACATAGCATGACTTAGTCCACCTTATTCAATTTCAAATTTTCCTAGTCAACAACTAAATTTTTTAAGAAATTAAATGCCTCATTAGCCCAAAAACAAAGAATAGCGAATAAAGTGACTAAGGTAATGTATTTATAGAGTTTCATAAATTATTAGGAATTATCTTGGAATTGAGCTAAGAAACAATAAATAAAATCACTCAAATCTACATTTGATTCACAAGAACTACAAAGATAATATCATGACCCTCTTCCTTAGAACATTTGAAAAACTCTTCATTATTATTAAGTTAAGTTAGTTTGAAATAATTATTATTTTTATTTTATTAAGGATAATTTATAAAGTTTTAAAGTAAAGGAAAAATAAAATAAAAATAATAGGGTAAGTGCAAAAAGATGGGGGGCCAAAAAGTGGCCAATTTACTTTTTCATCCTGAAATAGTGAAAATGTGAGCCTATTATAGTAAAATGGGCTTGCGTTATTGGTTGGTAGTGACCAAGCCTAGGCTTGGTCACTACCAATCCATAACACAAACACATTATAACGTACTCACATTATGGTTTAAATTTCATAAAACACGCACAATTTGAGTTCAAAAAATATGCATTTTTTGAAATAAAAAAAATATTTCCAAAACACGAGCACGTTATAACACGCTCGCATTTTGGTCTACATTGAAATTTACATATGGATATTTGCTTTCTTATACTTTAAGTTATATTTCATGTATATATTTTCAGGATGTTTGAGAGTGGTTTCAAATCTCTAGGAGTTATAATTCAATTTCTAGTTTTTTTAAGATCTTACAATTTTTCAAAGTTAGCAAAATTGCAGTAATCAACATGTCAAATAATAGTAATCAGGAGGTCAAATTTTAGTAATTAGCAAGGTGTATCATCTTTCTCACTCTATCTCACCCATTGTTTATCCCTTATGCTCTAGACCTCTCTCTCACACTCTCTCCTTCTCTCTATACTTCTATCTATCTCACCTCTCTCTCTCTCTCCCTCCATCCCTCCCTTTATTCCTCCTTCCCTCTCTAATGTTCTCTATCTCACCCTCTCTATCTCCCCCTCTCTCTCTTCCTCTCACCCACCTTCCCTCTCTACTTCACTCTATCAAACCTATCCCTCTACCTCTCTCTCCCTCCCTCCTCTCTCTCTCAATCTCTCCACCTTCCTCCTTCCCTCTCTCTCTTCATACATACCACCCACCTTCCCTCTCTACTTCTCTTTATTTAACCTATCCCTCTCTGCCTATCTCTCACCCTCCCTTCTCTCTCTCTCTTTTAATCTCTCCTCCTTCCTCCTTCCCCCTCTCTCTCTCATTCTCTCTATCACACTTCTCTCTCCCTTTTTCCCTCCCTCCTTCCCTTTCTACTTCTCTCTATCTCTCTCTATCCATCTCTACATATCTCACCTCTCTCCCTCCCTACCTCTCCCTCTCTCTCTCTACTCCTCCCTCCCTCCTCCCCCTTTGTATCTCTCCTTCCCTATATACTTCTCTCTAGATATCTCTCTCCATCTCTACCTCCCTCCCATTCCCTCTCTCTCTCTCCTCACTCCTCTTAATGCTCCCAACTGCTTCCTCCTTCACTTTGTGTTTCTCTCTCCACCCTCTCTCCTCCTCCCCCATCTTCCCGTCTCTAGCTCTATCTTCAATTTCCCTCTTTGCTCGATCTCGCCCATTCTCTCTCCCTCTCTCCTCTCTTCCTCTCTCTCTAGCTTCTTTGTCTTGACCCTATATGCTTGTCTATCTCTCTCCATATCTCCCTCTCCCTCCCTCCTTCCCTCTCTCTCTCCTTCCCTATATACTTCTCTCTATCTCACCAATATCTCTCACTCCCTCCCTCATTACCTCTTTAATTATCTATATATATATCACCTATCTCTTCCTTCCACCCACCTTCCCTCTCTACTTCTCTCTATCTAACCTATCCCTCTCTACCTCACTCTCTCTCCCTCCCTCCTCTCTCTTAATCTCTCTACATTCCTCCTTCTGCCCTCTCTCCATCTTTCATTCTCTCAATCTCACTTCCCTCCCTCCTCTCTCTATATCTATCTCTCTAATTCTCCCTCCCTCCTCTCCCTTCTATATCTCTCCTTCTTTATATATACTTATCTCTATCTCTTTCTCTCAATCTCTGCATCTCCCTCCATCCCCTCCCTTATATATCTCTCCTTCTTTATATATACTTATCTCTATCTCTTTCTCTAAATCTTTTCATCTCCCTCCCTCCTTCCCTCTCTCTCACTCTCTCCCCCAGTCTCTCCATCTCTCTCAATCTCCTAACCATCCTCCTCTCTCTCTCTCTCCATATTTCTCTCACTCTCTTCTTTCCTGTCTACTCTTTATCTCACCATTCTCTTTTTCTACTTCTCCCTCACTATCTCTCCATCCCTATATACGTCTCTCTAGATATATCCCTCTCTCCATCTCTACCTCTCCCTCCCTCTCTCTCAATCTCCCCACCTTCCTCCTCTTTATCTCCCATATTTCTCTCTCACTCTCTCCTTCCCTCTCTACCCTCTATCAAGCACCATTCTCTCTCCCTCCATCCCTCCCTCTTCTCTCTATCTCATCTCTCTCTCCCTCCCTCCCTCCTTCCCTCTCTAATATTATCTATCCCCCCTTTGCCTCCCTCCCTTCCTCCCACCCACCTTCCCTCTCTACTTCTCTCTATCTAGCCTATCCCTAGCTACCTCTCTCTCCCTCCCTCCCTCCTCTCTCTCAATATCTCCACCTTTCTCCTTTTCTCTCTACTTCTCTCTCTATCACCTCTCTCTCCTTCCCTCTTTACATATCCCCTATCTCTCTCTCCATCTCACCCTCTCTCCTAATCTCCCAAACCCTATATCGGATATCATAAATCCTAATCCCTATACCCTAAACCTTACACCCTCAAACTCATCCCTATAAGGGCTCAACCTTATAACCTATACCCTGAACATTATCCCTTAACCATAAGAATAAACCCTAAACCCTACATTCAATCTTGTACCGTAAACTCTCATTGTATGAAAAATGCATCAAAGAAATGGGGTCTCATGATGATGTACATCACCGTGAGACCCCATTTCTAAGGCATTTTTTCATACAACAAGCACTCCCTTGTCAATGTTACCACATTGACGTATTAACAAGGTAGTGAGCTTAGTGCTCATTATTTATACCCCATTTCTATGAAGGCATTTTTTCATACAATGAGCACTAAGCTCACTACTTTTTCAATTCAGTCGCATTGACAAGGTAGTTAGCTTATTGCTCATTATATGAAAAAATTCCTCAAAGAAATGGGGTATCACGGTGATGTGTATCACCATGAGACCTCATTTATTTGAGACATTTTTTCATATAATGAGCACTACCTTGTCAATGTGTCAATGTGGTATCATTGACAAGGTAGTGCTCATTGTATGAAAAAATTCCTCAAAAAGGTAGTGCTCATTGTATGAAAAAATGCCTCAAAGAAATGTGGTCTCATAGTGATGTACATCACCATCAGACCCCATTTATTTGAGGCATTTTTTAATACAATTAGCACTACCTTGTCAATGCATCAATGTGGTAGCATTGGAAAGGTAGTGCTCGCTATATGAAAAAAAATCCTCAAAGAAATGGGGTCTCATGGTGATGTACATCACCTTGAGACCCCATTCCTTTGAGGCATATTTTCAGACAATGAGCACTACCTTGTCAATGTGTCAATGTGGATGCATTGAAAAGGTAGTACTCATTGTATGAAAAAAATCCTCAAAGAAATGGGGTTGACAATATAGTGTTGAGGGATTTAGTTTAGGGATTTTAAGTTTTGAGGGATTAAGGGTTTAAGGGTTGAGGGATTAAGGATTTAAGGGTTGATGGATTAAGTGTTTAAGGGTTGAAATTTTAAGGGTTGAGGGATTAAGGGTTTAAGGGTTGAGTGATTAGGGTTGAGGGTATAAGGTTGAGGGTATAGGGTTGGGGTATAGGGTTTAGGGTCCAATGTATAAGGCAGAGGTATGAGAATTGAGGGTTGAATTGGTTTAATGTATAGGTTAGAGGGTTGATGGGTTAAGGGTTTAAGGGTTTAAGGGTTGGTGGTTGACGGTATAAGGTTGAGGATAAAGGGTTGAGGGTATAGGGTTGATAGTATAAGGTTGAGAGTCTAATGTATAGGCTAGAGGTTTGAGAATTGAGGGTTGACTTGGTTTAATCTATAGGTTAGAGGGTTGAGGGATTAAGGGTTTAAGGGTTAAGGGATTAAGGGTTGAGGGATTAATGGTTTAAGGGTTGAGGGTTTAAGGGTTGAGGGATTAAGGGTTTAAGGATTGAGGGATGAGGTTTGAGGGTACAAGGTATAGGGTTGAGAGAGAAAGAGAGGGAGAGAGGGAGTAGGATATACTTGAGAGAGAGAGAGGGAGAGAGGGAGATGGAGAGAAATAGTGTGTGAGAGAGAGACCAAACATCACTAGTAGACCCCAGTTTTTCAAACAAACTACTACATTCCCAATTTCAATGAATTGGCAAGCTATTGGACCCACTAGCTTGCCAAGTCGGTGAAATTCACAACTTAACTTGGCCTGTTTGAAAAAATGGGTCCAAGAAATGGGGTCTCCCAGTGATGAAATGGGGTCTCTCGGTGACTTACATCACCGGAAGACCCCATTTCTTGGACCCATTTTTACAAACATGTCACTATGTTGCCAATTTTATTGAATTAGCAAGTTGGTGGACCCACTAGCTTGGCAATTCGATGAAATTGGCATCCTAATGTAGTCTATTTGAAAATATGGGTCCAAGAAATGGGGTCTCCCAGTGATTTACCCCATTTCTTAGACCCATTTTTTCAAACAGGCCACTATGTTCCCAATTTCACCAAATTGGCAAACTAGTTGGCCCACTAGCTTGCCAATTTGATGAAATTGGCAACCTACTGCATTCCCAATTTCACTGAATTGGCAAGCTAGTGGGCCCACTAGCTTGCCAATTCAATGAAATTAGCAACCTAACTTGGCCTGTTTGAAAAAATAGGTCCAAGAAATGGAGTCTCCCGGTGATTTACATCACTAAGAGATTCCATTTCTTGGACCCATTTTTTCAAATAGGCCACTACATTGTCAATTTCACGCTGGTGCAGCAATGGTGGGCCCACTAGCTTGCCAATTTGATAAATTGGCAGCCTAACGGCCTGTTTGAAAAATGGATCCGAAATGGGGTCTCCTAGTACGATTTACATTACCCCATTTCTTTGACCCATTTTTCAAGCAGTACTATTCAATTTCAGCAGATTGTCAAGCTACTTGGGCTTACTAAGCTTGGCAGTTTGAAGAAATTAACAATGTAACAGTGGGTGCAGCTAGTGGGTCCACTGGCTTGCTAATTGATGAAATTGCAACCTAGCAGCTGTTTGAAAAGGGTCCAAGAAATGGGGTCTCCCAATGATTTTAATCAGGCCGTTTATTGAGCATTTTCAAAACAGCTCCCTATATTGCCAATTTCCTTTGAATTGTGGCAGCTGATGGGCCCCGCCTAACTATGATGATGAGGTGGGAACATGGTGGCCTGTTGAAAAAATGGATCCAGAAATGGGAACCACTAGGTGTGATAGGCTGGTGGTACACCCCGGCGCCAGTCGATGAAATAGGCAGCCTAGCAGCTGTTTGAAAAATGGGTCCAGAAATGGGGTCTCTCGGGTGGTGTAAAATCAGGGGCCTGCGCTGACTGAACCACTACATTCCCAATTTCATTGAATTGGGAAGCTAGTGGGCTCACTAGCTTGCCAATTTGGTGAAATTGGAAAACCTAACTAGGCCACTACGTTCTCAATTTCACCGAATTGGCAAGTTAGTGGGCCCACTAGCTTGCTAATTTAGTGAAATTTGCAACCTAACTTGGCTTGTTTGAAAATATGGGTCCAAGAAATGGGGTTTTCCAGCCTATTTGAAAAAATGGGTCTAAGAAATGGGGTCTCCTAGTGATTTACATCATCGGGAGACCCCATTTCTTGGACCCATTTTTTCAAAAATTCTACTACATTGCCAATTTCACTAAATTGGCAAGGTAGTGTGCCCACTAGCTTGCCAATTCAGTAAAACTAACAACGTAACTTGGCATGTTTGAAAAAATGGGTCTAAGAAATGGGGTCTCCCGATGATTTACATTACCAAGAGACCCCATTTCTTGGACCCATTTTTTCAAGCAGGCCACTATGTTTCCAGTTTCATCAAATTGGCAAGCTAGTAAGCCAACTAGCCTTCCAATTTAGTGAATTTGGCAACCTAAATTCATCAAATTGGAAACCTAACTTGGTTTTTATGAAAAAATGGGTCCAAGAAATGGGGTCTCCCGATGATTTACATCATTGGAAGACCTCATTTATTGGACACAATTTTTCAAACAAACCACTACGTTGCCAATTTCACCGAATTGGCAAGCTAGTGGGCCTACTAGCTTGCCAATTCAATGAAATTGACAACCTAACTTGGCTTGTTTGAAAACATGGGTCCGAGAAATGGGGTCTCCCAGTGATTTATATCACCGAGAGACCCCATTTCTTCAACCCATATTTTCAAATAGGCCATTACATTCCCAATTTCATTGAATTAGCAAGTTGGTGGGCCCACTAGCTTGCCAATTCAGTGAAATTAGCAACCTAACTTGGAATGTTTGAAAAAATGGGAGACCCCATTTCTTGGACCCATTTTTTCAAACAGGGCACTATGTTCCCAATTTCACCGAATTGGCAAGCTTGTGGGCCCACTAGCTTTCCAATTTAGTGAAATTGACAACCTAACTTCACGAAATTGGCAAGCTAGTGTGCCCACTAGCTTGCCACTTCGATGAAATTGGTAACCTAACTTGGCCTATTTGAAAAAATGGGTCCAAGAAATGGGGTCTCACAGGGAGACCCCATTTTTTCAAACAGGTCACTACATTGCCAATTCAGAGAAATTGGAGTAAATCATTGGGAGACCTCTTTATTTGACCCATTTTTTCCAAACAAGCTACTACATTGTGAATTTCACTGAATTGGCAAGCTAGTGGACCCACTAGCTTGCCAATTCAATGAAATTGGCAACCTAACTTGACCTATTTGAAAAAATGGTTCCATGAAATGGGGTCTCCCCGTGATTTACATCACTGGGAGACCCCATTTCTTGGACCCATTTTTTCAAACAAGGGCCTGAGCTTTCCAATTTGATGAAATTGGCAACCTAACTTGGTCAGTTTGAAAAAATGGGTACAAGAAATGGGGTAGTCCCAGTGATTTACATCACTGGGAGATCCCATTTCTTTGACCCATTTTTTCAAACAAGCCACTGCATTCCCAATTCCACTGAATTGGCAAGCTAGTGGGCCCACTAGCTTGCCAATTCGATGAAATTGGCAACCTAGTTGGTTGTTTGAAAAAATGGGTCCAAGAAATGGGGTCTCCTAATGATTTACATCACCAGGATACCCCATTTCTTGGACCCGTGTTTTCAAAAAACCCAAGTTACCTTGTAAATTTCACTGAGTTTGCAAGTTAGTGGGCTCACTAGCTTGCCAGCCTAGTGGGCTATTTGAAAGAATGGGTCCAAAAAATGGGGTCTCACAGTGATGTACATTGTGATTTAAGGTAGTGCTCATTGTATGAAAAAATTTCTCAAAGAAATGGGGTCTCATGGTGATGTACATCACTATGAGACCCCATTTCTTTGAGGCATTTTTTCATACAATGAGCACTAAGCTCACTACCTTGTCAATGTGTCAGTGCAGTAGCATTGATAAGGTAGTGCTCATTTTATGAAAAAAGGCCTCAAAGAAATGGGGTACATCACCTTGAGACCCCATTTCTTTGAGGCATTTTTTCATACAACAAGCACTACCTTGTCAATGTGTCAATGCGGTAGCATTGACAAGGTAGGGCTCATTGTATGAAAAAATGCCTAAAAGAAATGGGGTCTTAGTACATCACCATGAGACCCCATTTCTTTGAGGCATTTTTTCATACAATTAACACTACCTTTTCAATACGTGAATGTGGTAGCATTGAAAAGGTAGTGCTTGTTGTATGAAAAAACATCACCATGAGACCCCATTTCTTTGAGGCATTTTTTTCATACAACAAGCACTACCTTGTCAATGCATCAATGTGGTACCATTGACAAGGAAGTGCTCGTTGTATGAAAAAAATCCTCAAAGAAATGAGGTACATCACCATGAGACCCCATTTCTTTTAGCCATTTTTCATACAACAAGCACTACCTTGTTAATGTGTTTATGCCTCAAAGAAATGGGGTCTCACTTCTCTCTCTCTCTCCCTCCCTCCCTCCTTCCCTCTCTAATATTCTTTATCTCCCCCTTTCTCTCTCTTCCTTCCTCCCACCCACCTCTCTCTCTACTTCTTTTTTCTAACCTATCCATCTCTACCTCTCCCTCCCTCCCTCCTCTCTCTCAATCTCTCCACCTTCCTCCACTCTCTCTCTCTCTCAATATCCCAAACCCTGTCTACCAAATATCACAAATCATAATCCCTAAACCCTAAACCCTACACTCTCAACCCTCATCCCTATACCCTATACCCTCAACCTTATAAGTTAAACCCTAAACCCTACATTCAATCTTGTACCCTAAACCCTCAATCCTAAACCCAATACCCTCAACCCTATATACACTTAACCTTGTACCCTCAACCATAAACACTATCCCTCAACCCTCAACCCTATACCTTAAACCCTAAACCCTACACCCTACACCTCCAACCTTCGTCCCTATACCCTATATCCTCAACCTTATAACCTAAACCCTAAACATTATCCCTAAACTCTATACCCTCAACCCTATACTTAAACCATAAACTCTACACTCTCAACACTTAACCCTATACCTTATACCCTCAACCCTCTACCCTATAACCTATACCCAATATCCTAAACCCTAATCCCTATACCTTGTACACTTAACCTTGACCCTTAACCCTAAACATTATGTCTAATTCTGAGAAGACGAATATCAAACTCACGCGGGCAATCATCGAGCAAACCATTTTCCATGGAGAAAAGTAGAGTGGAGAGGCATCTTTCTGAAAGAATAATTATTATGAGGGATTGGTAGCTAAATTACATGGATATTTTTTTAATAAAATGTAATTCATCTTGATATTAACATATTTTTAGTGTTTTTTTCTCCTTCAATACCTATTTTTTAGACTTTAATATAAAACAAATTCCTTGGTAAGGAATAATGTTAATGCCAACCAAGGTTTAGTAGCTATTTGATATTTGATTAATTATCTAGACTAATTTTTTGGACTAATATTGTTGTGAATTTAAATATGACAATGTCATTCATTGATGATCAAAGGCACTAGAGTAATCATGAATCAAAGTCATGATTATAGATCGATATCAAATAAGTATAGTAGCTTAATCAATTATTTTAAACTAATTCCTCATCATGATTTCTCATATTATTTTATGTTCTTGTAAAATCCAATAAGAAACCTAATATTCTACTATAGTTGTTCAATTATGTAGATTTTATTGATACATATAGGCAAAACCAAGTCAAAGATGGTGACTTATTTCATGAGATTTAACTAGTGACTAATAAGGATGCATGAATGGCCCTATAGAAAAAAACATAACTTAGATAGGTGTCATAGAAGAAGTCATATGGCATGATTATAGGACATAATAAGGAATATAATTCCATGATTTAAAAAAAAAGTAGATTCAAAGGATAATTTATGCAAAATATATTATCTTAGATTCTAATGATGTCTTTGTACATAAGGTGATGCTAAATCACCTACTTAAACGTATTACCAAGTGATACTTCTCTCCTTCCCTATATACTTCTCTCTAGATATCTCTCTCCATCTCTCTCTCCCTCCCACATTTCCTCTCTCCCCCTCCCTCTCTCCCTCTCAATATCCCAACCTTCCTCCTTCACATTGTGTTTCTCTCTCACACACTATCTCTCCCTCCCTCCCTCCCCCATCTTGATCTCTAACTCTATCCTTCCCTCTCTACTCTCTATCTCATCATTCTCTCTCTACTTCTTCTTTATCTCTTATTCCTTATATACTTCTCTATCTCTCTCTCCATATCTCCCTCTCCCTCCCTCCTTCCCTCTCTCTCAATCCCTCCACCTTCCTCCTCTCTCTCTCCTTCCCTATATACTTCTCTCTATCTCACCAATATCTCTCACTCCCTCCCTCCTTACCTATTTAATTCTCTCTATATATATCACCTATCTCTTCCTTCCTCCCACCCACCTTCCTTCTCTACTTCTTTCTATCTACCCTATCCCTCTCTACCTCAATCTCTCCCTCCCTTTTCTCTCTTAATCTCTCCACATTCCTCCTTCCCCCCTCTCTACCTCACTTTCTCTCCCTCCCTCCTCTCTCTTAATCTCTCTATTCCTCCTTCTCCCCTTTCTCCATCTCTCATTCTCTCAATCTCACTTCCCTCCCTCCTCTCTCTATATCTATCTCTCTAATTCTCCCTCCCTCCTCTCCCTTCTATATCTCTCCTTATATATACTTATCTCTATCTCTTTCTCTCAATCTCTGCATCTCCCTCCCTCCTCTCCCTTCTATATCTCTCCTTATATATACTTATCTCTATCTCTTTCTCTCAATCTCTGCATCTCCCTCCCTCCTTTCCTCTCTCTAACTCTCTCTCCTAGTCTCTCCATCTCTCTCAATCTCCTAACCATCCTCCTCTCTCTCTCCATCTTTCTCTCACTCTCTTCTTTTCTCTCTACTCTTTATCTCACCATTCTCTTTTTCTACTTCTCCCTCACTGTCTCTCCTTCCCTATATACTTCTCTCTAGAAATATCCCTCTCTCCATCTCTACCTCTCCCTCCCTCCTCCCCTCTTACCTCTCTCTCCCTCTCTCTCAATCTCCCCACCTTCCTCATCTCTCTCTCCTATCTTTCTCTCTCACTCTCTCCTTCCCTCTCTACTCTCTATCAAGCACCATTCTCTCTCCCTCCATCCCTCCCTCCTCTCTCTATCTCATCTCTCTCTCGCTCCCTCCCTCCTTCCAGGCTCTATAATATTATCTATCCCACCTTTTCCTCCCTTCCTTCCTCCCACCCACCTTCCCTCTCTACTTATCTCTATATAGCCTATCCCTATCTACCTCTCTCTCCCTCCCTCCCTCCTTCTCTCTCTCAATCTCTCCACCTTCCTCATTTTCTCTTTACTTCTCTCTCTATCCCCTCCCTCTCCTTCCCTATTTACATCTCCCCTATCTCTCTCTCCATCTCACCCTCTCTCTTAATCTCCCAAACCCTATATCGAAGATCATAAATCCTAATCCCTATACCCTAAACACTACACCCTCAAACCTCATCCCTATAAGGGCTCAACCTTATAACCTATACCCTAAACATTGTCCCTTAACCATAAGAATAAACCCTAAACCCTACATTTAATCTTGTACCCTAAACCCTCATTGTATGAAAAATGCCTCAAAGAAATGTGGTCTCATGATGGTGTACATCACCATGAGACCCCATTTCTTTGAGGCATTTTTCATACAACAAGCACTACCTTGTCAATGTTACCACATTGACACATTAACAATGTAGTGAGCTTAGTGCTCATTATTTAGACCCCATTTCTATTAAAGCATTTTTTCATTCAATGAGCACTAAGCTCACTACCTTGCCAATGTGGCTACATTGACAAGGTAGTGAGCTTATTGCTTATTATATGAAAAAATGCCTCAAAGAAATGGGGTCTCACAGTGATGTGTATCACCATGAGACCTCATTTATTTGAGACATGTTTTCATACAATGAGCACTACCTTGTCAATGTTTCAATGTGGTAGCATTGACAAGGTAGTGCTCATTGTATGAAAAAATTCCTCAAAAAGGTAATGCTCATTGTATGAAAAAAATCCTCAAAGAAATGGGGTCTCACAATGATGTACATCACCATCAGACCCCATTTCTTTGAGGTATTTTTTAATACAATGAGAACTACCTTGCCAATGCATCAATGTGGTAGCATTGGTAAGGTAGTGCTAGCTATATGAAAAAATGCCTCAAAGAAATGGGGTCTCAAGGTGATGTACGATGTACATCACCCTGAGACCCCACTCCTTTGAGGCATATTTTCATACAATGAGCACGACCTTGTCAATGTGTCAATGTAGATGCATTGACAAGGTAGTACTCATTGTATGAAAAAATGCCTCAAATAAATGGGGTTGACAATATAGGGTTGAGGGATTAGGTTTAGGGTTTCTAAGGTTTGAGGGATTAAGGGTTTAAGGGTTGAGGGATTAAGGATTTAAGGGTTGATGGATTTAGTGTTTAAGGGTTGAAAGTTTAAGGGTTGAGGGATTAAGGGTTTAAGGGTTGAGCAATTAGGGTTGAGGGTATAAGGTTGAGGGTATAGGGTTGAGGTATAGGGTTCAGGGTCCAATGTATAGGGTAGAGTTATGAGAATTGAGGGTTGACCTAGTTTAATGTATAGGTTAGAGGGTTGAGGGGTTAAGGGTTTGAGGGTTTAAGGGTTGACGGTTGATGGTATAAGGTTGAGGATAAAGGGTTGAGGGTATAGGGTTGATAGTATAAGGTTGAGAGTCCAATGTATAGGCTAGAGGTTTGAGAATTGAGGGTTGACCTGGTTTAACATATTGGTTAGAGGGTTGAGGGATTAAGGGTTTAAGGGTTTAAGGTTTAGGGGTCGAGGGACTAAGGGTTTAAGGGTTGAGGGTTTAATGGATGAGGGATTAATGGTTTAAAGGTTTAAGGGTTGAGGGTTTAAGGGTTGAGGGATTAAGGGTTTAAGGGTTGAGGGTTTAAGGGTGGAGGGATTAAGGGTTTAAGGATTGAGGGATGAGGGTTGAGGGTATAAGGTATAGGGTTGAGAGAGAGAGAGGGAGAGAGGGAGTGGAATATACCTAAGAGAGAGAGAGAGGGAGGTGGAGAGAAAGAGTGTGAGAGAGAGACCAAACATCACTAGGAGACCCCATTTCTTGGACCCATTTTTTCAAATAGACCACTACGTTCCCAATTTCAATGAATTGGCAATCTAACTTGGCCTATTTGAAAAAATGGGTCCAAGAAATGGGGTACAATCCATTTCTTGAACCCATTTTTTCAAACAGGCCAAGTTAGGTTTTCAATTTCACCGAATTGGCAAACTAGTGCTTGCTAATTAGCTTGCCAATTTGATGAAATTGGCAACCTAACTTGGCCTGTTTAAAAAAATGGGTCCAAGAAATGGGGTCTCCTAGTTATGAAATGGGGTCTCTTGGTGACTTACATCACTAGAAGACCCCATTTCTTGGACCCATTTTTACAAACAGGTCACTATGTTTCCAATTTCATTGAATTAGCAAGTTGGTGGGCCCACTAGCTTGCCAATTCAATGAAATTGGCAACCTAATGTAACCAGTTTGAAAAAATGGGTCCAAGAAATGGGGTCTCTTAGTTATTTACCCTATTTCTTAGACCCATTTTTTCAAACAGGCCACTACATTCCCAATTTCACCAAATTGGCAAGCTAGTTGGCCCACTACCTTGCCAATTCGATGAAATTGGCAACATACTATGTTCCCAATTTCACTAAATTGGCAAGCTAGTTGGCCCACTAGCTTGCCAATTCGATGAAATTAGTAACTTAACTTGGCATGTTTGAAAAATGGGTCTAAGAAATGGGGTCTCCCGGTGATTTACATCACCAAGAGACTCCATTTCTTGGACCCATTTTTTCAAATAGGCCACTACGTTGCCAATTTCAACAAATTGGCAAGCTAGTGGGCCCACTAGCTTGCCAATTTGATGAAATTGGCAACCTAACTTGGCCTGTTTGAAAAAATGGATCTAAGAAATGGGGTCTCCCAGTGATTTACATCACTTGGACACCCCATTTCTTCGACCCATTTTTTCAAACAGGCCACTACATTTCCAATTTCACCGAATTGTTAAGCTAGTAGACCCACTAGCTTGCCAATTGGGTGACATTGGTAGCGTAACTTGGTCGTTGCAAGCTACTGGGCGCACTAGCTTGCTAATTCAGTGAAATTTGCAACCTGACTTGTCCTGTTTGAAAAATGTCCAAGAAATGGGGTCTCCTAGTGATTTACATCATCGGGAGACCCCGTTTATTGAACCCATTTTTTCAAACATGCCACTACATTACCAATTTAACTAAATTGGCAAGCTAGTGGGCCCACTAGCTTGCTAATTCAGTGAAATTGGGAACATAGTGGCCTATTTGAAAAAATGGATCCAAGAAATGGGGTCTCCCAGTGATGTAATGGTAAGCTAGTGGGCCCACTAGCTTGCCAATTCGATGAAATAGGCAACCTAACTTGGCCTATTTGAAAAAATGGGTCCAAGAAATGCGGTCTCCCAATGATTTACATCACCGAGAGACCCCATTTCTTGGATCTATTTTTTCAAACTGTCCACTACATTCCCAATTTCATTGAATTGGGAAACTAGTGGGCTCACTAGCTTGCCAATTTGGTGAAATTGGCAACCTAACTAGGCCACTACATTCTCAATTTCACTGAATTGGCAAGTTAGTGGGCCCACTAGCTTTCCAATTCAATGAAATTGACAACCTAACTTGGCATGTTTGAAAAAATGGGTCGAAGAAATCATTTCTTGGACCCATTTTTTCAAACAAGTCAGAAGACCCCATTTCTTGGACCCATTTTTTCAAAAATTTCACTACATTTCCAATTTCACTAAATTGGCAAGGTAGCATGCCCACTAGCTTGTCAATTCGGTGAAACTAACAATGTAACTTGGCCTGTTTGAAAGAATGGTGTATAACTGAAAATATGTTATACTTCTATGAATCCTTGCATGCAAGGATACTCAATAATGAGTCCTTGCAAATCAATTCACAGCTCTCTATCCGAGAAGAGTAGAGATTGATAATGTGGCCCTCAGATTGACCCAGTTACCCCTGCAAATACAGTCTCGGAACGAGAGATTCAAAGAGGAGAAGCAAGAATGCCAATCTCTATGAATCCTGTTCTTGCAATGCAACAATGAAAACTAATCTAAATGACTGTAAAATGCAATAAACAAAACTAATTTATTGAAATAAAAATTGATCTACATGCAATGCCATAAATGAATTACTTTGCAAATTAATCTACTATGAAGATTAAGCTAAATGTAATATTAAACTATATGCTCTAAAACTAAGATGCTTATAAAATAAAACTAATGTGTAATCTCAAATGATAAAATTCAAGAAAATTTGTGCATAAGCTCGATGTAAAAATCTTTGATCTCTGAAATGAGAATGAGAGGGCTCATTTTATAGGCAAAAGTAGAATTGAAGGCAAATTCAGAAGTAATGTGGGATAAATAGAAAAATATAAACAAATCTTGATTGAAATTCTTTTTTTAGTTTATTTCCCTTTTAACTGATTTGTTTCCCTTTTTTTCATCACAAGATATTCTTGAGAGGATATTTCATTTATTTTATTTTATTTAAGATGATAATATCTCTTTTAATAAAATAAAATAAGATTATGTAATTTAGAAATGAATATTAATAAAATAAAATAAAATAATTTAATTAAAATAGATTTAATTAAATAGCATCATTTTATTTAAGTAATATTAACTTCAATTAAATAACATTATTTTATTTATTAAAAGGATTATTTCTTTTGATTAAATAAAATTAATGAAGCATTCAAACCTTAGGGAAAATTGAAACATTTGAAATAGTTATGAATTGATTAAGAAATTTGATTTGAAAATGTGACAATCATTGATTCATAAAGTTGATGTTGACAAATTAAATAAATGGGGCCCAATGTCTAGGTGACCATTTTAGGTTGCATACATTTGCCCCTCTTTGACTAATGTGAGGTCGACTCGGGATCACATGCAGTCAAAGAATGAAGTTGCAATGTGAGATTGATTTGGGATCACAAAACAACTCAGATGTGAGGTCGACTCGGGATCACATCTGGACAAACATAAACAAAAGGCCTTTGAACATGAGGTCGATTTGGGATCACATCCAAAGTGAGAGATAAGAATCTCAAGCAAGGTTGCCCCAAGAGAAGCAATTGATAAATTGATAAAGTTGAATCAAGGATTGAAGTTTGATAGGTACTGCCCCCTCGTGATCGAAATTGAAATGAGATAGAGGAGAAATAATAAATTGAAAAATTTGATCAAATCAAACAAAAGATAAGGTTCTTGATGTAAGATGAAAAATATAAGAATCACAGAACCTAGGTAGATCAGCAAGAAAATTATGCCCTAAGGTTGAATTAGAAGAAAAGAAGTGGGGTGAAATCGAATGGAAGATAGAAGTTTGGAAGAAATGGAAAGAAATGGAGAGAAGGAAGAGAATATGCCTCAATAAAGAGGATGAATCAAAATCAATCAACTATTTAAGATAGGGAATTTCGATTGAGATCACGAAAGAAGATAAGGAAATGAAGAACGTGATCACAGTTGATGAAAAATCCACAAGAAAGATGAAGGAAACCCTCTCAAACCCATAATACAGCCTAAAAGTGCAAATTAACATGAAGTCTAAATAATGCAAGCTACATGAAAATGAAAAGGTGTTCTGCAATAGGGTAAATATAGTTTTAGGTGTGTTCATCATTCATTAGAGAATGTAAGAGAACTTATTTTCATCATTGGGCCATTATTACCGACATCTGACGATCACAATAACTACTAGTCATAAACGCTAAACTATGAAGATATGAATGTGATTTATATTAGCTTGGAATGTGGAAAGATTCTAACATGAGCATCAAAGACATGAAGGTCAAGATGACTACAATGTTAGCTTACCCAATTTAATGTAGCAAAACCACGCTCGCATCAAGACATAAACGCCAGGATGGCCATGAGAATGGTTGTGCAAAAACATTCAAGGATGATGCCATAAATCTCTTAAGTGTGTCAAGGAGACAACAAGAGTCACTGAAGAGGTTCAAGACAACACCCACAAGAAAAAAGAAAATAAAAACATGCCCCATGCCCCAAGTCCTCTAGCTATGCAACACGGAGAGACTTATTAGACAAGGACACTCAATGAAAATCAATATCAGTCAACACACAAAGAAAAGATCATGGCATATCTCGAGCATTAAGTGTTGCAATTAAAAAATTTTAAGTGTGTAAACTGATACTGAGTTCCGAGGATAAGGATCGAATGCTTGCAAGCAGGTAAGATCACATGACCGAACTGGATAAGACCAAACTGATAAGTGTTGAAAAACACACGATGTCAGGGGTTGTGTTGAAAAACACAGTTGGGTTAGTGTTGAAAAACACCGTTTGCGAGGTGTCCTAAAGACAAGCATATCCAAGAGACCAAAGCTAACACAGTGATGCCCCTAGACAAAGACAAAGACCAATTCCAAACCAAGGCAATAAGGACAAGACATGATGGAGAAAGGCTAAGTGTCGAGGATGCATGCTAAGAAATAGGGATGCAAAGGCCTCAAGAAGCTCGCTTCCGTGTTTCACTACTTGAAGAATTTTTTAGGTCTTTTATATATATATATATATATTTTCAAGACAATATATCAATTTTTTTGGAACTTTTTTTAGGGTCATAATTATATACAAAGGATGCCCCCAGATAGAATGGGCATCAAGGATAGAACTTCTTCAGGTGCAAAACATTGATAGGCTCAGGGAGCTGCTCCCCCTCTTCAGTAGATAGTAGATAGGAACCTGTGCCAAAAGCTGCTCTGATGATGTAGGGTCCAAGCCAATTAGGTTCAAATTTTCCCTTTTGTTCTTGATTCTGTTGGTTCTTAGGATTCTCTCGCAGGACAAGATCTCCTACTTGGAATTCTCTAGGGTGAACCTTTTTGTTGAAGGCTTTGGACATCCGCTTTTGATAGACCTTCATATGGTCAAATGATGCTTTACGCTTCTCATCAAGAAGTTCCAATTCTTGCAATCTCGTGGCGCGATAGTCTTCATCTGTAACTAGACCTTTGAGAGAGACCCGAAGTGATGGAATCTCAACCTCTAAAGGTAACACTTCTTCAACGCCGTATGTGAGGGCAAAAGGAGTAGCCCCAGTTGGAGTACGAATACTCGTTCTATAGGCCCACAGGGCTGGATTTATCTGTAGGTGCTAGTCTCTACCATTCTTATGAACTGTTCTGTGCAAAATCTTGAGAATGGTTTTGTTTGAAGCCTCTGCCTGACCATTTCCTTGTAGGAAGTAAATGGAGGACCAATGTTGCTTTATCTTGAATCTTTGGCAGAGTTCTTTAAGGTCCTTGTTTTTGAACTGACCTCCATTGTCAGTGATGATCTCAGATGGCACTCCATATCGACAGATGATATGGTTTAAAATAAATAAAGACACTGTCTTTCCTGAGGCAATAGAAAGTGGAACAACCTCTACCCATTTTGTGAAGTAGTTAGTAGTAGTGATAATGAACTTATGCCCACCTGATGAGTTGGGATGAATCTTCCCAACAAGATCAAAGGCCCATCGCTGAAATGGCCAGTGAGATATAGAAGGAATTAGCTCCCTACCTGGAGCATGTATCAAGTGTCCATGGTTCTGACATTTTTCACAAGACTTAGCAAATGCTACTGCATCTATTTGCATCATAGGCCAATAGTACCCTACTCTAAGCAACCTTCTAGCCATGGAAAGACCATTAGAATGTCCTCCACATATGCCCTCGTGGATGTCAACTAGCGCTTGATCAGATTCCTCCTTTTCTAAGCACCTAAGAAGTGTTCCATCTAGACCCCTCCTATACAAATCACCAGAGATGAGGGAATGGCGAGAGGCGTTGCGGATAAAGTTTCTTCTTTCAGATCGGTTAAATGTATCGAGGATGATGCCATCACGAAGATATGAGTAAATAGCACCATAGCGGGAGGATTCATGATTGACAAGGGTACAAATGATATGGCTTTCAGGTGAGTCAAATATGGGATATGTTAAACTCTTCACGAGGAGAATTCATGTCACGGACTCCATGTTCCTCTAGCGAAGAAGTGAAGCAGGGTGTCCATAACATAATTGCTTTGTTCCTCGACCCTAGGGATTTCTTTGAAAGGTGACAAAAAAGTAAATCTGATCTCAATCAACCATTTTTATATGAGTACCAACTTGTCATCTTTTGTTTGGTATTGTTCATTGACTTGGTTGATGATCAGCTGAGAATCCCCATAGATATGTAGTTCTGTGATATTCCACTCTACGGCCATTTTTAGTCCATTTGTCAAAACCTCATACTCAGCTATGTTGTTTGTGCATGGAAAGAGTAACTTGTAAGATTTAGGAATAGTATACCCATGAGGAGAAACAAACAACACACCAGCTCCAGAACCATTTTGCATGCATGAACCATCAAAGAATAGTTTCCAGGATCTTTCGGTCATGTACATAAGATGCTCATCTGGAAAGTTGACTTGAATGGGCATATTATCTTGAATAGGAAAATTAGCCAGTTGATCTGCAATAGCTTGGCCTTTGATTGCTTTGCGCTCAATATACTCTATGTCAAATTCAGAAAGAATCATCATCCATTTAGCAAGTCTGCCCGTGAGAGCAGCTTTACCGAGCAAGTATTTGAGAGGATCAATTTTTGATATGAGGTGTATGGTGTGCGTGAGCATATAGTGTCACAATTTTTGAGAAGCAAACACTACTACAAGGCAAGCTTTTTCAATACTAGTATAATTAACCTCATAAGAAACAAGAGTGCGACTAATATAATATATGGCCCTTTCTTTCCCTTGTTCATCTAATTGAGCCAACAATGCCCCCAACGAAGATTCAGTAGCTGAGACATATAAAATGAGAGGTTTTCACAGGTGGAGGCATTAAAAATGGGAGGATACAAGTATTCTTTAATTTGATCCATGCTCTTTTGGCAATCCTCATTCCGGTTTGATGAACTTGCTTATGCAAATTTTTGTTGAAGGTTGTGCTCTATCACGCCAATTGTGAAATAAACCTCCTTATGGATTGAAGGCGCCCTTGAAGACTCCTCATTTGGCTAACATTTTTGGGAGGTGGCATGTTTATAATAGCTTGAACCTTTTCAGGGTCCACTTCTATTCCTTTAGCTGAAATGATGAATCCCAATAATTTTCCAGAAGTAACACCAAATGCACACTTTTTTGGGTTTAATCTTAGTTGAAATTGTTCCATGCGATCTAGAATCACTTCTAAATCAGCCAAATGTGTTCCTCTTCTCTTAGACTTAGCCAGGGTGTCATCCACATAATATTCCATATTCTTATGCATCATGTCATGGAAGATGGTTGTCATAGCTCTTTGGTAAGTAGCTCTTGCATTTTTCAATCCAAAGGGCATGACATTCCAACAATAAGTATCCCAGGCACATGTGAATGCAGTCTTTTCTTGATCCTCGGGAGCTATCTTGATCTGATTATACCCAGAAAAACCATCCATCAAAGAATAGATCTCATATCCCGCTGTCATGTCCACTATCATGTCTATGTTAGGAAGTGGGAAATAATCCTTTGGGCATGCTGCAGTAAGATCTCTAAAGTATGTGCTGATTGAATGGTTTATCGGGTTTAGAAGCGGTACAATGTTGGAAATCCGATCTGACATAGTCTGGCTCTAATAATCCTGCACCAAGGAGCTTTCTAATTCAGCTTTCACTAAAAGAGCTATATGAGGGTGCATTTTTCTCAACTTCTGTTTGACTGGTTTCACACCTGGAGCTATGGATAAATGATGCATAATGAGATTAGTGTCCAACCCTAGCATGTCTGAGTATGTCCATACAAAGTTAATTTCCTTCTTTTGGAGGAACTCGGTATAGGCTTTCTTTTCTTCAGGTGATAAAGATTTAGCCAAGTGTACAATTTTTTGAACTTCCTCTGTGCCCAAATTAGCAACCATAGGTTCCTTAATCATTGATCTGTATCACAGAAATGACGGGAATAGTACCTCATCAATGGGTGCCTATAAGGAGAGTTTTCACCTTTAGATGCGTCTTTTATTTTTTACTTTTTTGGATTTTGTGCATACATAGTGAACAGCCATCAGAACTCTTATTCTTTTTTTCTTTTCTTTTTATCTTGTGACTAAGGTACTTGATGTCGGGTTCTGTCATACTGGTAGCCGGTTCACTGGTGGAAGAGACTATAGGTTCAATGGCATTTAGATAGCAGGTGATCTCATAGTCATTGTGAAATGTCAAGAGTTGAGGCTCTTGGTACCGTTGAGACCAATCAATAAGGTTGGGGTGAACAAGGGGTAGGTTAATGACTAGTTCAAGATTAAGGATATAGGTGGTGTCATCTATGGTGACTGTAGAATTGGAATCTGTCAAGTTTCCCTCTAAAGTGTCTAAATCAGAATTTATCCTAGCAAGCGAAGAATCGTCTACTAATGCGACATGTGGGTTCCAATCTTCTAATCTAACACATGACTCGTCAGTTACATCAAGTTGAGAACTATAAGCATGGACAACGTCCATATCCAAGTCAACTGTTGCATCTGAGAGTGAATCCCATTCAAACTCATGAGATTCTATTTCTGAATTATTGTTGGAGCCTCGTGATGTAGAAGCCTCAAGATTTAGAAGAGGCTCCTCTCTTCTAGCAATTTGCTCAATCATAAAATTATCTGAATTATCACCATCCATTGCAGCTGGGATGGAGACACTATCCATAGTCAATCTTGCATTCATACAGTCACTATCTATTGCAAATGAGATAGGAGGACTATCAATTATTAAATCTCTTGAATCTTCCCAAAGGAGATTTGTTGAAAGTATCCAATCATCTGTTATGTCTTGTTGATTGGTCAAATATGGTACATATTCTGTGTCATCTTTACTATCCCGCCTATCAGAAATGGGGACAGTGCATTTATTGTTGTTCATAAAGCCCTACAAACCAGCGGTTTCTTAGACTTGTGCAAAAAGATATGATTGAGTGGTTGGCTCTAGCACATCTAACACCACTATTTAAGAGATATATCTGAATGTATCTTATGACAAAAGTATATCCTCTCCTGGGACTGGGAGAGGAGAATTTTCATTGTCTTTAGTACTCCTCTTTGTATATCCAATCTGACGACTCGCCCTCTTTTCATCTTAGCAGCCCAGATCTTGATTCAACAAACTTGTCAAATATTGTCATTCTTTGAAGATGATGGTTTCATCTCACAGCGAAAGGCTTTCCATATGTCCTAGGGAAGCAGGCATCTTTGCAAAAGTCAAGTTGATACCCCATGCCAAGGTCTACGGCTTAAATTTGTTTTGACGAGTCTACTAAAGGGATTTGTTTGATATACGCTGCTGGTTAGGGGACATGGGTATTAAGTGAGATTGAGTTAATTGATGAGTGTTGTCACAGTATGCAAATTTACATTTCCATTGTAGGGAACTTAACACACTTTGAGTAGTAGGTAAGCGGCATTTGCTGCATATCATGAATCCATGAGTCTACCCGGTAAAATGTTGTATACGAGGGGTCGGTATCAGCATTGAAACAAGATATCTTTTTCCATTTAGGCCAATCCACGGCGGAAGAATGGTGATCGCCAGAACTTAGTTACGCCTCATCATAGAGCCTTTATGGTGATCTTCTTTCTAGTGTCGATCACTTTCTCTGAATAGCCCAAAGTTTTTAACAAATTCAAAGTACAGATATTTAACCCAGCACCCCCATCAATCAACACGCGCCTGACACGGGTTTTATGAATCATGACTTCAATGTGAAGGGCGAGATTGTGTGGATGGCTTAGGGATTTGTCATCATCTTCAGAGAAAGAAAGGTAATGTGGGCTAGTAATGTGATTCACCATGCCTTGGAATTGGTCTATATCAATGTTGTTGGGGACATTTGATGTGCGCAAAGCGTCCTCAAGGATCTGCTTATGCCTAGGGGACAACTCTAGAAGCTCTAAGATTGAGATATGTGCTGGAGTTTTCTGTAACTGATCTACAAGATTGTAGTTTGGTTTGAGAGTAGTGGCGGACTTTATAGTGACATTCTTGGATGCCACTTGCTTGGATTTATTGGATGGACCTGAACTAGGCCCTCTGAGAATAATAGGGGCTTGACTCCTGGTAACAGCATTAAGGGCTTGGGAAGATAACCTAGAATGAGGACCTCTCAGCACCACAACAGGTTGGTTGTCAAAAATAGGGGGAGAGTCATAACCATGCAGGTCCTTACTCCTTATCATATTAACACTTGGCTCCACAACTTCAAGCATGTTTATCACATTTTCTGCCGCTGTATAGGTGTAGTTGATTGCAACTTTGCCATTCTGTGATTTAGAGGTTTCCCCCTTGTCGTAATTAGGCAAAGGTTCCTTAAAAGCCTTATAATCAGCATTGGTATTTAGGCCATCAACTTGAAGCTTTCCACTTTCTATAAAATCTTAGACGATATGTTTTAATCTCCTTGATTTTTCAGCAGTATGGCGAGGGCCATTATGAAATTTACAGAATGCCTTATCATCCCACCAATGTGGCTTAGGATCTGGAATGTGAAATTTTGCAGGATCCTGAGGATGTGCCAAGTTGTTAGCAATGAGAGTTTTGAGAATATCCTCATATGTGTCACCCAATTTGGTAAATTGCCGCTTCTGGTTTTTGGGCCTCTCCTGATATCTTGGTTTACTTTCTTGTTGTGGAGGTGCATTAAGCTTCATTGCTTGCATAGCCTTAGTCAAATTAAGAACACTTTGATCTCTTGATTGGGAAGAATCCACAACTCCATCATTGACAACTTGTTTGTTTTTGTTCCAATTGTTGTTCTTCCCTTTATCCTTATTATTGTGTTGACCATTGTTGGTATTATTGTTATGTCTGGTCAAAATGCCTTGTTCTTTTAGAACATCCTCAATGCGGCATGCAGTTTCAATCATGGTATCAAAGGAAGTGAAGACTATCTTTTTGATCTCATATCTCATTTCGGGCACCAAATTACTAACAAGTATGTCAATCTTTTCATCCTCATGGATCGTCCTAGGATACCGAGAGCATTGTCTCCTCCACCTTTGCAAGAAGGTAACAAAGGGTTCCCCCTGATTTTGTTTCAAGTTGCATAGATTGTATAATAACAGGTCTTATTGATTATGTCACAGTGTTGAGCGAATCTATGAACAAGTTCTCTAAAGTCTTGGCGGAGGGTGATGTTGGTAAACCATTCCATTGCTTGTCCTTCAAGACTCCTGGGAACAACCTCATCAAATAGGAGTCATCTGATGGAATTCAAAGCTCATAGTATAGAACTGACGCACATGGTGGTGTGGATCACCACTGCCATCATATTTATCATATTGTGGGAATTCCACCCTCTTTGGAAAATATTTCATACTCACACTCTTGTCGAATGGATTAGGACAAATTGAGTCTAGTGAGAATGAGCTCTTAGGTTGCATCATTTTCTCCATCATTTGCTTCATTTGGCGGATTTCTTCCTCTTGAGAGGGATTTTGCTTTTGTATTTTGTTGTCCACATCAAAATTATAAGGGACTCTGGCACCCTTGTTGATTAAACTTTCCAAGAACTTATCTTTGTTTTGTTCCAAATACCTCTCCACATACTGTTGGAAGATAGGCTCTTGTTGTATTCGCATGAAGTCTTGAGTATCAAAATCATAATGTGAGCTACCACCTCCATGTTGGGAACCAGGATGTACATGTTGGGAGTGTGGTCTTGAATTTCTGGGAGGAGTTTTCCTCCTATAGTGAGCATACTGAGAGGCCCTTCTTCCTCTAGGACTAGGAGATCTAGAAGGAGTGCTTGACTGCCTTCTACTTCTTGGTGTTCTGGAAGGGGTGGAGGGAGGAAAATTATGTCCACTGTTAGCACCCCTTGTATTGTATTGTTTGTTTAATTGGTGGGCTAACTGCCTATCTTGCTCCTCTTGAGCGAGTTTCCTTTGTACTTCCAATAAAGCTTGGCTCTCTTCCTCAAGTTGTCTAAACTTTTCTTGCTTTGTAGCTTGTTCATCTAGAAAGGCTTTCTTTTCGCGTTCAATTCTTCTAAGCCTATCACTTGTGAACATTGAGGTATGTTGAAGTGGTGAGCTTGGTCTAGATTGTTTGAACAAGTCATTGGTATACGTTGTATTGACATGAGCATCACGAGGTTCATTGTCTTGGTCTTTGTGTTGTGACCATTATTCTTGGTGAGCTCGTCTCTTATACCTTTCATCCCGTTGATGGGCATCCAAATATCTTGCATTAATGAGGGGTGAACCAAGTTGCTCATCATGGGAAGAATTTCCAAATATCATGTTGTTTTTGTGTTGGTCATAGATATCATCAAGATTTTTGATCCACAGCTACTCATGAGAGTAGCGTTGCTCATATCCATGCACGAGTGGGAAGGTCTTGAGGGTACTCAAATCATAAAATGGCTCTTTGGGTCAAAATAAGTTCAGATAACTCCTAGGTGATGGTCGATGTTGGTTCATTTTCCTTTCTCTTTAGCAGTGCAGGCGGGGTAGTTGGTTAAAGACTATACGAGGTAAACTTGGCTCATGATATCTTGTTGTTGACGAAAGGGAGAGTTCAAGTAAACATACAATTCTAAGAAGCGTCAATACCAGACTAGGATAGTAAAAGTTTTCTCTTGTCCGAGAGAGATGGTGAAATAGAACTGTTGCAAATAGGTGCAAACCAACACTGCCACAGAGGTGCTCAATTCTTGGGTGAACACCCTAGCACATATGGATCAGGAGGATGACTTACACAAAGTGTAATGAGTTTGAATTGTATGAAAATGGGTGGACAAGGAGACTACTAGCACTCTCCAAGTGTATTATCAAAGAGTCTAAAAAATTATCTATTTGACAGGAACAATTCCTAATTTGCCAATCTTAAGCAAAATCGCTTATGAGATCAAGGATCACTAATTCAAAAGGTCGACACATAAACCCTAAATACAGAACAGGTCTCTAAAACTGGGACAAGTCACTTAATCGAAGAACTCGGTATTTCAGTTTGTTGTTTGTTTGCAAAGATTAAGCAAGTATATCCACATATTTTGATCAAGCACATAGGTTTCAATCAGACAAGTTGTGATACAAAAAGTAGTCAATAACAGATCTATCAAGGACAAAGCAACTTGATAGTATCGGGGGAGTCTTGTTTGAAGATGTTTGGACAATGTTTAAGACTCAAAAACAAACACATAGCTATCCCTACCAAAGAAAATGGTAAGAAGTCAAAACCTTTGCCCATTGCTTATGCGCATACGTGCACCTCACACAGTAGTGTCACCCCTAGAGGCGCCCGTGTTTTGGTGTTTCGAGGACTCAGCAGGTGTCGTTCAAAGGTTGCACCCATATGGCGGGCGATGTAGCCTCAGCGTCGGTGTATGCCTATGATGGGAATCGTATTATGATCAACATCGGAGGAGATTCTTACCTCCTTAGCATAAAGATTATGGCTCCTTTGAGAGGTGAACGGGTAGGCAACTAACTAAGAGGTTTTACTTGGCAGATTCACAATAACCTTCGGTGCCTCTAATATAGAGCTTGGGCCTCGCAGCCACACCAACACCTGAAAATCACACACCCCCGCAAGCAAGGCTCGGAGCGGCGCCGCTTAGTGCAATAAACAGAGTTTTTCCATGATGATCATCCAAGTCATGGAAAAGAAGTTACTATAGTCTTGGAGTCTTTAGACTCAACAAGACGTTCTTTATTATAGTGAGGTGGAATCCTGCCGTGATAAATTAATATGCTCATGGGTCATTCCCGGAGGTTCAACTTCCGGCAGGCCCTCTAAAGGTGACACTGGACATGGCGCGGATTCGGGTCTCCCAAAAGGAGAAGAGCATACTTCTCTAGCCCATCTCTTTACCCAAACATGCTAAACAACCTTAATCACCGAGCTAGTTTCACTTCACCAAATCCACACGCTTTTGGGTTTCTGATTCTCTCAATGAGAGAAGAGCATAATCCCCTGACGAGTGAAAGTGCTAAAGCTTCACTACCTTGCTCCGCTCCCTAAGAGTTCGTCATATTAGTAAGATCATAAGGAGCCTGGATTTGTCCATGGTCATCACCTCCATGTAACAAAGAGCCAAATTCCCTACTCACTATCGAAACTCCTAAGAATTTTAACGAAGCCCTAATTAGACTATGTGAATTGAAAAACAAGAAAACAAACACAATTTTTTTTTTTTTTAAATAAAATCTTTGACAAGCGTAAGTGTTTGTTTTCAAGTCTTTGTCATGCGTCCTGCAATCAAACCGTTAGTGTGTTTCAAGTTCTCTGACTGGCGTCCTGCAGAAACTGTTATGCTGTGAAAAAAGAATTGAGAAGAACCAGAATTAAAAAGTCTAATTTAATCTAGTCAAAATTAAATCTAAGAAGAATTAGTTAACAAAACTAAAATTAAACTAAATTAATCTAATACTAAACTAAAAATTTAAAACAAAACTAATCTAAATTAATAAAATTAAAAAATCTAATCTAAATTTTAAAAAAAATCTAATCTAAATTAATAATTCTAATTTAAATTAATAAAGTTAAAAAATCTAAAGTAAAAAAAATCTAATTTAGATTAACAAAATTAAAGAATCTACTTTAAATTAACAAAGTTTAAAAAAATCTAATTTGAATTTTAGAAACTAAAAAAAATCTAATTTAAAAATATAAATTAAAGACTAAACCAAACTAACTAAAAACTAAACTAAATTAAGATTAAAAACTAAATTAGAATTAAAAACTAAACTAAATTAAAAACTAAAAATTAAAAACTAAATTAAAAACATGCATAAAAATCTTCAAATTTGATTTCTGAAAAATCTGTTTATAATGAGTAGATAAAAACAGAAACCCAGAAATTTTTTGAAGCAAAAAATAAAACCCAGAAATCGTTTTTTAATCCAGCAAGTAGAAGATGAAAAAAATAATTTTTTTAAATCTTTAGCCAGCTGAAAAAAATGACGCGCGACGGTTTTTGTGCAGCTATTTTCTTCAGATCTGTGAAAGAAATCAAAAAACTGAAAGATACCCAGATCGGATTTTGACCCTGCCTACAAAACCCAGAAATCGTTTTTCCTGCAACTGAGTGGAAGCTGGATTAATGAATCAAAACTAAAACGAAATTAAAAACTACACTAAAAAACTAAAAATTAAAAACTAAATTAAAAACTAAAAACTAAATTAAAAACTGAATTAAAAACTAAATTAAAAACTGAATTAAATTAAAAGCAAGAATTTAAAAACTAAATTAAAAAGAAACTAAATTAAATTAAAACTAAAAATTAAAGCGGTGGAAACGAAAATGTATAAGCGAAAATATATTTATGCTTGTGAATCACTTGCATGCAGATTACTCAATAATGATCCTTACACAAATCCAATTCTGACTCTATCCAGAAGGCGAGGGATGATCTTGTGGCCCTCAGATTAACCCTGTTACCCCTGCAAATACAATCTCGGAACGAGAGATTCAAAGAGGAGAAGCAAGAATGCTAATCTCCATGAATCCTGTTCTTGCAATGCAACAATGAAAACTAATCTAAATGGCTGTAAAATGTAATAAACCAAACTAATTTATTGAAATGAAACTTAATCTACATGCAATGCCATAAATGAATTATTTTGCAAATTAATTTACTATGAAGATTAAGCTAAAATGCAATATTAAACTATATGCTCTAAAAATAAGATGCTTATATAATCAAACTAATGTAATCTCAAATGATAAAATTCAAATTTGCAGCATAAGTCTGATGTAAAAATTTGTGATTCTTTCTTCTTCTTTTTTTTGAAATGAGAATGAGAGGGCTCATTTTATAGGCAAAAGTAGAATTGAAGGCAAATTCAGAAACAATGTGGGATAAATAGAAAAATAGAAACAAATCTTGATTGGAATTCTTCTTTTAGTTTATTTCCCCTTTAAGCGATTTGTTTCCTTTTTTTCATCGAGGATATTCTTGAGAGGATATTTCATTTATTTTATTGTTTAAGATGATAATATATAACTTAATAAAATAAAAATGAATTATGTCAATTTAGAAATGAATAATAATAAAATAAAATTAAAAATAGATTTAATTAAATAGCATCATTTATTTAAGTAATATTAACTTCAATTAAATAACATTATTTTATTTATTAAAAGGGATTTATTTCTTTTGATTAAATAAAATTAATGAAGCATTCAAACCTTAGGGAAAATTGAAACATTTGAAATAGTTATGAATTGACTAAGAAATTTGATTTGAAAATGCGACAATCATTGATTCAGAAAGTTGATGTTGACAAATTAAATAAATGGGGCCCAAAGTCTAGGTGACCATTTTAGGTTGCATACAACTTGCACTTACAAAATTCATTAGTTTAATGTTCAATTCATGATAAAATATAAGATAATTCAAAAGATCACATAGTCAACGACGGTCAACTTCTTTCAATCTTTTCAAAAATATCAAAATTTATATTTAACATATTGAATTTCCTCCATAATTCAATTATAATTAAAAACATAATAAAATTGGGTTATGACAAAAACATTGATTAACATTATCCCAAAAAAACTTACTATAGTTCTATACTAAAAAATGAAAACTCATACATTATCTTTGAATAGTAAAATTAAGAAACATGCACTATAATAGAATCCACTAATCCACCTCTTCCTCGAAGCTTTTTGAAATTAAAACTTTGAGCCACATGAGCTACCCTTCATTGCAACAATCCCCATTGATTGTTTTATAAAACCTACACATCTATTTGTCTTATTCCTTTTTTGAGATTTTCTATGAAACATATTGGTGTTGATGAATTGACGTCATTGGGGACTATTGAAAAGGCTTCAAACACTAAACTGTGATTAATGCATGTTGCACTAGCCAATTAGAATTTGGATTTTTTAAGGATTTATTGAGCAGTGATTAATTGGGGATGTAAATGTGCTCACAAGTTAACTACTCTGGAATTTGGTGACCTATTATTAGCATCGATTAACAGTTACAGGATGTCAGTATGTGATTCTAGTTTCACAAGGCAAGAGAGAATGTAGTTCGTAAAGGGCTTATTGCAATGATTAGTTCAATCCATCACATTTTCACTGGCATGCTACAAATTTATCCCTGACATTTGGCAATTAGGGTTTTAGCAATGTTAATGAGTTTCCATGGTAGCAGTTTGCATGGAGAGGAGACATGGCTGGTTTGCAGGACCTTTTTACAATGTTTTAAATTTATTTTTGTGTCTCCATTTTTACCTTCTTTTATTTCTAAATTCTCAAAGATGCTAGTTAGAAATCATTTTATGTTGTCGTATTTATTGACACTTTCATAATATTGGGGTTATAAATGTAATTCATTGTTCTAGTTTTATCTTTCAATTTATGATGTTGTGGTTTGTGGTATTGTGTTTTTTAGGGTGGTTATGCTCTATTTTCCATTTAAGGTTTACAAATTTATGTAATGTTTATGGCCTTACCTTGCCTTATTTATGTGAACTACCTTTTTGTCACCATATATACATGGACTGTGTATGCATCATGAAATGCTTGCAAGAGTCTTGAGCACCGTTGCAAGTGGATACACTTATCTTTATTATAGAGAAAAATATTCCAATGGGTGTTATGGTATAAACACGTATCTACATTACCCAATTTGATATTTTGTGTCCTCACCTTCCCAAAATTTTAAGATTCACATTTATCATTTCAGAATTAGATGGCTAAATTTTTCCAATAAAATCAAAGTTACATTGTTCAAAGATGTAAGTTCACAATTTAGATCAAGTGTTATATTAATTGTTTATTGTAAATAGTGCATTTAGATGACCGATTCTCTGAGCATTGCATTACTCTTCTTAACACATGTATAGACATAAAAAAATTGGTTGATTTGTATTTTATCCACATACAAAGATAGAATAGCATTTTGAAGCTCTCTAATTGTTAAAAAATTGAGCATGCTTGCAATTGAAGTTTACCTGATATGCCCAAAAAAAAGGAAAGTTGTTGATTACATTTGAAACAAATATTTCTTTCCCACAACTCACTTAACAATTTCACCATGTAGCCAAACTGCCTTATAGGTATTGTTTATTTAATTACCCCAAGATTTTTGTTCTTTTTCAATAAAAAGCATTTTTCATTTATCCCCTATTTTTTGGACTACTTTGTCTCTTGTGATTGCCAAAATTTCACTTGAGGATGAATGTGAATATCGAAGTGATTGGAAGAAATTCGGGTGAATGAGATCTACTAAGGTTTCTTGTTTTTGTGGTCATCCTTGGCCCCCCTCTGTGTCATATCACACCTTAGGCGCATAATTTTTCCTTTACTTTGTGTGTACGACCACATTTACTGTAGTTTTTGTGATTTTTATTATGCCTACAACCGGCTCTAACCCAACAATTCTTGTTGGTGTTGGCGGTTCGATGGCTCTACTGAATGGATCCTCCTCTGAACAAGCATCCCCGAAAATTTGTTCTAAAGGTGTTCCATGAGGTAAGTCTTTTGATTCTCCAACTAATGTGGTGTTACCCATATCAAATTTTTATTCTGCATGTCAATAGTTAGAGCAACATACTCTTGTTGTTTATTTTCTTGGGAGGAATTCTCTTGAAAGTGTGCTTAAAGAATGGGTTCAAAAGGCCTAGGTACCTCATGGGGTTTGCCTTAATATGGTTCAAAATTTGACAAAAGGATTTTTATTTTCTATTTTGTGGAGGTCAGTCATGTTCAGGCAATATTGAACCATGGTCCTTGGTATTTCTGGTCCTCTTTGTTGGTATTCTAGTCCTAGACAACTTCACTGTCTCACATGACACCAAGTTGTGGGTCCTAGTCTGGATTGAGTTTCCTGATCTTCCCTTGCCTTGTTTGCGTTTCTTGTAGCATATTTCCTCCTCCCTAGGGATAGTTATTTATTTCTAACCTAATAGGTTCTTTCAAGCTCACCCTCAAAAGCGAGTCTGTGTTGAAGTGGACCTTTCCCAAGATTTGAAAGAGTCCATTGATATTCAAATTGGTTCTTTTCGGCATACCCAAAAGGTCACCTACTTTAATCTTCTGAATACTTGTTAACTTGTTGACCACAAGATTAAGGATTTTCCTCTTGTAGTCCCTCATACTCAATCCTTTCCATAGGAAGTTGACAAGCCCTATCAGCCTAAAGGTGCTTCCGTCAAACCAAAGTAAAAACGGACTATGATTACCAACTAGAAAAACAAGTCCAATGGCTTCCAGGCGGCTACCAAAACCCCCGAGCCATCAAAAGAAATTTCAAACCCTTTTGTGAAGGGGAAGAAACCCAAATGATTTTTGGTAGCATTCTAGCTTGAACGAGGCCTTCAGCCACACCCCAACCTACTTCAATTATGACAACTTGACTGACTGAGTCTCCTCCCATGCCCAGAGTCCATAGGAGGTCACAAAGTCCTTCTTGACCTCTTGAAGAAGGAGAATATGTTCAAGAAAAATGGAGGAATTCATCTCCTACCACTCAAATTGGGTCAATCCCATGAAATTCTTGCAGAATCGCTATTCCTCTCTAGAAGAGTTGGACTCCGATGAAATGGTAGTTTCTAACATGAATTTTCTTTCCTAGAATGTTCAAGGCCTAACAAATCTCTCTAGGAACTATTCTATTAGGGATACTATTCAGAAATATGCTAGTATTCATGTTATGTGTCTTCAAGAAGTGAAATTTGTTGCTTTTTTGCTCTCTTTGACTTGTCCTTCTATTTGGTTATCCAACAAGATGTTTTGTATTGATCACGAGGCTAGACGTGGTGGTGTACCCACCCTTTTGTCCCCACGATGGTAGGCTTGTGTGGTTGATCATGGGTCTGATCCTGCACATCGGCTCATCCAGATTCTTTTGAATATTGATAATCATTCCTTTGGGATTATTAATATTTATGCCTCAAATGATGTTATTGAAAGATCTCTTCTCTGGCGATAGATTGTTGACTCATTGCCAATGGCTACCTGGCTACTTTGTGGGGATTTAATATGGTTGAGATGGTGTACAATAAGGAAAGTACTCTACCATTTCGATGGGAAGCTTGTGAAAGAGAGGCCTAGTTTTACATGCGTAATAAATTGGGTCATTTCAACCACAATATTGGTCATCGCCATTCTCATTCTCTCTAGCACACTTGGTGCAATTTTTGAGTTGGGTCTGATAGGATATTTAAATACCTTGATTGTGCTATGATCTTGGCTTAATCTTGTTTCTCTTTTTTCAGCTCTTCCCCACTTTCAGTTAAGTTGTTAGTGGATGTGGCATTTTCAGACCACTTTCCCATTTTGTTTTGCATTGAATGGGAATTAAGGCAACCCCACGCTAGTAGGACCCAATTTTTTTAAACACCTCTCTGTTGGATGAGGCACTCACTGCCCCATGCTCTGAGTCCTTGCTCCTAAGAACTCCTCGGTGTCTCTTCCACCTTGTCCTAGTGGTCCTGCCTCAGGTCTAGGTGCCACTGCTCCTACTGGCCAACCCCACTATCGACATGCTCTCCTTCTACCAAGAAAATCTTGGTTCTTTGTTACAACCTCACCATTGACCCTTATTCCTTCCTAAAGTCCAAATCCTCTCAACATCCAATTTGATTCTTGCAGGGGTCTGTAAGTGTTGTAATTTCTTCCAGGTAATCAGTCTAGGGTTCTTGTTTCATCACAAAACTCCTAAGAACCATCGCTTTCACAAAATCTCTTCCTAGTGTAGAAAAGGGCTACAAGCCTAAAGCCCCCAATTAGGCCTCTTCACAGAGAAAAATGCAATTTTCTTCAAAACCCACCAAAGGACCTGGATTCTTCATTTGGGGTTTGTGATTCCCATACCCACACCTTAAAGATTCTTGTGGTTTTGAGCCTGTACAGGCCGTACACTGCTCAAACAAAAAAATGGTTAAAAACCTAGGGTTTCCTAACTTTTCTGGCTGATTTTGGACTGTCAAAAAGTTCTCACTGCAGATGAATTGGTGGAGCCTCCCCCTGAGCACCATGCAATACCAAGACCTCCAAAAAAATTCTCCAAAAAGAATTTCTCCAAGATCTCAATTCCCCTGCAAGATGTGAGTCTTTTTTTCACTACCTTTCCTAGCCAGACCTACACTGGCTCGCCTAGGGCATCATCTTGCCAACATCTCCTGCAACCACACAAACCCTAGCAACTACCATATGTACAATCATGGTTTCTAGGCACTATTTCCAAAAGGCCATATAATTTGTATGGTGGAAAAGTGCTCTAGCACACCATTTCACAAAAACAGTCTGTTTCAAACCAAGAACATGGCAAAATTCAACTATTACAATAAATGCTTGAAAACTAAACAAAGAAGCTAAAAAATCCTACAAAATTCTTGTAAACAACCAACCCTACATTCTACAATCTAGACAATAGTAAAACTAATCCATTAGAACTCAACAAAATGCAAAAGAAACATGAGTTTTTACAGAGAACGCTGCTTCCTTCAATTTTTCAAGATATCATCACAACATTGAAACTTCCAACCCTGCTCCAGGGTCGAGTAATCCCTTATATAGGCTCCAAAAATAGTTGAGAACCTTTGGTCGAACCTCTTGTTGACCTTAAAACAAAATTTATAATACCCACTGTGTTTTGCAAACCTAGGCAACTTTTTACAACTTAGCCAAAAATGAAGTTCTAAAACTAAGTAACTCTTGTCAACTCTTCCAAAAAATCAAAAACATCCCTAAGCATCAACACAATGGTCAAAATGACCTTATGAACAACACAACAAAATTTTGGACTTCACTCAAAACTTCTAGAAAACCTAATACTTTCCCAGGTGCTCCTGCACCATTCTCCCCCTCTCAGCACAAACAACTAAGGAATTTTAGGAGAGATCAGAGACATATCAATGCCTTGCTTCTTAAAGTATGCTTCTTCTACCTAGGTAGCTTTAGATTCATGCTTGTTCTTCCATTTGAAAAGATGCTCCATGTACACATTGTGCCTTGTAGCCTTCTTCACTCTTGACTCCAAGATCTTCTCTACTTGTAGCTTGTCTGAAGTTGGTAGTGTCATGTTGCTGACATCCTTGAATATCTCCTTACTGTCCTGATTCAAATCCTTGACTGTCCCCTTATACTTGATCAAATCAGCAACATTGAATACTGGTGAGATGCCTAGATCAGTAGGTAACTCCACCTTGTATGCATTCTACCCATACTTGGCCAATATCTTGCATGGACCCACTCTCTTCATCTACAACTTGGTTGACATTCCCTTCTGCAACCGTGACTTGTTAAGGTGGACCATAACATAGTCCCCTACTTGAAATTGCACATCTTTCCTTGACATATTTGCCTTCTCCTTCACCTTTTGTGTAGCCTCAGTGACTGTCCTCTTGACCTGCTCCTGAATCTCCTTCATGGTCTGACTGAAGTATTCTGCATGTCCACTCCTATTCTCCATAGATCCAAGGTCTCTAAGCTCACAAATGCCTCTTGGGTGCATTCCATACACAACTTCAAAAGGACTTTTCCCTGTAGTTCTATTGACACTGTCATTATAAGCATACTCAACTTGTGAGATAACCATATCCCATGTCTGTCCATATTCTTTAGTTAAGCACCTTAAAAGATTACCAAGCACCCTGTTAACCACCTATGTTTGACCATCGGTCTGAGGTGGTAAGCTGATCCAAAAGACAGGTTTGTACCCAATCTGCTCCATAAAGTCTTCCAAAAGTGACTCGTGAACTTCACATCTCTGTCTGAAACAATGCTGACTAGGTCTGTGACACTGCACACCGAGAGATGACACCCAGGCACCAGAGGTTTTGAAACTTCTAATCTAATGTTTCAAATTGTGATCTCCTGTGATCATTAAAACCTTCATGGCCGTATATACTCTTGTTCATTCGCCCTTTCTTGTGCTTGATAGTGAATGTGAAGGCTTGGATGTATTCCATCCATTTCAAATTGATATTACTTAACTTTTCTTGGGTGTTAATATAACTAAGTGCCTGGTTATCAGTAAAGACCACAAACTCTTTGGGCAAAAGATAATGCCTCCACTTCCTAAGGGACTGCACTAAAGCATATAACTCTCGATCATAAGTAGAGTAATTTTGCTTGGCTTCATTGAGCTTTACACTAAAGAAGTCCACAGGCCTACCATCTTGACTAAGTACTCCTCCTATTGCCACTCCACTTGCATCACACTCAACTGTGAACAACTTGTCAAAACTAGGCAATAATAGAATAGGTTGGGTTGCCACTTCTTGTTTCAGTTTCTCAAACCCTTTATCAGCCTCTTGTGTCCACCCTTGATTGTGTCTAGAACCGGTGCACATATGCCACTAAAGTTCCTTATGAATTTTCTATAAAATTGGGCCAAACCATGAAAGCTCCTTACCTCTGTTGTTGTGGTTGGTGTAGGCCAGTTTAGGATGGCTTCCACCTTGCTTGGATCCATCTTTAATGAGCCTTTGGATACTACAAAACCCAAGTAGATAAGCTCTTGTTTAAAGAACTCACACTTCTCAAGATTGATTGCCAACTTCTCCTCTTGCAACCTTTTAAGAACCATCTCAACATGCTTGAAGTGTTCTTCTGTTGTCTTACTAAAAATCAGTATGTCATCAAGATATACTACCACAAAGATCCCTGTGAAATCCTTAAGCACTTCATTCATGAGTCTCATGAATGTGCTAGGGGAATTTGAGAGGCCAAATGGAATCACTTTCCACTCATATAACCCATCATTTGTCTTAAAAGCTATCTTCCACTCATCACCATCCTTAATTTTGATCTGATGGTATCCACTCTCGAGATCCAACTTTGTGAAGAACTGGGCACCTCCAAGACAATCCATCAAGTCTTCAATTCTAGGAATAGGGAATCTATATCTGATTGTGATCCTATTTATTGCCCTAGAATCATTGCATAACCTCCACTTACCTCCCTTCTTTGTTGCTAAAACCACTGGCACTGCACATGGGCTGATGCTCTTTTGAATCAATCCTTGTTCAAATAATTCTTGCACTTGCCTAGCTACCTCCAAATTCTGATCGGGCGTGAGTTTGTATGCTGCTCGGTTAGGTAATGAAGCCCCTGGTATGAAGTCAATTTGATGACTTATAGCTCTCTTTGGAGGTAAGGTTGCAGGTGTACCATCACTGACAATATCCTTATATTTTTCTAGCAGCTTTTGGACTGATTATGGTATGACTGTCTTTTTAGTCTCTTCTTCCTCTTTACGTTGCAACACAACCACATATCCTTCATTCCCTTGGTGTAGGTCCTTAAGGAACTCCTCACTACTGCTCAACATGATGTTAGGTGTCTTGGACTGTCCTTCATCTTCTTCTGACAGTGACTGCAGCTTGAAGGTTCTTCCATCCTTTTTGAATGAAATATTATTCTCCTTCCCATCATACATAACACTTCTATCATACTGCCATGGTCTGCCCAGTAGAAGATGGCATGCATCCATGGGTAAAACATCAAAAATTAACTTGTCTTTATATCCTCCAATGGAGAACTCCACCGTTACTTGCTCATTCACTAAAACACTCTGCCCTTTGTTCAACCATGTGACCTTGTAGGGGTTAGTGTGAGGTACCTTCTCCAATTTTAGTTTTGCTACTGCCTCCTTTGAGATTATATTATATGTTGAACCTAAGTGTACTATAACCTTGCATACTTTTCCAAGTATCTTGCACCTTACTCTAAAAAGAGCTCTTCTTTGCTTAGGTTCTTCCCTAACCGGTTGTCTGATCAAGACTCTGTTAAACATCAGATTCTCTCCTACCTCAGATTCTATATGACTGATCTCAGATGCTTTAGGACTCATAGTGTCCTCTTGTGCATAAGCCACTCTCTTTTCATTGCTTGACGAGGAAGCTTTCTCCGAGCATCTATAAGCAGGGTGACCTATTTGATTGCAATGGTAACACTTCATGTTTGCAAAATAAGAATTACTCCTGCCTACTCCTCTTCCTCTGTTTGAACCTCCTTGAGGTTCTCTTCCTCTATTAAATCCTCCTCTTGAAGATGTTTCACCTCCATGCTCAGTGATTTTTGCTTCTCCATGATTCCTTTGATCATTTCCTCTACCTTGGTAGCCACCACACTGTCCTCTTTGATCTCTTTGATCTCTGCCTTTGCCTCTTCCCTTAGAAGTCTAATCTTGCTTCCTCTTGTTCCTTTCCTCAATATTTATGGCCAACTGATAGCATTGGTGTACTGTCTTGGGACTTAGAAGAGCCCTCTTTCTCTTCTTGAAGATATCTCCATGATTCTCTGCCTTTGCCTCTTTAAGTAGAAGTCTAATCTTGCTTCCTCTTGTTCCTTTCCTCAATATTTATGGCCAACTGATAGCATTGGTGTACTGTCTTGGGACTTAGAAGAGCCATCTCTTCTTGGATATTCCATTTCAAGCCATTAAGGTACCTAGCCACCTTGAGGCTCTCATCCTCTATCACATTAGACCTCATACAAAGCTTTTGAAACTCTTCAGTATAAGTGTTTACATCTTGGTCTTTTTGCCTTAGACTTTTCCTAGAGTTCTTGTGCAATTGAATCTCATAGTCATCTGGCATGTAGGCTTCCTTTACCTTAGCAACCATTCCTTTCCAAGTTGATATGAGTTGTTTTCCTTCTTTTTCCCTCTTTGTCTGGATGAACTTCCACCATGTCAAGGGTGATCCTCTCAATCTTGACTTAGCAACCTTCACCTTTTGAGCTTCAATGACTCCATCACACTCAAAATGATTCTCCATGCCTTCTATCCAATCCATGACTAGGTCTGATTCCATCTTTCCACTAAAAATTGGTATACCTTCAAGTGCTTTTCCACTCAAGGCTTTCAATTCCTTCAAGAAAGGCTCCTCCTTCAAAAAAGGGTTAGGTTCAGGGGTCTTATCTTCCTCTGCAACCTCTTCTTCTTTTGGTATTCTTCCCTCAAACTGTGCACTCCTCACTGCTGCCTCAAGTTGGGATATTCTTTCCCTCAATTGTTTATTGTCTTCTTCCTACTCTTCAACCATCTTAGCCAGTTCTCCATTGGTCACCATGATGGAAGAATCACTAGACTCCTGGTCTGACATACAAGATTCTTTCCCAAATCTTTAACCTAGCTCTAATACCAATCTGATAGATTGGGGTTGGATGAGGCACTCACTGCCCCATGCTCTGAGTCCTTGCTCCTAAGAAATCCTAGGTGTCTCTTCCACCTTGTCCTAGTGGTCCTACCTTAGGTCTAGGTGCCACTGCTCCTACTAGCCAACCCCACTATCAACATGCTCTCCTTCTACCAAGCAAATCTTGGTGCTTTGTTACAACCTCACCATTGACCCTTATTACTTCCTAAAGGAAAAATCCTCTCAACATCTAATTTGATTCTTGCAGGGGTCTGTAAGTGTTGTAATTGCTTCCAGGTAATTAGTCTAGGGTTCTTGTTTTATCACAAAACTCCTAAGAACCATCGCTTTCACAAAATCTCTTCCTAGGGTAGAAAAGGGCTACAAGCCTAAAGCCCCCAATTAGGCCTCTTCACAAAGAAAAATGCAATTTTCTTCAAAACCCACCAAAGGACCTAGATTCTTCATTTGGGGTTTGTGATTCCCATACCCACACCTTAAAGATTCTTGAGGTTTTAAGCCTGTACAGGCCGTACACTGCTCAAACACAAAAATGGTTAAAAACCTAGGGTTTCCTAACTTTTCTGGCTGATTTTGGACTGTCAAAAAGTTCTCACTCCAGATGAATTGGTGGAGCCTCCCCCTGAGCACCATGCAATGCCAAGACCTCCAAAAAAATTCTCCAAAAATAATTTCTCCAAGATCTCAATTCCGCTGCAAGATGTGAGTCTTTTTCTCACTGCCTTTCCTAGCTGGACTTGCACTGGCTTGCCTAGGGCATCATCTTGGTAGCATCTCTTGCAACCACACAAACCCTAGCGACTACCATATGTACAAGCATGGTGTCTAGGCACTGTTTCCAAAAGGCCATACAGTTTGTACGGTGGAAAAGTGCTCTAGCACACCATTTCACAAAAACAGTCTGTTTCAGACCAAGAACGGGGCAAAATTCAACTATTACAATAAATGCTTGAAAACTAAACAAAGAAGCTACAAAATCCTACACAATGCTTGTAAACAACCAACCCTACATTCTACAATCCAGACAGTAGTAAAACTAATCCATTAGAACTCAACAAAATGCAAAAGAAACAGGAGTTTTTACAAAGAACACTGCTTCCTTCAATTTTTCAAGATTTCATCAAAACATTGAAATTTCCAACCCTGCTCCAGGGTCGAGTCATCCCTTATATAGGCTCCAAAAATAGTTGAGAACCTTTGGTCGAACCTCTTGTTGACCTTAAAACAAAAGTTATAATACCCACTGTGTTTTGCAAACCTAGGCAACTTTTTACAACTTAGCCAGAAATGAAGTTCTAAAACTAAGTAACTCTTGTCAACTCTTCCAACAAATCAAAAACATCCCTAAGCATCAACACAATGGTCAACATGAACTTATGAACAACACAACAAAATTTTGTACTTCACTCAAAACTTCTAGAAAACCTAATACTTTCCCAGGTGCTCCTGCACCAATTGTCTTGAGACCTTTTGCTTGGCCTCTAGTTTTTCCATTCAATGACACAAAACTTTGTGTTACAGATAGTTCATTCTTCCCAGTCCTCTCTAGTTTCAGCAATATGGTTGGAAGTGGATTGCTCCTGGAAAAATATTCTAATTTCTAGGCATCCTTTTCACCTTTCAGGCTTCCTTTGATGATCTCTGGCAAGTGATTCCATCTTAGATTGAGCAGAAATTAGCTTTTTGGATTACCAAGTTGCTCTCTCTGATTGGTAAATTTCAAGTTTGCTTAAAGGTTTTAGCAGGGACTCATTTATATTATTCCTTGTGTTGGGCCCCTTCCAAGGCCTCTTATGCTAACCTATAAAATTTTCATAGATACTTTCTCTGGGCCTCTTCTAAGACTCGCCGAGGTTTTCACCTCATTTCCTAGGAGTTTTACTGCCTACCGAGAGCCTCTTGTGAGCTTGGCCTTTTTTCCACTCAACGGAAAGGGATTTCTCTTTGTGTTAAATGGATTATCAAAGCTCTTACTGGAAATGAGGCCTAGAAAATCCTCCTCAGATATTGTATTGAAATGGGTTATCGTGCCCACACACTTTCTTGGAAGGGAATTGGCTTTCAAACCCTTCTTGCTATGAGGGAGCTAGTTCAGATCTTGGGGACCTTTCTTACCAAAAGTATCTGGTAGGCCTGGAAGGTGGTCAAACCCTAGCTCCACTTGTTTGAGTGTGGATTTTGTGATAGGCTCTAATTCAACCAAAAGAATATTTGGTGGTCTCCTCTTTTTGCCAATGTAGGTCGACCGTTGGCCAAGCTTCCTTGGCTTAAGGCCCTCAAGTTTCACAAGAAGGGTGTTCAAGCCCCTCAAGATTTGTTTCATAGATCCACAATGAGCATTATGACATGGAAAGATTTTCGTGCCAAATTTGGCTTAAAAAACCATGACCGTGAAACTTACAATGGCCTGGTGAGTGTCATTCTAGCTGATATGCTTCAGAAGGTGGGTATCCACTCCCCCAAGCCTTAGTGGAAAGACTAGAAATGGTATCCAGACACTCCTTTCAGGAATTACAAACCTCAGCTTGGTTATCAATGGTTTTTGCCTTAGTTTCCCATGATCAACAACCTGAATAAGAGACGACACCTCCAGTCCTCGGTTTCTGTTTAGCACAAAATATTTTCTACTACGTGGTCTGCAAGTGTTGAGCCAAAGCTCGCCCACTTTGCTTGGTGTATTATTTTCCAAGGCTTATCAGTGGGGTCTCAACTTTCTCACTTTGGGGTCTAGGACCCTTGTTGCCCATTTTGTGGGCATGCTGAGTCATTTACTCACCTCTTCTGGTTTTGTACTAGAGTTCAGAAACTATGGAATTGGATTCATAACTTCTTTTAGCCATTTAGGCTAGAGCCCTTCTCCTGGAATATGGTTTTGATGGGGGATTCTCCCAAGATCCCCACAAAGTATACTCAGATTTGACACACTTTGAAGGTGGAAATTCTCTTCAGTATTTGGAAAGATAGAAATGCCTACATATTTTCTCACAACCAGATTGATAAATTTATTTCCTTATATTCTAAAGTGATTATTTGTTCTAATGTTCTTTTGTAGATTCAAGTGAAAGATAACAAAGTTGTGCTTGAAGTTTCTCACCTTCAAGAGCTTCTGGACCACTAGGGAAATTCCCCTTGTACTATGGCACGCATGCCTCCCTCTCCCACTTCTTCCCGGGGCTGGTTGCCTTTACGAGACTGGCGACAAAGTGTCTCTACCAGTGATTTTCACCCCCATTCTCAGACTCCTTATCATGGCTCTCACCCTCGCAGGCGATCACCCCCTCCTCCTCTACAGGATGACCTGGGGTGGCCTTGTGGAGGTTTGGTGGGGGGTGGGAGCGGCGCTTCTGGGTGGCCTTCTGTTGATGCTCCTGGAGGAAATTCTGGTTGGCCCACTACTAATACTTCTAAGTGGCTCTCATGGTTGGATTTGGCCATTTCACCTCACCGTGAAAATAAAGATAAAGATGATGAGAAAGATGTTGATGGTTGCGCTCTTCTTGATGTCACTCTAGACCCCACTGTTATATGGGGAAAACTGGATGATAGGGACCTGCTACCCTCTGCTGGGACTACCATGGCCATTTGATGGCCTTTTATTTTCATGTTATTGTAGTGTTTCTTGCTTTCTAGGCTCTTCCCATGTGACTATGGATAAGTGTGGCCCATGTGACTTTTGGGGTGTGCCCTCTTACCAGCCAACCCTTTTTTGTGAATATGTATGATTATCTTTTATTAATATAGATACTGATGAGTCCAAATAATGACTCAATTTTGATAGGGTTTATCATATATTTGTTATTGTTACTATGTACTTTAGCACCTGGTTATTGAAACTCTCTATGTTATTTCCCTAAATTTATGAACCTTGGGCATGAACTTATCCTTGTGACTTTTGATAATATTAACCTACTATGTGATATATTTGTATTAATTTTACATGTGATTGAATGATTGTTATTCTAAGATGATTATGGATACACAATTTTTTTGTGCACACTAATGTCATCATGCAGGTTCACATCAAGATGCAGATATAAATGAAGATTGTGAGGTAGAAGGATTTCATGTTAGCTGGTCGGTTGCTAAAGATGTCAAAAAGATGGCCATTAAAGAAGTCAATGGAGGGAAAACTTCCAAAGGAGGGAAACTCCCAGCTCGTTTGGAAGTTGTAACTTACCCTTAAATGATCATGTTTGTTAGTTGACAAAATCTAGGAGGTATTGTGTTGGATCCTCATTGAGGCAAGTCTGGTTTGACTAAATCTGGTGCATGCATAACCTTCTCCCTCTTTTTCATGCTTTCAATAAATGGCATCCTCCTGTTTGTTGGAGTTGACCACCCAATTAGTTAGGAATTAGTTAGAATATTGTCCTTTATAAATAATGGTCAGATGCCCCTTTTCACAAGGTTGGATGTTCTAATATTGTACTTGCATTTTTCAATTTCAAGTAATACAATCATATTTCTGATATGATGTAATCATGTTTTCAATGAATAAGATGATATTTTGATTTGCTGCATCCAAGTTAGCTTAGGGAAGACTCATTCAAGGGCGGGCACTTGGTGAGAATTCTATCCATTCAGTTTAGTAGTTAATTTTATGTTCAATAATTAGTTGTAGTCTTAGCAGTTGTCTATTCCTGTAGCCATTGGAACTTTGTTTTGTGACTGTTCCTACAACCAAGGTAGACAGAGTAACTTCCTATCTGTTTGCTGAGATCTCTATGAGTTGAACCATTAGAGGAGGCAACATTTTTGGAGTTGTTGTTGAGGATGGTGTCAAACTAGGAAGTTTTTTGGAGTCATTTTTCAGTTTCTCTCTTGTTTTAGTATCTTTGAAGTTTGTTCTTAGCATACCCTTCATTTGAGAAAAGTAATGATCTACTATTCTTTCACCAATTCTTTGTGTGAGTTGGCTAATACTGAGTTAATACTGCATGCATAAAGGCGGGAGAAGAGATGCTCATGGGAGATTCCTTCCTAATGACCCTTATCCTGATAACTAGCTAGTTGAGTTTCAAAATCTACCAAGAGATGAAGAAGAAGAAGAAGAGGTAAATCCTTTTGCTTAAATTTTTTCCTACCACCTTGAAAGAAGCTGCATTAAGATGGTTTATGAGCTTAGGAAGGAATACTATAGAGACTTGGGATGATATGAAAACAAATTTTCTTGAGAAGTATAAAGAATATTGTAGGGGCAGTAATATGAGAGGAGATGATATCTTCAGGATGCAGCAGAAGGAAGATGAAAGTTTGGAGGACTATATTTCAAGGTTCCTATTTTCCCTGTAGAAATCCCCACATCATGCACTCAATGAAGAGTCTCAAAATTTTATCTTCCTCAGGGGGATCAGTGAAACTTGCATTGATGCTCTGGACCTGATAGGAGGAGATTATATCACCCAAGTTCCCTAGGATGATATTAAGAATATATGTCAGAACTACTCCAGGGCAGCTCTAAAGAAAGGGAGAGGTTTCCAATCTTCTATGGGTAAATCCTCCACTAATGAAGTTTCAAGGATGGAAATTACTCATTTGTTGGTAGATTTCAAGCAAGATATAATAAACAATATGGCTACTTAGCTAGACACTCTTCAAGCAAAGAAGAAACAAGAGGAGGTAGAAGAAATGTTGGCAGAATATTGTCCTCATTGCAAGCAAAAGGACTGCAAATGCAAAATGGTAGCCAAAATTGACAACAAGCAAATTCCACCAGAATTCAGGCCAATTCAGGTTGATGATGATTAGGTTTTCTACATTGCACAAAGAAGACCATGGGCTCCAAGACAAGGTATGCCACCAGATCTATTGTCTTTTAGTGGACCTTATTTAAATTCTTATGCATCTAGTAATCAATGACAACCCCCATACCCATCCAAATTTGGAGGCTATCCACCTTAGCCTTGGAAAAACCCTCCAAATTCCTAGCCCAATTACCAAAAATCTCCACCCCAGTGGCAAAAATTTCATGGGAATTGGTAACAACCCAGGAAATGGCCAAACCAGGCAATTGGTTACAAGCAGCCACCTCCACATCCTCAACAACCTGCCATAATGCCTCCTCATACTAGCTCAAACTCTAGCACACCTAGACCTACTCAGTTACTAGCTCAACCCACACCTAACCCAAATAACAAACCACAACAACAACTTGTATACTCTACAGATCCTAATCAATTTCCTACATATGTTGTGAGTGTGGGTGATATTCATCTACATTCAGGAACCAATTTGTCATCTCCTTCCACACCTATCATAATAGAGCTTCCTATGGAAGAAGAGGATCATTATAATCTATCTGATATCCTTGCTCAATAAATTGTGCCCAAGAATCCTGAACCAATTCTACAGTCTGATCAAGACCCACCATTTCCTCAAAGGTTAGAAGTTGTTAAACAAAAGGAAGAGAAGGAAGAAACAACCTTTGATATTCTAGAGTAGTTGAAGCACATATGTGTCAAGATACCCTTGTTCCAGGCCATAAAAGATGACCCCATATATAGAAAGGAAATCAAGGAAGCATGCCTCAAAAAGCTAGGGAGGAAAAAGGACCCTACTACCATTCATGTGGTAGGACAGTTGGAAGATATCATGCTTGGGAAAGTCACTGTTCCTAAATATACTGACCCAAGTAGTCCTATAGTTGGAGACATTATAAATGGAATCCAAGTAAAGAATTCTCTAATAGACTTAGGAGCAGTGATAATGTGATGACTAAGGATATCCTGCAGCAACTGAATGTTGCAAATATGAGACCTACTCCTACTATCCTATAGCTTGCTGAAAATTCCACTGTCAAACCATGTGGTATAGTAGAAGACCTTGTTGTCACTCTAGACTCTTGGGAATATCTAGCAGACTTCATGATCCTTTCCCCTAAAGCTACATTAGGAGGGTATCCCATTATTCTGGGCAAGTCATGGTTAGCTACAAAAGATGCTTACATTGGATGTCAGTCAGGGGACATGACTATTTTTGATGGGAGAAGCACTAAAAATCTTTTCCTCTATCCTACTGCTCAACCATCCCATGATATGGACAACCCCATATGACCACATGTTAGAGAAGAGGCCAAGGAGGTCAATTTAGTAGCACAACTCATGATGATAGGAAGAAGTCCTTTCATGCAGCTTCAAGAAGAAGATGAAATACTATCCCATATAATTCAGAACCATTATGAAGTGCATGAAGAATCATCCACTCATGAATCTAATTCTACATGTCCATTGCAAACACTTCTGCTTAAACCTATATTTCCTACAACAATAGATATGCTTCATACATTGTTATCACATGAACTAAAAATGCCAAGCATTAGTGAAACAACCATGATTGAGTTGACCACACAAGTACAAGTTTCAGAGGGGAAACATTTGAATATTAACATCAAGCTAAGTCAAGAGTAGCAATTGTCCTTGACAAACCTGTTGAGGATACATCAACATGCATTTGCATGGGATTACAATGACATGAAAGGATTGGATCCCAAGCTCTGTACTCATAGGATCTACATTAGAGATGACTACACACCAATAAGGCAACCACAAAGGATAATCAACCCTAAATTGAGGGAGATTTTCAAAGGGGAACTACAAAAGTTATTGGATGTAGGATTTATCTACCCTATCTTAGATAGCCAATGGGTGTCCCCACTGGTAATTGTGTCTAAAAAGGGAGGTAAATGCAGAGTTTGTGTTGACTATAGAGAACTAAACTCCACCACCAAAAAGGATCATTTTCCCCTTCCTTTTATAGACCAAGTATTGGATTCACTTGCAGTTAAGTAGTATTTTTCCTTCCTAGATGGATTCAGTGGTTATAATTAGATACAGATTTCACCTGAAGATCAAGAGAAGACAAATTTTACCTCTCCTTGGGGGACTTATGCCTATTCAGTACTCCCATTCAGTTTATGTAATGCACCTACAACCTTTCAAAGAGAAATTATTAGTATATTCTCAAATAGCTCACATGATTGTATGGAGATCTACATGGATGATTTTACTACTTATGGTGTTGATTTTGTAGAAGCATTAGAAAACCTAAGAATTTTTTTGCAGAGATGTGAGGACCACAATCTATCCTTGAGCAGTGAGAAATGTTTCATGATGATGCAAGGAGTAGTCCTTGGCCATTATATCTCTCAAAAAGGAATTCAAGTGGACCCAGCCAAGATTGAGGTAATTACCAATCTTCTTATTCTTGTCAAGCAGAAAGATCTTAGAAGCTTCCTGGGACATGTAGGATACTATAGGTGCTTCATAAAACATTTCAGTAAGATGGCAGCACCATTTTATAATCTTCTAACTAAAGATGTTGAGTTTTAGTGGACAAAGGATTGTGATAAAGCATTCTCTGATTTAAAGACAACCTTAACCCATGCTCCTGTGATCAAAGGCCCTAATTGGGAACTTCCTTTCCATATTCACACAAATGCATCTGATTATGCTATAGGGGTTGCCTTAGGACAAAAGGAGGGAGAAATTGAGAATGCAATCTACTTTGTTAGCAAGAACCTATAAGGAGTCGAGTTTAACTACACAGTGATAGAGAAGGAGATGTTGGCAGTCATTTATGCTCTCAACAAGTTTAGGCATTATATCACAGGATATTAGATCTTTTTCCATATAGGCCATGCAACCATAAGATACCTCATGAACAAACCATTGATTTCAGGTAGATTAGCAAGGTGGGTGTTGTTAATACAAGAATTTCCTATCACCATTATAGACAAACCAAGTAAAGCAAATGTTGTGGCAGATTTTCTCTCTAGGTTGACTACATCAAAAGACACTCAAGTCATTGATGACTCCTTTCTTGATGAAAATTTGTTCTCCATCAGTGTGCAAACACCTTGGTATGCAGATATAGCCAATTATTTGGTTATAGGGAGAGTTCCCCCTCATTTCTCTCCAAAAGAGAGAAGGGTTCTTATTGAGAAAACTTTTACATTCTCATGGATTGCAGGTTGTTTATTCTATACTGGACTAGATCATGTGATGAGAAGATGCGTAAGAGAGGATGAAACCTATGATATACTACATGCATGCCGTAATGAACCCTGTGGAGGGAACTTTGTAGCTAAGAGAACAGCCATGAAGATTCTCAATAAAGGATATTACTGGCCCACACTTCATAAGGATGCAGGAAAGTACACTAGGAAGTGTGACAGATGTCAGAGGATGGGCCAGCCAACTAAATCAGATGAGATGCCTCTATACCCCCAAGTAGTTATCACACCATTTGATAAATGGGGACTTGATTTTGTAGGTCCAATTGATCCACCATCAAATGGAAAAACTTACATCTTGTTTTGCATTGACTATGTGACTAAGTGGGTTGAGGTCAAAGCCATGAAACATGCCAGAGATAATAAAGTTGTAGAATTCCTCTATGAAGAAATCTTCATATGCTATGGAGTTCCTAGAGATATAGTCATAGATCAGGGGACTCAGTTTACATCAACTCTTGTCACAACATTGGTCAATGAATATAATGTAAGGCATAGGAAATCTACACCCTATCACCCTCAATCCAATGACCATTTTGAGGTAACAAATAGGGAAATAGAGGCTATTTTGACCAAAACAGTGGCAATTCATAGAAAATATTAGGCAAATAGGTTACCAGAACCTGTCTGGGCTTATAGAACCACTTGGAAAACAACCACTAGTTTTACTCCTTTTGAATTATTGTATGGAAGAACAACCATGATTCCTATAGAGTTTGAACACAAAATTCTTAGGACAACACAAGACCTTGGGATAGACATATTTGAGGCACAAAAGGATAGGGTGATGCAATTAAATTTCTTAGATGAGATGAGGAAATCAACTCTCCATCATGTTGAGATAGTGCAGAACCAAAGAGTCAGGTGGCATGACAAATACATCAAGGAAAAGAAGTTCCAGAAAGGTGACTGGGCACTACTTTATGATTCCAGGTGTAAAGACAATACAAGAAAACTACAAACTAGGTGGTTGGGACCATATGAAGTTGTAGAGGTCTTCTCCAATGGTGTTGTTCAACTCACAACAATTGATCCTGTCAGATTCAAGCTCTTGGTCAATGGCATCGTCTCAGGTTATACCATAAACCGACTTCCAAAGAAGAATTCATGCAGCAATTTATTGAACACTAGACCTCTGAAGTTCGTGCAGCCGAAGGAAGCGAACCTAGTTTCCATCCTTCTAACTAGTCAAAGTAAGCATGCAATCATAATAAAGATTTCCACTTTCTGTGGGAATTAACTTCTCCATCAATAAATCTATCCACAAATCCATATCCATCCTTTCTCTCTCTTCCATAACTCCACCATGACTTCACTCCATCGTCACTTCATTTAATAGCTCAATTGTACTTTTAAAGTGACTAGTACTTCCTTCCACATTCTTTGCAAATGACACTCCAAATTTTTAGGTACATGCATAACAACTTGATGTATCTTAATTATCTTAAATGCATTTGTTTAATTACTATACATTAATATTGATATTTTACATAGCACATATTAGTACTTTTCCCTTTCACATCATAATTACATCCCAGCCTATGTGGACACATGATTTTATTTAGGTTGGGGGGAGTGTGAAACCACATGTCCACGTGTCATACATGTCATTCATGTGCCAACATGGAAACAAACTTGAAATGAGAAAATTTGAAATGATATAGTTGAAAGGACGTCTTGCATGTATGATATGACACTAGCTGCTGCCATTTTCTTTGATGATGTCCCTCTTTTATGTCTTCCTTATTGCCTTAGTCATAGTCATAATGCCACAAAATAGGTAAATTAAAGAGTCATACAACATTGGCGTTAGCACTAGAGAAGAGTTGTAGGAAGTAGAAAGAAATTGGGATTTTAGAAGGATTACAAGAAAGGAGATTTTGCAGAGGTGTTTGCTAGATTGTGAGTAGAAGCAATGGGAGGTCAACTGATCAGAAATGAACCTATAGTTCATCAGGTCATACTATAGATGCACTCTCTTTGGCTGAATTCAGAAATTGTGGATGGTTAGACTACTTTCTGAAACTAGATAGTTTTAATGATGACATTGCTCTAGAATTTGCACAAATACTCTCTGATGGTAAGGAAATTGTAAAAGGGATAGAAGTTGTAGTCATTGAAGAGAGGATTGCTAAAGTAATAGGGTTGCTTGCTGAAGGAGAACCCTACCCTATTTCTAAGGATGCTAGGTCAGCTAGGGCATAATTCACTGAGTCTAGTGATCCTCCACTTGTGGTAGATAACAAGGAACAAGGAGAACTTCTTTGCCAGAAAAATGGAAAAAAGTTGTTGTCTACATTATCAAATATATTACTTGCAAGAGTTGCCAATCATGCCTTCACTCTGTACATTTCAAGCTTCTAAACCACATGAGACATGACAGGAAGATGAGCGTGCCAAATGTAATATACAACCTTCTTGCAATCATGGCAGCTAAAACACATAAAGGTAGGGAAAACTTTGTTTCCCATCACTGTTTTATTAAATTGTTAGTAAAAAAATATTTGCAAGAAGTGTCTGGTATGTCATGGGAAGAATTTTTGAGCATTGATCAGTTCATATTAGAAAATGTGTGTCCTAGAGGTCAGCCCCAAGCTTGTAGGGTTAGTAGGGGTGAGAGGGTTACTAAAACCACTCTTGGAGCTTCAACTTCTGGCACAAACCTTAGCACAAACCCTCTTGCAACATAATCAACAGTAGAAATTGGTTCCTCTAAATCAGAATATTCGGATGAAGAAAGTTCATCCTTAGACCCTAATGTCAATGTTCTCCCTAAAACTCCAATTCGCACTAGGGATGCCATTAGAAAAGAGGAAGCACAAATGAGAGAGGAAAAAATTAGAAAAGGGAAGGCTAAGAAGCAAAAACCAAAAAAAGTAAAACCTATCCCTAGGAAATGGAAAGCTAAAGACACTGGTCATCCTACAACCATTGACAAACATAAAAGCCCTCCAAAGAAATCAAAAATAGTTGAGTCAGCTATTGATATGCCTCCAAAAAGAAGCCCTAGACTTAGAAGGACACCTAGGAAGGAGACAAAAGCTCCTAAGGGGCAGGTAAATATACAAGTGGAAGAAGATTCTGAGTGACAAGCAAACATAGGATTGGCAGAGCTTGTTGTTGTTGTAGAGCAGGTTGAAAATCAGGAACCACTACAACTAGAGCAAGTTGAACAACAAGAATCACTGCAAACAGAGCAATTTGAACAACACAAACCGGTGCAAGGAAAGATTCTAGTAGGAAAACATAAACCTCCTACTTTTTCATGGGCATCAGTAGCCCTGAACTTATGGAATGAAATGAAGAAGAAAGAGGAGGAATGGAATAAAGAAAGACTCAAGCTACATGAAGAAGTCAATAAGAAAAATGTAGAAATTGAGGAAAATAATGCAGAGATTATTGCATTCAAGGATAAGGTGGACAATGTGGTGGATCTAGTACCAAAAATGATGGCATGTAGAACTCCTCCAAGGATATATGCACTACATTTAAAGGAGCATCATCTTTCTTTCAAGATGTCAAGGGTCATTTCTAGATTAAACCCTTCCATTGAAGCACCATAGGAATTTTTTCAAGCCTACCAATCCTCTCCTCTTGAAGTTAAAAATTTATTGTGTTAATTGTATTTACATAATTATGCCGTTCCTAATGACCATAACTGGAATCTATTGTTATACATTGGGGATATTCACTTGAGGGCATTCATGTCATGGATTCAAAATGAAGTCAGCTGGGGGCAGCAATTTAAAATATACAAAGAAAGAGAACTCCATACTCCCTTGTCTCTAAGAGCTGAATCTAGTAACCCTTTAGACATTTACTACACATGACACAACATTATTTATAATCTAGAGTACAAAAACAGGATCATACACGTTAGGGAGGAAGCATACCAGGAATATGAGCAGATAGCTACTACTATAGGAAAAATAGTATTGGGGTATATATCACAGAGATGGAATGATCTTCCAGATCAGTTAAAACAAGTTGAACCCCATTCCCTGCAGAATTACTATGCATCTTGCAAAAGAAGCATCAGGTACATGCATCTTGGGAGGATGAAGCAACACTATTAGCTCCCGTTGATATTTCAGTCACCCATTCTATTGTGGCCAGTACCAGATTAGAAAAACTATCAGTATGATGTAGATACAAAAAGGCCAAGGTGGGGTAGATTGGAAATCAAGCATGGGTTCTACTGGGATCCAAATTTAGATACTACATAGACTAATCAAGGAAAAATAGTGATTGGTGACTTCAAAGCTTTGACAATGCAAAGGAATAGAGTTCCCTCTGCTGGAGGACCAACAGATCATTAGGTTGGGGGGAGATGATGAGTCCAAATAATGGCTCAATTTTGATAGGGTTTATCATATATTTGTTGTTGTTACTATGGACTTTAGCACCTATTTATTGACACTCTCTATGTTATTTCCCTTAATTTATGAACCTTGGGCATGAACTTATCCTTGTGACTTTTGATAATATTAACCTGCTATGTGATATATCTGTATTAATTTTACATGTGATTGAATGAATGTTGTTCTAAGATGATTATGGATACATAATTGTTTTGTGCACACTAATGTCATCATGCAGGTTCACATCAAGATGTAGATATAAATGAAGATTGCAAGGTGGAAGGAGTTCATGCCAGCTAGCCAATTGCTAAAGAAGTCAAAAAGATGGTCATTAAAGAAGTCAATGGAGGAAAAACTTCCAATGGAGGGAAACTCCTAGCTCATGTGGAAGTTGTAAGTTACCTTTAAATGATCATGTCTATTAGTTGAGAAAATCTAGGAGGTGTTGTTGTGCTAGATCCTCATTGAGGCAAGTATGGTTTGACTAAATCTGGCGCATGCATAACCTCCTCCCTCTTTTTCATGCTTTCAATAAATGGCGTCCTAGTTTGTTGGAGTTGACCACCTAGTTAGTTAGGAATTAGTTATAAGATTTTCCTCTATAAATAATGGTCAGATGCCCCTTTTCACAAGGTCGGATGTTCTGATATTGTACTTGCATTTTCAGTTTCAAGTAATACAATCATATTGCCGATATGATGTAATCATGTTTTCAATGAATAAGATGATATTTTGATTTGCTGCATCTGAGTTAGCTTAGGGAAGACTCATTCAAATGGGCCCACTTGGTGAGAATTCCATCCATTCAGTTTAGTAGTTACTTTTCATTTCAGTAATTAGTTGCAGTCTTAGCAGTTGTCTATTCTTGCAGCCATTGGAACTCTGTTCTATGACTGTTCCTGCAGCCAAGGCAGACAGAGTAACTTCATGTCTATTTCCTGAGATTTCATTTTTTGTCATACATTTCAATTCAGTTGTTGATGCTCAGTTTAATAGTTGATTCATGCTCAATACTTATGTTAATTCCTTTTCAACATTTTATTTTTAGTACTATTTCCTTTCTAGTTATAGGATAAGGATGAGTACAGTTGAGTCCTAGTGCACATATAGTGCTAACCCATTTCAAGTTCACGTCCCTGGGTTGACAATGAAATGAACCTTCATGATGAGCAAGCTAACTACTTATTGCAGATATCTAATCTCTAAGTTACAACTTTAAGGGCTTAGTTATTGAACCATTAGAGGAGGCCAACATATACTATGCCTATTCATAAAAAAAAAAATTACCTTCTTCAAATTTGGGTTGATATTTAAGCATAGCCTTACCAATTTAGTCTTTGTTTATAGAATACAAATATTTAATATCTCTCTCTACCTATAGTTAAAAATGAAATAAGTAGACTACAAATAATCAACTTAAATATCTCTATTTAATCTCAAGGGAAAATAAAGATGAAATAGTTTGTGCTTTCTCTTCCTTCAAGAGAACACTTTTTTATTGAAGTAGTGCATGTTAATACCAATTTTTAAGCATGAGAGAACACCTACAAATAAATAAATAAAAATATGTCCATAGATAAAGATACCAAATAGAGTTGTAATGATAAAAATACCCATATATGTCCATTCCCTCTGCCTTGAGAGTGAATTTTGTATTGTCTTTTATTAGTTTTTGCTAGAAATTTTATTTTTCTTTTTTTGATTCATGCATTCTTTTTTTATAGAAATGTCATTGTTAGGAGAAAAGGAGTGGTATTTCATTTACTCCTAGGGACAAGAAGTATCCAAATGGGTCTCATCCCAATAGGGTTACTATTTCTGGGTATTGGAAAGCCACAAGTTCAAATAAACCCATCACCACTCGAATTGGTGGCAAGCATGTGGGCATCAAAAAAGCTCTAGATTTCTATGTTGGGAAAGCACCAAAAGGAAACAAGACTAGCTAGATCATGCATGAGTACCACATTGCTGATGTTAGTAGGCCTGCAAGGAAGAAGGGATGCCTATGGGTAATGCATCTATCCCTAAATTATTCTCTTTTATATATTTTTGTGTATACAATTATTATTGATACTCTTTGAATAATTGAGAAGAAAGTATTGTTTATAATTTAAATTTTTGTAAAGCTTTATATTTATATACCTGAGATGGTTTAGATATATTCATATTATGACTGCTCTTTTTCCCCTTTTTGATAAATAGGGCAAGGAATTGGTATTGTGTTGGCCTTGACCCATAATTATTGACTTGATGCTTAAGCATTTCCCCTCTTGAAGAATTTTTTACCTTTCAATAGCTCAATGCTTAAGAATTTCCCCTCGATCATCCTGCCTAGGTATAGACACCTGCACACAAATGGGTACTAGAAATAGTAGTCTTGTTATCTATAGGAATTAATGTATATGTTTGGTAATGAGATCCATGGTCATGTCCTTCAAATTGTGTGGTTGTACTTCTTTTATCCAATCCTTCCCTCTCCTCACTATTTTGAGTACTACACATATTTAATGTTGAATATGGAGGCAATTTTAGCTACTATCATAAAACTAGCACACTGGAAAGATAAAAAATAGCTCTCACACCATATCAATTTGAAAGCACATGTATTTTATTTTACATGGGAAACCTTTGCATTGGTGTAATGGAATTTGCATCTTTCCAATTGCTTTGAGTTGAATAAAGATGCATCTTTTGAGCATTTTTTATATACAAGAAACACGACACATGTGATACTTATACAAGAAGAAATAGTATTTAAAGTTTAATTCTGTTTTCAGAAATTTTTATGGTGATAGATAGGACTTATAGAGGAAGATAAGGGCTTTTGTACCAACTTTAAATATAGTTATGGAGAGTCTCACTCATAAACACAATTATGGAGAATAATGGTATAACCTAAAACATAATGATGGTCAAAAGCATATTACTTTTGTTTCTACAACTTTTTATTTTCAATGAATATTTGAGAACTGCATGTATGCCTTAGTCATGTCATGATAGTTTTTTTCCATTTCTATTCTTTATTTTTTGTGAAGGTGTACATGGATCCTTGACAAAATTGTTACTTGATGCATTCAATGTTCATAACTTATAAGGTCATATATGTCAAAAGTGGATTGGGAAAATCTCCAATCTCTGATGCTTGACCAGATAAAACAACACCCCAAAGATTATCCTGTTAAGAATTTGATTCATGTGGAAAATGAGGTTCTAAAGGAAATATTTGTACTCATAGAAGGAGTTTCCATGCTTTTGAAAGTTATACCACTTAAGGCATGTACATGAGTTTATGGTGTTTCTTCATTTTGTATGACCAAAACATAACGGTGAAAACTAAAAAGCTAAGAGATAAGTTGCAAATTTTCCTAAAACATTTGCATTAAGACAAATTTAAATATATAATTGCATATGTATTTTTGTGGTCTTTGCTAGTGTCCTATACTATTTTCTTAGTGTCTCAGCTGAATTTTCTTGCATTATTTCTCAAGCTCAATTTATGAATATATTTTTGGGACCCATTAATTTAGATGTTATTGAGAATTATTCATTTTAGGCAATTGCATTCTCTTTCCTCAAGTAGTGTAATTAACTGTATATTTTGTTTCTTGTTTTAGATTTCGTAGCTAAATTTAATGTTGTTCTTAAGAGTGTCAATAATATGACAATATTCATACGATTCATGGTCAAAACTATGGTATGCATACTATCACTAAGAAAAGGTTGAATATGTTATGGTGGTTTGGGTATGTTTATTTAATTTTATTATCATGCTCTATGGAAACTTGATTGGTCTTTTACCGGGACATTTGGCATGTTTTATGTATTATGTATCTATTTGATATCATCATCATATGTTGGCCATGGAACATAAGAATTGTTATCAGCTCATATTTAAAAAATAATTTTCTCTCTCCAAAGGTAACTTTGAGGAGAGAATTATTTCCAATACCACCTATGGATTTCCCTATATGACCCTAATTTCAACTATTTATCAATGTATAGTATATACCATTGATTACTATGTGATTAGGAAAAGATAATCTTATAAAAGGAAAACAAAATTAAACCCAGATTTTTAGGAACAAATCATGTTATTTCCAATGCAAAAATAGGTCAAGTGCACACCAAAAACAAAATGAAAAAGTTGGAACCTAAAAAACTAAAAAAGACAAAGGAAGAAACTATAAAGATAATGCATGCAAATAAACTCTCATTAAGTTTTAAATTTGACAAATAATAAATTTGCATCCCAGTGTGGGAATCAATAATTTCATATAAATGTGGCATCAGAGAAAAACACTTTAATCATAGTAAGACATTAAACTTTCTCATCACTGTCAATTAGTATTCTCAACATTACATCTGAATTTAGCCAACTAGTTAAAATGAGCATTTTTCCAAAAAGACAACGACAAAACCAATAAAATTACATTAAATCCCAATCAAAATACTTGTTGATGGTCAATTGTAAACTATTTGGGCAGTTTTTTGGATAGTGGACCAATCAAGATTGACCTTGTGACATTCTGGACACAACATTATCTTTTACATCTATTGTCTAGGCCTATTTTTCTTTGAGAAAGGACATAAGTAGCTTAACTAGTCTTCTATTGGATATTCCTACCAAGTACATTCATCCAATTTCCTATTTCCTCATGGGAAGAATATGATTAACTCAGCCTAAAAATAGGAATTAAATTCAGAATACCATATATGGAGCATAATATATAAACTATTCAGAATGCATCCCAATGCCAACATCACTTACCTCCACTCCAATTACTGCACAACAAATAAAAACAAAACCGTTCTTGCACACTCTGTTAGAAATTTCACTGCTTTGCAACTCTTGTTTCTTTAGGAATTGGCATTGCAATCCCAAATCCAACCACTACAAGAATTTTTTCCAAGGAAGCCACCACCATCATCATATCCTTTTCCTCTCCCAAGTAAAAAGGTATGGCTACAAACATAGAAGATATGTTTGTGTTTTCTCTAAAATTGTGATCTACCACCATGAGTTCATCCCCCACGATCCATTAGATCATATAGAGGATAAACCAACTATGAGTTTTAAATACACATTTCAGTCTCATCTCTAATACATTTCCTAAGAATGGCATTTTCTTTGGTTTTTACATAAGCCCAATAGGAATATCCATTTTAAAAATCCAAATATCTATAGAGACTGGTGAAAACATCATATACTTTGGATCTTTCTCATATTAATCAAATTATTAAAGATTGACTTTGCAAGAGTTCATCATCTCCCACAATCTTGGCTCGACGTAGATAAAATAAAATGACATTATACTTTGAACAGGTTGAATGTATTTTTTTTTCAATTTGATATCTTTCCCTTTAGGATGACTCATTAATAATCACATTCTTGTACACAGCCTTCAATAATTCTTTTTATGGGAGACACATTTCTATCTTTTTTTTAACTAAGAGTCCCTTCATGCCATTGATTATTAGGTTAGCAAGTATGTCTATGAGTGTCTATTGATCTCATTCAATGCACATGGCTAATTATGAAGTCCTCCAAAGAGTCCAACATCGATAGGGCCAAGAAATTAACCTATTAATCTTCCAATTTTATGATTGTTCCCCTTATGGTATTGACTATAATAGTTGAGTCACCTTCAATCATAATTTTCCTTACCTACCTCAATTAATGAATAATTTTGTGGTCCTCATATAAGGACATGTATCTTAGCCTTATTGTTTGTGTAGACACTTAAAAATGTCCTAAATGGTAATACACACTTGAATTCAATATATTAACATCATTTCATCCTGAAATTCATCAAGTCTTTTCGCTTACTTGATTAAATTATCCTAGCTATTTAATTAAATGTCTCATTTTCATCTATTAATATGATTAATCTAATTAGGTTAATTCCTACCCCTTTCATGCTAACCTTTCATCTTGTTAAATTGAATAAATCAAAATATTTAATTTTAACACCCTTGGTCCTCTCATTTAAATTAAATAATCTTAATTATTTAATTAAATGTCATTTTGATCCCCTTTTCATTAAATAAGTTAATCATTTAATGAATATCCTAAATTCCTCTAATTTGCATAATTGATTTTTTTTTTTTAATTATCAAATTACTATTTAATTCTAACTCTCCCACTTGCAAGGGAGTATTCCTTGAGAATATTCCTCCTTTGCACATTCCTCCAAAAGGAATATTCTCATGGAATATTCCTTCCCCTTTGCACATTAAAATTTGGTTTTAATTAACTAAATGCTAATTTCCCTCATCCACTTGCATGAGAATATTCTTTGAGGATATTCTCCCTTTTCACTCATTCAAAAAAGGGAATATTCTTCTTTGTAACCAACTTTCAACAAACTTCTTGAGCAAGTTTTGAAAGTGTGCTTCTTTGCATGATTGTGAGCCCTTGATTAAATATCAACTTGCATTCTCAACCCTTGATGGGAATCCATGATCCATGCCTCCATCTTCCTTCCATCTTGACCATTGATTGATTCTTTCAATCTTGACCATCAATTTCTCATTTGTTCTCCTATAAATAGATCACTATTTGGAGACAAACAGATCCATCTTTTATTAATAGTAAGTTTATGTTGTTAAAATCACACTCATCTTGCATCCATATTTAGCATATATTTATCTTTTTTAGTTTAAAATATTGATCATAGTAGCTTCAAGCATCAATTAATAGCTTCCATTTTAGCTTAGTGTGCATCATTTTAGTTTAAATTGCATCAATGGCTCTCATCTTTCAACTCAACTCCATTTAGCATAGATTGCATCTATTTCACCAATCATTTTAGCATTTAGAATGCATCACTATCATATTAGATTAGTTTTTATTATGTTTTCACCATCTCTCATCGGTTTCATCATTTTTGTTCAATAAAACTGATTGAAACAAGCTCATAATCCAAGGGATTGGGAAAGGGTCGCCATTCCACATCAATCTGACACCACTCCCCCAATAGGATAAGATTCAGTGTCATAGAATAGTTGTTTATTAATCTTTCATGTTTTAGCATGTTAGTTTTAATGGCTACTTCATTTTGTTGATTATTGAATATCTTATTGGTATTAATGCTTAGGTAATTAAATAGGGTTTTAATCTATATGGATCTAGTCTATTTGGTTTACATTATGACATTGGTCACATTTTGGCACTAGAAGGAGGATCGTACTAACCGAATCAGACAAATTTCTCTTTAGATTCTTGTTTTTCCTGTGTTTGCAGATTCAACGACAATATTGAAGATTCGTCGACAAATCTGGGACGCGTCGCTATACAACGACACACTTCGGTTCAATTTCAGCGACACATAATTAATTCATCACTGCTTATTTTAAAATAGAGACGCTAGTTTTTTTTTTTTTTTTTATGAATTTCATTTCAATGATGCATTTGATATAGTGATGTTATTGGTGTCACTATTTACTATAGAGCGATGCAATTGATTTTTCAATATAGTGACACACTTGATGAAATTCAGCGACAGGATTGATTTTAGCGTCACTTTTTTTACTGGTAAACTAAACAAAAGTTGAATTTTGACATGTGCTTTAATTTTTTTATTTCATCTAATTTTTAACATGTCACTCGCTTCTGGTTTTTATTTTTGAGGCTAACTGGTTTTGCAGATTTGGATAGTAAAATTTGAAGTGAAGAATCATATCATCATTTGGCTATATATTGTAACAAGTGTTTTTACACTTATGGGGCAATTATAACCCATTTTATGATGCTTTAATTCACGTTTTAGGAATAACTAAATTTCCTTTTGGGTTTAAAATTAACATTCAAAGTTGGTTAAAATTGAACCCACATATCCTCATTTTGCAATTTCGGTTTAAAATTGAACAAAACAATCCCAACACTTCAGTTTGGTTCTTAAAACAAACTCATTATGTTTGTCAAGGTTAAAATGAATGTGTGTTTGATTTTCTTGTGTTTGCTTGTTGTGTGTATCCTATCCCCTTGTGCTTCGTGCAATCTTGGGTGAAGAGAAACACACAAGTATATTTTTCTTCTTGGAAGTGCCTATCCTCTCCCCTTGCACCTTTTGGCAATCTTGGATGATGAAAAGCATTTTAAGCTTCACAATTTGTATTACCTTTAGAGGGTCTGCCTCCCAACTTGTGAGAAGGAATGACCCAAGCGATGCTTTCATTTCGGTTCACTATATAAATAATTTGATGTGACTAAATTCATTAACCAAGTTGGTGTTCCTATCCTATACTAACAAATGTCTCCCTTAGTATCCATGTGATACGTCAAAACCCTTAGATATTTCTAAGGGATAGGAGGCCTCTTAATTGAGTGAATCACCACATGTATAGCACTAGTTTATCATGAATATGGTCATTAAAAACCTATTTTGTAGTGGCTAACCAAGTCCATTTCCAAAATGTATTTTAAGGTAGTGCATTGGAATAGCACCATTCCAAGAAGTTACTTACCATGTTCAATTTTTGGTTGAGGCAATAAAGCAAATAGGGAAGGGACTCTTTTGCTTGGCGTGTCAAGACATTACATTTCCTTAACATAGCTTATTTGTCCATTCCATCTTCACAAATTAATAATCTCTTATGGGGATGATTGGTAAGCCTACTAAGAAATATGTACCCACTTGAACTAGGATTGTCAATGCTTGTGAATCAGTTAAATACTTTGCTTGGTTCCAAAACATTGCAAACAAACATCAAAAAAAATTCTCAAGATTTCAAACCCTTTGGTTTAAGCATGGATACCCTTTGAAAAGTCTTGATATTGATGCTTGTCCTAAGGATTTTATCCTTAGAGACTTCTAGATATTTTAGCTTATATCACAATCCATACTTCCCAAAGTTAACATAGGAAACTATAGCTCTAACTTCATGATTTGACATAATGGACCTTGTGAAATGAATGGTGTTTTTGACGTAGACATTTAGCTTGAAACTTAAGCAATACAAGTGTTTGTGGTAAAATTGAACTCATTAATCAAGATAAACTCACAATTGAACCCCACACATGTGCTTTTCTTTATAATGACCATTTGGTGTCAATCGCTCCAATTGAACAACCAAACCTTATGCTAGCTATCATACAACCAAACTTTGAACTGATTGATGAGAACAAACCAACATAATTAGTAGTTTGAGGAGCTTTACATTTGAGACAAAAGAAACACCAAGCCAATGGAGAAATGCAACAAACATCATAGACAAACAAGATCGAAAAGCCGATATCTTGGCCGAAAGGCCTATATTACCACCTCCTACATGGAAATAGATATCATATTTTTTTAATCTTGTGCTTATCTTCATGATCTCCTACAAAATCAAAGCATAAACAAAGGTCCATATTTTTCCATTTCAAACATAGACATCATAGTTCACAGTTTAACAAAAAATGGGCCTTAAAACTTTATCGCAACTGGGACATATTGTTAAGAAATTTTTATGCTCATCCTTTGTTGAATGAACCATAATTATATGTCCAAATTTTTCCTCTCATTTAATTCAAACATTGATCTTTTGGGTTTAAGTCACTTTAGAGGTATAGCATTTTTCTCACTACCTCGGTCTTGCAACACAAAGGCTCACTCTAGGTTAACATCATTGAGACTAAACATTTCATCCACCCTTCATCATATTTCAACTTTCACTTCATTAAGCTTTGTAAACTTTTGAAACACACCAACACTTTGGACTTGGACATCTATCAATCTAAACCCTAACTTAGCTACTTTTTGTGTGAAATGAATCCTTTCCAATACATTTAGTTAATTTAGTTATCACATCTTGGACTAGTTTATCTTGAAGGTCACAAGTCTACCTTAAAGATTTACAATTTCACTATCCATAAAAAATAATCAAACCTTTAAGTCAAAAGTGTTGTCCCAAAAAGTTTGCAAAGATCACTACCAATATCCTTCATCCTTTTCATCTCCAATTCTCACCATTGCTCTAAAATGACTTAGAGCATCCCTTTTACCAAAATTTGAGTCAACTAGAGAGTTTAAACATTACAAATCTCAACATAACTCTTCCATAGCTGACCCATAATTTATGGTAATGATAAGATCACAACATAAGAGAATCATGGAACAAGCCAAAGTCACATTCACCACAAGTGATACCAATCCCCAATAATTTGATCCAAGAAGTCATTCTACCCCTTCGCAACAACCCCATAATCCATTAGGACCATATGAGGTAGAAGATTTCACGAACAATCCATTCAAGCTTACTAACGAAGAAATAATTAAGTACAAACAAGAACATCAAGCCTTAGAAAAAGTGACTCCAATTTCCCCATATTTTATTGCGTAACCCTTTACACAAGGCTTGGCTTCATCCACCATGCAATCAACTCCATCACTATGGCTAAGTCAAACACAAAATCCTAGTCTTGCAACTAGTCTTGCTAAAGACCTTGGCCACACTCTTCAATTGGAAAGCAACACACTTGTAGGTACATTAAACCCCAATCCTCCTCAAAACACCACTTGGACACCAACATTTGATGCACCTCTCATTCTCGAGAATCCCTTACATTCATATAAACCACTTATAGTACATCACTCCATAACAACCTCAACATTTCACAAGCAACCATCTTCATCCATCCTAACGAATGCCACAAGTGTGCCAAATGTCATGAAAAGTAGTGTGGACAAAGTAACTCAAGTAGACCAACAAGGGAAATTTCGCACCCAAACAACCCTTAACACAACAAGGGACATCTTCATCTAATCACTCCATTGATACATCAAACCCATCAGTTGCCCAAATCACATCTATACCATCCATCATGAACCCAAATCAAACTAACACGTTGATCACAAATCCTATCAACCAAGGTAGTAGCTTGGCCCCATCCCAAACATAAGGGAACCCATGACACATCAGTCAAGGGAACCCTTTCAATCAATGGAATCAAGGTCCTAATGTGTCATTACCATCATAATACCAAATGGAACCATCATCCTCTTTACCATTGGTCACCCAAGTCATGCAAAATCATATTGGACCTCAAAATTACATTCCTCCATCCCAATCCACCATTTTGCAAGGGATGTTAAACCAAGGCAACCCCCAACCTCTTGTCGTCAACCCACAGCCCACTCAAACCATGAACACCCAAAACCTATCCCAAATGTCCCAACAACCAAATGATCCTACATTGTAACCACATGCTCTAGCCTTGCAACAAGCACAGAAGGCTTATCAACAAGCCATGCAACAAAAAAAATCCCAACAAGCAGCCCTAGTAGCACAACAACAACAACAAGCTTAACAAGCAGCCCTAGCAACACAACAACAACAACAACAAGCCCAACAAGCAGCCCTAGCAACACAAAAAAAACATCAAGCCCAACAAACAGCCCTAGTAGCACAACAACAACAACAAGCCCAACAAGAAGCCTTTGTGACACAACAACATCAAGCCCAACAAGAAGCCTTTGTGACACAACATCAAGCCCAACAAGCAGCCCTAACAACACAACAACAACAACAAGCCCAACAAGCAACCCTAGTAGCACAACAACAATAGCAAGCCCAACAAGCAACCTTGACCACACAACAACAAGCTCAACAACAAGCCCAACAGGCATTGCTTACCCAATAGTATGCCCAACAACAACAAGTGTTGGCGCAACAACAACAAGTTTTGTACTACAATCTTCAACAAAACATCATCATTCCAAATACGTTGGGAACATATACATCTCTACCACCTTCACCATCACAATACCCCACACCACCATACACACTTTACAACACCCCAACATACCAAAATCCCACATACAATTCATCTGCTATCTCACAATACGCAACATATGTTCCTCCACCAAACCCACAAGATGATATGGCATCACAACTCAAGATGCTAATGCAACAAATGTAGGACATTTAAAAGGGCAAGACAAAGAAGCCCCATATATACAACAAAACTTATGTCCATACCCATTCGATAGAAACATTGCAATGGTACCTTTCCCTCTTGGTTTTGAGGTCCCTAAATTTGATAAATACAAAGGAAGGGGAAATCTAGTAGATCACATCAAATAATTCAACATCATGTGTATGGAGGTTGCTTATAATGAGTCCTACTTGATGTTCCTCTTTCCACGAAGTTTGACCAAACCAACCATTGATTGGATTTCACAATTACCTCCAAGTATCAAAACATTCCAAGAAATCATCGATAAATTCATAGATCATTTCTCCTTTAATCTTGACATGGACGTAAGCTTAGAAGAGTTGTACACTCTCAAGTAAAACAAAGGAGAATCTTTCACCAATTTCTTACAACGATGGAGGCAAAGAGCTAGTAAGAGTAAGTGGCCTATTCCCGATGAAAAAGTGTGCATTATCATTACGATTGTTGATCTATATCTATCCTTCCACTTGAAAATGTAGTGCATCACCACTTTTGATGAGCTTATCCCTCGGTCCCTCAACATCAAGAGAGCCCTAATCTCATAGGGAACTACACAATCGTATAGATACAACTGTCCATCAACTAGTTCAAATGACAAGCCCCGCATTTGGGATAAGAACAAGAACATGAAAAATGACGGCGTTAGATGCTAAAGTGGTCCTAAGTGCTCCTAGATCAAATACCAATCAACCAACCAACGTTCAACCAATTGTACAACAAATTGCACCACCATCACAAAATAATCAAATCAATAACACTAAAACTCAACAAAGATAAACCCCCAATAGGAATAACTATCCAAAACGCAAATACACACAGTTGGAGGAACCTATCAAAACCATCATGCAGAATTTGGTAAATTCAAACTTGATTAGGCTTCCCAGTTTCCAAAAATACCAAGAACCACAAGATAAACCACCTTGGTACAACAGAAAGAATCTTTGTGATTTTCACAAAATCAAAGGACACAAAACATCAAACTACATGAGATTGAAGAATTTCATCCAAGATCTTATCGAAAATGGAGACATATTAGTTGAGGTACCAGTGGCTAAAAAATACCTTAAAATATACAAGAACCCATTACCGAATCATGGCAAAGGAAATGACAATGGAAAAGGGAAGGATTACATAAATGTGCAACATGTTTACTCTAATGTGATTGCCTCTTGTGATAGTGTTGTAACAATCATCACCATCAAAGGGCCTAGTACGGAGTGTGGAGTCACCACATGATGTGGCAAGGTTACCATCCAAGGATCTCCATCCCAACCTAGGGCACAACCTACATTGCCAACATCAAACCCTAGCAAATACAGTCTCCTAGATCAACTTAAGAAGACCCTCGCATAGATTTCTATTTTGGAATAATTGAGGCTATCTCTTGCACATAAGGAAATCCTAGAGAAAGCTTTATCTGCATTGTATGTCCCTGAGGATATGGATATAGAGCAGTTTCAAGATATGGTATGGAATATTACTATCCCTCATCTTCCCACCTTCTCAGAACAAGACCTACCATCACAACCATCTCATAACCGTGATTTGCACCTTGAGGTCATTGTTCATAAGAACAAGGTTAAAAGAGTCTTAGTAGATGGCGGTGCAGGTCTGAATATTTTCACCCTTCAGTTAGTCAAGAACTTGGGTTATTTAGAGGATGCTATTGAGAAAACAAAGAGTACAACCATTAGAGCATATGACAATCAAGAACGGGTATCACAAGGCATCACACTACCCATCCAAGTGGGACCTATCATTGTAGAGAATACATTCCAAGTGTTAGACCTTGATCTCCCTTACAACATATTGCTTGGTCAACCATGGATTCACGCCCTAAAATATGTAGCTTCAACCTATCACCAATGTGTAAAGTTTCCTTTTGAGGATAGAGTAGTTACCATCCATGGTGATCCTGATCCTTTTTACTACTACAAGAATCTTGAAGCCAAGTTTTATAGAGTACCCCAAATCCCTAAAAATGATGGTCATACGCCCTCTACCTCATTCTTTGACCCATCTACCCTTGCATCTACCTTAGAAGCAACAACACCCATTGTACAAAATATTCCTGACATCAAGGCAGTTTATCAAGGATGATGGTTGTGGAGATTATAAACTATAGAAGGACACTTTTTTTGGACACTGGGAACACTGAGACGGGGGGTGAATTAGTGTTCAATGATTTAAACTTTCAAAACTTATCAACAACAAAGATACAACATTACATAGCATTTCCAGCACATAACAAATGAAAGCATATAGTCATATTAGTGAACACCATAACACCAGATATTTTTACGTGGAAACCATGTTAGGGGAAAAACCACGGTGGAGATCAATCCACAATTTTTTACTCTGTTAAAAGTAAATAAAAAAGGGGAATGCACTTGCATTCAGGTACACTGCCTAGAGCTCACTGCTCAAAGAAAAGAGGCTCACTGCCATACAGATATAATAAATTTTACAACAAGATTTGAACTGAAAATACAACATCAACACATGCTAGGATTTAGTTCCACTAAAGCTCAAGATCAAATTATGGATCTCCTGATGGGATCACACTTCTGCTCTGCTCTACACTGCTATACAAAAATTGTTCTGCTCACTAATAACTAATCTTCTCTTTTTTGCTCTAACTTTATAACTGTATTTTTTCAACCACCATGACTTGTATTTTTTGCACACACACATCCACATGCATCACACACTCTCTTACAAAATTATTTTTGGATCTTCTTTATATAGCCGCTAACAAGAAGTTCAAAAGTATGTTGGCCTCACAATAGGATATACTATTTTTCTTTTATGTTGGATCATATCACTTAATTTGAAGATAAGTGTACCCACACAAGTTAGGTGGACTTTAGTAGGGACCCAAAACATAAGTAATAGTAAAACACATATTCTACATAGATCCATAATACACCTTACGAAGCATGTTGGCCACAATGGAAAACTAAGCCATGAATCATGCTACCAAATCGCTAGACTTCAATTACGACTTAGATTTATACCACAAAACTCATTAGGGAATAGTATAAATTTTAAGAAAGATTTCCTGTAGGTCCACAACGCGAAATAATGATCTGATAGTGAGTGATATCCTGCGCAGTTTCACTTGTGCAACTAGATGTCCTGTTCTTCAAATTTATTGCTGGTAGAAGTAATGCACATACTGTGGATCATACTGCTGACTCTAGTTACCATCAATGACAACACAAGTAGCCAAAAAAAATCTCTCAAGGCCAAATTCCAACAATCTCCCCCTTTGGCATTGATGGCAACACTTAGTGAAAATGACTAAGTGTCAAAGCCCAAAAACACAATTATTGTTCCTTTTATGAATATCTGGGAAATTTTCACTCATTCTCTCCCCCTTTGACATCAATGAAAAAGATTTACTATATCCACTATAGATTTCCCTTCCTTAGCATTTACTCATATTCTATGCAAAATTTCATCAAAATTTGACAACTGTATCAAGAGTTCAGAAAATTACTTTGTACCTAGCTTTCATCTCTGGAAGGAATTTCTTCCAGGAATCCACTGCAATTCCAATGGTAATGATCAAGCTATTATTTTCTGAGGTTCTGTTGATGATCTGGATAAGTGACTCAGGAATGGTGATTGTAGCTTCTAGCTTTTCTCCTGACTTGAGCACCTCAACCATCTGATCTAATCTCCCTTCAATTAGGTCTTTTACTTTCCAGAAGGTATCAATAAGAGTATTTCTAGCACAGTGGACCTTTATATGCTCATCCTGCAAAGCATGAACCTTCTTCTTCACATCTCCATCCATATCCAAATTCATACAATAATCTTGACCGATTTTAACAATTTCATCCTCAATTTCTTGCAACTTGACTTTGTACTTTCCCATCACATGAGGCCACTTTAGACAGTAATTGAGTACCTTATTTCCCAAATCAATACACTATCTTAGCACATTCATTTTCTTCTTCAACATGGAAAGAGATAGCCTGAATTGCATCTTTAAATGAGAAATTATCTCCTCTTTTATGTCTAGAGGTATAGATTCCATAGTTTCTTTGACACGGTCAATTAGTTCTCTTGGGAGAACATTCTGCATGCTTTCCAACTCAATATCATTATCAGCAATATATCTTCCTATAGTGTCCTCAATGAAATCCTGCTCATAGGATGGTCCATTCAACCATATATCTGATATCTTCTGCATACCATCCTCACCCTGAATGATTTGCACTAGTTTTGATTTAAACAAAGCACCTTCTTCATCACTATCTTCCATAATTTCCACAACTAGTTCAACTAGTTTTGGATGATCTTTAGAACCTTCATCTTGTATATCCACAACTATTTGACCTTTTCCCTTTTCTTCAACCTTTGCTGACTTGGTACCGGTGGAGTGACATCACCCATATCACTTCATCTCTTATGCTTTTTCTTACCCTTTCCGAAGGATGACCCACTTCCTACTGTCTTTGTTGGGACAGGGATAACACCTTCCTTAAACCTTTCTAACAACTTCCTAAAGAAGCTTTCATACACTTGTTCACAATTCTCAAAAGAATTATAATGATTGAATATTTTCTTACAAACTGATATATTTTCTTTCCATGCTACATTGTCTTTTGCAGGAAAACAATTTAGAAAATACATCATAATGCATATTACCAGAGTGTCAAACCTGAAAGGGTAGTCAATATCCTTCGTTAATTGAACATTTTCCATCAGTTGCTCTTTTACCAGGCTGCACAGGTCCAAATCTTCATTTTCAATTATCATTTTGTGAGCAATATATGTCACACTAGCCGATGTTGATCCTTCACAGTTTCTGAAGAAGATCTTATATGAGATTCCATGTGCCACATACCTTGTCAGAGGATCTTTGATCATCACAATTAACAAAGCCCTTTGATCTCCCCTTATTCCAGTTAGTGCTTTGACTTCAAAATTGCGAATTGACTTCTTCTTTGGTAAATAACCAACATTGCATAATCCTGTTAAATTACTAATCACATCCTTAGTAATTTTATAATGTTTTTCGAGAGTGAGGATATCACCGTCAAATTTGTTCAGAACAAACCGAATTACTTCAGAATTAGTGAAATGAGGGTATTTGTTCCATATATCCAAACTTTTATGCTTAGATCCTTCAAGCCTCTTGAAATCGGTGAGTGGAAAAAAAATCATTTCATCCTTAATCTTTTGACTGCTATACTCATCCAGAGTTAAGATTCCTTTGATTTTCTTCATGGTTCACTTCAGACAGAGTTCAACAAATCAAAAAAGTAGATATGCAATTAATGATCAACAAAAATACCTGGAAATTCACTGTAAGGATCACCTTTAACACTTTGAAATTTTTAGAGAATGCTTCTCGAACTGTTCTTCTTCAATGCACAATGATGAGTTAGGGTTCCAAGTTCTCCTTTTATAACTTACTTTCTATCGCATTAAATGCATTTCCCTAGAAGTTTCGATCACTAGATTTGACTTCATACCATTCCACCCAATTCAACATATGATTACTAAAATTTTCATTCACGATAACTGACGACATCTAGCAATTCAGAGCCAATTACATACAGGGGGACAGGAGATCTTCATGAAAAACTCCCCCTAGGCCACTGGCCTGATATTGATTTCTGGAAGAGCTACCGAAGGGAACTTCCAGTATAGTCTTGTCTCCTTCATCGGATTCACTTTTCTTCACCCATGTTCTCTTCATCTGATCTCTTATTTCTTCCACATTTTCCTTTCCTTATCCTTTATTGTTTTTCTGTGAATTTCTTCCTTGATAAACCAGACCTCTTTTATTCAAGTTTATGTTCCTACAGAATTTTGCAAGGTGTCCAACATTGTTACAATTGAAACACACTAGATTATTTTTTCTATGCCAGCTATTCCACTGATTTCCTCTTGTCCTGCATTGATTAGTAACATGTCCAAATCTTCCACATGTATAGCATTTAATATTACTTGTATTGACAGGCATGCTCCTGCATTCTAATGCCTTATGACCAAACTTCTTGCATTTAAAACATTGACCAGAAAATGATGGAGTACTAGGATTTATCCTACTTCTACACTGAGAAGCCATATGACAAAATTTATTACAAGCAAAGCAATATCCATTAAATCTTTGAGCATTGGGTTGCCTTACCGGATGTCTTCTGCCTTTGTTCTTCTTTTTAGAGTTCTTTTGTTCGGATCCAGAGCTTTCTCCCTTCTCATAGCCAAGACCTCGCTTGTCATTTGTATTCTTCTAATTTTTGGTTATCTCATCAAGCTTGGTAGAACTTATCCTAAATTTCTCCTTGAATTCATTTGTAGTAGCAAGCTCATTTCCAAGAGTAACTATCTATCTTTCAATCTAATATTCATAGTTTTTGGCCTATTGCATTTCAACCTCCAACTGAATGGTTATGTAGTTAATTCTACTACAGTCTTCATATTTTTCTTTCAGAGACTGGGAAAGATTCTCCTCATTCTTCTTTCTTTGCTCGATCTCTTTGATAAACTTCATTGTCACAAATTCCATTTGAACTTTCAGGGCTGCATTATCCTTGGCTAGCTTTTCACATTCTTTTGTAATTTCTTTTGGGGTTTGATTCAGATGGACATCATCTGGACCTTTGTTTTCCTTTTGCTTCAATTCATCACACAATTCTTTCCTCTTTTCCCTTGACCCATTTATCTTGTCCTTTAGTGATTGAATGAATTTGTCAGTATCTGCAAGATTTTCTTTCAGTTCCATGACCTCTGCTTTATATTGATCAAGATCATCAAGTGCCACCATAAGCTATTTTTGAATACCACTAGCGTCCATTGAGATTCAAGAATCACCTCAAGCTGTTAAACTTTTGAAGAGGAACCAGAGCTTTGATACCAATTTTTGGACACTTGGAACACTAAGAGGGTGGGGGGTGAATCAATGTTCAATGATTTAAACTTTCAAAACTTATCAACAGCAAAGATACAACATTACATAGCATTTCCAACACATAACAAATGAAAGCATACAATCATAGTAGTGAACACCATAAAACCAAATATTTTTACATGGAAACCCTGTTAGGGGAAAAACCACAGTGGAGATCAATCCACAATGTTTTACTCTGTTAAAAGTAAATAAAAAGGGGAATGCACTTGCATTCAGGCACACTGCCTAGAGCTCACTGCTCAAAGAAAAGAGGCTCACTGCCATACATATATAATAAATTTTACAACAAGATTTGAACTAAAAATACAACATCAACTTATGCTAGGATTCAGTTCCACTAAATCTCAAGATCAAATTTTGGATCTCTTGATGGGATCGCACTTCTGCTCTGCTCTACACTACTATACAAAAATTGTTCTGCTCACTAATAATTGATCTACTCTTTTTCACTCTCACTTTATAACTGTATTTTGTCAACCACCACGACTTGTATTTTTCACACACACACATCCACAAGCATCACACACTCTCTTACAAAATGATTTTCGGATCTTCTTTATATAGCCGCTAACAAGAAGTTCAAAAGTATGTTGGCCTCACAATAGGATATAATATTTTTCTTTTATGTCGGCTCATATCACTTAATTTGAAGACAAGTGTACCCACACAAGTCAGCTGGACTTTATTAGGGACCCAAAACATAAGTAATAGCAAAACACATATTCCACATAGATCCACAAAACACCTTACAAAGCATGTCGGCCACCATGGAAAAATAGGCTATGAATCATGCTAACGAAGCTCTAGACTTCAATTACGACAGGTTTATACCACAAAACTCATTAGGGAATAGTATAAATGTTAAGAAAGATTTCATGTAGGTCCACAACGCGAAATAATGATCCGATAGTGAGCGATATCATGTGCAGTTTCACTTGCGCAACTGGATGTCCTGTTCTTCAAATTTATTGCTGGTAGAAGTAATGCACATACTGCGGATCATACTGTTGACTCTAGTTGCCATCAATGACAACACAAGTAGCCAAAAATGATCTCTCAAGGCCAAATGCCAAAAAAATTTGTGTTGGGTGAGTTTCCCCTTTCCCCCAAATCTCATGTAAAACCCACACCTATCAACAAAGTGAAAGAAACATTAGATCTTGCATCTACCACCTTCACCAAGTGGCAAGACTTGAACAAGGAGGATGTAAATGAGGAAGACATATCCAAACTAATATATCAAGATGACTAACCCATACCCATTCTACCTATGGAAGAGGATAACAAATGTTTATAGCTAATGAAGGGGATGGGGTACAACAAGAAAGAGAAACTAGGACAAAATGACAATGGTTTGTTAGAAAAAGGTACTTTTGATAAAAGGGTTGAGGCTTCCTCTTGGTTACTCACATCGTGTGATACTACCCTAGACGACTTCCCTCTTGACCTCACTGACCTATTTAAGAATAACTCTCTCTTCATGATATCCACAACATCTTTCACCCCAAATGACCAAGCCACTGAAATAAACTTAATATATCCTCAACTCATTGACTGGGACCAACAAGGACCACCAGTTCTAGATTTATTCAAAAATGATGAAGAAATATTAGAATTCATGGGACTCAATGACAACATACCATATGGGGATCACAAAGAAGGATTTAATATGGAGTTGGACGTGCAGGCATACTATAGGGAGATGATTGGATCCTTCAATTGCAAAACTAACCACATGCAAATAACATGTAGATCTTTAAGTAAAAACCACACTGTGGCACTTTTTGATCCTAAAATGGTAAAAAGAAAGGACATATATGAGGGTGAAAACCTCTCAGAGGCACCCAAGGATGATGGATTCAATCTCCCCCTTAGTGCAATGCATCTCAAGAAATCAACAGTGCTAGTAGAGAAGGCCACCCTAGTGAATGTAGGAACAAAAGAAGCTCCTAAGATCAAATTTTATGCTAAATCCTTGTTAGATGAAAAATAGAAAAACTTGGCAGTGTTCCTAAAAGAATAAAAAGAAACCTTTGCATGGTCATACATAGATATGCCAGGGCTCAATCCAGAAGTAGTGGTACATCACTTAGCCATCTTCCCTGAAGCCAAGCTAGTGAAACAGAAGTTACGAAAGATGCACCCTCAAATAGCCTTACTAGTTAAGCTAGAGTTACAAAAGATCCTTGACGTCAGCTTTATCTGACCCATTGATTATCTTGAGTGGGTTTCCAATCTGGTACCAGTCTCCAAACACACTAGGCACATCAAAATATGCACGGATTTCAGAGACTTGAATAAGGCATGTCCAAAGGATTATTTTCCCCTTCCCAACATCAACATCATTGTTGATTTAACTATTGGTCATGAAATGATATCAATCATGGATAGATTCGTTGGATATAACCAAATCATGATCACCAAGGAGGATCAACATAAAACTACATTCAGTTTTCCATGGGGAATATATTGTTGGAACATGATGTCATTTGAGCTAAAGAACGTAGGAGAAAATTATCAAAGAGAAATGACCCTGATCTTTCACAATATGATCCATAAAATAGTCAAAGATTATGTGGATGATATTTTGGAAAAATCAAATAAAAGAACATAGAGGTATTGGGACCCATCTTCGATAGGCTTGAAGAGTATAAAGTATGGTTGAACTCGAAAAAGTATGTCTTTGGGGTTACATCAGGGAAGCTTCTTGGTTGCATTGTGTCACAAAGAGGGATAAAATTGATCTAGCAAAGGGAAAGGAAATATTAGACATGGAACCTCCACAAACACTGAAACAAATGAGAGGGCTACAAGGAAAGCTACAATCCATTAGAAGGTTCATAGCACAGTTATCAAAAAAGATCCATCCTTTCTCTCATCTCCTCCATAAAGGAATAACTTATAAGTGGGATGAGAAGTGTGATAAATCCTTCCAAAATATCAAGGAATATCTATTGAAACCTCCAGTGCTCATGTCATCGATACCAAACAAGCCATTGATCCTATATATCTTAGCAACATCAACAACACTAGGTACTCTTCTAGCACAACATGATGAAAACCGAAAAGAAAGATCCATCTATTACATTAGCGGGACCTTGGTAGGCTATGAATGAATTATTTATCCATTGAGAAATCATGCTTAGCAGTGGTTTTCTTCTTCAAAAAAATTCAGACATTACATGTTGTCGTATCAAATCAAGATTATTGTAAAGATCAACCCCTTGAAATATCTATTATCTTTAGCAACTCTCACTAGGTGAATGGCCAAATGGGTAAGATCTTAACTAAATTTGACAGAGTATGTGGAGCACAAGGAAATCAAAGGAAAATTATTCACAAACCAATTGGAAGAAGCACCTATCTATGCATAGAACCCTTTGATATCTAAATTTTCTGATGAATCAGTATTCCTTGTCAATATAGTAGATCAGTGGAAGATGTACTTTGATGGATCATTTACCCAACATGGATTAGGGGTGGGTATTCTTTTTATCACCCGTCAAGGTGATTGTATTCCAAAGTCATATCAACTATCATTTCCATGTACTAATAATATTGCTAAGTATGAAGCTTTAATCATGGATCTAAGGATAGCAATCCAATGGAAAATACAAGAGTTGAAAGTCTATGGGGAATCACAGCTGGTTATCAACCAAGTCAATGATGGATACCAAACCAAGGATGATAAATTCACTCATTATAAGAAGATGGTAGAAAGTATCAAAGACCTTTTCATTGATATAACTTTTGAGTAGATCCCTCACATGAATAATCAAGCAGCAGATGCCATGGCGACAATTGGATCATTATTAGACATGCCACACAACGTCCTTCAATGTGAATTCTTGGTGGAACAACTTCTCATGCCAACTTTCAAAATACCAAAATCTAAATTTATGTGTGTATTCGTTGGTCCTGGTTCCTCATGGTATCATGATATATTCACCTACCTTAGCAGAGGAACCCTGCCATCTGATATCACCTCCAACCTTAAAAGGACCTTCATTAAAAAGGCATCCTGATTCGTGATCCTTGGTGATACCTTATACCGCTGTAGCATTAAGGTGACATTACTATGATGTCTCAACCAAAAGGAATCCCTAACCGCCTTAATAGAAGTACATGAAGGAATTTTTGGTTCCAATTCTAGTGGTATGACTTTAGCTAAGAAACTGTTGAGGATAGGGTATTACTAGCCAACCATAGAAAGAGAAGCCCACTAGTATGTGCAAAAGTGTGTTCAGTGTCAACAACATAGAGATCTTATTCATGACCTGGCTCAGGAGTTACAACCAATGGACACACCTTGGATGTTCTCATAGTGGGTGCTTGACCTCATAGGAAAATTACTCCCACCTCATCTAATGGCCATTAATTCATCATCATAGCCACTAAATACTTTACCAAGTGGGTCGAAGCCATTCCTATGACCTACATAACGGGGAAGCAAATTTCTAATTTTATCCTGAATTACCTTATATATCATTATGGTAAGCCCTTATCTCTAATAATGGAACACCCTTCAAGAATTAGGATGTGAAAGAGCTATGTCAAAGATTCAACATCTAGCATCAATTCTCTACCCCTTACTACCCCCAGGGAAATGGTCAAGTAGAGGCAACAAATAAGACCATTTTGAAGATCCAAAAGAAAATGATCAATGAAGCTAGTCATGACTAGCATCTACAATTAAATCCCACCCTTTGGGCCTATCAAACCAACATATGCACACCTACAGGTGCAACCCCTTTCTCCTTGGTCTATGGATCAGAAGTCATCTTTCCTATTGAGGTTGAACTTCCCTCGCTGCAAGTGTCACTACAGAATCTGATCACCAATGAAGAGTATAGAGTATCTCGACTGAATGAATTAGAATTCCTAGATGATCATCGTCTTGAGGCTATTAATCATTTGCAAGCATACCAAAATTGGATAAAACTGAGTTATAACAAGATCAATTATCGTTCCTTTCAGGTAGGGGATCTTGTACTTAAGCAGAATCAAAAGAATGTTCTAGATTAGGATAGTAAGGGAAAGTTTGAGCCTAACTGGTTAGGCCCTTTTGTTGTCAGAACAAGCTATGGATTAGGAGCTTACTAATTATCAACACCTGAAGGTGAACCCTTTCAGGAGCCAATCAATAGTCTACATCTTAAAAAGTTTTATGCCTAGGTGTGAAGGATGTAAATCTCAAAAAATTAAAAAAATCAAAAAATGATCAAAAAATCCAAAAAAATAAGAAAAAATCATTGAAAGCCTTAAAGAAAAAAATCATCTTCTAGTGAAAACCACTTATGTGGTTATTTGGGTAAGTACCTTGGTGAAAGCCTGGAAAACAAGCACCTTGCATAAATAAAGCACCTTCATCTATCCTTGGCTCTTTTATCTTATCATTCTTTGCATCACATTCATCCATTGCATCATTCATCCTATTTATTCCATCACCCATCCATGTATGAGTCATAGCTTGATATTGTGAAGTATCATATGCCTCTTAGTACTACTTGGTATATTCCAAAGGTTAGTTTGTCTTGCCTATATCGAGGTAGTCTATCACATCACACAGGGGGAAATTTGTTATGCACCAGATCAGGTTCTTTTATATCTTAAGGTTATTTGAATATCACATTGAAAATCCAAAAACATCCAAATCACATCAAAATCCCTAAAAATGTCAAAACATAAAAATCCAAAAACAACACCATGTGGAACTATGTTGTCTCTGAGCTTGAATGTAGGCATGGCCATCATTGATGTGCTCCCAAGACACCCTAGGTCAGTCCTTTAGGAGTCCATCATAATAAACTGAAAACCCATCAACTGTTCATTTTTCATCAACAATAAGTCAAGTCAGTTGAACTACGTGGTCTCTGCATGTATAACATAGGCAAGGCTCATCTTTGATAAGCCCCCAAGGCCCCTAGGATAGTCTATTAGGTTACGTTCTTGGTCAAATCTTAGAAAACACAAAAACATTTGGAAAACTTATAAAAACACAAAAACATTTAAAAACCGAAAACCCCAAAACATTTGGAAAATTAGAAAACCCTAAACAACCTCAAATAATCCAAAAACCGTAACATTCACATTCAAAAATACCAAAAATAGCCTCAAAATACTTTCAAAATACCAAAAGCATTGAAATATTCTAGAAAAATCCAAAACCACCCATCCCATTTTGCTTTCATCCACAATAAACTTCATTCATAAATAAATCAATCACCATCTCCAAAATTTGGTAAAACAAATAGAAATAAAGTATCACAAGTTATAAAGTGAGAACCTAAGTGTCAAAGTCTAAAGTCTAGATCATAGTAAATGAGTCAGTATATTTTGTATCAACGGCCTATCACACACCTAGTTTTGTCAAAACATCTGATAAACATATTCTAGGATGCATCCTTTCAACAATGAACATCAACATTAGAAATCACCTTAGCTATGTTTTTATTGGAAAGAGATATAGATAACACTAACTGTTTGTCTTTGATCTTTTCTTATGATTTATCTTATTGACCCATTCTGAGGACCTCTCGATGATGTCTAAAAAATTTAGAGATAAATGAATGGGGCATCAATCATTATCTTTCGTTTGTTGTTCTTGTGGATATTCTTGTAAAATAATCTTGGTGCATACTTGCTTAGTTGTGTGTAGGGAATTTTTTTGGAGTAGGTTGTTTTTGACTTTTGCATATGCTTTGGTCTGATATATTCTAAACTTCTAAACTACATTCTGACGAGGTTTTCGTATGTCAAGGTGTGAACAAGAACTATCCTATATGTTTTCATATTCAAATTCCATCACACTAGATACAACGCCATCCTAGTTATTAATACCTTGATGCATCATATCTATGTGTTATATCAAACATAAGGAATGATGAAAAATCCCAATCCCAAGATATGAGAAAAATCATCACTATCATCACCATAATCTAATAAAGTCTCAATGAATCACGGGTTTTTTGGACCTCTAAATCAGTCTCAAAATCAATGGTCAATCCATTCACCTTATTCTTCTATCTTCTTTTCATGTTAATCTGGTATCATGATAGTCAACAAAAACATCATCATACATCCATCCTGCATCCACAAAATCGTCAACATGCATACATCTTGCATCATCACAGCATATCATAATAATGGAAGACATAATCTACTACATCATCATTATCATTTAAGTTGTTTTGAGTAATATAGATTTGTTATTCTAAGCATCTTAATCCATTTCATAATTATTCATGGCATCCATATCATAAGCATGAACATATGCATCATCCATATATACATCCACATACATACATCATAATCTCATGGAAAAAATACACAAAAAGAAATGCATTCATCCATGCATCCTGCATAAGCATATAATATCATACAAAGATGCTAAAAAAGAAGATAACATATCCATTCATTGCATCCATCTCATAAAATATTGTATGTCATAAACATTACATCATCACATATCACATATCGCATAAATAAGGAAATGCATCCATAACATCACATCATGTGCATCCATACATTCATAAAGCATGAAATAAAGAACATCACATCATATGCATCCATAAATCTATATCATCTCATATATATCAAAAAATGACTGTCAAGGTACAATATTTGAATCAATATGTATCAATATCTGTTAGGAAAATCGCGGGTCATCTCAAATAGAAACATTTGAGAACAGCAATGCCTTCGGTAATTTTAATTTCTTCACATTGCGTCAAAGACACAACTACTATTCCATAAAGCAGAAATAGGCACAATTCATTTCCCACATTGACCCTTAGACAAAAACTCATGCTTAACTAGTTTCAACAACACCATTAACAGATTCAAACATGCAAAATTAACAACCATGAAATATAAAACATAAGACATGAACACACAAATATACATGGGGAAAACCCTTTCAGGTAAAAAAACCCCACACTCCAAAAACCTAGATTGCAATTGTATTATTCAGCAACAAAATACAGTTACAATACAATATCAAGCTCATGACCTTTACAGAGTTTACATCTTGTTTCATTCTGGACAAAATCTAGTAGCACAAACCCCTTGTGACCATCTCTCTTAGCGGGAGACATCTCACGGCTACACAACTACACGACTTGACCATCGGCCTCTTGGCCTCTCTATCGCATAGTTTCTCTACCTTCACCTTCTATAAGATCCGTCTCTCCAACAGTGTCAGAACCTCTCAGCACACACCCAGGTTCTCAGCCATTTCATGCCCAGCATCTTAGCCTCTTTGCTTGCATCCGACCTCTCAGCCTGCATCCAGCATCTCAGCCTCCTCAGCTTATTCGAAGCCCAGCCACTTGGCCTCCACACAGCCTCTCGGCCTCCGCACATCATCTTCATCTCCGCCTAGGAACATCGGCTAGTACTCAGCCCTTCGGCCGCACATCTAGCCTCCACACCTTTTGGTTATCACCGCTCACAGTCGCTACCACTCTCTACTCCAAGCTTCAAACTTTGAGAGAGTTTCCCTCAGCCTTAGCTACATCTAGTCTTTTGACCTATAGCTCAACTTAACCAGGGTCAACCTCCTCTCTTAGAGAGCTTCCACGAGTGTCACACAGCCGATGCGCCCCCCCAGTTTTCTCTATCGCTCACAGATCGTCCAACTACCACGCCCCTTTAGGGTTTCCCCTTGATCCATACGCCATCATCAATGTTGGCCATCGGATAGGTAGTCAAACAAATGTCCACTGTCAAACTTATGGTTCACAAAGAGTCACCGAGTCAACCCTCGAGTACATGGGCCCATGTGCCATCTATCCTCCATGTCATTGCCACCTGCCAGCCTTCATCACAATCCACCAACCTATTGGACCCCAAAAGGTCCCCACATCTACATGGCAACCATTCGTACAACTAACGTCACCATCCACATAGATAGGTCCCACCATCCACCGACCATGTCGCCTAGTCGGGAGAAACCTGAACTTTACAACCTCCAGACAAAGTTTAAGATTTTCCCAAACACCGCGACATGCCGACAAAGGGATTGCTCCATCACTCTAAACCTAAACTTCCAAACCTCACAACAGAGGTTACAAAGTTCCTGAAAGCCACGACATCCCAATAGAAGGATCACCTTGTTGCCCAAAACCCAAACTTCAAAACCTCCAATTGAAGGTTAGGGTTTTCCCGATCACCATGACAAAAAAGGAGATCGGCTAGTCAGGAAGTTAAGAAAATTTTGAACACCGTGACAAGGTTCCAAGGTTAGAACATTCAGCAACCCCATGACCAACACACTATCACCATGTTGGGGAGTTAAAGAACTTTCTAACTCCGCAACATAGGTTTCGAAGATAGAGAAACCACTAATCCTGCGACCAACTCGATGTCACCCAATTGTAAACTTTTAGAACCCCGTGAAAAAACACAAGCCGATGAAGGAAGAAAAGATAAGTGCTCCAGGAAGTGACCAAGCCAATAATTTGAGTCACATTTCTCAACATTCTCCCACTTGACGAAGAACTTACTGGCTCCTTCCAATGCAAACAAAATAATCTTAAACAATGCTTTCGTGCTCCAACCAAGACACCTGCAATGACATCTAAGATGTCCACCAACTTAGGCAATAGTTCCAGCCATCCACCATAGGAAAAGGAATGAGCCAAGGTGTATATGCATTAGTCTCAAGAACACAAGCATCAGATCCTACAAATGGAAAAGGCACCAACACTACCACCACTCCTCTGTGCTCACGAGCAATACACAAGAAACAACCTCAACTTAGACACATATGTGAAGCCATCCTCTAGAAACAAGACAAAACATAAGCTAGAACAACAACCAAAAAACTAGTTGCTCCCATCCAACTGATGAACCCACGCGATTTAAAATAGCACCCATAGCACATGCTAATCCATCCAATCACTCATACTTCCAAGGTATCAACATCAGAAAACTCATGCCACCATCATAGCCAACCCATCATCCACAGAAACAAGCTCCATGTTCCAACTAGTCGAAGAAGACCAAACACAACCAGGAGCTCCCACTGCATGGGTAATGCCAAAACTAAACTGAATCAAGGAATACCGAGTCTACCAATAGCATAACATAGAGAGTGTAAACACGTAGTTTCAAGGAACCATCCAAAATGATATGAACATCATGTAGCTATAGAAAATTGTCCTACATACACCTCTAAATTCCAACTGTGTCACCTTATTCTCCATGTATCCATGAGCACCTGCAACTGATCATCTCATGCTAGACTCCAAATGCAACATTTCACTATCATGAAGTTTTCAAGCACATGATGAATGCACCCAATACACAAAGAATCACCACACCATTTTCAAAGATCCAATCATCTGAACCATGAACTTATCATTACATCATGATCTACACATCCCCCTTAGGAGATCCCATGCTCTAGGTGAACATAACATGGTCTCAAGAGCAATGCATCATTCCAAAACACTAATGCGCAATCAAAAGTATACCATGACATGGAACGAAACAAACTCTAAACCAACATCACCTATCAAGCACTTCCAATACCTCAACCAAAGACTCCAAGAGTCCTCCATGGCTCCAAGATGTTACACGTCTTCAAATAGTGTCCATACAAATGTGAAAGAACCCTTCTGCAACAACAGGATCTAAGATCCCCTCCTGGTAACATCTGCAACACTAAAGAAGATCATTCACCACCACATGATGAACCCATAGTCACTGCTAAAGCTCTCACCGAACCGTGACACCGAGCTCTCCAAGCATCATGGCCAAACATCTACTAAACTAGAAATCCTTCAGGTCCACAACAACATGTCCATCTGACAACAATGCCAAGCAGCACCAAGATCTCCAAACCAAGTAGACCAAACCATCACTGTAACAAGCTTACACAAGGTAGTGTATCCAAGCTATCCATGACATCATGATACACATGCTATAGGTTCCCATAACCGACTATTTAGGTACTCAACACCATCCATCCTCTCATCTCAAAGCACCACACCAATGCACAAGTGACCACAAACAAGGCCAACTAACAAGTTTGCACCAACAATGAATCAACCTCATGGATATAGACAGTCCACTTCTGAGTTGTCTCACAAAAAACATGTAGGTAAAGACAGCCCACAACATTGCACAACTCGTAGCTCCATTCAACAAAAACATGCAAACCCATCATCACACTGGAAACAACAAAATTGAGATCTCAAAGAGAACAACAATGTAGACAACTTGACTCAAACACTAGATCAAGCTCAGATTTGATTCACCAATCACGTTCACAACGAGCACCATAGTCAGGAAACCCACGAGCACCACCAAAAGAATGCTAAGTGAAAAATCACGTACCAACACTCCCATGTAGAGAAGATATCACACCTCCGCAAACCATGTTGAACTACAACTATATCATCTAGTCACACCCAAAAGCAAGGGTCTAGAAAATAGCTTAACAACAGCTACACAACGACAAGTTTTTCTTGACCGTGTAAAACCTACAAAACCACAGAGCCATGCAAGTACAAATAACAGTTAAGGAACTCCAGGCCCATTTCATGCCAACTCCAAAACCACCAACATGCACATGCATCTAAGAGGCAGGATATTACAAAAGCTTCCAGATCAACCAATGACCAACTCCATAGCTTTCATATAATCAGGTTATAGAGAACAACACCTTCAATACCATATCAGAACACCCAACATAAACACATTACTCCATGACTGAACAACAACCCAAGCTTCTCCATATCATCAGGGAGCCTCCCACGCAGACACACAATATGAAAGCTTTGTTGCAACATAGCCATAAGCATAAACTCGCACCCCTTGCATCAGGGTTATACCGTTGCCAACTCACAAGCTTTAGGTCAGATCATTTCAATATGACCATCTCAAGTCTCTCCATATTCACCATCTTTTATGCTGCGTGTTGTCTCAGAAACTTTAACAGAAAAGCAAGAACTTCCACTCACCAAAGGATCAAACACCAGCCGATTCCTCCAGACTTCCTCAAGCCCAAGACTAAGAAATCTTCATAGAAGGAATACCTAGAACAAAAACACACCAGGAATAAAAACACATCCCTAAAGAAGGATCTGATACCACTTGTTGGTAACAATGATTCCTAGACTCCATTCTTCCTGCAGTCACACCACTCTGATACCACTTGTCGAGAAAATCGTGGGTCATCTCAGATAGAAAAATTTGAGAAGAATGCCTTTGGTAATTTTAATTACTTCACATTGCCTCAAAGACACAACTACTATGCCATAAAGCAGAAACAAGCATAGTTCATTTCCCACATTGACTCTTAGAGAGAAACTCATGCTTAACTAGTTTCAAAAAAACCATTGACAAATTCAAACACACAGAATCAATAGCCATGAAAGATGAAACATAAGACATGAACACACAGATATACGTGGGGAAAACCCTTTCGGGTAAAAAACCCCACACTCTAAAAGCCCAGATCGCCATTGTATTATTCAGCAACAAAATACAGTTACAATATAATATCAAACTAACGACCTTTACAGAGTTTACATCTTATTTCATTCTAGAGAAAATTCGGTAGCACAAACCCCTCGTGACCATCTCTCTTAGCAGGAGACATCTTGTGGCTACACAACTACATGACTCGACCATCGACCTCTCAGTTTATTCGTCGTACAGTTGCTCGGCCTTCACCTTCTGCAAGATCTGTCTCTCCCACAACATCACAACCTCTTGGAATACACCTAGGTTCTCAGCCAGTACATGCCCAACATCTCGGCCTCTCTGCTTGCATCCGACCTCTCAGCCTACATCTAGCATCTCAACCTCCTTGACTTGTTCGGTGCCCAGCCACTCGACCTCCACATAGCCTCTCGGCCTCCGTGCATCATCTCGGTCTCCGCCTGGTAACATCGGCCAGTACTCAGCCCTTCGGCCTCACATCTAGGCTCCATGCCTTGTGGTTATCACCACTCATAGTCATCGCCACTATCTACTCCAAGCTTTGAGCTCCAATATATTTTCCCTCAGCCTTCGCCGCATCGGGCCTTTCAGCCTGTAACTCGGCTTGAGCAAGGTAGACCTCCGCTCTTAGAGAGCTTCCACGAGTGTCACACATCTGGTGCGCCCCCCTAAGTTTTCTCTATCGCTCACAAACCATTCAACTACCGCACCCCTTTAGGGTTTCACCTCAAGCCATACGCCATCATCAATGTTGGCCATCAGATAGGCAGTCAAACAAATCTCCATAGTCGAACTTAGGGTTCACAAAGAGTCACTGAGTCAACCCTTGAGTACATCGGCCCATGTGCCATCTATCCTCCACATCATCGCCACCTGTCAGCCTTCATCACAATCCACCAACCTATCGGGTCCCAAATGGTCCCCACATCCACGTGGCAACCAGCCATACAATTGACGTCACCATCCACATAGATAGGTCCCACCATCCACCAGCCATGTCGCCCAGTCAAAAAAAACCCGAACTTTACAACCTCCAAATGAAGGTTAGGATTTTCCCAATTAACACCGTGACATTCCAACAAAGGGATTGCTCCATCTCTCAAAACCAGAACTTCCAAACCTCACAATAGAGGTTACAAAGTTCCCGAAAGTGGCGACATCCTGATAGAAGGATCGCCCTGTCACCCAAAACCCAAACTTTACAACCTCCATTTAGAGGTTAGGGTTTTCCCAATCACCGCGACAACAAAGGAGATCTGACAGTCGGGAAGTTAAGAAACTTCATAACACCGTGACAAGGTTCCAAGGTTAGAAGATTCAGTGACCCCGTGACCAACACATTGTCGCCATGTTGGGGAGTTAAAGAACTTTCTAACTCCGTGACATAGGTTCTGAAGATAGAGAAACCACTGATCCCGTGACTAGCTTGACATCTCCCAGCTGTAAACTTTTAGAACCCTGTGACAAAACACAAGCCGATGAAGGAAGAAAAGATAAGCGATATAGGAAGCGACCAAGCCAGTAATTTGAGTCACATTTCTCAACATTCTCCCACCTGATGAAGAACTTACTGGCTCCATCCAACACAAACACAAGAATCTTAAACAATGTTTTTATGCTCCAACCAAGACACCTGTAATGACATCTAAGATGTCCACCAACTAAGGAAATAGTTCCAACCATCCACCACAAGAAAAGGAATGAGCCAAGGCTTATATGCACCAGTCTCAAGAACACAAGCATCAGATCCTACAGAGGGAAAAGGCACCAACACTGCCACCACTCCTCTATTCTCATGAGCAATACAAAAGCAACAACCTCAACTTGAACACATATGTGAAGCCATCCTCCAGAAAAAAGACAAAACATCAGCTAGAACAACCAAAAAATTAGCTGCTCCCATCCAACTGATGAACCCATGCAATTTAAAATAGCACCCACAACATATGTTAATCCATCCAATCACTCATATCTCCAAGGTGACAACATCAAAAAACTCAAGCCACCATCATAGCCAACCCATCAACTGTAGAAACAAGCTCCATGTGCCAACCATTCGAAGAAGACCAAACACAACCAGGAGCTCCCACTGCATGGGTAATGCCAAAACTAAACAAAATCAAGGAATATCGATTCTACCAATAACATAACATAGAGAGTGTAAACATGTAGTTTCAAGGAACCATCCACAATGATATGAACATCATGTAGCTATAGAAAATACTCCTACATACACCTCTAAATGCTAATTGTGTCACCTTATTCTCCATGTATCCATGAGCACCTACAACTGATCATCTCATGCTAGACTCCAAATGCAACATTGCACTATCATGAAGTTTTCAAACACATGACCAATGCACCCAATACATAAAGAATCGCCACAACATTGTCAAAGCTCCAATCATCTAAACCACGAACTTATCATGAAATCATGATTTGCACATCCCCCTTAGGAGATCCCATGCTCGAAGTGAACATAACATGGTCTCAAGAGAAATGCATCATGCCAAAACTCTAATGTGCAATCAAGAGTATACCATGACATGAGACAAAAACAAGATCTAAACCAACATCACCTATGAAGCACCACCAACACCTCAACTAAAGACTCCAAGATTCCTCCATGGCTCCAAGATGTTACACATCTTCAAATAGTGTCCATGCAAATGCAAAAGAACCCTTTTGAAGCAATAGGACCTAAGAGCCCTTCCTAGTAACATCTGCAACACTAAAGAAGATCATTCACCACCACGTGATGAACCCACAGTCACTACTAAAGCTCTCACTTAACTGTGACACCGAGATCTCCAAGCATCATGACCAAACATCTGCTAGACTGAAAAATCCTCCAAGTCCACAATAGCAACATGTCCATCTGACAACAATGCCAAGCAACACCAAGATTTCCAAACCAAGTAGACCAAACCATCACTATCACAAGCTTACATAAGGCAGTGTATCAAAGCTATCCATGACATCATGATACACGTGCTATAGGTCCCCATAACCGAATATTTAGGTACTCAACACCATCCATCCTCTCATTTCAAAGCACCACACCAATGCATAAGTGACCATAGACAAGGCCAACTAACAATTCTGCACCAACAATGAATCAACCGTGTGGATATAGACAATCCACTTCCAATTTGTCTCACAACAAGCATGTAGGTAAAGATAGCCCACAACATTGCACAACCCATAGATCCATTCAAGAGAAACATGCAAACCCATCATCGCACTGGAAACAACAAAATTAAGATCTCAAAGAGAACAACAATGTAGACAACTTGACTCAAACACCAGATCAAGCTCAGATCTAATTCACTAGTCATGTCCACAACAAGCACGATAGTCAGGAAACCCACAAGCACCACCACAAGGATGTTGAGTGACAAATCAAGTACCAACACTCCCATGGAAAGAAGATATCACACCTCCTCAAACCATGCTGAACTACAACTATATCACCTAGTCACACCCAAAAGCCAAGGTCTAGAAAATAGCTTAATAGCAGCTCCACATAAACGTAAGTTTTGCTTGACTATGTAAAACCTACAAAACCACAGAGCCATGCAAGTACAAATAGTAGTTTAGGAACTCCTGGCCCATTTCAAGCCAACTCTAAAACCACCAACATGCACATGCATCTGAGAGGCAGGCTATTACAGAAGCTTCCAAATCAACCAATGACCAACTCCATAGCCTTCATGCAATCGGGTTACAGAGAACAACACCTTCAATACTAGGTCAAAACACCCAGCATAAGCATGTCACTCCATGACTGAACAACAACCCAAGCTTCTCCATATCATCAAGGAGCCTCCCACGTAGACACTCAATATGAAATATTTGTTGCAACATAGTCATAAGCATAAACTCACACCCCTTTCATCAGGGTTATACCGATGCCAACTCACGAGCTTCAAGTCACATCATTTAAATATGACCAACTCAAGTCTCTCCATCTTCACCGTCTTTCATGCTGCGTGTTGTCTCAGAAAATTTAAAAGAAAAGCAAGAACTTCCACTCATCAAAGGATCAAACATCAGCTTATTCCTCCAGATTCCCTCAAGCCCAAGACTAAGAAATCTTCACAAAAGGAATACCCAGAACAACAACACACCAGGAAGAAAAAAAATCGCTGAAGAAGGATCTGCTACCACTTGTTGGTATCAACAAGTCCTAGACTCCATTCTTCCTGCAGTCACACCACTCTGATACCACTTGTCAGGAAACTCATGGGTCATCTCAAATAGAAACATCTAAGACTGGAAGTGCCTTTGGTAAATTTAATTTCTTCACATTGCCTCAAAGACACAACTACTATGCCATAAAGTGGAAACAGGAACAATTCATTTCCCACATTGACCCTTAGAGAGAAACTCATGCTTATCCATTTTTAACAACACCATTAATAGATTCAAACACGTAGAATCAACAACCATGAAAGATGAAACAAAAGAAATGAACATACAGATATACGTGGGGAAAAACCTTTCAGGTAAAAAACCCCACACTCCAAAAGCCCAGATCGCCATTGTATTATTCAGCAACAAAATATAGTTACAATACAATATTAGGCTCACAACCTTTACAGAGTTTACATCTTGTTTCATTATAGAGAAAATTTGGTAGCACAAACCCCTAGTGACCATATCTCTTAGTGAGAGACATCTCATGGCTACACAATTACACGACTCGACCATCGGCCTCTCAGCCTCTCCATCACACAGTCGTTCGGCCTTCACCTTCTATAAGATTTGTCTCTCCCACGATGTCATAACCTCTCGGCATACACCCAGGTTCTCAGCCATTTCATGCCTAGCATCTTGGCCTCTCTACTTGCATCCGGCCTCTCGGCCTACATCCAGCATCTTGGCCTCCTCGGCTTGTTTGGTGCCCAACCACTTGACCTCCACGTAGCCTCTTGGCCTTTGTGCATCATCTCATTCTCCACCTAGTAACATCGGCCAGTACTCAGCCCTTTGACCTCACATCCAACCTCCACACCTTTTGGTTATCACTGCTCACAATCGCTGCCACTCTCTACTCCAAGCTTCAAGCTCTGAGAGAGTTTCCCTCAGCCTTCACTACATACGGCCTTTCAGCCTATAGCTCGGTTTGACTAGGGTCGACATCCACTCTCAGAAATTTTCCATGAGCGTCACATAGACGATACGCCCCCCCAAGTTTTCTCTATTGCTCATAGACCATTCAACTATCGTGCCCCTTTAGGGTTTCACCTTGACCCATACGCCATCATCAATGTTGGCCATCAGATAAGCAATCAAACAAATCTCCTCCATCGAACTTAGGGTTCACAAAGAGTCACCGAGTCAACCCTCAAGTACATGGGACCATGTCCAATCTATCCTCCATGTCATCGCCACATGTCGGCTTTCATCACAATCCACCAACCTATCGAGTCCCAAATGGTCCCCACATCCACGCAGCAACCAGCCATACAACTGACATCACCATCCACGTAGACAAGTCCCACCATCCACCGGCCATGTCGCCCAATCAGGAGAAACATGAACTTTACAACCTCTAGATGAAGGTTAGGATTTTCCCAAACACTGCGACATGTCGACAAAGGGATCGCTCCATCTCTCAAAACTCGAACTTCCAAACCTCATGATAGAGGTTACAAAGTTCTCGAAAGCCATGACATCCCAATAGAAGGATCATCATGTCACCCAGAACCCAAACTTCACAACCTCCAATCAAAGGTTAGGGTTTTCCCGATCATCGTGACAAAAAAGGAGATTGGCCAATTAGGAAGTTAAGAAACTTTTGAACACTGCGACAATGTTCCAAGGTTAGAACATTCAACGACCCTGCAACCAACACACTGTTGCCATTTTAGGGAGTTAAAGAAATTTCTAACTCTGCGACATAGGTTTTGAAGATAGAGAAACCACTGATCCCGCGACTAGCTTGACATTGCCCGGTTGTAAACTTTTAGAACCTCATGACAAAACATAGGTCGATGAAGGAAGAAAAGATAAGCACTGCAGGAAGTGACCAAGCCAATAATTTGAGTCACATTTCTCAACAATATCATCAAGTGTACAATATACAAGAGGCTATAAAAAATGAGCCTATATTGAATGTGTATCTGTATAAATAATTAGGATGTACAGCAAAAAAGTGTCCATGATCAAAGCTATCCCCTGCTCTGTTGATTAGCATGCCTCTAGCTAGACTCACCATGATCTTTGACTAATGGCTACCCATTGGATGCCCTCAGTGTCGCCCCACTCCACTATGAATAGTCGAGTTGCCTCATCTCTCTGGGAACATCTCGGTGGTAGTGCATCATGTAATAGGCAGCCTCTGTGACTACCTCTCTATATAATATAGTAGAAACCACCTATCCTTGTGAGGCCATTTTCATGTCCTCGAGTTGTTGTTGTTGCCCTATCTCCTAGGAAAGTTGTAGATCTAGCTATTGCCATAACTGGACCTCCCTATCCCGCTCTGCAATCATCACCTACAACTATTTTCGCAACTAGTCTCTCTCAGCCGTAAGGGAAATAGTATGCCCATCTCTCGAATTTGGATGATGATGTGGTGGAGGTGGTGGAGGTGGAAATGGTTTTTTCAAAACCATGGGTCTGATGACCCTAATCCTGGTGGCCATCCCCAAGCACCTATGCCCTATCCTACTCTGGCTGCTACTGCCCCCTTCCTCTACCTCTGCCTCGCCCACCAAGGTATCCCCTTGTTGGGTCTATCAAGTGAACTAGTGGCCTCCACCATGCATCATATCTAGGTGTAGTGACTGCATCTAGAAAGCCCTGATTATATGCCCATGCCTATGGAACTAGCTGTCAAAACTCATTGATCACCACAGCAGGATCAATCTGAGCTCCCCACCTAGCCTCTCTCTGAGATCTTGCAAAAAGAGCTTTGTAATCATTGGGAGGCACATCATGTACCTCCTCAAACTATTGAGCAATGTAGTCTAGGAGATACTACTCGATCATAGTGTGTACCCTCCCCTGAATATAGCAGATCTATCGAGAAAAATACAACTATTGTTGGTCATCATACTAGGCAAGGACCTACAACCATGACCTCCATCTAAATATGGTCATGTCATCAATGACCCTACACCAATATGGTATCCCTATTGGTCCTATGTACTGCAATGTCATGGGGACTATGTATCTGAACATGATCAGATCATCCTGGTGTATGTCTTCCAAAACAACCAATGGTCTCAAAACGACTATGTGCTTGTAAGCCCAAATATGAATCAAAGTGACCTCAGATTCGATACTCCTACCCTAGTAATATATGACCTAGTGCATATCATGATATAAGGAAGCAAGTAGAACTAGCCCTCAAGCATACATAATCCCTCTGCTAATCATGTTGTGTCATGCCACACCCCAAGCAGGACTGAAGCCTCTGCCCTGTTGGTATGGGGTAATCACCCTAGCAATAAGTGTAGCAATGAACAATCTAAAAATGGGTTGCACTCAGCCTCAGTACAAGTCCAAGTCTATCTAAGAGCTCACTAAGATAATCTAATCTATGTGCAAAAGGGAACAACATGGGTCCCTCCTAGAATTTGTGTCGTATATAATGCTCTCCCCATGTATCGGCAACTAGAGGATCTACCACACATCCTTGAGTGTGACGGTAGCCTCATCAATGGGAAAATGGAGAGAGGAGGCCTCACTATGCCACCTCTGGATGAGTGTTGTCATCATCGCCATATGGGTGCAGACCTCTAGCATGAAAGCAATAAACCCTAAACCAAGGGCTCCCAAGTGCTCTATCTCCAAATCGTCAAAGTCTCATGCCACCACCAAAATATCTGATCGATTGTCCCACGACATCAATGGATGAATCTCCTCCTATACACATTGCACACACAACATCAATTTTCCTAAGAAATTGAAAAATAATCAAAATCAGAAGGTTTCCATCCTAAACATCAATTGTGTCGCTAAAATCAATAGCGTCACTATTTAACTAGTGTGTTGTTGTATCATTTTGGGGGTTGCATCGTCAATTTGGTGACACGTGTTGCATACTCAATTGTGCATTGGCATTGAGGTGCATTGTTATACCTAAAAATGGTGGGGCATCACTATTTAGTAAGTGTGTCACCCACTGCCTTTGTGCATCACTAAAATAGAAAACCCTATGCATCATTATTTTCTTAGTGTGACCCCCTAGTCAAATGCATCACTAGAACAAAAAATCCTAGCATGCCACTAAACAACAAGTGTGTAACTAAAATATCAATAACGAGGTTGCCAACACCTTTGTGCGTCGCTATACAATGACACCCTAGAAAACCTAATTTTGACATGCTAATAAATGCACCAAAATGCAAAAATTGAGACAAGTTTTGAATCACATACCTAAGGTCCTACGTCTGCTCAGCGTTGGTACTCTCGAACCCACTCAAAAAGGTGAACTGGAAGTGCATGGTGAGCCATCTCATCAAGGTGTCAAAGCTCACACAATAGCAATTCGCTAGAGTGTGAATGCACAAATGAATTGGAAGTGCACCCTTCTCCCCTTTTTATGCCAAAAATTAGGGTTTTTTGCCCTAATTTGAGCCAGAAGCTAGGGTTTTGACCTATTTTACCTATTTTCGTGCTTCACAATTTTGAGCCATTTTTGCATTTCTGAGGCCATTTTTTTGCATCCTAGGCATGTTTTCGCAAATGAATTAATATTTTACCTTTGTTAAGAGATCAACCCAAAATTCAAAAAAATTGCCTAATCTCTCGAGGGGGCAGGGAACTAGCTTATTCCTTCTGCTGGGGCAACAGTGGGGCATCCAAAAAATCAGAAAAAATAAAATAAAATTATTTCTTGATCTAAGTAGCAATTTTAATCCAAAAAGGTTTCAGTCTTTGAACCAATGTAACAAGTACCTCACTTCAAAGAGGGGCAAAATGTACTCTTAAAATGTCATAACTAGTATACACACTTGAATATGATATATTAACACTGTTTCATCCTGAAATCCATCTTCTTTTTTCTTGCTTGATTAAATTAGCCTAGCTATTTAATTAAATGCCTCATTTTCATTTATTAATCTAATTAATCTAATTAGGTTAATTCCTACCCCTTTCATGCCAACTTTTTGTCCCGTTAAATTGAATAAATCAAAATATTTAGTTTTAACTCCCTAAGTCCTCTCATTTAAATTGAATAATCTTAATTATTTAATTAAATATCGTTTTCATCCCCTTTTCATTAAATAAGTTAATTATTTAATGAATATCCTAAATTCCTCTAATTTGCATAATTCAAACTTTGTCTTAATTATCAAATTACTATTTAATTCTAACTCTCCCACTTGCAAGGGAATATTCCCCCTTTGCACATTCCATTAAAAGGGAATATTCTCATGGAATATTCCTTCCCCTTTGCACATCAAAATTTGGTTTTAATTAACTAAATGCCAATTTTCCTCATCCACTTGAATGAAAATAATCTTTGAGGATATTCTCCCTTTTCACTCATTCAAAAAAGGGAATATTCTTCTTTGTAACCAACTTTCAACAAACTTCTTGAGCAAGTTTTGAAAGTGTGCTTCTTTGCATGATTGTGAGCCCTTGATTAAATATCAACTTGAATTCTCAACCCTTGATGGGAATCCATGATCCATGCCTCCATCTTCCTTCCATCCTGACCATTGATTGATTCTTTCAATCTTGACCATCGGTTTCCCATTTTTTCTCCTATAAATAGATCACTATTTTGAGATAAATGGATCCATATTTTTTTTAATAGTAAACTTATGCTATTAAATTCAAACTCATCTTGCATCCATATTTAGTATATATTTAGCTTTTTTATTTTGAAATCTTGATCATAGTAGCTGAAAGCATCCATTAATGGCTTCCATTTTAGCTTAGTGTGCATCATTTTAGTTTAAATTGCATCAATGGCTCTCATCTTTGAACTTCAAATCCATTTAGCATAGATTGCATCTATTTCACCAATCATTTTAGCATTTAGAATGCATCACTAACATATTAGATTATTTTTTATCATGTTTTCACCATCTATCATCAATTTCATCAGTTTTATTCAATAAAACTAATTGAAACAAGTTCATTATCCAATGGATTGGGAAAGGGTCTCCATTCCACATCAATGTGACACCACTCCCCCAACAAGATAAGATTCAGGGTCATAGAATATCTTTTTTATTAAGCTTTCATGTTTTAGCATGTTAGTTTTAATGGCTGCTTCATTTTGTTGATTATTGAATATCTTATTGGGATTAATGCTTAGGGAATTAAATAGGGTTTTAATCTGTATGACTCTAGTCTATTTGGTTTACACTATGACATTAGTCACAGTTTTTTCTAGGTTTAATCTTTTACAAGGATATGCAAACCACAACACCATTTGAGTCCCTTTCTATGCATCTACCCTTGATTTTTTAAGACTGTCTTTTGATACTCCATAAAAATTTATTTTATACCAACCTCACAGAGGGTCAATCCATTTGAATTATTTTCTCCTATGAAGGGAATTATCTCCCTTGGCCCCATTAATAAGGCTCCCTAAGGTAATTTTAAACATGCCACTAGTCCTTAACAATTAATAGAAAGTAGAATTCAAGGTGAACTAAAGAACGAAGGTGTAAGATATACTAGATCAAATTTGTGAGTAACAAATCATATTCATGTATGAGGAAAAGACCTAGGCCTATGCGATTGACTACCAATAAAAATAATAGATTATTAGAATTGTAATCTGAAGTATAGCTAAAGAACACTCCTTTCCAATAGTAAAATTAGGAAGATAGAACTAGTCTCCCACATTGGGTCTAAAGTTAAGTTTTTCAACCCTCTTCATATTAACTTTCCTAAGATAATACTAATTATTCTATTTCCTAATTACAATTGATTATTACTTAATCTAGTTTTATTTATGTTGAGATGTATGCATTTTATTTGATTAGCCTAGAATAAACTTAAGGAAATATTATTACCCTTTACACTTTTGGTGAACCCATATGATACACCACCCTAGGGTTTTTCATTAGTGTTTCTACCTTCACTATTTTAGGGTTTTAGATTTGTACTTTTTATTGCATCATCATTTTAAGACATTGCATGGGTTTTATTCATATTTATTTCTATCCTATTGAACTATATTTTTTCTCCTAGGATTTTGTAATAACCACCCCTTGTTATTAACATTTGATTACAACTTCAATATCCTCTAACTCTTCATCAACCAAGCAACTTCTTTCCAATTAAAAAGGCTAGTTTCATAACCTCACTCAACCATAGGGAGTGTAGTAGATTTATACCATGGATATATAATATTGCACTGAATAAGATAAGCTCACATAATAAGATAAATACATAGACCCAAACCTAATCCTTGATGGTTAATTCAAGATGACATTTCTAATGTATCCCTCTATGGGGTTCAGAGTACCCATAATTGATATGGAAAAATAGAAATATTTCATCCACACAATTGGCTTAAAATATTCAATCTCAATCATTAATTGAGCTTATTATCCTAATTTATTCATCATATAGTATAAATTATTCCAATGAATTCTAAAAAAAAATAGTTCCATGTTAATATCACTTTACAAACATACACCTATCTATATAGTGATGAGCTCGTGTGTACATTAGATTTTACATAGTGGGAATGACTTATATAAGCATCACATATACATAAGGTGACTATAATTTATGCATAAATCACATATATAATATGATCAACATATACATACATTACATACACAAAATGACTAGCTCAAATACACAATAGATGTACATAAGAATCGACTAGTGAAAATGGAAGTGGTTACAACCTCATTGCAAGAATTTTCTTCTTTTCCTAATTTATTAACATATAAGCCCTTAAGTACATCCTGATAGAAATAAAAATGTTAATGAATTCCAGACTACACCATGGGTCCCATCTTTTTCTTGGTTCACTACCAACTATGATGGAAAGATAAACATCACATACTACTTGTGGCATCACTAATAAGGGCACATGAGCAACAAAACACAACATGAGTAGTCATTATTAAGATTCTCATAGCCCACTAATCATCCATGACATCATACAAATAGATAAGTTACATAATTAGGATGTCTTATGGTCTTATCCTAGACCCAATACTAGTGCCTACACTATCAATCATCTACATTAATTTAATAATGAAAACTTGATGATCATACCTCTAATAGTCATAAAATAGGAGGCACACATGTTTCTTCTGATACGCCAATGTCAATATTGACCTCTTGAGATGGGTAGATTTTGATGTTATACACAATTAATATGAATAATTTTTTTGTGAAATGGAGAGGGAGACTAGAAGAAGACTCAATCTAGATTTATAGGGTTGAGGTGGATCATCTTGATTTCCCTCTACCTATTCGATTAAAGTGAAGGGCTCACTTTTCAAATAACCCTAAGCATTTAATGCAAGAGAATGTAAAGGAGAAAGGACAATCTTACATTAACCAAAAATATTTTTCTTTTACTTATTTTATTTGTTTGTAGGTTTTCCATTTATTAGTCAATTGTAGAAACTACCATATCTCACCAGAGTTTGTATTTTGAGTTCATAGTTTTGACAATATGTTTTAAAGTAGTGAAGGAATGGTATACCAATGTATGATGAGAAATGGATGAACCAAATATCCTAATTTGGTTTATGAACATACTAAGTTGATAAATGTCACAATTATAATTTTCCTAGTTGCACCAAGATGCTTAGAGTTTGTGATAACAAAGGATCATATGTTAAGGCCAAATGGAATCAGAGGAATGAACATTGAACACTACAAGGAGATATTTTTTATTTTCACCGCCTTGATCAAAGAATCTTACTTTCACTATCCAACCACACGTTTTATGAAGTGTTGAACTTTGCACCACCTTATTTAGCCAACACAAATCACTTTGGGAGTTTAGAGATTGTTATATATATTTGTCACTCGTAATCATTGGAGAGAAAAAATGGGAAAAGAGGGTTGAAGATCTAAATGTGAGAACAAGGATGAAGGTTCAAAATGAAGTTTGGTGAAGAGGGTTTGAAAGTCACATAAAGTATTGAATCATTTAATTGTAATAGTTTCCTTAATAATAATACAATGGGCTACAACTTGCATTTAGTAAGGCCATTGCGGCATGTTTTAATCCATTGAATCTAGAATCAATAAATTTTGTGTTGTTATAATTTCTTACTACTATTGTCGTGAACATATTTGATTACATGATTGAACAATCCTTCATTGGATCTTCCACCTATGACTTCATCACCATATCTTATCTTTTCCTTCATGAAATTGGTTAGTTATCATCTTTTCTTATTAGAGTAACTATTCACAAGAAAGGGAATGTCTATCATTTTTTAATTTTAAATTTAAATGTTGATAATTTTTTTTAAATGTTTATGAGTCAAGTTAATTTGAAATATTATTTATTTATTTATTATAGTTAAAAATTTGGTGGGCACAAGTTGAGTACAAATAAAAACATTAAATAATTAACCAAACTAAAAATATAGAAGAAAACACAAATAAAATTTTAAATATAAACACAATAAAATTTACTTGTCTAACTATATAGTAAATAAAAACTATTCTTATGTAAAATAAGATAACTCTTAAGTAATTTTTTAAATAGATTGCATTTAAGATATTTATACCAGTTTTATAATAATAATTCAACTATTAATTCTCATTCTTTGACATTATTATAACTATTAGAAAAAATATAGTAATATAATATTAATCACATTTCCATTTTTTCTTATATTCATTTTCATCACTCTAGCCCTCTCTTACTCTATATTATTTAGATTCTTTTTAGGCTTCATTTCTTATTCACATATTATCTTTATTTTATTTGTAATAATATATCTATAATATTTAGATTATTTATCTAGTTGTGGGAGCCTTCCATTTTAACTATTTTTCTTTATTTTTTTTAAACTTAATTTTAATTTTAATATTTAATTTAATATCTCTAATGTATTATTTTATAGTTATTTCATATCTGTAGTTTATTAAATAATTTCATCTATAATTATTGTGTAATCTCTTCTTAATTATATAATTATACAATATGTTAGATCTTGTAGGTTTTCATCTCTTCATCTTATTTCCAATCATGTATAACCAATCTAAGAAAGTTGTCGTGGGTTAGCGATGTTTAGGTGGTGTTTTAGTCATTATACTCATACCCCTATTTTGGCCTAAGTACCTAAATTGAAAAGCTAAAAATTTGTCTAAGTGTGAAGGTTTCCAAGAGTTTCATCTTTTAGAACACCCAATTGGGTATCTTTGTTACAAATTTGAGGAAAATCCAACCAAAATTATGAAAGTTATGTAATTACGAGATTTTCCTAGTGTTAAGGATGTGTTTGAAATTTGAGGAAAATTTGACCAAAATTGTGAAAGTTATACAATTGCATGATTTTCCTAGTGTTTGGGATGTTGTGTTTTAAGTTTGAAGAAGTTTCAAGTGAAATTATGAAATTTATTCAACTTGATAATTTTTCATGTGCATTGGGATATTTTGATGTTGGATTCTAGGCATGATTTGGATATGTCTTAACTCCTCCAAAGCTTTTCCTCGCCCCATTTACCCTATTGTCAAATTTTGACACTACTTTTGATATATCTTGTAGGTTTCTAAACTTTTGCAATGTCTCTAAGCCAATCAATTCTCTGTTATATCCTTCTACCTTCACTTCTTCTACTAAGGCATCCTATTGTGAAACTTCAACCTCATTAGGGATGCATCCACTTCACCTTAAAATTCCCACAATATCCAAGTGACCTTAAGGTTTCCACAATTTTTAATGTCATGAAATTTCTGCAATGGTGTAGAAGGGCGCAATTTTTTACAATTTCTTTAAAGAAAGTGTCTTGTGCCACCAAAAAGTGTTGATAGTGCTCCAAAATTGCAGATTGAGGCATGCAATGCATAATTTCATTCCATAACTTGGAACTAGCACTTGCATGAGTGGATTAATAGAAAATATCTCCAACTTTTACTACAAAAATGAACTATGGCATGTTTTTGCTAATACAAACTCCAAGTTCTCATAGGAAGTTGCACTCAATGCATTGTTCATTAGGCTCAAGGCACACTTCTCCTTCTCATGACCTAAAAGGTTATCTTTGGACTTAAAAAGGGATATTTGTCATCACTCAAGGGGGGGGAGGTTTTGAGGTGTCTGAGAGGATTTTTGGGGTAAGATTAAATTATTCTATTTTTTGTTAAATTTTGGGTAATACAGTGATAATGTAATTTTTTGTAATAACACTGCATAATTTGATCTGAAGCATATATGAATACATGCTTTCAATGTGTAGCATCTCCAGTGTGTGATATAATATTTTTTTGGATAGAATATTCAAGGATTGTAAAGTCCATCAATGCACATTTATTGCAAATGTATTATTTTCACTATTAGTCTTTGCTCAAGGAGCACTATGATTTTTTTCATTGAAAATAATAAAATTGTTACTATCACAAAATGAATTTTGAAGTAGGATCACATTGTTAGCCTTTTTTCAGGTTGAATTATTATAAGTTAATGATTTATGAGTGACCATTGAAGTATATTTATGTGTAATGAAATGAATATGACTAAAGATGGCGAATATTCACCAAAGGTAGTTAGATTTGAAAAGAAAACTAAAATTTCAAGGGAAGTAGAGATTCTAGAGGAAGTAAATGAGCTCAATGTTGAGTTTGATAGGTTAGAGGATCAAAGGATCTGAGAGATTAAAAAATAAGGATTGATTCTTTGAGAGATATAGATCAACCTAGCAATTCTTCCCATATAGTGAAGTCATTTTATAATGTTCAAGTCATTAAAGCTAGAGGTTTAGTCCCACAACAAGGATCAAAGATAAATGATAAAGGATCTACTTCTAGTGGATCAAAAAAAAATCTATTTGGGGGAGGTAAGGGCCATGTTCTTGCTAGGCCACTAATGAGTTTAGAAAGATATAGACAACTTGACTTCATTAGGATTCTTGGCTATCCAAACCTAGTCCTGATTGAAGGACTTATTTTGAATTTTTTTTGGAAATACCACATTACCTGGTGAAGCTTATATGAAACAATTCATAAATCTGACTAATGACTTTGAGACTGAGGGTGAAGTTGTCCTCATGAAATTATTTGTGCAATCTCTAATTGACGAAGCAAGGGATTGGTATAGAGCACTTCTTGCATCAAACATTGAATCATGGGTTGAGTTTTAGAGGATATTCAAAGAAATATATGGTCACAAGATTGGTTGAAGGTTAACCATAAATAAGTTCACCAATATCACCAAAGGGTCAAATGAGTTTGTTCTTGATTTCAATACAATATTTACCAAGGTAATGAATAAAATCCTTGCCTACCTTAGACATAGTGAATCTATGTGTTTAGATTTATATTGTAATGTATATGATCTTAGATGGGCCATCGTTGAGACACAAAGACCCTCCTATGTTGAGGGATGCATACATGATGGTTGCTCATATAGAGAATAACAAAAGAGCGTCAGGTAAGCTTCATAAAAGGGATGAAATTAAGATTTTAACTAACAATAAAGGAAATCAAGATAATATACCTCATCTAAAGACAAGTTAGAAAAAGTGATGACCAACTTAAATGATCTAAGCTACAAAATGGATCAAAATGAAATAGTATTGCCATATGATAAACCTAATTATCAAAAGTAATAAAAATTCCTAAGCTATCTTACCAACTTTATCATACAACTTGGCATAATGGCAATCTTTTCCATAATCATCAGAGAGGGTCTTCAAGAAAAGAAACATCAAATCCTCTCAAAAATCTCGAAGAAAATTCTATGGATGAAAACCCCTAGTATGTTGCATTCCAATTGCCTCATTCTCCTTTGCAATTTATGGTAGCACAATCTATTGAGGCTTATAATCACTCATGTGATGAAGGAAATAATTTTGACCATGGAATAGGTCAAGATGATAAACACCAAGATGTTAAAATGATGTCTAGTGGATTATGCTAAGGTTTTGAAGAATATCCATCATCATATGAATGTGGTATTGAATCAAACATTAATGATAGAAGATACTTGAATTACAATTATCATTAGTAATTTTTTTAAAAGATGAAAATGAAATTTATCATGTCCATAATTTTGAATTTTTTGTTTCAAATTTAAGATTGGGGAGACCTTATAATAAAGAAATCATAGCTCTAAAAACTTCTATAGTTTCTTAGGTTAAGGGTAACTACAACCTAAGAATCAAAGGAAATAATGTTGGTCAAGGTAATGCAGGAAACATCTTCATTAGAGAATAGAAAAATGAAACGAAGATTCCAACCCTTACCACAAATGGTGAAGAAAAAGGAAAATGTGGCAAAGAAAATGCACCTCATGTGGAAACTTCTCAGCATAAAAAAAGACCAAGATTTAGGGATAAAAAGCTAAGAAACACACTCCCAAGGATGTTCATGCTCCAAAGGATCAAAATGAAAAATAGAAGGAAAATTTGAGAATACATGTTCCTAAAAATGCTCTCAGTTATGTTTTACTAACATATACTCCAATTGATATCACTGAAGTCCTTAGTCAAATTAAAGTTTCAATGCCCTTACTAGAAATGATGAAGATTGAAGAGCATAAAGGCAAAAATATGGCCTTGCTAAGAAAGATTGTTTCTAGTATTTCAACTAGTGTAAATGATACCAACTAACTTATAAAGAATAACAAGCATGTGAATAATGTTGAGAAAAAGGATTCAAGTTATGATATACCTAAAGTTTATTTAGGAACTGTATAAGAGCGAATTTGCACCCTAGGCGCAATTCCCCTTTTTGCCTCTTTACACTTTAGAAAACCTAAGTCAAAGGCTTAAATTCACTTTAAGCCCATTGATGGCAGTCCACTTGGCACCTATTTTGTGTGTCAATGGAGGCGTTTCTGTCAGGGATGCCCATGTGGCGTGCAGAAATCCACGCGGCGCGCTTACATCCCTGGCAGATTCTTGCAGTTGAGCCAACAGAGGCATTACTCTTCCCATTGGCAGCAAAGTTGTAACGCCTCCTTCGGCCGACCGGCCTGAATATGGCCGTTTTATTTCTCTTTCCTTCATAATCAGTCTTTGAACTTGCATTTGGAGGTTGGAAGAAATCTTGAACAAACTTGGCTCTCATACTCTCACTCTCACAAGCTCACTTCCAAGCATTCCAAGCATTCGATAGCAGCAATATCTCACTCCATCAAGTTGGTAGAGCAAGTTTGGGACCACGCCATTATAGAAGAGGCTTGAGTTCCTCTCATTTCTCCCCAAGTAGCCTTGAGTGCTCTTGGTGGAGGTGGTAAGCTTCCCTCTCCTTTCCTCTATCATTTGGTTGAGTAGCATAGTATTATTTTTGTAGTTCTTGTGTTTTTGTCACTTCTTTATCTTTCTTCCTTTGGTTGTCCGTCGAGGTGGGAACACCTAAACGGGGGTTTGACTGAGGCAGACCCCTATACAGCCACCCCCCAATATTCTCTTTCTTGTTGTGTGTAGGTGGGTGCATTTCAAGGAGCTAGCTAGAAAATAGGGTCTTCTACAAGATTGTCTTCATCACTTAGCCTTGGTATATCTACTCTATCACCTTCGTTTGTACTTCTCATATTTCATAGTATTATTTTGTCCTCTTAGAATTCATTAAGCTATGTTGTTAGTCATTTTGATGAGTCTAACCTTGTCTCCATTGTAATCTAACTGTACAGACTACAATGCGTTTCTGAGACGCTAGTGCGCCGCACTATTGTCCAAAGTCCGCGCTGATGTCCTCGGGCAGAGAGCTCCCTAAGGCACAGAGTTGGACCTAAAAACTGACTCGCCTAGCCCCACCTTGAAAACTCAGGATTGCAGAGTGGTCGTAGGACCCAAAAATCCTCATCATTCTCATCCTCACACCCTAAACATACACTTAGTTGAGGTAAGTTAGGGCAGCCTCTCGCATCTTCACCCTCCATGACCTGGGGTCTTGCACGCGGTGGTCCCCCTCTCTTACATTTTTGGTGAACCCAACATGAACCAACGCCTGTTCATTCATTGATGCTAAAACTTCCTTTATATATTTCGTAGTTGTGACCTCACGTGTTGTGAAGGTTTATGAGCATCACAACCCAGTCCATAACTTCTAGACATATCGTGAGGAGAAGTATATGACACCTCTCGATGGATAGGACGAAGGTCTCGCTTGGTATCTCTATAGGTCTTTTCTCTGGTCTCGTCGTTAGTTTGGCCACACATGAACAGTTATCGAGGAACAAGATGGGGTTCGTTGACAAAACCGATCACATTCCCACTCCTCCTGCATCTCCCATGCCATCATCGGTGGATGAGCATGAGGTCATTCAAATTCCTACTGAATATGTGTCTGCCCTCACTAAAGGGTTGAGCGACCTTGAAAACCATTTCGAAAGGAATCTGAAGATGGCTAGGGACACTCGGTTTGTTAGTGAATTAAGACATATGATGGGAAAATATCGAACGGGCATCGAACTTCTATGTAGTCTCTTTGGTATCGCCGAAGCATGCAACTCTACCTCTACGCAAGGAGTCACCTTCGGAGAGCCCGAGAGACAATTAGGAGTATCAGTGCCTCCTACTTCTATCTACATGGCCAATGCAGTCCCTTCCATTAGTATCCCTTCCATCCCTAATCAACCGGAAACTATCAAAGTGAATAAGGTCCTGTTGGGCTTTAGCTTTACTCCTTCTATCACCTCCGGTGGTGGAGGTTTTAGCGGAGTAGGTGGTGGAGGCTTTGGTAGTGGTGGTGGATTCAGTAGCGGAGGTGGTGCTGGTGGAGGCAGCTCTGATGGAGGTCATGGTGGTGGTTCTGACAGAGGCCCTACTGGCAGTGGTGGCTTTGGTAGTGGCTTTGGGGGAAGTCACACCGGTGGCAGTTCTGGAAGTGGACTTGGCGGTCCTTCTAGAGGAGGAGGTTCCTCTGGCCCTCTATCTTCTAACGACCCTATTTTGAATACTCTACTTCAGAACATGGGTAAGATGCAAAGTCAGTTAGCGAACCTTTCCCAGGCCTTGAGCCAACTTATGTTCCAGCCCTTCTTCTGACATAGCCCATTGTTGGTTGCCATCTTAAACACTCCCTTCCCTTAGGGAATGGAGATTCTAAAGTTTGAGAAGTTTGGTGGCAAGGGAGATCCACAAACACATGTGTCTTCCTTTAATGCCCTTTGCACCGACTTCTACCATCATGACGCTTTGATGGTTAAATTGTTTTCCCGATCTCTCAAGGATACAACACTCGAGTGGTACTGTTCCTTGCCTGATAATTCTATTTTCTCATTCGACCAGCTTGTTAATCAATTTTTTAGACAATTCCAAGCGAACATAAGGTCGAAGATGACCTTTTCAGATCTCGTCCAATGTAAGTGTTACTAATTTTTTGCCTCACCTCAATTGGTGGAGCTGGCTGAATGTTATTTATCATGAGGTGGAATTGCAGTTTAAGTTCAAATGTTGTTTCACATTGTTATCATTATTTATCAAGTGACTGCTATGCTTTTTTTTAAAAGGAGATGGAGTTTCAGAATGCTATTCAAATATTCCATAATTAAAAGAAGTACAGAATTGAGCAAATGAGCAAAATAGCATTTCAGATGCTTTCATTTATTTCATGAAAAGACTCATATTTTACAAGGATTCATTTGATTTCTAAAATCAGATATTACAACATTGCATTTAAATGAATTTTCTTTTCAAATGAAAAGCAAGAATTGAAATCAAATATCCACACAAGCCATGGATGTGACTGTCACAATGAATCACTAATAGCACACTATATTACCGAAGGTGCGGAAAAGAAATCACATAAGAAAGCAACATAATCATTATTGCTTGTTTTGGCCGATGGTTGACGCTGAATGGTGCACCTTTGTCTTCTTGTGCTCCGTCGACCTATAAGAGGAAAGAAGGGGTGTCAGTGGCTCCAATTATGAAGTAACCTATGTGAGGCACCCACAATAGTACAACCTATTATTAATCATGCATTGAAACAATCAATCAAGTGCAGTATAGAAGAAATAAACTGAGGAGAAATAACAATATCATGATCATCATGTTCTATTTTTATGCTAACATTGATTGTTTCCTTGTGCAGGTATAGGTAAATTCATGAAGCTGAACATTATTTGAAGACCAAGCATGTGGAGAAAAATGGGCTCCCACAAGGGTAGAGCTCGGCATGCTGCCCTATTCATTAAATGGGCTGATTTTCAAAAATACATCATCATGTTCATCAAAGGAAATGAAATACAACTGAAGGAGTCAAACAGATTTATCTATCGAGCTACTAAACCAACTGTGCATTCATAACGATCAGGTTTATTTTTCTGAAGGCTATAGGTGAACAGTGAGCTTAGTTCACTCAATCAATTCAGCTGAGTACATTTATATCAGATATTGCTGCAAAGTTCATGTTCTATGTTTTATCATAATCATATATGTCATGCAAGTTCTAGTTCATCAATTCATTCTTTTCATAGTCAAGGATAGTGAACAGGCATACATTATGCCTTAACGGAGCATTTTGTTTTGATTTTCATCATGAAGGAGAGCAGATTTTGAAAGTAATTTGACAAGTGAAATATAAAAATGCATGAAGAGTACCATGTTACAGCCGAGTACAAGACAGACAGTGCATTCAAGTGTTAAATGAATCACCAGTTCCAATTGACTGATAAGCAAATACAACTTTAAGAATCACAGGACTAAATGATAGCAGTTTCATTCCATAAGGAGTTTCTGAGGTATTATCTATGTAAGGAAACATGTGGTATTTCATTGAAAGCAGTATGCAGGAGCAAACAGCTCATTCCGGCTGGAAGAATATTTCAAATAGAACCGTGCATCAGTGTTTAGCTGAAGACAGCAATTGAAGTAAAATGTATATCCAGAATTATCTTTAGTGAATTACAAGTGTTAGGAAAAATACATCATTAGTGAATGCAATATGAAATGATCATTTCAGAATGATGAGGAAGGAGCGAGCATAATAAAGGTGTTTCAGAAGGTGTTAATCATGCATGTAAAAGGTCAAGTAAGGTGTAGTCCATAACAGTGTTGCAATGTTTCAATTTTAAAATCTCTATGAAGTTCAAGAGCAGAAGGCAAAGGTTGTTGTGTTAAGGTTAAGGAAAATCAAAAGACACTGTTGTGCGTACAGGGAACAAGCATGGGGACAATATACATTAAGAAGTCTTTCTCTTCACAATGGACAAGCACAAAATTATGCTGAAAGTAATAAATTTAAATGCTTTAGAAGCCTAGTTTTACATGATTAATTGAAAATGTAGAAATAGGGGAGAGGTCAAGCCCAACTTTAATAACAAATGCTAAGTATGAGTTTTTGCAACTGAAAGTGCAAAAGAAACAATGGTGGTTGAGTTGATTCTGTATGATAAGGAAAACAAAACAGATATTTTTCCAGCTTCCCCATTTGAGTCTTCTTTTCAAAACAGAATATCAAAGTAAGGTATCACTTGCAATGGTTGAGCAATAAACTAAGTGCAGATAAACACACATATTTTTGTTATTTTCATCATGAGTTTTCATTTCTGAAGGAAGATAAAAACAAACAGTAAATACCCACTTGGGGTTTCAAATGAATGTCAGTTTCCCTTGTTTCCAACTTGGTATTTGGGTGAGACTTATTCAAATTCTGAATAGTCATGTCCATGAGATGGTTTTTAGCAGTGATGCAATGGAGATGCTTTCTTTTCATGAAGTGTAGAATTCCAAGGAGAATCATACAAATAAATATACAGTTTGAAGTTCAAGTGCCCGCACCCAGGCTTTACTTTTAAAATACAAAAAATGCAATAATGGAGATAACCCATATGGGTTTTTACATAAAATAGCTAAATACATTCAAAATGTGAATTTCCTGTGTTGAGTCAAGCATCAAAGGAAAGAAAATATAGTTTTATTCAGATTCCCATAATACCCATATGTCGATTCATCCTCAAATATACATAAAGATGATTTTTCTGTTCTGGGTCAAGCCCAAAAACTTCTAACAATGCTTTCCATAATACACATTTGGTGCGGCCTGAACATGGCTAGAAGTTCATAAAATAAAACAGAGATTCCTTAGGTTTCACAAAACAAAGAGGAGATACGAGCTTGAAGGGAAGATTACCAGTTCAAGGCTAAAAGTGAGCACTCAAGCCGTGGCCAAGACCTCTGTAATGCTTTTAAGAAGCCAAGAGTTCGAGCTTTTGAGTGATAACCGAGCTCTCATAGTGGGATGGAGTACAGAATATAAATGTAAACATAAATAATGCAAAAACAGAGATATTAGAGTGTGTATAGCCGCGGCCATAGGGCCTGAATGTACAAAAATATGAAGCTATGAAGCTATGAGTGAATAGCTTACCCTGTGCGCAAAAGCTAAAGCAAAAACACAAGGCAAACCCTCTCATCGAGTATCCTGATAGAGGCCGAGTTCGAGCTCATGACAGCCAAAGAAGAGCGAAGCACAAGAGTGTGGAGGAAATCATAAATATGCATGAACAGGTCGCGGCCTTAAGGTCTTTTTGATATCATAGAATGAAGAGAAGAGCTTGAATAACAGACAAAACAAGCTTACCCAGTTGAAGATTCAACTAACTGAAGAGCGTGGTGAAGATTCCCAAGGTGCATGAGCTTGAGTTCAAGACAATCATGGCAGCATTTTCTTTCCAGAACAGAGCTCTTTTTCCTCAAGGTCACGAGTGCAAAATGAATCATCATTAGGGTTTGGCATTCTTTTCTCATAACCTAATTTGAGCAACATCATCATCATCCAGAATCTTTGGTCAATCACATGGGAAATTCGAATGGGTAGCTTTGTGTTATGTTTTTTATATGATGGAGGCCGAGACTTATGTCCCTAAGTCAAGCTTAGGGGTGATGGATTATTTTCCTAGGGTTTAGGCTTGTTCATTATTGAAAGGAGAATGGTAATTGAAGGTGCTTTTGAAGAGAGTGAGGGATGTCTTATTTGTTTTTGAATGACAAGAGAAAATTAATTAGGGGTGTAATGGTGAATACCTCATGACCTTAAGTTGTTTTGTTTTGGGTCAGTTATCCATTTAGGGTTCCTTGTTTTTTAATTGATTTTAAGGAAATCAATTGTGGAGTTGATAAGAATATGATGATATGTAATATTTTTATGAATTTTTGAGAAAATAAGATATTGTAATGGAGTGATAAGAAGTTTTTCTTTTTGCAAAAGATTTTTAATCTTTAACTGCAAAAAATAGACAAATTGTGCAAATCTGCAACTCTGTAAAGCAAAATCGTAAAGCAATCTCCTATAAATTGTTTTATGATTTCTTGCTATTTTTAGCATATTTTTGTTGACCTTTCCTCTTGGTCGGATTTGAGACTTATCTTGGAGAGATAAGGTGTTTTTTGAGATTTTAAAGCAAATTCAGCCTATTTTTAGAGGCTTGACAAGTTCATCATAAAAGTGATATGCTTTTTTCTGCTTTTATGCAGTTTTTGAGACAATTTGAAGCTTTTTTTTCCTTGAGCTTTTTTCTGAGCTCGGATTAGGGTTTCTTGAGAGTTATGCCTTTCAAAAGACTTAGTCTTTTTAGTTCTCTCTCAATTCAGAGGTCAGTTTCTGGCTCTTAGCATTCTCGATTTTGTAAACTCAGTGTACTCAGTTCAGACAATACTCTTTTAGTTTTAATAGAGCAACAGATTTCTCCTTCTTATTTTTCTGTCTCAAATTTTGTAATGGCAATCTGATGTATTTGTGTTTTCAAACTTCAATCCTTATATGTCTTGTTGTTATAAGTTGTGTTTCAAAATTACATAGTTTCAGGTCGCTTGTTGTATTTCATCTAGGAATCTTCATGCAAAATACTGATGAAAGTATGTGTCAGTGAGATTGTGAGTGTCAATGTTTTAATTTCATAACTTTAAGTGAAATCTCAGTTAGATTCAGATTTGTTTTCAGTTCAACTTCTTATCCCTTTTCCTAGAATAACCAGTTTAATATTCATCATTCGGAGAACTAGCTCACTCTGGAGATTCCTCCTTCACTCAGATCACCCACATCTGAAGGAGGTTTCCATGTTTCAGCAGGGTGTAAATCTATTGACAATAGTTTTTGGCACGCCCGGTGGGACTTTGAAAGCTACTTTCAGAGAATTTTTTAATATTTCAATTTGTTGTTTGGTGTATGCAGCATCTTTTCTAGCCTTCTAGAGGCTATCACAATATACCTGGTGAATCTGGTTCTATTTTATGCATGCTAGTGCAGCCCGCGCATGAGAAACATTCAAACAAGATCAAGTTTTGTGCCCTTCAAGTATCAAGAGTTGTCTCCATTATGAAGAAGAGGCAGGACAACAAGGAGGCTTTTTGAAGCACCCACGAGGTCAAAGTCAACACCTCCTTTTTTTAGTTCCTTGGTGTTATCACCAGGAGTTCCAATCCTGATTTCACAAGTACCGCCAATGGCAACACCGAGGCAACATTCGTTCACACCCTTCAATGGCGGTACCCCATTGAATATACTTCAGCACGATGATATTCCAGTTGCAGCCCTTAGAGGACTACCATACTTCACCAGAGAAGATTACACTACACTAGTTGAGCACATCCATGACGTAGCCATGCTATGCTCGATGCACAACATCACATAGGAGAATGTCGCTCTAAGGCTATTGTTTGTGTCACTCAAAGGCAAGGCATTACAGTGGTTCAAAGGCCTCGTAGCCAACTCGATCGCGACATGGGATGCGTTAGGTAATGGCCTATACCAACATTTTGCTGATAAATCTGACAATTTATCTTTATTAGAGCAGTTGAGCACCATTCAAAGGGCGCCACATGAGCATTTGGCTGATTTCAATTATCGATTCCAAAGAACCTGGGATAGGATTCCTGCAATGGTAAATCCCTTGCCGGCACATGCATTTCTATTTTATTTAAAAGCTTTGAATAGTAAGATTGTTGTCATGACTCAGTCTATGGGTGGTCTAACACTTCCTAATGCTTACAATATAGCCATTAACGCTGAAAATTGCCTCATCCAAGCCGGAGACATAGCTCCTAGACCCCCTATGCCTTTATTCCCAGAAATACAGCCACCTATTCCTGCTAATATACCTCCTTTGGCTGTTGTCCTGCCTATTCCAGTGATAGGATATCATAGTATAGCCCAAGAAGTCACTGCCCCAGCCCCAAATCCAGAGATGCAAGAGCTTAAAAGCATATTAAAGACCTTTGGTAATGACCTCGTGACTATTAAAAAGCATGTTGGCCAAGAAATTAAGCCTTATCAAGCTCCCTATCAGCAAAACCAGCAAAATAGGCCCGCTTTTCAAAATGATTATCAAGCCCAAAGAAGGAATTTTAACCTTAGGCCATTCCAGCCATACAATCTGAACGCAACCAGTTCGTCAAAGGAACTTGTACCGCAAAATAATGTTGCCCAAGATTGTGATTGGTGTTATCCATGCAATCAACCCCATAGCCAATCAACATGCGCCAATGGAATGAGAAATCAGGCATTAATGGTTCAGAATAGCTATGTTGTTCTAGAAAGTGTTGCGGATCAGAATCAAGAACAACAAGATAATGTGGAAGTTGCCTTGTTGAACTAGCAGAGTTCTGAATTATGTGGCGTGAATGGCCAAAATCAAGAAAATTCTCCTATTTCAGCTAATACCAGGTCAAAAAAGAGAGCCATGGATCCAAGACAGCAAGCTGGAATTTCACAGCAGCACCCTGTAATCAGTAAGCAGTTTGTTTCATTAGATGTTAACGCTGCCACGCAGCCTAAAATGCAGATTCTGCAAAGAGGGTAGGAGATACCCAGCAAGGAACAACTAAAAACGCACATTCAGCCTTTGCAGAGGAAAAATGAAGCTACTGTCACAAAAAACCAGGAGAAGGTAAATTCTTCGTCATTCAATATAGTTGAGCATCTCAAGAAAACTACTATTAGCATGTCAATATTAGATGATCTACAGCTTCCAGGGCAAAAAGGTTTACTGCAGAATGCTTTGGCTGAGTTGTCTATTTCTGACAATGCAAATCAAGGAGTTGTGAAGGTTGTGCTGGCTAACGATCTGGAGGAGAAAAATGGGCAGAAAGCAAATGAGGTTAAGCCCCCTCCATTTTATTTAAGTTTGATCATAGGTGATAAAATTGTCCATAACTGTATGGTTGATTCTGGTGCCAGTAGTTCAGTCATGCCTAAGAGTTTAGCTGATAAATTAGGTCTTGTTTATGAGCCTAATCCTTAGAAAGGCGTAGTGCAATTAGATGGGTCTGCTGTTAAGACTACTGGTATCATCAAAAACTTAGCTCTTACCTTGCACGCATCCCCAAGTTTCGCTATTCATCAAGATATTCATGTCATAGACTTACCGCCACACTTTTCCATTTGTCTATCAAGGGATTTTACAGCCAAATTGGGTGGGTTTTTTCTTCTGATTGGTCTCATTTGTTTTTTAGAACTAGGTATGGTACGAAAGTGACCATAAAGTCTGAGCCTCTCACCAAAGACCATATCGAACCATACTCGCCAAATCCTATAAATGCCAACCTCTACGCCACCTCTACAATGGAGGAGCAAACCATGACCTCAGACTGTAGCACCCATGTAGACAATATCAGTCTAGATGAATGGGCAGCCCAAGATCACGAGCTTGATCCATTCTAGAACATAGATGAGATAGGATTAGGAGTCTATATGATTCGAGAGTCTGATTGCAACATGCCTAATCTTTGTAAAGAGGATGAACCATCTGCAGAAAGGGTTAATGAGCTTTGGAAGCTTTATTTCGATGGTTCGAGGAGCAGTGTTGGTGCCGGGGTGGAGCTATGCTAATATCACCCGAAGGAGATAAGTACTTTTCAGCTTGCAAATTTTCTTTCAGTTGTTCAAATAATACAGTTGAGTATGAAGCGTTGGTGCATGGCCTCGAATGGGCCCGCAAATGAGGTATTAAATGTTTGCAGGTTTTTGGTGATTCAAAGTTAATTGTGAATCAGGTCAGAAATTTAAATACTGCTAAGAATGATTTGCTTAAGAAATACAAGCATCGTGTATGGGATTTAATGGAAGGTTTTAATGCTTTTAATATCATGTCGATTCCTCGAAATCAAAATAAGCATGCTGACAGGCTCGCTGCCATAGGAGCCTAGTTTGATATTCCCAAGGAGATTCATAAGGTAGAAGCACGTCAGTATGTGAAAATAGTGGCCAAACCTTCTGTACCTGACAATAACGTGAGCTGGCAGGTTTTTGATAGCGATGAGAAAATTGTGAATTTTCTTATTGCTGAAGCTAAGTTTGCAGATGGAAATCAGCAAAAATGGCAGCAGCAATATGAGGACCAGATTGTACAATTAAAAACTAATAAACTATCAAAGGGGTTGGTGACCTTGGAATCTGTGTTTAACTCAAATGATCAAGTTCGGAAGGACAAGTGCAGCTTGATAGTTAAAGAAGAACATTATGCAGCCATCGAAATCTTCAAAGGAAAGCTTCTCAAGCTGGGTAAGGTATGTAGTCATGAGGAACAACAAGCATTTATTCTGTTATGTCAAAATATAGTGATGTTTTTTCTTGGGAGTACAAATATTTGAGAGGTTTTAACCCAGAACTAGCCCAGCATACCATCGAGCTTGAGCCCGATGCAAAATCAGTAAGATAGAAGCAGAGACCGCTTAATCCCAAATTAGAGCACCTTATGAAGGCTGAATTGAACAAGCTAGTTGAGAGTGGTATTATTTTTCCTATCAAGCACACCTCCTAGGTGTCAAATTTAGTGCCAGTTAGGAAGAAAAGTGGGGAAATCAGATTATGTGTCAGTTTCCGAGATCTGAATAAAGCATCATTGAAAGACCATTATCCACTCCCTTCCATGGAGAAAATTTTACAAGTAGTTTCTGGTTCTGACAGATTTTCCTTGTTAGATGGTTACTCAGGTTACAACCAGATTCTGGTTAAACAGGAAGATCAATTTAAAACATCGTTTACAACCAAATGGGGCACGATGGCCTACAAGAAGATGCCTTTCGGCTTATCCAATGCTGGAACAACTTTTCAACGTGCTATGGATATGGCCTTTCATAGCCTTATGAACAAGTTTGTTCTGGTTTACTTAGATGATATTACTGTTTTTTCTAGAAATGCTAATGAACACCTGGATCATTTGGAACAGATTTTTCAGAGGTGCAGATAGTTCAGAGTGTCTCTCAATCCAAAGAAGTGTATATTTTTAGTGCATGAAGGTAAACTGCTTGGACACATTGTTTCAAAGCAAGGTATTTCAATTGATCCTGAAAGAGTTTCCACAATTCTTGAATTACCAGCTCATAAGAAAGGCTTGCAAAGCTTTCTAGGAAGAATAAATTTCATGAGGAGGTTCATACCAAATATCCCAGCCTTGCTGCAACCTCTCACTTCTATGCTGAAAAAGAATATGCCATTTAGTTGGACTAAAGAAGGCAAGAGGAGCTTCGAGCAGATCAAGGAAGCACTCGCAGCCACTCCTACTCTCATTAATCCAAACTTTGACAAAGATTTTATTTTGTATGCTTTTGAAGGAGTGGATACTATTTTAGCTATGTTATGCCAGCAAAATGATGAAGGCTTAGAGCAGCCTGTTGTGTTTTTCAGCCAAGTTTTACATGATTACGAGGTAAAATACTCTTTTGTTGAGAAACATGTCTTTGTTGTTGTAAGAAGTTTAAAGAAGTTCAGGCATATGTTGTCCAACAGCAAGGTTCATTTGCTGGTAGCTCATTCGACTGTTAAATATTTTCTACTTAACAAGGATATTAATGATAAGCATGTTGGTTGGGTCACCAAAGTAATGGAGTTTGATGTCGATATAAAGGTAACCAAGCTTGTTAGAGGCAAGGGTTTGTGTGAACAAATTGCCGGAAATGAGGATAGCAGCTCAAATGAGGCTACAAATACAAAAGTAGTGTTAAATAATGATGTTTTGAGTGTTGTTCAAGCACCTCCTGTTACTTGGTTGTAGCAAATGATGCATTATCTGCAAACTGGTGAGTGCCCCAAAGGCTTAGACAGAGCAAAAAGAAGGTACTACCGGTTACAAGCCATTCCTTATGCAATAATTGATAGCATTCTTTATAGGAGAGATTTTCAAGGTGTCTTATTACGTTGCATTCAGCCTGATCAAGTTGCCAAGCTGTTAGCAGAGTTTCATGATGGACCTTCAGGAGGTCACTTTGCTGCAAGAACAACAGCTCTGAAAGTTATGCGAGTTGGTTATTACTAGCCAGATTTGTTTAAAGACACTATTGCATGGGTCAGAAAATGTGAGAAATGTGCTTTATTTGCTGGCAAACAGAGGCTTGCACCACTGCCCTTGCATCTAATTCAGGTAGAACAACCCTTTGCTAAGTGGGGCTTGGATTTTATTGGCCCTATCAATCCGCCTTCAAGTGCGGGTCATAAGTGGATTCTTACTGCCACCGATTATTTTACAAAATGGACCAAAGTCGTTGCTTTAAAGGAAGCGAACGAGACTTCAGTGCTTAATTTCTATCAAAATCTCATATCGAGATTTGGTGTTCTAGATTCAATCATTTCAGATAATGGTTTAGCTTTTATAGGATTGAAAATTTCAGATTGGTTTGTTAGAAATAACATCTATTTGAACACGTCTTCAAATTACTATCTGTAGGGCAATGGACAAGCGGAATCTACAAATAAGAATTTGATTCGGATAATCAAGAAGGTTGTCGAAGATAATCAAAGGACATGGCACGAGAAACTGAAGCTAGCCCTTTGGGCTAACAAGATAACTCCTAAAAGGGCTACTGGTTGTTCACCTTTTGTTTTAACTTATGGTAGAGAAGCTAAGTTGCCTATTTCAATTGAATTACCAACCTTAAGTTATGTTAAAGAACTAGAGTTGCTGAATGAACAGCCTCTTGAGGTGAGGTTTGCACAGCTGGTTGAGCTCGAAGAAACTAGAAAGGAAGCTCTAAGATAGCTGGAAATACATCAAGCTCAAATGAAGAATTCTTTCGACAAGAGGGTGAGGCCTCATGATTTCATTGTTGGAGATCTAGTTTTCAAGTGGAATGAGTTTAAGAGAAGACCTGGATGACATTCAAAGTTCGATGCAATGTGGGATGGGCCTTATGTGATCACGGAATGTAAGGAACACAACGCATTCCAACTTTCCAAGAATAATGGCGAGGTACTGTCTATCCCAGTAAATGGGATCCACCTCAAGCACTGCCTTTGAGATAAGTTATCTAATAGTTAAGTAGAGTAGTTGCAAATAAGTGTGTTTCACACATTTACTTTCAGTAGTTTTGTTTTCTCTAAACGCTGTTGCGCATTGTTTTGTTGGCAATCAGGGCCTGTTAGTTTGCTTTCAGTTCTGTTTTGTTTTTCTTGCTACTGTTTGGAGTGTTGTTGTTCAAGTTTTGAGTTGTCAAGAAGGGGCAGAATTCACTCCGCGCCCAATGAATTGTTTAAAGGCCACTGATCTATCCTTAGCAAGCAAGAATATAGAGGAAACCGCCAAGAATATAGCGGAAATTGCCAAAATGTTACCAATTTTTCGCCTCAGCTCAATTGGTGAAGCTGGCTGAATGTTATTTATCATGAGGTGGAATTGCAGTTTAATTTCAAATGTTGTTTCGCATTGTTATCATTATTTATCAAGTGACTGCTATGCTTTTTTTAAAAGGAGATTGAGTTTCAGAATGTTATTCAAATATTCCAAAATTAAAAGAAGTACAGAATTGAGCAAATGAGCAAAATAGCATTTTAGATGCTTTCATTTATTTCATGAAAAGACTCATATTTACAAGGCTTCATTTGATTTCAAGAATTAAATATTACAACATTGCATTTAAATGCATTTTCATTTCAAATGAAAAGCAAGAATTGAAATCAAATATCCACACAAGTCGTGGATGTGACTGTCACAATGAATCACTAATAGCACACTATATTACCGAAGGTGCGGAAAAGAAATCACATAAGAAAGCAACATAATCATCATTGCCTGTTTTGGCTGACGGTTGATGCTGAATGGTGCAACTTTGTCTTCTTGTGCTCCGTCGACCTGTAAGAGGAAAGAAGGGGTGTCAGTGGCTCCGATTTTGAAGTAACCTATGTGAGGCACCCACAATAGTACAGCCTATTATTAATCATGCATTGAAACAACCAATCAAGTGCAATACAAAGAAATAAACTGAGGAGAAATAACAATATCATGATCATCATGTTCTATTTTTATGCTAACATTGATTGTTTCCTTGTGCAGGTATAGGTAAAGTCATGAAGCTGAACATTATTTGAAGACCAAGCATGTGGAGAAAAAAAGGCTCCCACAAGGGTAGAGCTCGGCATGCTGCCCTATTCATTAAATGGGCTGATTTTAAAAAATACATCATCATGTTCATCAAAGGAAATGAAATGAAGAAGTAAAAAAGATGTATCTATCGAGCTACTAAACCAACTGTGCATTCATAACGATCAAGTTTATTTTTCTGAAGGCTATAGGTGAACAGTGAGTTTAGTTCACTCAATCAATTTAGTTGAGTACATTTATATCAGATATTGCTGCATAGTTCATGTTCTATGTTTTATCATAATCATATATGTCATGCAAGTTCCAGTTCATCAATTCATTCTTTTCACATTCAAGGATAGTGAATAGGCATACATTATGCCTTAACGGAGCATTTTGTTTTGATTTTCATCATGAAGGAGAGCAGATTTTGAAAGCAGTTTGACAAGTGAAATATAAAAATGCATGAAGAGTACCATGTTACAGCCGAGTACAAGATAGACAGTGCATTCAAGTGTTAAATGAATCACCAGTTCCAATTGACTGATAAGCAAATACAACTTTAAGAATCACATGACTAAATGATAGTAGTTTCATTCCATAAGGAGTTTCTGAGGTATTATCTATGTAAGGAAACATGTGGGCTTTCATTGAAAGCAGTATGCAGGAGCAAACAGCTCATTCCGGCTGGAAGAATGTTTCAAATAGAACCGTGCATCAGTGTTTAGCTGAAGACAACAATTGAAGTAAAATGTATATCCAAAATTATCTTTAGTGAATTACAAGTGTTAGGCAGAATACATCATTAGTGAATGCAATATGAAATGATCATTTCAGAATGATGAGGAAGGAGCGAGCATAATAAAGGTGTTTCAGAAGGTGTTAATCATGCATGTAAAAGGTCAAGTAAGGTGTAGTCCATAACAGTGTTGCAATGTTTCAATTTTAAAATCTCTATGAAGTTCAAGAGCAGAAGGCAAAGGTTGTTGTGTTAAGGTTAAGGAAAATCAAAAGACACTGTTGTGCGTACAGGGAACAAGCATGGGGACAATATACATTAAGAAGTCTTTCTCTTCACAATGGACAAGCACAAAATTATGCTGAAAGTAATAAATTTAAATGCTTTAGAAGCCTAGTTTTACATGATTAATTGAAAATGTAGAAATAGGGGAGAGGTCAAGCCCAACTTTAATAACAAATGCTAAGTATGAGTTTTTGCAACTGAAAGTGCAAAAGAAACAATGGTGGTTGAGTTGATTCTGTATGATAAGGAAAACAAAACAGATATTTTTCCAGCTTCCCCATTTGAGTCTTCTTTTCAAAACAGAATATCAAAGTAAGGTATCACTTGCAATGGTTGAGCAATAAACTAAGTGCAGATAAACACACATATTTTTGTTATTTTCATCATGAGTTTTCATTTCTGAAGGAAGATAAAAACAAACAGTAAATACCCACTTGGGGTTTCAAATGAATGTCAGTTTCCCTTGTTTCCAACTTGGTATTTGGGTGAGACTTATTCAAATTCTGAATAGTCATGTCCATGAGATGGTTTTTAGCAGTGATGCAATGGAGATGCTTTCTTTTCATGAAGTGTATAATTCCAAGGAGAATCATACAAATAAATATACAGTTTGAAGTTCAAGTGCCCGCACCCAGGCTTTACTTTTAAAATACAAAAAATGCAATAATGGAGATAACCCATATGGGTTTTTACATAAAATAGCTAAATACATTCAAAATGTGAATTTCCTGTGTTGAGTCAAGCATCAAAGGAAAGAAAATATAGTTTTATTCAGATTCCCATAATACCCATATGTCGATTCATCCTCAAATATACATAAAGATGATTTTTCTGTTCTGGGTCAAGCCCAAAAACTTCTAACAATGCTTTCCATAATACACATTTGGTGCGGCCTGAACATGGCTAGAAGTTCATAAAATAAAATAGAGATTCCTTAGGTTTCACAAAACAAAGAGGAGATACGAGCTTGAAGGGAAGATTACCAGTTCAAGGCTAAAAGTGAGCACTCAAGCCGTGGCCAAGACCTCTGTAATGCTTTTAAGAAGCCAAGAGTTCGAGCTTTTGAGTGATAACCGAGCTCTCATAGTGGGATGGAGTACAAAATATAAATGTAAACATAAATAATGCAAAAACAGAGATATTAGAGTGTGTATAGCCGCGGCCATAGGGCCTGAATGTACAAAAATATGAAGCTATGAAGCTATGAGTGAATAGCTTACCCTGTGCGCAAAAGCTAAAGCAAAAACACAAGGCAAACCCTCTCATCGAGTATCCTGATAGAGGCCGAGTTCGAGCTCATGACAGCCAAAGAAGAGCAAAGCACAAGAGTGTGGAGGAAATCATAAATATGCATGAACAGGTCGCGGCCTTAAGGTCTTTTTGATATCATAGAATGAAGAGAAGAGCTCGAATAATAGACAAAACAAGCTTACCCAGTTGAAGATTCAACTAACTGAAGAGCGTGGTGAAGATTCCCAAGTCGCACGAGCTCGAGTTCAACACAATCATGGTGGAATTTTCTTTCCAGAACAGAGCTCTTTTTCCTCAAGGTCACGAGTGCAAAATGAATCATCATTAGGGTTTGGCATTCTTTTCTCATGCCCTAATTCGAGCAACATCATCATCATCCAGAATCTTCGGTCAAGCACATGGGAAATTCGAATGGGTAGCTTTGTGTTATGTTTTTTATATGATGGAGGCTGAGACTTATGTCCCTAAGTCGAGCTTAGGGGTGATGGATTATTTTCCTAGGGTTTAGGCTTGTTCATTATTGTAAGGAGAATGGTGATTGAAGGTGCTTTTGAAGAGAGTAAGGGATGTCTTATTTGTTTTTGACAGATAAGAGAAAATCAATTAAGTGAAAATCAATTAGGGGTGTAATGGTGAATACCTCATGACCTTGAGTTGTTTTGTTTTGGGTCAGTTATCCATTTAGGGTTCCATGTTTTTTAATTGATCTTAAGGAAATCAATTGTGGAGTTGATAAGAATATGATGATATGTAATATTTTTATGACTTTTTGAGAAAATCAGATATTGTAATGGAGAGATAAGAAGTTTTTCTTTTTGCGAAAGATTTTTAATCTTTAATTGCAAAAAATAGACAAATTGTGCAAATCTACAACTCTATAAAGCAAAATCATAAAGCAATCTCCTATAAATTGTTTTATGATTTCTTGCTATTTTTAGCAGATTTTTGTTGACCTTTCCTCTTGGTCGGATTTGAGACTTATCTTGGAGAGATAAGGTATTTTTTGAGCTTTTAAAGCAAATTCAGCCTATTTTTAGAGGCTTGACAAGTTCATCATAAAAGCGATATGCTTTTTTCTGCTTTTATGCAGTTTTTGAGATAGTTTGAAGCTTTTTTTTCCTTGAGCTTTTTTCTGAGCTCGGATTAGGGTTTCTTGAGAGTTATGCCTTTCAAAAGACTTAGTATTTTTAGCTCTCTCTCAGTTTAGAGGTCAATTTCTAGCTCTTAGCATTCTCGAGCTTGTAAACTCAGTGTACTCAGTTCAGACAATACTCTTTCAGTTTTAATAGAGCAACAGATTTCTCCTTCTTATTTTTCTGTCTCAAATTTTGTAATGGCAATCTGATGTATTTGTGTTTTCAAACTTCAATCCTTATATGTCTTGCTGTTATAAGTTGTGTTTCAAAATTGCATAGTTTTAGGTTGCCTATTGTATTTCATCTAGGAATCTTCATGCAAAATACTGATGAAAGTATGTGTCAGTGAGATTGTGAGTTTCATTGTGATAAGAAAACTGTTGTGAGTGTCAATGTTTGAATTTCATAACTTTAAGTGAAATCTCAGTTAGATTCAAATTTGTTTTCAATTCAACTTCTTATCCCTTTTCCCAGAATAACCAATTTAATATTCATCATTCAAAGAACCAACTCACTCTGGAGATTCCTCCTTCACTCAGATCACCCACATCTGAAGGAGGTTTCCATGTTTCAGTAGGTTGTTGAATATTGCATTCAGCAGGGTGCAAATCTATTGACAACAGTAAGCAAGGAGATCGTGAAAAGATTACTGATTTTATAGCATGTTACCAAGCACTTCTTTCACAAATCTCATATCAACTGCCCAATTCTGACATGCAGAAGGTGTTCATAGAGAACCTACAAAGGCCTTGGCAAGAGAAGTTCACCCTTATGAAATATCCTTCTTTTGCGCACTTGTGTGCAGCCTTACGAGAATACCAACAGATGGTTGCTCAGTTTAGGGGTTCTTCCTCACGCTCCTGTTCTGAAGGGAAATCCATTGTATCAATCTCTGGAAAAGGAAAATCCATTGTGAATGTAGTAGCCACTGCTAACGAAAATGGCCTCAGACGCAATCGGAAGTTCACAAAGTTATTAGAATCTTATACCTTCGTCTTACAAAAGTTGTTAAAGGATAAGATCATAACTTTTTCGGCTCCTAATCCCGTTAAGGAATCTTATCCTAACTGGTATGATGGGAGCACTTATTGCCAATACTATCATGTTAATGGACATGATACCAAATTTTGTATGTGGTTGTGTCATGAAATACAAGATCGCATCGAGGACGATAGCATTCGTCTCGATGGTAATAAACAGAACACTAAAAAATAAGTGGCAAAAGAAAACAGTGAATTGCAGATATGCACGAACCCGTTTCCATCACATTCTTCTAACATGATCATCGATCCCACTGATTTTGTTTCTCAGCCTGAGGCCTATGTAAACATGGTCACGATGACTTCCACTATTTCACCCGCACCCGGTTCGTCAGATGTCACATTTACAACACAAGATCTACCCTTAAACAACAAGTCTTCACCTCTTTATATTCCCGCTCATGTTAATGGTAACATTGTGACAAGAGTATTGATAGACCCCGTGAGCCGTGTGAATGTTATTACCGAAGAAACTTTAGTTTTGAACTTGTTGAAAAATAAAAAATATGAAGAAACAAGATCTACCATCTGTACCCACGATGGTATGAATCTCAAACCTTATGGCTCGATCACTTTGTCCATCCTAGTTGGACCTAGGACTGTTGACACGGTCTTCGACATCATCCTAGAGTCAGACCTATTTAGAGTGAAGCTAGGCATTCCTTGGTTAGCTTCCATGAATAGGGTCACCTCTGTCATTCATAAGTGTCTAAAATTCTCCCACGAGGGTGTCGTGCATGTAGTACATGACAACGGATATCATCCTTTGGTATCTTGTGGTGGGTATTCATTGGATCACTTTTGGCCCTCTCTGGTTGGTCCGCTTCTGCCAAGGACGGACCTACTTTACAAGAATTATGTGAAGTATAAAACTAGGCGTAAAGGGGAGCTGAATTTGACCCTTCCTGTAGCAGAAAAACCAGACGCCTCCTCCTCCCGAGATGAGAAAAAGGAGCCCACGCCTACGACCACCCCTTCTTCGAAAGAGAAAGAAAAGTCCACACCAACCCCTTCTCCTCCCCGCAAGGGTAAAGAGAAGGTTATTCTGTCTGCTCCCTCTTCCCCAAAAGAGGAGAAGCCAGTAATGGCTCCCTCCTCTTCTCATAAAGGTAAAGAAAAAATGACCTTTTCCCGAATTGCCCCATCATCTCCCCTTTCATGGGAAGAGTATTGGATGAGCAAGCCTGGTGGCTATCCTCTGAATCCGATGATTCCTCCTTGGTGTAGGCCCAAGATTAGAATTGTGGACCTTCCTAATGAGTATTCAGGACCATGGTACTACTTATACAGTAGAAAGAAAGGTTCTCACAGAGAATTCGATCTGAAGCCTCCTACTACTCCTGCTCCTAAGGCAGTGAGCGGAAAGAGGCCCGCTATCGAGGTTCTCGAGTCAACTCCTCCTATCACTCCTCAACCTGCTCCCCCTACTCTCATACAAGAATCTATTCCTCTACCTGAAATGGCCATAGTGGACATTCCTATGGTCGAGCAAGAAACTCCCACCCCTTCGCAAGCTCCGGATTCTAACTCCAAGAGCCATAGAAACTTCCTTGCATGTAAGTGCAAGCCCCGACGAAAGGCTCTCCTAGCTGAGCAGGTCGCTTCTCAATAGGAGGAAGAAATGACCGCCCCTGCTTCAGGGCCCTCTGCAGCATCTTCTTCCTCCCTTCTTGTTGTATCTCTTCTACTTGATTTTCTCCTGGCTTCCGTTGCGAGCACAAATGCACCTACCCTAAACGAGTACAGGTGTTTATCACTCCTTTGGCAGAGCCACCTTTTCTAATGTTCATTTTGAATATTCAGCCCTTACAAAAACCAGTGGATATGGTTAACACTTCAATCATATCCACTACATTCTATGCTCCTCTTCCCCTACACACCTTGCTTCGTCTATGGGGAGTTCACCTCCTTTGACGAGGAAAGAGGCAGAAGCTAGTCTTTCTGGAAAAGAAGGACGTAAGAGGAGTCCACCTTCTTCGCAAGGTGGCCCTGTGATGACTTGTTGTGTCCTTGTGAGAGAACTAGTCCCAGCTTCCCCTGAGTTCGTCACCGCTCCTGAGTCATTTGGCGAGCTTAGCAGTGAGCCTTAGGCACAACCTACATCATCCACTAAGAATAATCATGATGCTCCCGTGGGATGCATATTTGGCCTTGTTGGCGATATTCACAAGATCGCTGACCTTGACTCCATAGGAGCTCAGCAGAGAGGACCTTGAAGGGCCCTCTTCCTTGGCCATTGTCGCGGGAGGGCCAGATGCTCCTCCTCTTAACATTCTACCCTTGCAGGCTCGCCCTCCTTCCCCTTACAATAATTTGGATTGGGAAATAGACGAACTCTTGGCTGAGCAGTGTTAGAAGGAGACCCCTCTTCTTGATCTTGTGTGCGTGTGTGTTTGTTTTGTAATGTGTTCCCCCATACTCGTGCTATGTGTTCCTAGATGTCCCTTGTCACCCTTGTTGGTGCTTGGATACAAGTTTGGTTTTTGTGTCATGAACGTTCTTCTATTTGTACCATCATTCTTCCATGTTTGTGATTGATTTTTGATAAATTGGGGACAATGCAAAGCATTGGGGGAATTTAGGCTCCCCTTCCATGTTGACCCAATTTTTTATTTTCACTTTGTCTTCTCGTGCATTCCTCACATGGCCTGATATAGTAGGGGGTTGATGACAGTTCATTTATATACTATTATTATACATACTTATATATATTTATGAGCAGTTCTAACCCCGAAATATCAGGCTACCCTTGTGTTCTATGTTTGTGTTTTCTTTTTGCTTTCTTTATCTTTCTCTCTTCTTTGTTTGATTTGTCCCTCCTATGTGTGACAATGCTCTTCTTTAACACTTAGACTTTCAAAAAACAAATTCACCGCCAACGAATCTTTTCTTGAAATTCTTTACAATACTTTTCCTTGGAAGTGCTTAGAACCCTAATGAAATGTGTTTCCTTCATCATGGGTTCGTAAAGAAAGGACTTGAAGATCTTCCTCCAAAGTGGGAGCTATATTAACTTCCCCTCACATGGGGGCATGACCTTCCTTTCGAATTTCATGATGAAGTGAACATCTTTCGAAAGGATTCCTTAATGACAGATTGCTCTGAGAAGAACAAATGCTTTTGAATTGCATGTCCCTTGAGTGGACCCCCCTTCTTCCTTACGGCGGGAACCTAAGGGACCCTTCTTTGAAATTCTCTATTCTGAATGGATTATTTTTACGTCTAGCCCGAGGGCAGCCCAACTAGGCTCATTCCATTTTCCCTTTCACGTCTAGCTTGGGGGCAGCCTAACTAGAGCTTACTTTTTCAAATAGTGTGTCCCTTGAGTGGACCCCTCTCCTTTTGAAGGGTTCTCGAGGGACCCCTTTGAAAAATTTTTAGTCTACATGATTGGCCGCTTTTTAGACATGTTCTATCTACGAGTAGACTTTTTTCCACTTTCAAATGCATCCTATGTACGGGTAGACGTATCGACACTTTAGACATGTTCTATCTACGGGTAGACTTGTCACCACTTTCAGATGTGTCCTATATGCGGGTAAACGTATCGATGCTTTAGACATGTTCTATCTACGGGTAGACTTGTCGCCACTTTCAGATGTGTCCTATCTGCAGGTAGACATATTGACGCTTTAGACATGTTCTATCTACAGGTAGACATGTCGCCGCTTTTAGATGCGTCCTATATGTGGGTAGACGTATCGACGCTTTTTTGACATGTTCTATTTGCGGGTAGACATGTCGCCGCTTCCTGACTCTGCATAGTATGCTTCCTTGGGGCTTCCTCCATATGAGAGATCTTGGGTGTTGCCTCCTTGTAGGTTTGCGGGCTTGTAAGGAATTTTTTTGTTCCAACTTCATAGTTCTGAGCAGCAATGAAGCCCTTTGCATCTCCTACACCCTTAGGTTTTCCAAACCAAGCACTGCTTCCTCGACGGTTCAAGTATAATTTTCTAACCCTACTCTTTTCTTGATCTACTTTACCGAGCACTCATCATTACTTGTGCTTGCTAAAGTGGGGAAAAAATTTATAAGAGCGAATTTGCACCCTAGGCGCAATTCCCCTTTTTGCCTCTTTACACTTTAGAAAACCTAAGTCGGAGGCTTAAATTCACTTAAGCCCGCTAATGGCAGTCCACTTGGTGCCTATTTTGTGTTTTAATGGAGGAATTTCTATTGAGGATGCCCACATGGTGCATAGACATTCGTACGGCGTGCTTACATCCCTGGTAGATTCTTGTGGCTAAGCCAACAGAGGCGTTACTCTTCCCATTGGAAGAAAAGTTGTAATGCCTCCTCTGGCCAACCGACCCGAATATGGCCGTTTTATTTCTCATTCCTTCATAATCAGTCTTTGAACTTGCATTTGGAGGTTGGAAGAAATCTTGAATAGACTTGGCTCTCATACTCTCACTCTCACAAGCTCACTTCCAAGCATTCCAAGCATTCGATAGCAGCAATATCTCACTCCATCACGTCGGTAGAGAAAGTTTGGGACCATGCCATTGCAGCAGAGGCTTGAGTTCCTCTCATTTCTCCCCAAGCAGCCTTGAGTGCTCTTGGTGGAGGTGGTAAGTTTCCCTCTCCTTTCCTCTATCATTTGGTTGAGTAGCATAGTACTATTTTTGTAGTGCTTGTGTTTTTGTCACTTCTTTATCTTTCTTCCTTTGGTTGTCCATGGAGGTGGGAACACGTAAACGGGGGTCTGACTGAGGCAGACCCCAATACATCCATCCCCCAACATTCTCTTTCTTGTTGTGTGTAGGTGGGTGCATTTTGAGGAGCTAGCTGGTGAACAAGGTCTTCTACGAGATTGTCTTCGTCACCTTAGCTTTGGTATAACTACTCTATCACCTTCATTTGTACTTCTCATATTTCATAGTATTATTTTGTCCTCTTATAAGTCGTTAAGATAGGTTGTTAGTTGTTTTGATGAGTTTGACCTTGTCTCTATTGTAATCTGACCATACGGACTAAAGCACGTTTCTGAGATGCCAGTGCGCCGCACTATCGTCTGAAATCTGTGTTGATGTCCTCAGGCAGAGAGCTCCCTAAGGTGCAGATTTGGACCTAAAAACTGACTCGCCTAGCCCCACCTTGAAAACTCAAGATTGCAGAGTGATCATAGGACCCAAAAATCCTCATCATTCTCATCCTCACACCCTAAACATACACTAAGTTGAGGTAAGTTAGGGCAGCCTCTCGCGTCTTTACCCTCTGTGACTTGGGGTCTTGCGCATGGTGGTCCCCCTCTCTTATAGGAACTATAGTGAATAAGTGTCCATCCCAAGTGGGCCCAATTTATGTGATCTTGTTGATGAATGGAAAATTGGTGAAGAATTACGTGATTGAATTTAGGAAATCAACCAATGTCATGCCTCTGTTAATCATGAATCAACTTGGTCTTCAAACAAATCATATGGAAAATGTTTTTTTATGGACTCAAGGGAGGTACCTATCATTGCCATTATGAAGGAAATGGATTTCAAATTGTCTACAATCCAGTAGAAATAATACATTATGAATGCCACAATAGTTGACATCCCCCCTCAATATTTAATGTTACCATCTAAAAGATGGTTTGCAATAGTAGGGGGAAGCATCCAAATACATTCATCTTATGCCCTTATTCCTATCAATGATAGAAATGTGAAGTTGGAAAAAGAAAAGAGATCGCATACCATTATTGAAGATCTTGAGCCTCATCAAAGGAGTGTCTTTCATTGATTCAAACATAGACAACTTCAAGGTTGAGATAGCTTGATAGGTTCAAGATAAAGAAACATCACTTCAACATGAATTCCATGTAGTTCTAGATGATAACGGTATATGGTTAATGCAATTTGATGGTGCATGTAAAAAATATGTCTTATGAGTAGGGGTAATCCTTATTTCACCTACCAGTAAGTCATTTAAGCATTCTTTCACCCTTTCTTTCAATTGCACAAACAATGTAACTAAGTTTGAAGCTCTCCTACTTGGTTTGAATATGGTTTTTAAACATGAAATAAAGAAAATCAAAGTTCTAGGAGACTCAAAGTTATTTTTCTCACAAGTCAAAATCCAAGTACTTATTAAAAAACAAAATACTTAAACAATATAAGGTTGTTGCATGGGATACAATTAAATTGTTTGATTCATTTTTAGTTGATTGTGTGGATAGGGGGAAAAATATTATGGTTGAAATTTTGTCCAACATTGCTATCAGATTTGAGGATATCACCTTAGAAAGTGTTTCAAAGGTAGAAGTGTTAACTAAACCTTCAATTCCTACAATATTTTTTACTGACATATTTTCCATGACAATTAAGATTTTCTCAATTTCTTGCACTGTGTTGATGAATACAATAGCTGAGAAATTAGATTTTAGAATTTTATTGAAGTGATTGATAGAAAGGAGATTTTAGAAATGAATTCATCCAAATAAATAAAAATAAGCTTATGAAGGCACTAGTGGTGTTAGATTTTTTGATGCTACTAAAAGACATGTGACCAAATCAGCCCTTGTGTATGAACATGATCTAGAGGAGATCAATCTTGGTACAACTAAATCACCAAAGAAAGTGTTTATAGGTAAGAAATTGAATCCCAATATTAGAACCATGCTTATTTCCTTGCTCATAAAGTACAAGAATATAATTTATTGGTCATATGATGACCTGAGAGCTTATTGGGAAGACCGGTTTCAACATGATATTCCTTTGAATCATGATGCAAACCATTTTAGGTAGAAGAAAGGTATATAAACCAAACCTTGGCTCCAAAAATATAGCAAGAGTTGAAATATATTAGCAATGGTAGAATAATAAAGCCAATAAGATATTCCACCTAGGTTTCTAATCTAATCCCAATAAGAACTTGAAGAATGTAGACATTAGATTGTGTGGATTTCCAAAAACTTGAACATGTCATCATTGAAGGATAATTATCCTTTACTAAATATAGAAGCTATACTACAGAAGGTTATTGGTTGTGACTTGATGGAAATTATGGATGGGTTTTTAGGATACAACTAAGTGAAGGTTAAAAATAATTATAATAATATAAGACTTCCTTCACTACACATTGGGGCATATATGTTTATGTAACCTAATGTCTTTTGGCTTAACCAATGTTGGTGCCACTTTTTTAGAGAGGCATGAATGTAGCATTATCATATTTGATTAATGTTATCATAGTTGTCTATTAGGATGATGTAACTTCTTTTTCAAAAGAAGGTCATTACCTACACTTGGAGAGGATCTTTACCAAAGCTTTGGAATGTGGAATATCCTTTAACCAAAAGAAATACATGTTTGGGGTGACAAAAGGGAAGTTTTTGGGCCATATAGTCTCCAAGAAAGGTGTAAGGATTGACCCGAAAAGAGTAGTCATAATTGAGAGAATCCCATAACCAAAGACAATCAAAGGTATAAAATCATTCTTTGGTCAAATTAACTTTTTAGAACATTTATTCCAAATTTTGTAGAGAAGAAAAAATCCATATTAAAAAGGTTGAAAAAAGGAGTGACTATAGCTTGGGGTAAGGAGTCTATAGAAACATTTCAAAGCATCAAAGACGTTATTAAGTAGGCTCCATTTTTTATTTCATTGTTATTTTAAGGGGTAAACACTTTTGACCCAGAGCTATGAACCAGTGAGGTCACAAATGGGGACCTCATCCCCAATTCAAACATTCAACAATTACACCCCAATGGGTTTGAACCTTGATTGCAAGAACAACACCACAACAACTTAACCATACTATGCCACTATTGGCAACCGGTTTTTATTTCATTGAACTTATAAAATCCTTTTCAATTATTTTCACTTGTGTATCTTCACACAATTGGTGTTTATCTACAAAATAATGATGAAGGTAATGAACAACCAATTTCATTTTTCATAAAGTTCCTTCAAGCTATAGAATTGAAATATGATGTTGTGGAGAAGCAGACATATGCACTGGTGAAAGAAGTGAAATTTTTTAGGCCTTACTTGGTAGGACCACAACTGTTGCATATGTTCCAAATATAGCTTGAATGACACTTCACACAACATGAGGTCACTAGAAGGATATGTATATGGATTAATAAGATCTAGGAATTCAACATTGATATTTAGATCACAAAATTGCTCAAAGGACAAGGTTTGTCTAGGGTCATGGCTAAATAAAATATATAGGCTAATTAGGAAAGTGCCTTAGAAGGATAAATTCCTTTAAAAGAATGAAGTCTACAAACTTCCATATGGTACTTTAAATATGTAATACTATACCTGCAACATATAACATGCCCTAAAAATTTAACTAAAAAATAGAAAAGGACGTTGAAACTTCAAGCAATCAAATATGTCATCACTAATATTGATTTATAAAAGAAGAATAGGGATGGTGTTCTCTTAAGTTGTTTGAATGAGGGTCAATATTTTATGGTTTTTTTGGAGATGCATAGTGGAAAATGTGGTGGGTATTTTACAACAAAGAAAACAACCGAAAAAATACTTGAGTAGACTATTGGTGGCTAACGTTATTTGTTGATACTTAAAATTTGGTAAGTGTGATGCATGTCAAAGGTTATCGAGTAATTTAAATAATTTTGGAGTCTTACCATTAAGACCTATAGTTGTGGAGGCCCTTTTCTAGTAATGGAGAATTGACTTCAGTTGTGAGATCATGGAGAAGTCTAATGATGGATTCAAGTGGATCCTTGTAGCCACTAATTATTTCACAAAATGGATTGAAGTTATCCCAACTAGGAGAGAAACCAACAAGGTGGTTGTGGATTTTTCATTGGATTGCATAAGTACAAGTTTTGGAGTTCCAAGCAAGTTGATCACAAGCAATGCAATATGTTATAGGTATGAAGAGTTTGTTGATTTATGCTCCAAGTATGGGATTAACCAATCATACTCATCTCCCTACCATCCACAAGGGAATAGACATGAAAATTATAATAATAAAAGTTTGATGAAGATCAAAAAGAGGATATTAGGAAAGAATAAGAAATCCTAGCATTTAAAACTGAGGTTAGCTCTATGGGTTGACAAGGTTACGTTGAAAATATCCATAGGAAAGTCACCCTATGAGTTGGTGTATGGTATGGATGTTGTAATTCCTATAAACAATATGCTACCTATTTATAAATTTATCTAGGAATATGATGAAGATTTGAAGATGCAATGTCTTGCAAGATCTGATGCAGGAGCATCCTTGGTTCTTGGCAATCTTGCATCAACCAAAAAAATATTTTCTTTCAGTTTTTTGTTCTTGTTCTATTCTTGCTCAGTTCATGTTGGTGGATTCATCATCTTTGCTCACCAAACCTTGCAGATATTTGTGTACATCATGGACATGTTCATTTTCCTTATTCCAAGATTTGGACGTGATTGGATCTTTTTCTGGCAAGTTATCGCTTCTGGAGTTCATGGCAGTTTCTTGAATTGGCACTAGAATAATTTCAAACTTTTCGGCTAGTTTGATCATTGCAGATCGTCCCCATGACTTGCAGATCTCGACGGTGTGATCTTAAATGTTTTGTGAAGTGTCCCTGACCTTCATTATAGGTCCACACTTCATTCTATGCACCTGTTGATGGAGTAATTCAAATTTGAGGCCGACCTATTCATGTGCACATTACATTTTCTTTCCTTGGATGATCTTTGGCCAACGTGGATGTTTCCAGAATTTTGGATATGATATAAAGCTTTTAATTGATCATTTGGATAGGTTAATCAAGTATAATTGGATCCATAAGAATAATAGTGATTTGATTGTGATATTCAACTCACATATAGGAGCATGTTAGAATGTTAAGTTTTTGAGCATGTTGTATCAGGCCTGTGAGCTGAATCTATAAGCCCAGATGTTGCAAGCTAAATGTAACTGATTTATGTTAATGAGAATATTTGCATCTACATTTACCTCCATATTCTATGTTTCTCTCGTTGTGTTACTCTTGCTGCGCGTTCTGGATTGTTCTCTTTGAGGACCCTCCTACCATGGCTGCATCAGATTGGTATCAGAGCGAGGTTTGTTCCTTGTGTGATTGTCAGAGTTGGCGAGTCTTGTTGAAGATTTTTTGTGGGGTGGTGGATTGAGGATCCGACCTACAGCTATAGAGGACTTGTGTAAGGATGGTGGGAAGAAGAAATGTTAGAGGAAATGGAGCGTGTGGAAATGCAGACCAAGCCTTAATGGAGATGTTGAGAGGAATTGCTGCCAAATTGGATGTAGTCGAAACGGCCCAAAGAAGAGGTTGACCAATTGATGATGTGAGTGATGAAGAAGTAGAAGTATAGGAAGAAAGAGGAAGAGAAGAGCAACTTGGCCTGGATTAGGGAGAAGAGAGGTTCATAAGAGCCCTAACTAGAGCGAATAAAAAACCACATTTCAATCCACCATACTATAATGGTAAATTGGATTCAGAAGAACTGCTTGATTGGATTACAAAGATGGAAAAATATTTTGAATTTAAAGGTACCACTGAAGATAAGAAGGTGAAATATGCTTGTACAAAGTTGAGAGGACATGCATCCCTTTGGTGGGAACATTTGCAGATAGATAGGCAAAGAAGAGGAAAAGAAAAGATTAAATCATGGGATTGGATGATGAACAAGTTGAAAACAAAGTTTATGCCTACAGCTTATCAAATTAGTTTGTTCTAAAAGTTGCAAAATTTGAAGCAGAAGGAATCTAGTGTGAAAGAGTATACTAAGGAATTCTATAAGTTGAATATCAGATCTGGACATTCGAAGGAGGAATTTGAGCAAGTAGCCAGATATGTGAATGGTTTGAGGTCATCTATACAAGATGAGATTAGTTTGATCAAGTTGCAGAGTGTGGAAGAAGCATATCAGTGTGCTATGAAAGCAGAGGAGAAGTTGAATAAAAGACATGAGCTGAGATAGAGAGGAAGAGGTGGAAGATTTCAAAGAGGAAGAACTTTTGTTGGAGGAGGAAGAGGACCTTTCCCATATCAGAATAAGGATAAGGAGGCCAACAAGAATGACAATTCATACTAGAAAGGTGATGGTAACTCTTACAGGAGAGGAGGATATGGTGGTTACCAAAATGAGGGTTATAGGAGAGATGATAGAGGAAAAGAGAAAAAGATATTCAAAGGAACTTACTTAAAATGTGGTGAAGAAGGACATGGAGCATTTGAATGTAATCAAGGATAGACAAGTAGGAAGATAGAGAACAATAGAAGGATAGCCTTTGTTGAGGAAGAACATACTGGATCATCTAACAGACTAAAAGATGGAGAAGTGTTGGTGAATAGAAGAGTGTTGTGTCAAAGTGACTTGGAAAAGGAGCCACTGCAGAGAAAGAATTTGTTTTGGACCAGATGCAAGGTGAATGGTAAATGTTGCAAGGTGATTGTTGATAGAGGAAGTTTTGAGAACCTGGTTTCTGAAGAGATGGTGACTAAATTGAAGTTGGAAAGGTTGAAACACCCGAAGCCCTATTAGATTGCTTGGATTTAGGATGAGCATAAGATATTGGTAAGTGAACAATGTTTAGTGAAATTGAAGATAGGAAATTACCATGATGAAGTTTTGTGTGATATTATGCCTATGGATGTATGCCATGTTTTGTTGGGAAGTCCTTGGCAGTATGATAGACAGGCTATTTATGATGGATAGAAGAATATATACACCATTGTTGCTAATGGGATGAAGCAGACTTTGTTGTCATTGGAATATGTTCCTACAGTTGAGGTTTGTACAAGTACTAGAGTTTTTTTGGTTGATGGGAGGAGGTTCCTAGATGGGTTAAGACATGAGAACATGTGCTATTCCTTAGTTCCTAAGAAGACTAAAGATTTGAAGCATGTAGAAGAATAACCAGAAGAGATAAAGGAATTGCTGACAGAGTATGAAGAGATCATTTCGGGTAATGTACCTAATGGATTACCACCTGTGAGGAGTATTAGTCATTGCATGGATCTGATTCATGGAGCTAGTTTGCCTAATAAATTAGCACACCAAATAACACCGACAGAGAATGAAGAGATGAATAGACAAGTGCAAGAATTGTTGAGGAAGGGTTTGATCAGAGAAAGCTTAAGTCCATGTGCAGTACCTATTGTGCTAGCACCTAAGAAGGATGGAGAATGGAGGATGTGTATAGATTCTAGAGCCATCAACAAGATCACAATGAAGTATAGATTTCCTTTGCCCAGATGGGTGACATAATGGATTGCTTGAGTGGAGCTAGATACTTTACAAAGATAGATTTGAAGAGTGGATATCATCATATCAGAATCACAGAAGGGGATGAGTGGAAAATAGCATTCAAGACAAATGAAGGATTGTATGAGTGGTTGGTGATGCCTTTTGGATTAACAAATGCACCGAGTACTTTCATGAGGTTGATGAACGAGGTATTGAAGAAATTCTTGGGTAAGTTTGTGATCGTGTATTTGGATGACATCTTGATTTTCAGTAAGAGTAGAGAAGACCATTTGTTGCATATAAGACAAGTTTTGCAAAGGTTGAGAGAAGAGCAGTTATTGATAAACATTAAGAAGTGTAGTTTCATGAAGGAGGAATTGGTATATCTGTGGATGGATTGAAGATGGATCCTGAGAAGGAAAGAGAAATTATTGAGTGGCCTACACCAAATAGCATTGGAGAGGTGAGCCTCATTTCATGGATTGGCTAGTTTCTATAGAAATTTCATTAGGAATAATGAATTTCAATTCTATTTACAGTCCTATGATAGAAACAATGAGAGGAGATACGAAGGATTTTAGATGGACATTTGGAGCAGATCAAAGTTTTGAGTTGTTGAAGCAGAAGATGACTTAGCAGCCTGTGTTGGTTTTACCAGATTTCAATAAGGTATTTCAAGTAGACTGTGATGCAACTGGAAATGCAATTGGAGCAGTGTTGAGCCAAGAAGGAAGACCTGTAGCTTATTTCAGTGAGAAATTGAATGATGCTAAGAGAAGATATTTAGTGTATGATCAGAAGTTTTATGCTATAGTTCAATCCTTGAAGAAGTGGAGACATTATTTTCTGCCTAAGGAGTTTGTGTTGTATACAAATCATCAAGCATTGAAATATTTGAATAGTCAAGGTAAGTTGAATTAGAGACACATGAGATGGGTAGAATTATTGCAAAGCTATACTTTTGTTTTGAAGCATAGGAGTGGAAAGTCAAATAGATTTTTTGATTCTTTGAGTAGGAGAAGGAATTTACTGATAGAGATGAGAGTGGAGGTATTAGGCTTTGATGAGTTGAAGAACTTGTATGAGGGAGACCCAGATTTTGTAGAACCTTGGAGAGCATGTAATGAACTAGTTTTGAAGGATAGAAGTCAGTGGTTGGATTATTTCATTCAGGAGGACATGTTCAGAGGCAATAAATTGTGTATACCTCAGAGTTCAATGAGGGATAACTTAGTGAAGGAGAAGCATAGTGGAGGAATGTCAGGACACTTTGGAGTTGATAAGACAGTGGAATTGGTGAGTGAGAATTACTTTTGGCCACAGATTCATAAGGATGTCAGGAAATTTTTGCAGAGTTGTGGAGTTTTTCAAGTTGCAAAGGGGAATAGTCAGAATGTTGGATTGTATAAGCCTTTGATAGTTCCAGAGAGACCTTGGGAAGATATTAGCATGGATTTTATACTTGATTTACCGAAGACACAAAGAGGTAATGATTATGTATTTGTGGTGGTAGACATATTTTCTAAAATGGCACATTTCATACCTTGTAAGAAGACAACAGATGCAGTACATGTAGCATATTTTTTTTTAGGGAGGTAGTGATATTGCATGGATTACCTAGGAGTATTGTTTCAGACAGAGATGTAAAGTTTGTTGGTTACTTTTGGAGGAAACTTTGGAAGAAGTTGAAGAAAGATTTGAAGTTCAGTTCTACATTTCACCCACAGACTGATGGATCGACGGAGGTAGTAAATAGGAGTTTAGGGAATTTGTTGAGATTCTTGGTTGGAGAGAAGACCGGAAGTTGGGATTTAGCCCTTGCATAAGTAGAGTTTGATTACAATAATTCAGTGAACAAGAGTACAGGAAAGACACCTATTGAGATTGTTACTAGAGTTCATCCTAGAGGTATATCAGAGTTGAGAGACATTAGTATGGAAGATAAAAGGAGTGCAGAAGTAGAAGAATTTTCAAAACATATGAAGAAGTTGCATACTCAAGTGAAACAGCAATTGGAGGACATGAACCAAAAGTATAAGGAGAGAGCAGATGAGAAGAGGAGACATAAGGAGTTTGAAGTTGGAGATGAAACGATGGTATATTTGAGGAAGGAAATATTTCTAGTTGGCATGTACAAAAAACTGAAGATGAGGAAGTTTGGACCTTGTAAGATCTTGAAGAAATTTGATTCAGGAAATGCATATGAAGTGGAGTTACCAAATGGAATGGGTATATCGCCTATATTCAACATTGTAGATCTACATCAGTATCATGAAGTAGAATTTAGTGAAGATAGTGAAGCAAAATTGGAAAATCAGTTTCCTAAATAACAGTCAGATGAGATTGAGGAGATTTTGGATGTCAGAGATGGAAGGAAAACATGTGGAAGATAGTACAAAGAATATCTTGTGAAGTGGAAGGGTAGACTAGTTGAGGATTCTTCTTGGATTTCTCAGACTGAGGTAGACCGTTTTGGTTTTCCTTTAGCCCTGGAAAAGTGAGGGACAAAATTTTCAATAACCCCAGATGTCTGATGCAGGAGTATCCTTGGTTCTTGGCAATCTTGCATCAACCAAAAAAATATTTTCTTTGAGTTTTTTGTTCTTGTTTTGTTCTTGCTCAGTTCATGTTGGTGGATTTGTCATCTTTTCTCACCAGACCCTACAAATCTTTTTGTACATCATGGACATGTTCATTTTCCTTATTCCAATATTTGGGTATGATTGGATCTTTTTCCGGCAAGTTATCACTTCCAGAGTTCATGGCAGTTTCTTGAACCGGCACCGAAATAATTTCAAACTTTTTAGCTAGTTCGATCATTGTGGATCATCCCCGTGACTTGCGGATCTCGATGGTGTGATCTTAAATGTTTCATGGAGTGTCCCCAACTTTCATTATAGGTCCACACTTCATTCTATGCACTTGTTGATGGAGTAATTCAAATTTGAGGCCAACCTATTCATGTGCACGTTACATTTTCTTTCGTTGGATGATGTGATGATCTTTGGCCAACGCGGATGTTTCTAGAATTGCGGATGTGATATAAAGCTTGTAATCAATCATTTGGATAGGGTAATCAAGTAGAATTGGATCCAGAAGAATAATAGTGATTCGATTGTGATATTCGGCTCGCATATAGGAGCATGTTAGAATGTTATGTTTTTTAGCATGTTGTATTAGGCATGTGAGTTGAATCTATAAGCCCGGATGTTGCCGATAGAATGTAACTAAGATTTCTATTAATGAGAATATTTGCATATACATTTTCCTCCATATTTTTTGTTGCTTTCGTTGTGTTACTCTTGTTGCACGGTCCAGATTGTTCTCTTTGAGGACCCTCCTACTATGGCTGCGTCAAGATCAATCAACTGACAAAGTTGGATGAGTCAAGAAGGAAAGCTCAAGCAATCAACCTAAGGAAACAATAACAAGACAAATATTTGTTTGAAAAAAGTCACGTGCCAAGAAATTAAAGGTTTGTGATCTATTGTTGATGTGGAATGCAAGGGCTCAAGAAAAAGGTAAACATGAAAAAATGATCCTTTATGGTTGGGGCCTTATGTTGTCATTAACAATTATGGGGGAAATTCTTAATTTCTTGAGAATTTCAGGAGTTGTTAGAGCATGGGAATTTCATGAAGCATTACTTCTCTTGAGCTTTGCTTTATTTTCCATGAACATTAGTTTAATATTTTCTTTTATTTGGTCTTGTGCAATTGTGATTGCATGTAGTTCATAGTGAAGTGTTTTCCTTTTCAGCTTTGTGTGTTTATGTTTGTGTGGCCTATGCCCCATAGTTTTTCGAATCCTAACCATTCTTCACTAAAACATGCTTCCCTGAACAAGAGCCACTATTACCTCTTGCAACTTTTCATATCCCCATATCATTTCCCATCATGTATAACTAATCTAAGAAATTTTTTATGGGCTTGTGATGTTTAGGTGTTGTTTTAGTCATTATACTCATACACACATTCCAACCTAAGTACCCAAATTAAATTAAATTTTATTTTCTAAGTGTGAAGGTCACCAAGTGTTTCATCTTTTAAAACACCCAATTAGGTATCAATGTTTCAAATTTGAGGAAAATCCAACCAAAATGGTGAAAGTTATGCAATTATGAGATTTCCTAGTGTTGGAGATTGTTTCAAATTTGAGGAAAATCCAACCAAAATTATGAAAGTTGTACAATTATAGAATTTTCCTAGTGTTTGGGATGTTGTGTTTCCAAGTTTGAAGAAGTTCAAACAAAACTACGAAAGTTATTTGACTGCATATTTTTCATGTGCATTAGGGTGTTTTGGTGTTGCAAGATTTCAAGCATGATCTAGATATGTCTTAAATCCTCCAAATGTCCACCTCAATCCCTTTTTCTTTCAATACTCATGCCCATTTACCCTATTGCATAATTGTAACCCTACTCCAAATATATCATGTAGGCCTATAAACTTCCACAATATACCACAATATCCCTAGGCCCATCGATTCTTTGATATATCCTTTTTCCTTCACTTCTTCTGCCAAGATGTCCTATTTTGGAACTTTGACCTCATTAGGGGTGCATCCACCTCACCCAAAAATCACCACAAGATCCACTTCACCCCAAAATCCTCAAAATATCCACTTCACCCCAAAATCTTTACATCCACTTCACCTCAAAATTCCTGCAATATCCAAGTGACCTACAAATTTCCATAATTTTGAATGTCATGAAATTTATATAATGGTGCAAATGGGCACAAATTTCTACAATGATGCAAAAGGGCACATTTTTTTACAATTTTTTCAAAGGACATGGTTTTTGCTGCCAACAAGTATTGATAATGCTCTAGAACTATAGTTTGAGGCACATAAAACATGATTTCACACCATAACTTGGAACTAGACCTTATATGAGAGGATTACCAATAAATATCTCCAAGTTTTAATATAGAAATTTTTTGGTGTAAGTTTTTATTTTCCTAGTGGGATAATTTATTTTCCCTTAGTCATAGGTTTTTCCTACACTTTTATTAAGATTTCTTAGGATAATAAATTTAGTTTATTATTTAATAACTAGGAGATAAGGTGATGAGGTGTCCCCATCCTTAAAGGGTGGGGAATTTTTATTTTCATCACTTTATTTAATATTGGTGGTTATTGGCGGTCAATTCCTATTGGTTGGTTTGCCACCTCCATCCTCTCCTTACTTGTATATAAACTCACTACCTAGCTTGTATTTGCATACTCATGCATCTTGGAATATTTTAATACATTACTATCAATCTGATATTGCATATCTCTCAGAGTCACTAGTTTACAATGTTTAGGTTTTTCCAATTCATGTAGCTTATAATTTCTCTAATAAAGTTCCTTAGATTATCAATCTATTTTAGATTTCTTATAGAAATGAAATATGACATGCTTTTGCTAATAAATAAGTTCTCATGGTCCTATAAATATAGTGTTTTAAACTAATTTGGTTTGAATGGAATTTTTTTATAACTTCACAGGAAAATTCAATCTACAAAATCATTTAATTGGTTAAGCTAATAACATGTTGGACTAACATAATTTTTTTATGATTTTTTTATGAGAGTGGACATGGAAAAGGAGAGCACGATGGAGCAGGAGAATGTGTGAAGAATACACTTTTCCAACATGAACTTGTAGGTAACACCATATGGAATAAAAATTTAAATTTATTGAAAACTTCTTATCATGTACTTCTTGCCTTGTGATGATTTATTCATATAACCTTTCTCAATAGTTCTATTCTTTTTTAAATTCTTACCTCTTAGGGGCACTTTTCCAACATGAACTTGCAAGTAACACCATACAAAATTAAAATGAAATTGTTGAACGTTACAAATTTCATTTTGGTTCTCATGACTCAATATAAAACAAACACTATTTTTTGGAAGTTAAAGGTATATTGAATTTGTTATTTTTAAAACTTTATTTAAATTCAAGTACATGAATTGAATTTGAATACACTTCTTAATTGGATGTTTGAAATTTAAATAAAACTTTTCATATGTATAGAGCGCTCTTATAGGATGCAACTCGAGATTTCCCAGGGCGGTATGATCACCATGGACTGTCATATGTAGGAAACTTGGTCTTTTATACATGAGGCCACATATTACAAGACACTCTATCAGGTGGAAGTACCTAGGGACCAACGAAAACCCAGATTCTCTACCTAAAGTAGCACTATAGCTGGATCTAGTAAATCAAAGGGTGGATCAATTGGACCTCCCTCTCAACAAATGCCACGAGGGCATAGTGAGCAATAGCCACAAGGTCATGGGGATCGACATATCAAATTTCCACCACCTTGGCCTTCTCTTGATAGGGAGGAGCGATCAGGGTAGCTCATTATTGTACAAATATTCTTGCGATGTATTTTTATCATTGATGTAGACGTATTTGTATACATTCATTGGCTTTTGAACCTCATGTATATATGTATTTTTGTTGTATATTATTGTATCACATACTCAATGTACCAGATTTTGTATCATGACACTTTCATTTTTGATGATATATGAGATGAATTGACCCTTTTTGATGCGGTTATGACATGGTCTTGTGATGTATGCATGCTATGTGATGTATGATGTACTTATGGTTTGGATGTTTCATGATATGATGATATATGCTATGATATATGGATGAATGCATATATGTTGTCATGCTAATGAACTGTGGATACAAGATGCATGTGATGGATGATTATATGATCATGTTTTTCTTTTTTATATATTTTTCATATGATATATGATGATGATCATGCAAGATGGATGATATGATATGATACAGGATGGGATGCATATATTTTGTGGTCATGATACTTGGATAGAAATTTTAGTATGGATAGAGATAGATGAATGAATTATTAGAATGAATGGATGATTAGAATATAATGATGATGTTGCAGAATGATGATGTTGATCAAGATACAAATAAATTTGTGAGACTTTATTAGATATGTGATGAGGTAGGATAGTTGATTTTTCTTTTCTTTTTAGGTCATGCTAAATAATATAGAACAATCCTTGTTTTGATACAGCAAGTAGATATGATGCACCAAGGTATGAAGAACCAGGGTGGCATTGCATCTAGCGCATGGAATTTGACTCTGCAAATAGATAGGAGTATCCTTGTTGATACTTGAAATATAGAAGTTTGTTTTATCATGTGAGAGAATGAAGCCATCAAAGTAAGGAGACCAATACATAAAAGGTATGAAGAACCTGATATGCACCATCCATTATATTACTCGAGACTATCTCTGCACACACAAGGCAAGTATTCGCCAAAGTTTTATTACAATAACACCCAACAAGCATAACAAATGAAAGAAATGACTATGCCCCATTACGTACCCCTCTAGACACACCAAGATAATGAAGATCAAGGTAGTTTTGAGTGAGCGATGTAAATGAGACAAAAAGATAAAGCCAAAAGACCAAAAATGACAAAAAAATCAATGTCATCATATATCTTGCCAAAGAGAGTTATTTTAGTTGATATCCGAAATGATGTCTATTGTAGGAAAGATATATCCATTAAGACATTCATTGGATGTTGATTTTAATGTTTAGGCCATTGATTTAACTAACATGTTTGGCAATGATCAAGACTCATGCTTTTGCATGAAATTTTATGTTTCAATGATTGTACTTGCTTTTGTTTGTTTCGCCAAAGGTGAGGCTGACAATAGGTTTATAATGGATAGTAGTTTATTGCAGATGAAATGAGAAATGGGATGGAAATGGATTTGTTTCTTTTTTGGAATATATCAATGTTTTTTAATTTTGAAATTTTTTGAGGTTGTTTTTGGTATTTTGACATTTTCTAATTTGTTTTTGGTATTTTTGACATATTTGGATGTTTTAAAAGTTTTTGAAATGTTCGAACCAAGAAAATAGGACCTAAGGGACAGACCTATGCCTCGAGGGCTCATCGAAGATGGCCTTGCATACATAATTGTCTAGAGACTTCGCAGTTTGACTATTTGGATTGGCCTTACCTACGTAATTGTGCAGAGACTTCATAGTTCCATTATTTGGACTTATTTTGAGATTTTGATGTTTTTTGAATGTTTTTTAAAGATTTTGAGGTTTATTTGGATGTTTTGAATATTTTCAAAGTTTTTTTTGGATGTTTTTGGAGGATATTTTGAATGATACCTAGATCACAATGTCTAGATCATGTTATGCGCTATAGGTCATGGATCAAGATTTATTCAAAAGCAAGGATCAAGTATTTTCCCCTAGTTTCTAGCAATGTATGAAATATTATAAATGGATGCATGGGTTGAGATGATGGATAGAACAACATGATAGTATAGGATGCATGTAAGAATAGATGTTTGGATATAGGATATGATATTGCATAGGATAGGATATAGGATCAAGGGAAATGACCATGCCTAGATTTTTCCACAAGAAAGTGTGAAGTGTGCCCCGAACATTTGTTAAGATCAAGATAATTTTTGGAGTTGGATGAAAACGGATTGGATCGGATTGGATATTGGAGGGGATGAGATGCTTCCACTTGGAATGGTACACATAGATGCTCGATTCTACACATGACGCATTTTTTCTAGGTTTTCATCATGGTACTTGTCCAAAGCACCACTAAAGTGGTTTTCATTGAAGGATAATTTGTTTATCTTTACTATTTTCTTGATTCTTTTATTTTATTTTTTTATGATTTTTTTAGGATTTATTATGACGAACTACTCATAGGTGCTAATGTAGATACTATTGTCAAGATATACCAATGATATCCTACCTAGAGAAGTTGCCAAGATACATGCACTTATATGTAACCCCTGAATGTCCTTGTCTTCTTTGTCGATACTATAATTAACCTTATCTAGATGTGCACATCACAATAGATTTCCCTTAGAGTCCTTATGATAAAGTGTTGATGTCAAGGCATGGGTAATGTGAGATTTGGATATTTTGAGTTTTATGAGGGAAGGTGGATTTTAATGAGTGATATGAGACAAAAAGGGATTAGTTGATAGTTTGGATGATGAATCTTTGATTCTCCAAACTTGGGATGATGATCATTGAAAGGTGGATACAAAATGTCGCGTGGAATTAGGACCAACTTCTTCATATACTTTGTATGTCAATCTTGAAGCCTACTTTTGCATTGGTGGACATCTTTGATGGATGGAAGTCCCTTTTTTATTTTTACCCATGGTTTTTCTGACCAATGGAGTTTGATAGCGATTATATGTTTTATTTTTCTTTGTCATCCATTTGAATTTTATGTGTTGATTTTAATTTTTCAATTCTTTTGCTTCGATGACATGTTCTTTTCTTTTGTAAAAAAAAATTCTTGTTGTTGGTCCCAATTAGTGGGTGGAAAGATGTGAGGATGATGATTCATGAAATGGATGGTTGAAGTGTTGGTAAAATTTTTATCATAAGGAATCTTCATGAATCCCATGTTGATGTCTATATTCGATAAATTTTCTCCTGGTATCATGGAGGTATCATTGACATGATTAGATTCCTTGATTTCTGAATAACTAACATTTTTTTGCTTAGGATTATCGATTATCTACACTAGTTGTAGGATACCTTGTTCATGTAGGTCTAATCCTTCCTTTTGATACTACATCCACTGAAAAACCACAACTGAATATGATTTATCATGGAAACAAGATGTTATGTTTTCTATGCTCTACTAAGAATCTTCAAAGATAGTAGTAGGAACATTGGATTTTGATTGTTCTTCAAAGGATGTTTGTGATTCATAGTCAATATAGGAATCATCTTCATGATCAATTTTTGGAATGTCATCTTGAAGTTATGTGAACTTTGTTCTTGCTTGATCATTTGTAAGTATGTCAAGAGTAGGAGACTCTTGTTTTGGAGGAAGATCAACTACTTGTCCATTGGAAGTAAGCATCTCATGTGTAGATGTGGGAATGTTTGGTGTTTGTTCATCATTTGTGAAATCCTGGATGGTTTGCAAAATAATCATTAGATCATGGTAGTATTTTGGGGAAGTGGACCCTTGGCCTTGACTTGGTTCGGAGCAACTATCATTAACGAATTGGAAAATATTATTTAGATCATGGTATGTTTTAGAGATATGGGATACTGATCTTGACTCAACTCGGAGCAACTATATTTATGCTCAGGATTGTGTGCTTGACATGTATCTTGGCTTGATGGTGAAGTATGGATGGAAGAATCTTGGATGGTCTAAATAGATTTGGATGATGTGATAGAGGCATTTCTTCACGATGGAGCTTCTTCAATATGTCCTGTCATGAAGTCAAATGAGGGAGCTATGTTGCAATCTGAGATATATTTAATGCCTTTAGTTGTAGACACTAAAAAATGTCTTGAGCCTGCAAGCAACATTTTATCACTAACTCGCCTTCTTCCATACATAATTAAATAATTTTAATTATTTAATTATTTCATAAAGTCATATTCCTCCATTAATTAAATATTTTTTAATTATTTAATTAATTCAATTTATCTCATTCCTCTTTTGATTAATTTAAATAAATATCAATTTTATTTAAATTATTTCACTAATTTATCTTTTTCTTCCTATAATTAAATTTTATTTATTTATTTATTAATTATTTCTATTTTCCTTTATAATTAAATAATTATTTTAATTGTTTAATTATTCATTAGCCTTTTCCTCCCTAATTAAATAAATTTTATTTCTTTAATCATTTTCCCTCTTCTATAATTAAATAATTATTTTAATTATTTAATTATTCATTTTCCCTCCCATAAATTAAGTAATTATCATTATTTAATTTGAATTTCTTCTTACCTAAGCCCTAAATCTCATCTAATTTATTTAGTTTTGGTCCATCCTTCCCTATCCTCGTCTCAATTAACCTCATCCATTGATCATGATACCTCATCTTTCAATCCAAGCCCTTCATTTGAATTGGGATTTCTATAAAAGCAGGCCATCACCTTCATTTCAACCCTACAAACACAATCTTTGAAGTTTTTCTATCCTAAGATCTAGCTATCTTGCATCAACATCAAGATTATTGCAAATACATTGCATACTATCCGAGAATAAACAAAGAAAAATGGAGAAAAGCAATGGAGAAAAGCAATGGAGATGATTCAACTATGGCATAGAGATTGAGTATTACTACTTCATTATTGTGATTTCTACTGTCATTTGTGCTTCATTGTTGGATTAGGGTCTTTATTAGCTTGAATTAGATAGTTTTTGGTTGCTATCATTGATTCATGCTTTTTCCCCGAATTCTACTCCAATCTACATTTGGTGAACTCGATGTGAACTAACTAGATTTTTCAAAAAAAAATGAGAAATTTTGATTTTTGAGAGTGTGTCGCAATTGATTTGTACATTGATGCAATTGGGTCTTCAAATTCTAGAATCGTTGTACGAGGTGATGTAACTGACCTTCAAAATGACGTATTTGTCACCCAAAATGATGCATCTAACTATCATTGTGCAAAAGTCTAAATTATTCAATTATTGTTGTTTTAGATCATTTCACTAGTTGTTGGTTATCCTTCTGACATTCTAACAATCTATTTACATCATCTACATGATCAATTTTACTATTTTGTCATATCTGTGTGTTTTTATACCTTTCAGGTACTGCACCACAATCATCGCCCAAAATGTTGCAATCCTTGATCCAGGCATCACAGTCGCCTTTTCGTTCATCACAGTTATAGTTTTGTAAGCTACAATCATTTATTCCTGCAATGCATTTTTCAACCACATCTAAGCCTTTGTATGTCGCAACTGACTATCATAGCAAAATGAGGGTATAAATTCTAGATTTCCATTTTTTGCTTTTTGCATTCATTAGGGTCGATGTTTTTTTGGGTTACTAATATTTGATTTACAACTGTGTGGCAACCATTGGGAGAAGACCATTTTTTTAAAACCACTAATCCAATTTCTTACAGGGTTCCATTGTGTGTTTGAGATTTTTAAATTAGGAACATTTGGAATTGGTGCTTAAAAAGAACAAGTGTCTTTTGTGTCTTGTGCACTTGCACGTTCTTTTAAATCCCATATTGGTGTGTGTGTATCCTCTTCGCTTGCACTTCATGTGATCTTGGATGCATGAGAAACACATATCAATCTCTTTTTCTTTTGGTAGGAGGCTTGCCTTTGGATTTCATCACCCAAGGGTTTGACCTCAAGCATGTTTCTCAGTGGGCTATATCAAAGGTGCAAAACTGAAAGTTAGTAGCATAATCTCATGATGTATACCACATGTGTCAATTCATATGTGGGTGTATAGACCACATTGGGGTTGACTAGAGGCTTTAGTGTCTCATATTTGATGTTATACCACTGGTTTTCACAATTGTCCCCTACCATGAACCACTAATTTAGAAGCCTAAGACCTATTTTGGTCATCTACTATTGTTGGTGCAAGAGATGTGGATCATACCCTGAAGTTACTTACCACATCTAGTTCTTGGTTGAGGTGGCAAGGTTCCTTTTTTGGATATCGTCCTTTCAAGGTGAGAGGTGTTAATAGCTTCACCCACTCCTTTTTCTTAGATTTAAAATCACTCTTTTGGGGGTGAGGTAAGCCCACTTTAGTAGATAAACCTATTACTACTAGCTAGGTTGTGCTTGCTTATATTGTTTGTGATCCAAGGCCTAGCAAGTTTTGTGGAAGAAAACTTGCAAACATATTCACTTACCAAGAAGTCAAAGAGTCAAAAATAACCAAATCTATCTTTTGAGTGTTCTTTGTGTTTTATGATCAAATCTAAAAATTTCCAAAAATAGAAAACCATGTAGAAAATATCAAATTAGGGTCAAAAGGAAGAACACCGCAAATTTTTTATCAGAACACCACAATTGTCAGTCAAAACATTGCATTTGTCAAAAACCCTAAGAAGACAAAACGTTGCATCTTTTTGTGCATCACAATTGATCTTTCCTACACCACAATTGACTGGCTCTGTACGACATATGTGGCTTGAGGTACTGCATCTATTAGTTTCAAAAAATTTGGGGAAATATTTGTACATACAACATCCAATTTCCTTACAGACAGTGATTGTACACTCAAACTTGAGATTTGTTTAGGTTCAGTGAATTCATTCATTGCATTTCATCATTTACCCTAGGTTAAGCTTGCATAGTACTAGTTTTCATACACCTTACCACACCTTATTCCATTGGAATATTTGAGTTGTAAGATTAGGAGGCTTGTAATACTATTGGGAAGACCATAGTTTCATATTTAGGTGTCTTGACCTTATCATATTGTCATCTATATCATCCTTAGGTTGGGCTTACAACTCATGTGTCTAGTTTAGGCTCACCTTTATCCAATCATCATCATCATCATCTTGTCTTTTATCCTCTTGAGTTCTTAACATTTAGAGCTTTTACTTTGGTCCATCATAGTTGGCTTAGCATCCCCTTTTAAGGTTTAAAATTGCATATCCAAATCCAAACATATTTATAGTCTTAGTCCTATTACTATCTTGCATCCCATCTAAGCATAAGTATAGTCATAGTCTCATTTTCACTTTGCATACCAAGCTTAGTCATAGTTGCATTCCCATCTTGCATCCTTATATCCAAAAAATCCAAAAGCATAGCATAGTTTCATTATCATTACCATCCTTAGCTTGAATTACCATCCTTAGTTTGTATCTCCATCCTTATTTTGCATTCATTCCAAAAGTATCAAAACCAACAAGTCATAAGTCTTATATGGTCTTCATTAGGTCACAAAGGAAACGAAAAGACATGGATTCCTTGTATGACCCCTATGTTAATCCAACTAGCAACATGATCTTTGGGTCATCCTCAAGCCAACCTCAAACATCACAAGATGAAATTCCAAATCCATTTGACAATTTTACATTGAAGGAGGTTAACCAAAATCTAACACCCGAAGAGATTGAACAAGCTTCCCAAGATCCTAAGATAGTGTGTATCATAGAAGAGATGGTCAAAGCGGATCCTAATAAGTACTTCCTAGCACTTGCTGAAAATGGTGCCAAGCTTCCCTTTGGTTTTGACTCTTCCACAATTGTAGAGGGAACAACACAAACACAAACTCAAAGTCAAGGTCATAACACATTTTCACAAGGTCATCCCTCCTCACAACAAATGCACACTACTATGCCACTTGGGGGAACTACACATAACACAAAACATGTTAACATACCTCCTAATACAACATGCAACATCTCAAGGACATGCAACATCTCAAGGACCAAGTTCCACATTTTTCAATCCATTTGGATCATCCTCTAGCTCCATGGGTATGACTTTTGCAAATCCATTTTCCACAACATTCACCCAAAATACCGCACCATCAACCAACATAAACACAAACCTAAATCCAAACCCACCAAACAAGACAAGAAGGATTCAAATTGCCACACCAAGAGTGAAAACCCAAACAACCAACACTACACCAAATACCAACATGTGTTTTGGGTCAAACTTAAACACTAACCAACTCTCATCACAACATGTCAACCCAAACCTCAACTTCATACCAAAAAATCAACACACCAATCAAACTCCGCCGCAACATAATATCAATACCAATACCAATATCAACACTATGTTTACATCCCACTTTCAACAAGGAAATCGAAATCCCTCCCAACAAAACATCAACCCAAACCCAACATTCACATCCAACTTTCAAAACCAAAATCCTTTATCACACAATTACCTCAACACATTTGACACCAACCCTCTCATGCAAAGTCAACCCAACATACCACCATCACCCATGAAAAATTTGATGCAACAAATGCAAGCAATGCAACAACAAATGGAAAACACGCAAGTGAGCACAACAAAGAAAACATACTCAATGGAGGAACTATGTCATTATACCTTTGATAGAAGCATATACATGTCGCCTTTCCCTCCACACTTTAATGTACCAAACTTCAACAAATATAAGGGAAAGGGAGATCTAGTGGAGCATGTACAAGAGTTTAACACTACTTGTATGGACATCGCTTTTGATCCTATGTACTTAATGAGATTATTCTCATGTAGCCTTTTGGGGCAAGCTCTAGAGTGGTTCGCACACCTTCCTCCTGGGATAAGAACGTGGAATGAAATAGCTGAAAAATTCATCGCACACTTTTTCTATAACATTTAAAGTGACATTACTCTTGCAAAACTATGCACAACCAAACAAAAAGAAGGGGAGTCACTTACATCATTCTCTCAAAGATGGAAAAGTATGGCTAGTAAATTCCCTTGTCACTTACCTAAAAAACAATTGGTTCCCATCTTTGTAGAAATAATCAACACAGAATTAATGCACCAATTTCAAATCTATTGTTGCAACACATTTGAGGATGTCAATGAAAAGGGAGTCTCAATTGAGAAAGATCTTGTTGCAAAAGGATTTGTCAAGATCTTCAAAGAAAACCAAAACAATCCCAATAGAAAAGGAAAACTTTCTTCTTGAAACAAAAATGTCACCAATGATGGGGTAGTTGATGCTAAAATGGTTAACAAGGCTCACCCTACCATTCACCTCAAAGGTCCTTCTACATAAAACACTCCAACATCAAGTCAAGATCAAACTACAAATGCAGTCCAAAATAACCAACAACGTAGAGGTCCTCCATGAGAAAACATGCCTAAACAAACATATACACCCTTAGGAGAACCCATTGAATCGGTCTTGAAGAAACTATTACAATCAAATGTCATTCAACTACTAGAGGTTAAATCTTATGAACCAACAATTTTCACACCAAGGGACATAAAACATAATCATGTTGGACACTTAAGATCCTTATCCAATATCTCATTAAACAAGGTGACATATCAATGGACAATTCACAAGGAAAGATAAATTATGACCATACTATTTTCAAGAATCCCCTACAAGACCATGGAAAAGGAAAATCCTCCAATTCAAGAAACAATATAAACAACAATTCCAATTACTCTAGTGACTCATACGAGTATATCATCAATAATATTCAATCCTTTGATGACAATGTTTGTACCATTACCATCAAGAAAAATCCAAAATGTGCTATCACCACTTGAAGAGCTAAAGTGACCTTACAAGGGGTTGTTTCTAATCTGTAACCAAAAATTCAGTACAACCTCCTAGATCATCTTGGAAAGACTCATACTCAAATATCCATTCTTGAGTTGCTTCACATATCCCCTGAGCATAAATCCATTTTGGACAAATATTTACAAGAGACATTTGTTCCCACTGACCTAAGTGTTAACCAATTTCAAGCCATGGTAGGGCACTTAGCTACAACCCATAATGTCACATTTTCTGAGCAAGATCTTCCCACAAAATGACCAAACCATAATGACCCATTACACCTTGAGGTATATGTTAATAAACACAAAATCAAATGAGTCTTGGTAGAAAGTGGAGCAGGTCTAAATATATGCACCTTAAAATTGGTTATAACATTGGGATTCTCTGAAGCTTGTATAGATACGTCTAATAAAACATCATCAAGGATTACAATGATGTTGAGCATTCATCCAAATGTATAATCACACTTCCCATGAGGGTTGGGCCTGCTATTCAAAATATAATATTCCAAGTCTTGGATCTAGATCTACCATATAACCTTCTCTTTGGTTTCCCATAGATTCATGCCATGAGGGTTGTTCCTTTCACATACCACCAATGCCTTAAGTTTCTATATAACAACACCAAAATTACTATATTAGGTGATCTGAACCCCTTCCAATATTGTAACAATTTGAAAGGGACCACTAAACATCAAATTCCTATCAATCAAGAAGCCTCTCCATCCACCTCCTTGCATTACATTGATCCTTCCTTGTTATCCATCTCTTCCACTCCATTCATTCCCCTTCCCAAAGGTAAAATTTAGATTCAAGACCAAGGACATGGGGAGTATCATTTTGATAGTTCATTTTGTATTGGGAAGTTATTCACATCACCTAAGCTTGTAGGTGAAGATGGTAATGGTACTATGAATATCCAGACCCTTAAGGATGATGTTAAGTCAACTCTAGATATTTGTGAGAATGTGAAAATAAATGATTGTGCTTGGATGGAAAACTTTTGTAAACCTGAAGATCCTTTAGTCCTTACCATATCTACTCCATCCCAATCCTTCCAGGCCTATGATAATCTCATGTTTGATCATGACATCTATGATAATCCACTCTTTTCAGATCATGATCATATTGGGGATGTTCAAGATCATCCCTTTTCATTTCATGATCCTCTTCCCCCTATTCCATCTTCTAAGCTATCACCCTTTCATTTCAACCATCTATAGTTAGGGTATGCATCCCCTATTGTTGACTCTATTGAGCCTTCTTACCAACTCATTAAGGATTTGCAAGAACCTTGTGATGTTAATAGTGTTGAAAAGGATAGTCACAAAGGATCCATTGAGTGCATCGTCAACCTTTTTTATGAACCACACATTCTCTCCATCTCATCTATCTCATCCATCTCACCCACATTCATCCATTTCATAGACATGGATCAAAAAATATCACCTCAAGAAAATAACAAGGATATAAATCAAGAATCAAAAGTGAAAGTGTTTTTTTCAAATGGAGATCCAAAATCAAAAGAAAGCACACAAAGAAAGAGAGATCAATAAAAGTCCTTTAGTCAAAATCAAAAGCTATGGGAAAAATTGAAGATAAAAATAAAGTCAAGAATGAAAGTAAGAAAAAATTGATCTCCAATTATGCCTCTTCATCCAAAACAAATAGGGGCATTTATCAAAGAAAATTTTCAAAAGATGAGCTTGTTGATCCCAAGTCTCCATCTTCATCATCTTCACCTGATCCATATAATCTACCAAGTCCACCTATATCTAGACACCCATCATATCATTCCATCTCCCTTGGTGATGTTTCTCGGTGGACCTTTGAGGATGACCCCTTCACGTTTTGTAACTTATTGGTTGCCAAAATCTTTTTCGTGTGAAGCCCGACAGCCTAGGTAGTGTGCACATTAGGAATCATACCCTAGCTCCCTTCATTCACCACATCAACCATCCTATGTATCCATCATTCACACCCTTCATTCAAATCATATCCTTTCATTTAGCATGGTCATCCAAATATGTTCCTAATTGGTTGGGTCCTTACATCATAACCATAGCATATGAATTAGGCACATATCATCTTGCTACTGCTAAAGGTGAACCATTACCAGATCCTATCAACAACATGCACCTTGGAAAGTACTATACCCGGCTTTTGGAGAATCCCATCAAAAATACAAAACAAAAAGAAAAAAAGAAAAAAAATTGTTACCCTAATGAAAACCTAGCAAACAAGCGTCTTGGTGACACAAAATAAAAAATGAAAAAAATTGAAAAAAAAATCAAAAAATATAGTAAAGAGAAATAATCCATCCAATAGTAAAAACCACTTTGGTGGCACTTTGGGCAAGTACCATGGTAAAAACTTGGAAAATAGGCGCCATGTGTAGTCATTCTTTTCTCCATCGTCTAGTATCATTCTATCTTATTTTCCACTTCCACCCATGATCCCTCACATACACCCATTCCATAATAATATCCTGCCTCTCCCATCCATTAATAATAAAGCTTATTTATCCTTATCAAGGCCTGAGAATTGTTGATTCTTAGTGTCCTTAAGCCTTTCATATCCCTCCATAATAAACAACACTCATCCACTTCGTCCATAATAATTTGGTCCTATACCTGACTGGGGAAATTACTATACTTACGTTTCACAAGGGATCCTAGACGCGAGTCAACATTAGAAAACTTCAAAACCCAAAACAAAATAAAAAAACATCAAAATCCAAAAAAATTAGAAAAAATTAAAACTCCAAAAACAGAGTTTGTGTCTGTCCAAGTGGTTGAACTACGTTGCCTATGTGACTTCACGTAGGCAAGGCTATCATTAATGAGCCCTCGAGGCGTTAGGTTAGTCCCTTAGGTTTTTTCATGACATGTTTTTAGTTCATCCATATTTGTGATCCATAATAAGCTATCCATGGTCAAGAGTCAGTCGAATTGCATTGTCTCCGCACTTTACATAAGCAAGGCCATCATCAATGAGCTCCTGAGGCATTAGGTCAATCCCTTAGGGTTTGTCATAACAAATTCTTTGTCCATCACAATAATCCATCCCATAATAAATTGTCCCTTGCTAAGTTTGACACTTTGATCAAACAAAAACAACAAATTCATCCTACAAAGAACCGAGCTTAGCAAATTAGGAAACAACAGACAAGCTATCCAACTAGTCTCCAATTTGAATAGATCAATTGCCTAAACATGGGTAAACATCAAACAACAAACAAAAAATATCAAACAATCCTTATTAGCTATCAAACAGTCTTATACAAAATGTAGCATTGTCAGGCTCCCTAGGCTTATACGACATGCTTTATATCTGAAACCAGACTTTATGCATCCATCCTATCAACTTGTCTTAAACAGGATGTAGCATCATCAAGCTCCCTAGGCTTATACGACATGCTTCCTTTCCTAAAACCAGATGCTATCATTAACCAAAATCTGATCATGTAATTTGACAAAAGATCTAAATGGTTGTTGACTCTATTGGTCTAGTTTGACTTATCTTTCTAATGATTTATCTTTGGTCATGTTACTATGTGCCTCGAGGATGTCCCAAAAGGATTTAGAGGAGAGATGATGGATCATGACCCTTTTATCTTTGATTTTCATTTGTGGTTTTTCTTGGCAATATGACTGGGACAACTTGGTTCCTTGTGTGTGATCAAATTTCCATTTGGCATAATCAAAAAATCTTATGCAAGCTAAAGGTCATCTAACACTTTCTTACATCAGGATTAACATGCTTTGTGGTTACTTCCTCACATATTTTGACAAGGTTCTATGGTTACTAGTTTGTATCATGGAACTCCTTTTCTGTCATGTGTCTATTTTGCAAGGGATAACATATCACACCTTGGTCAATGTCATACCTTGGTGTTCATCATCCATTGCCATAATAGTTCTATGATGATAATTATGCAATAAAATAAAAGCTTGAACATTTAGTAGCAAGATCTCAAGACATCAATCCCATTTCATCTATTTCATTCTTCCTTTTTCGTTCCTCACTAACCTTCTTTATGCACTAACAATTTCCTCTTGCTAACATTTCTTTCGCCATTCCTTGCATCCATGCCTATCAAATTAGCTTATTGGTAAACTTGCCAAATCTTTTGGAATTTTTTGAAAATTTGTGAATTTTCCTGAGGGGGCATCATCCTATCCTGCATCCATCGGGGCACACTAGGGTACATCTTGGGCTGAATCTTCTTGATTATTCTTTGACACAATGCTCAAAATCACATTGTATCAAAGAGGGGAAGAATGTAGACACTAAAAAATGTCACAAGCCTGCAAGCAACATTTTATCACTAAAATGCCTTCTTCCATACATAATTAAATCATTTTAATTATTTAGTTATTTCCTAAAGACATTCCTTTATTAAATCACTAACCTGCCTTCTTCCATACATAATTAAATCATTTTAATTATTTAACTAATTCACTTTATCTCATTCCCCTTTTGATTAATTTAAATAAATATCAATTTATTTAAATTACGTCACTAATTTATCTTTTTCTTCCAATAATTAAATAAGTTTTATTTAATTAATTATTTATTTCCAGTTTCCTCTATAATTAAATAATTATTTTAATTATTTAATTATTTATCATTTCCCTCTTTCTCTTATTAAATAATTGTTTTAATTAGTTAATATTTTAACACTCCACTCTTCTATAATTAAATAATTATTTTAATTATTTAATTATTCATTTTCCCTCCCATAAGTTAAGTAATTGTCATTATTTAATTTGAATTTCTTACCTAAGCCCTAAATCTCAACTAATTTCTTGAGTTTTGGTTCATCCTTCCCTATCCTTGTCTCAATTAACCTCATCCATTGATCATGATACCTCATCTTTCAATCCAATCCCTTCATTTGAATTGGGATTTCTTTAAAAGCAATCCATCACCTTCATTTCAACCCTGCAACCACAATCTTTTATTTTTTTCTATCTTGAGATCTAGCTATCTTGCATCAACATCAACCTTATTGCAAATACATTGCATACTATCTGAGAACAAACAAAGAAAATTGGAGAAGAGCAATGGAGATGATTCAACTATGGCATAGAGATTAAGTATTATTGCTTCATTATCATGATTTATATTTTTGTGTATGCTTCATTCTTGGATTAGGGTCTTTATTAGCTTGAAATAGATAGTTTGTGGTTGCTATCATTGATTCATGCTTTTCGTCGAATTCTACCCCGATCTACAGTTGTATGTAGAACATTGCTAGACACTGGTGAATGATCTTGGTCCTACATTAGAAGAGTATCTTGATACATGTCAAATTTCTCATCTTGTAAAGAATGAGTCATATTGACATGTCCTACTATGTTGTTATAAGAAAAAATGACATTTTTATAACTTGTCTTTCCAAAATCTTTATCTTTTCCATAATTGGGCATTGGATTTTTATATATTCCTAGATCATTGATCAACATTTATCTCCCTTTGATCGATAAGGTCTTGGATGATATTTTTTAGCTTAACATAGTTCTACATCTTATGACCCTTTGTTCTATGATATTGGAAAAAATCATTATCATTATACAATGAGGGTTTTATTTGTGGTTTGGGATAGTTTCAAAAATCCAAAAGTTCGATGTATTTTGACTAGACCAATTTGTTTAGGATCATCTCAATAGGTTCCCCTAAGGGATAAAATTGTCAATGAGGCACATAGTTAGGTCTTGATGGATAGCTATTCTATCTATGTGGTGGTGATTCTCTTGGAGGATTTTTGTTTTGTATATTTTGTTGTAGATTATGTTGTTGAGGTTGTGTATTCTATACAAACTTTGCATCTACCACACCATCATTAGTTACGTTTTTATTTTTGGACCATTTACGGTATTTGTCACTCAAACTAGATGGTTGGTTATTGTTATATATTTATACAAGACCCTTAGCAATAAGAGCTCTCTCAATTCTCAGGCCTTTTGATATGAGCTCCTCCTATGTTTGGATGTATTGCATATGTAGTTGAAAGGTGAGTTCTGAGTTAACATTGTTTGTAACAATATTTAATTATTTTTTGGGGATATTTATGGTTTGCATTTGGTTGCTTTATATCTCCATCGTTGGAGGAAGAAGGAAAATGTTTCACCCTTGTTTTGCTTGACAATGTATAAATTAGTAACTATGATATCTGGGTCAATGTTATATGAAAAGTGTGCAACGAATTGATCAATGATTTCTTGGAACATTCTTATTCCTTGGGGTAAGCATGAAAACCATTATATAGCTTGTCCATCTAAGCTACGTGGAAATAGACACATAAGGTATGAATGGAAACTTCCATACAAACCACATAGAACTCACGTATGTGCTCTTCTAGGTTACCTCATGTCCTTTATACTTGTCAAATTTTGGAATTTCGAAGTTCAGGGGAAAAGGTAACATGGTAATGCTCCTGTCAAATGGGTATGGACACAAGTCTTGAATAGCGTAAGAGTTTTTTGTCTTCCCCATTTGTATGTCTTGGATTTTTTGTGTCAAAGTTTGAATCTATGAGGATATATCCATGGAAGGAACATTCATTAGTGGATTAAGAGCATTATATTGACTTGGGTCTTGATATATATGTAGGTTCATGTCATATGGATTATATGTTATATGAGGTTGCAGACCTATTTGATACTTTGGGTTGAGGTGGAGGAGGAGGGTTGTATAGTGTGTAGTGAATTTGGGGGATGGTGATTTGTTGTGGGGGTTGTTGTTGCAAGGCTCATCATTGTGCTTGTTGTGCAAGAAATTGTTGTTGGGCTTGCAATTATTGTTGAGTGTGTAATTGTTGTTGAGTGTGCAACTATTGTTGTGTGTGCAACTATTCTTGTGCTTGCAATCATTATTGAGAATGGAGTTTTTGTGCTTGGAGTTATTGTTGGTATGTGATGTTTTATTGTTGTTGTGGAGTTGGATTTTGTTGCTATGGTATAATGTATTGATGGTGTTGTTGTTGTTGCGGGTTACAGATGTATTGATGTTGGGGATTGAAATTTTGTGTAATGATACTTTTTTGAGGAGGTTGTTGGTGGTATGGTGGAATGAGATTTTTTTGTTGAGGCTTTGGATTTTGTTGGGGTATTTTTTGAGGTGTTTGTTGGGAGTGATATTGAATTTGTTGTTGAGGAGGTTGTTGTGTGAATTTTTGTTGAGGTTGTTGTTGTGTAAATTGTTGTTGAGGAGGTTTTCATGTGATTTTTTGTTGAGGAGGAGGTTGTTGGTGGAATTGTTGTTGAGGAGGTTGTTGTGTAAATTGTTGTTGGGGAAGTTGTCAGTGAACATGCATGTTTTGATATGGTGGTGTGGTGAATGGATTGATCCCATAATTCATCGTGTTTGGATTTGGTAAGTTGGGATTTGGTATGTTGGTGTTTAGTGGTGGGTTGTTTGTGTTTTGAAGGCTTAGGTTGTTTGGAGTCCTTAGACCTTGAGTTTTATAAAGTGGATTGTTATATTGGTTTGAAAATTTAGTTTGATTCACTCCTTGTAAAGGGATCATGGGTTGACTTGTACATTTGTTGAAGAAGGATTAGGTATTTTTTCAATGACATGGTGTACCAAGGGCTTACTCCCTTGTGGATGGTTTCTTGTTCCAAAGTTTAAAAAGGATGGTTTTTTCCTAAGTTGATTGAAATCAAAATTGGGGGGGAATTTAACACTAGCTTGTGCAAGTTTTAGCATGTATAAGTTTGGGTCAAGACTTAACATAGCTTCTGCCACTTTAACAAGAGATGGGTCTTGTTGCATCTCTATTATTTTTTCAAGAGTAAAGTCATGGAGTGTTTTGAATTTGACTGGTTTAGGTCATTTGTGTTTCCAAAGGAGGTTCATACCCTTTGGCTTTAGGCATTCCCCATGGCATATCACTAGCACTTGGGGTAGTGGTTTTTTCCATAAGTTTTCTCAACCGTACTTGTGGTAGTGGGATGATTTGAATTGCTAGGATTTGTTTCCATTTTCTTCTTGTGTTGAGATCGTGTTGTGGTCATAAAACTTGTAGTTGTCCTAGGAGATACGGATTTTGAAAGTTTACGAAGATGTTTTTGATGGGATATTTGAGTTGCCTCAAATCAATCTAGTAAAGACACCCTAAGCTTCTTTGGACCAATGATGAATGATATTTGGATGAGTGGGGGATGTGAAACCTTAAGTTTAGACAAAGTTGGTTTTTGAGTAGATCTCTTGTTTAAGTTTTTATTTTGAGGATGATTCCTTGCTTGTCCTAGACAAATGAGTCCAAGCTAAGAAAGATGATAGTGAGGTTACTGACTTTTGGAGTAGACTAATGACTCCAAAGCAAGCTAACTCACAAAGATGATACTAATTTAACTATATAGTTGAAAGAAGACAATTTTTCAAGCAAAGAGCTAAACAAGGGGGTGTGATAAAGATCTAACCAAAATTAGCGATGTCTAATCTAGGTTGTTGTTTTGAAGGGATTGTGTTTACTATTTTGTTAATGTGGGTCGATTTGATCCAAGATAACTAGGAAGTGTCTAGACAATTCTAAATTGGAGTAATGACTATGATACGGGATGAAGACGAAAAGTGAATGTTTGTTGCTTTGGAGTGATTAGGATGACTATAGGTATGTTTTACACAGGTCTCTAGTCTGACAGATTAGTGATGAAAAATAGGAAACTGAGATTTTGCAAGGTTCTACTATTTTAACTGATAGTCAAATGTGGCATAATTTCAAAAGTGTGTTGAAAGATATTCAAATGTGGTGCACTTCGCCTGACAAACATGGCATAATTTTCAAAAGCACAAGTTTATATACAAAGGTGGCACAGTGTGACAAGCAGATGCGACATAGTGATTTTTTTACTGGAAATGACTCTAAGACAAATGTGTCATAGTGTGCAAATGCATCGATATGGAAAAAAGTATGTCAATATGAAAATTAGACACACCAAGATACATACAGAAGTGGCACAGAGTGATAGTCAAACATGCTAATTTGACACAGAGATAGGTTTTTGAATTTTGATCCTAGGTATGTCTATTGTTTTGCAAATTTTGAGGATTAATTGTGTTTGATTAATTTGGAAAGTGATAAAATAAACAAATAATTGTACATAGGATTGACTCAATTGGATCTTGGAAGATTTTAGTGTGTCTTCTTCAATAAGACCACACTAACTAGTATCACAGGTAGATTTACAATAAAGACACGTCATAGATACACATCCTAATTTAGTGGTAGATCCAGTTATCAACTTATATTAGGCCTGCTCTAGAATTTTGTCCAATGAATGAGAAACTAGATTATTCCAAGTTCATGTACCACCTTGACACCTCTCACCTTGAAAGGAAAATATCCTAACAAGGAATAACAGTCGACTCAAAAAAGGTTAGCACATAGAGAGTAGCTTCACACATTGATACTTTTACATTGCATCTATATAAGCTGATGGTTTACAAATGGCTTTTAGGCTTCTAGATTTTGCAAGGTTTGTAATAGGGGTATGCCATGAACAGAGAGCTCATCTGATATGCTCAAGTCAAGAGGGGTCTCCTCTCTACTCATCACCTCCCTGTCTTGGTGGACTGAGGGTCATGGGCTTGGCTTGAAGGACGCGAGCCACTCCTTGGGGTAAAATTTTCATTCTCCCCCCTTTATATATCCCATCGAGAAATGTGCTTGAGATCAAAACTTGGGGTGATGAGGACCCCAAGAAAGTATCCTACTTAGAAATAAATAGAAATAGTGTTGGTTTTGGTCTACCATGAACAGAGAGCTCATCTAATATGCTCGAGTTGAGAGGGGTCTCCTCTCTACTCATCACCTCCCTATCTCAGTGGATCGAGGGTCACGGGCTTGGCTTGAAGGATGTGAGCCACTCCTTGGGGTACAACTTTCATTCTCCCCCCTTTATATAGCCCATAGAGAAATGTGCTTGAGATCAGAACTTGGGGTGATGAGGACCCCAAGCAAGTCTCCTACTTAGAAATAAACAAAAATAGTGTTGCTTTTGGTCCTCAACATCATTCTTAGGAGTCACGAGAGGAGAGCATACACAACACTATACCTCAAGATGTACAAAAAAATATGAAAGTTAGTGATATTTTTGATTTCCAAGATTGCATTAGGCATAAGGAAAGAGCATATGTACACACTAACCTACCAAACACACCATAGATTTCTTGTTAAGTGCACTAAGGATTCAAATGTGGTTCAATTTTAAAAGCACCAAATTTAAATGTGCAAGTTGTTTGTAAATTTTTAAAACCCAAATTGAAGTGTGCAAGTTGTGGGGTTCATTTTAAGCTCCAAATTGAAAAGTGAGATTCTTTTTCAGCACCAAAATAAATGTGGACCTAGATTAAAAAAACCTAAAAAACCACATGTTAGTAATAGTTTATCAAGTTTTTATTTTCCCGATATTATGCCACAGGCTGTAAAGATGTTATCTCAAAAAGGATAGGCCCATGTTAGGGTTAGAAATCAAAATATTTCAAGAAAATTATTCAAACCCTAAACAAAACAAGCGTGACAATTTACCTTATAGACAAGGCTCTGTAACTAATTACAGACATGACACGATATGATAGACGTGGCAAACACCAGTCAAACACGACCCTATGTAAAAACCTGCACAGAACCAACAAACAAACTATTAGATGGGTGTGGTAAATTCTTATAGACACGGCTTGATATGATAGACGTGGCAAAAGCTAGTCAAATGTGTCACTACAACAACTTGCACAAAAATCCTATAGAAATTCAGACAAACAGAAGCAATCAAGAAAACATATGTGACACAATGAGACAAACACATTGATTCGCGAATGACAAACACATTGATCTATGATAGAGGCGTCATTGCGACTTGTAAGTCTGCAAAAACATCAAAAATGATAATTCTAATACATGGGTCCCATCAGGTCTGACAAAATGTCATAGGGAAAAATATGAGTTAGTTGTAAAAGTTAGAAATCAAGCAATCAATGCAACAAACATTAAAAACCCATCAAGAAATGATCATATTAGCCCATACTTAATAAAATTGGGTTAGCAAACATCAAAATGATTCAATCAAAAGCATTAAAACATACAATTCAAAGCAAATTGAATCAAAACAATGTGCAAACCTTTAATCCCATTGGGGGATTATGCTCCAAGTGAATGTGGATTGCTCTATAAGCACTTTCCTATGATTGCAAAGCTCTAAATGATGATTATGACTCATAGTTAGCTCAAAACAACGAATTGCTCAATCTCATTAAGATTGTGAATGATTATTGAAGGAAAATTGACTTGTTTATAGATTTAGAAATATTATATCAACAGTCAAGATTGAAGATCAAGATTGACATATGAGAGGAGATCAAGGAGATGAATGAAGATCAATGGATGAAATTGAATGAGAGCCCAAAATATCCCACTTTTCATGGAAAAGAGGTTAAAGATATTTTGGAGGGAAAATATCTATTCAAATTTGAATTTGAATTTGAATTTGAATTTGGGAATATTCCATTTGGAGGGATTATGCTTTTTAGATATTTTGGAGTGAACAATATTTTGAAAAGGGAATATCCTTTTTTTGAAAAATGGATATTCTTTGTGTGAGTTGGAAGAAATTAGAGAATTAAATAATTATGAAAATTATTTAATTGTAAGGATTAAAAGAAATTAGGATTTATTAATTAAATAATTAAAAATATTTAATCACTCAACATGATATAGAGGAAAAATTAGATTTAATTAAATAATTGGAAATTATTCAATTAAAGGGAAAATTAGTAAGAAATGATGAAAAAGGATAAATTAACCTTGAAATAATGTCAATTATCCAATTAATAGAGGAAAAAGATGAATTTAATCAAATAATTAGAAATTATTCAATTAAATGGTAAATTATGTGAAAATGAGAAAAATGATGTTAATAGGTGATGACGGGATATGTGATATGTTTAGGACATTTTGAGGTGTCTATAACCCTAACAAGAAGATAAAGCCATCAAAAGAAGTCTCTACAATCCTTCAAATGATAGTAATGCTAAAATTCCAAGCACAATCATTATAACATAATTAAGTCTATAGGGTTATGAGTATCTCCCCATTATATCATTTATTTCAAGAATTTCATTACTAGCATGTATTAACACATAGTTATTCATGCACCCTACGAATGATTAGTAACTCTATCAATTTAAATAAAAATACTATGACTTCATTATGCAAAGAAAGGTCCATAATATAATGAAATTATAGTCGCAATGAACCTCCATGAACAATGATCATCAAAGACACAATAAGAACTATAATCCTTCAAATGTTAGTGATGTTAAAATCAAAATGTAATCATTATAACTTAATTAAGTCTATAGGGTTATGAGTACCTCCCCACTATATCATTTCTTTCAATAATTCTAATACTAACATGTATCATAAGTTAACACACACTTACTCATGAACCCTACAACTAATTAATAACTCCTATACCAAGTTAAATCAAAGGAGCATGACTTAATTATGCTAAGAAACATCCATAATATAATGAAATTATAGTCACAATGAACCTGCATGAATAGTGATCATCAAAGACACAATCCTTCAAATGTTAGTAGTTAAAAATCCAAACATTTTAATTATAACATAATTAAGTTTATAGGGTTATGAGTGCCTCCTCACTATGGCATCCTAAGGGATCGTAGGAGAATGATAATTTTTCTTATGCAGTCAATTTGGGCACCCAGTCTTCTAATTTTTTTGAGGTGGTTGTGGCCTTCCATGGTATTTTTTTGGCTAAATAAAGAGGTATTACTAATATGTTCATTGAAAGGCACTCCAAAAATACCATTATGATGTTGAATGGGGAAACCTCCCATAGTTGGTCTCTTCATGACCTCATTGAAGCTACTCACTTAAACATGATGAGCATAGGCCAAAGAAAACTCATGCACATTTATCGAGAAGATAATTCCTCTATGGATGGGATGGCTAACTTAGGGGCCTTTGTTAAAAATATTAAAGTTTGGGATGATTTATAATTGCTCTCAAAGCATGTCAAAAACTCTATCATTAATGAAGTTGCCTCTCATTTCACACACCATATTCGAGATTGATTTGTATCTCTCTCAAGATTGTAAGGATTACACGTACCCTCTTATTGCATGAAGAATAATGATTTATTCCAACTTTCAGCTCATTTTAGCAAGTTTCATTTTCACCTTTCCTCTTTTTTGTATGCTAAAAGTTTCCAGAGTTACATTTGGCTAGATCTCAGCTACTACTCTTTTACTTCTTTGTCCACTATTATGGATGGGGAGCTTGTTCAAGAAGATCCCAACAACTATGATTCTCTAAGGAGTGATAAGGAGATATGGCCTATCCTCCAGAAGGGTAAGCTCTCTTCGTATATTGAGGCCTTGAACGGCCATGGCCCTAACCTCTCCACAAAGTTTGTGAATTCTTGGAAGGCAAGCCTTGTCAAGGCTTGGGGCCTTTCTTTATTTGTCTTTATTGAGTTAATTTCAACAACCACGAGTCTCCCTCTTGAGGGAGATAACATCCCCAAGAATCATAAAGGGAATTATCAAAAGGATATGGAAAAATTATTAAAAAGAGGACAAAAGGTCAACCGTCTACATAATGGTTACAATAGAGAGGACCTACTCAAGATATGGAAAAATATTGCAGAGGTTCTGATGAGGTATGTTACCCTCGATGGTCATTTTAAAATATTTCATGCTCGTTTGTTTCTTATGCTCAATCACTTCTGTCATAATCTGAAAATGAACTTTTCCTTTTGGATCCACTCCTTGTTGGAAGAATAAGTTAAAGTTGTGCAAGATAAAGGTAAACCCATGTTTCTCCACCAAGGCTTAATATGTAGGCTCTATTGGTATAATTTGGCTCTCTCCCCTATGATTTTTTCCCTCCCTTATATTGTTAACCCCTCCCTTGTTCATAAGGTTGTTCCTGTTAATTTATCTTGTAACCCTAAAACCCCCTCCTCGATTTCCAATATCAACCCCTCCCACATTGCAGAGTTACTAGGTCCAATCCCCCTCAAACTTCTAAGGGAAAAGCCATTATGGCTAATTACCCCACTCCTACATCTAAGAAAAATGTTTCCTTTTAGGAACCTCCCAAATTTTGATTTCAGGTGGCAACTCTGGCTCTTCCTAGTCCCCTTCACTATATGTCACCCATAAGGACTCTCCCCCTATTTCTCCTCCACTTCACAATTTCTTTGTCAGTCCCATTTCTTCTCCTCAATAAGAAGTTGGGCATGGCCATTATTTGGAGGTTGTTCCTTCGTACACTCCTAACCCTTGTAATATTTTTTCCTCACTATAGGAGAAAGTGGGTGATCTTTACAAAGCCTCAAATATTCAAAATGACAACCTTAAGTGGCAATTGGTTCAATTTCTCGTGGCTAAGGAAAAAATTCAACATATAGAGTCAGTTGTTCTAAGAAAGGCTAGGTACTGAGTGAGTGAGGAGACAGATGTAGATCACTGAGAATTTATAAAAGGAATGGCTCAAACTTTTGATAATTGATCCAATTCAGAAAAATAGGTTGGGGAACTAAAAGATGCCATTGGGTCTCCTAAGGAATGCTTGAGTTTGAGAAAGGAGGTTTCTAATCTCCAAAGAAAATGGGAAAAATTATCTTCAACTTGTAGGAAATTATTGAGTATAGGAAAGTGTAAAGAACATGGTAGTTACTATCTAGGTGTTCCAACAGGAGCTCAAAATTTATCATACAAAGAGAGCTAGGGATGAGAATTTTTTATGCCCCCCCTTCTAGCTCGCATAAAAAAGGTAAATCTATGAAGAAATCTCTACATACTTCTATGGTAAAAAGAGTCTAAAAGATTTGTCTTTTGAGGATAAACTATAATTTCTCACCAAGAAGTGCTAGGCTATAAAAGGTCTTCATTTGCTTCGAGAACAATAATTGATCTTCTCAAGTTGTTGGTCTTTTGTTGGTCTTGTCTTTGTTGTTGGTTTTTGGTTTTTTAGTTTCTATTTATTTTGCTTTCCTGTTGTCTCACCTCTTGTGAGACCCCTCTATTTCACCTTAATCATTATTTTGTTATGTGTTCAAACCCTTCTTTCTTTATCTTAATCAAAACAAATTAACACGCACTTATTCATACACCCTACAAATAATAAGTAACTTCTCCACCAAGTTAAATCAAAGGACTGTGACTTCATTATGTAAAGAAATATCTGTAACATAATGAAATTATATTCACAATGAACCTCCATGAACAATGATCATCAAAGACACAATAAGAACTACAACCCCTCAAATGTTAGTAATGCTAAAAATCCAAACACAATAATTATAATATAATTAAGTTTATAAGGTTATGAGTACCTCCCCACTATATCATTTCTTTCAAGAATTACATTAATATCATATATTGTAATAGATTAACATACAGTTATTCATGCACCCTACAATTGATTAGTAACTCCTATACCAAGTTAAAACAAAGGAGGGTAAAAGCACAAAGTTGTGTCACACTTTCAGCCAGCTTATCAGCACAACTAAATTTAAGTATTTCTAACTAAAAATCAATTTTGGTCAAACATATGATCTAATAAGATTCATTCTAGCTAAGTTAGATACTTCCACAACTTTTTCAACTAAAATTGTTGGCTAAAAATATATGGAGCACCACTTTGAGTCCAATTTACCAAAAAAATAAAATTATTTAAAAAACTTGAAGTTTCAATAACTCCTGCTAATGTAAATAACATTTTTTTTTAAATATAAAAATACCCTTTTGTAGATCCATAAGTGTAGTTTTCAAAAATATATTTATTTTAATAGTTTAATTATTTTCTATATTTTATATTTTTATTTTTACTAAAAGTAGGTTATCAACACAAAATATTAGGTTGATTACTATTCCAAGGAAAAATACTAAAACTTATTAAAAAGAATTGAAAAAAATATGATGCACTAGATAAAAGAATCTATTTCAAGATGGTAGAATTTTTTTTCCATTTTAGATAAATATTTAATATGTAAGTTGACGTCTGATGAAAACAACTATTTTTTGACTCACACATTTTAATATTTATTTAAAAATATATATTTATCAAAATTGGAAAAAAATATATCCATGCACTAAAATTTCAAGTTATAAATACACACAAAAAATTTGAAAAAAAAAAAATTACTATAAAAAGTTTGACGTCCCATGCAACTTCATTTTTCAGCATTTTATCAACAACTAAATTATAGTGTTAATTTATTAAAAACTAGTTTAAAATAATTTTTTATTTTATTTTTAAATACAAACATAAAATATACTAAAATATACATATTTTACTAGTTTACGTCATTTCAAAATTCAAAAAATATATGCTACTTTTTAGTGATTCAAGTTTAAAAGTTGGATCAGCGTTGGTCATTTCCTTTATAAAGTGTGACACAGTTTGTGCTTTTACCTAGGACTGTGACTTCATTATGCAAAGAAATTGTAATGTCCCCTTTCTAAAATAGCCTTTCCTAATTACTCAAGATTAAAAATTTAAATTTGAAGTAAATTGAGATATTTCAGGAAGTAAATAAATAAAATATTAAAATCAAATTGGTGGGACCAAGTTGGGTGTAGCTTTTGGCTAGAGCATGTTTTGGGAATTTTCCAAGATTGAGTGGGTGGTAGTGCATAACAAACACTTGGAAAATGGGTCTTACATGGATTTTACTTCCCATGCATGAAAGATTCTCTTGTGGGGCATGGATTTTAGGTGCCCAAGATGCCTCCTAAAATAGGCATTTGATATAAAAGTTGTTTGGTTGCATTTTCATTCATTCTATACATTTTCTCTTCACAAGTTTTGATATTTCTTCTAAGGTTGGGAAACCAAAGAAGGAAGAACATCTCCAAGTCTGCTAAACCAATGATTTTAAGGCTTGAAGGCGATGGTTTAGATACTCTCCAGGTGCATATTTACTTTGGGTCTAACAGTGTGCTACAAATATTTCACAATACATCATCTGATATCAATTGGCCACTTTGTTGAGTCATTTTGCATAAAATGGAGAAGAAGATTTCATACATGATTTCATTGTTTGTTGATATTTGCAATATCTTAGTGGGATAACATTTATTTCATAAAATCTAATATATTTTCTAGAAAGGGACATTACAGTGGTATCAGAGCTAAGATCTTGCTAGCCTGAGGGTTTAAACATTTTTTTATGTAGCCAAGTGATAGGGAAAAAAGATACTTGGAGCGGGAAAAGAATAAAGAGCTTACCTCAAACCCTCATTCAGGAAAAAGCATAGTTGAAATTCCTAAGAGTAGTAATATGGTTGAAGAAGAAGAAATGAATAAGAAATTCTTACAGGATCTTCAGAGGAGTCAAAGATTAATTTCAGGTAGTCTTGCTAAGATAAGGGAGGTAATGAGATAGTTGGCACAAAGGCTCCAAATTCTAGCACCATCAAAGGAAAAAGGGAGCACCTTAGAATCACAACATGGTATTTCAAAAACTAATAAATCAATTTTCCTACCTGAAGGTGAGCCTACAACTCCTAACGCTTCTCCTAATCCTATGGAAGAATAGAAAAGAGAGCTTCCATCAAAGTGACCTATGCAAATCAAGATGAAGGTTTTAGGAATGGCATTCCCTTCAATGACTATGTCTCACAAATGCAGCACATGATGACCATAAAGGGTCATAGACCACATGCAAATTATAGAGGAAGAGACCTTAGGAGCAAGATCAAAAAGCTTTCAACTCCTACCTTTGATGGAATGGACAAAATCTCAGTTAGAGCCTAGCTTCAAATTAAAAGTTGCAACTTATTTCACTCTCAAACCCATGAAAGAGCAATATTTCATACAAATAAACAACTCTGCAACTTGTAGGTATTGCATATGATTGGTGGTATCACGGTATGACCACCCAAGGTTATAGTCTAGTAAATACTTTTGATGATTTTAGTTAGAGATTGATAGATAGATTTGAGCTCAAGGATGAAGAAGAATATTTTAAGGAGTTGTCTATTTTAAAGTAAACACATTCTATTGAAGAGTATGTGGAAAAATTTCAAAAGATAGATGTTATGGTGCTTGAAATATCTGAAAGGAGGATCATATACCTCTTCCTTGAGGGCCTTGAAGAACCCATCAGGGTTTTAGTCAAGGCTTTCTCACCCACATCTTTGTAGGAATCAATCAAGAGGAGCTTACAACTGGAGGTCTCTATGCCCAAGAAAATAGTTTTCCATCATTCCAAACCACCACTCCCTTGGAGACCCAAGGGAAACTTCCAGAAAAAGGTTTCTCTAACTCCTCCACCAAAGAATGTTCCATTCACTACTAGTAAGAAGGAAAATGAGGTAACCAAATTTGAACTTAGAAGGAAGTCACTTTGCTTTACTTGTAGAGAACCATGGGTTCCATGGCATAGATGTTTGGGAAAAGGGAAAGTGCATTTTATTGAAGTTTTTTTAGATTTAAATATTGATGATAATGAAGATTTTCATGACACTAAAGAAGAAGAAAAGTTTGAGGATGAGAGGGAAACTGGTAAAGGAGTCATAATTGCAACCCTATCTAGAGCACCTAGATATCACCCTTTTAGAGTTCAAGGAGTTATTTTTTGTTAGAGGACAATATTTCTCATTGATAGTGGTGCAACCCACAATTTTATTGATGAGGGATATGTGTCCAAGAGAGGACTAAATACAGAAAACTTTGAGGGTTTCAATGTCATAGTTACTAATGGTTTCACTATACCCTATACATGGGTAGTTCGACAACTCAAAATGACCCTAGGAGACTATGAGGTATGTGATGATTTCTTGTTGAACAAGACAACTGAGGGGGGGATGAATCAATTGTCACAAATTTAAACCTTAATTCATACACCAAGACCAACCCTTAACACTGCTTATTAGATTAAACATTAAATACTAGTGCAAAAAATGAAAACCATCACATAAACACAATAACACTAGATTTACATGGAAAACCCAATAAGGGAAAAACCACGGTGACGATTAACTCACACTATAGAGAATATCAAAACTAATTACAAGATGCTCACTTCCTGACAAACAAGGACTCACTATCTAATAGCGCTAACAACCTGGAGGGCTCACTACCACAAAGATACAAAGAAGATAAAGAAGACTTGCTACAGAGAGAAGACAACCTAAATGCAACAAAAAGATTCCACCACAGTTCACATAATCCACTTGCAGATATTCATGAAAGATAGAGTGCACCTTCATCTCACTACTTCCCGAACTCAATATTTAGGCTTCACATTGATCTACAATACTCGCATCATACACACACACTGATTCACACTTATCTCTATTCTCTTTGCACTCTTGTCTCTATTTCCTTTGATATCTCCTTCGCTTCTTCTTCCCTAACTCATTTTGCATTTATACCATCTTCAACTTTGAAAAATATCCAAAGTCGTCCATCTAAATTCAAATTCAAATTAGGTCGGTGCCAAAGCATCCTAAGGTGGAATTAGAGTGAGGGTGACCCAAACACATGCTTCATAAGGACCAAAATAGATCCAACATGCTTCATTATCACCAAAAGTAGTATTCCACACAAGGTCTTCCAAACTAATGTAAAACACATAGAACAATTAAGCACAAACTTTCCAGATACCAAAATTATCGTCAATGCAATCAAAACAACTCAAATCTAGAACCACAAGTCATAAGACTTCATCAAAGAGAAATTTGGACTAACAGTATTTCTCTCGGACCTCAACCAGAAACATAGAAAACCACTATTCGCAACTGGTGAACACAACTCGCACTATACCATGAATCAATAGCCAAAAATATGGATATAGCAACTTCCAACAACCATGATCAACATATATTAACCACATAAATATAGGATCAAATCTTGGAGAAAAACTCGGAGGAATCACTGAACACTCGCAACATATCTTCATTACAATTTTCTCAATATCCTCAACATATACAGCCAATAACCTTCATCCATGACACTAATGACAACAACAATCAATTGATAACCAATTGACCAGTTGACATTGATGACAACATGTTCAATCTTTCCATTCTTGCAACAATCTCCCCCTTTGTCATTGATGTCAACATATGATGTGAAAAACCATCAAAGATAACATACTAGCTCTGAATACACTTCTTTTTGTTAGTAGATAGTCTTTTATATTCTTCCTTTTTTTCTTCACATGCTTCCTCTCTCCTTTTTTTTCATCTTTTTTACACATTTTTTCCTTTTTTCACATGTTTCATCTCCCCCTTTGACATCAATGGCAAAGGAAAAAGATATTTTACATTGATTTCCTCTTTGACATAGAAAAAAGAATACTCATCATGGCAACACCTAATACTACCTACTCCCCTTGAGAGGTAGTCACCAAAACATCAGTCCATAAGAAAGATAGATCCATAGAGCCACCAGACTAATGCATCTCCATATGCATCTAGTTCAAGAAAGGAGGGAAAATGACCCCTAACTTCTCCTGGAGATACTCAAAAGTATCTTTAGGAAGAACCTTCGTAAATATATCAGCCACCTGATCCTTCATTGAAACATACTCAAGTTTTACTTCATTCTCCATGACCTTCTCTCTCAAGAAATGATACCTGATAGATATATGCTTCGTCCTCAAGTGCATCAAAGGATTCTTTGAAATGTTAATTGCACTTGTATTATCACAGAAGATAGAAATGGGATCATCATACACCACTATGATATCTTTCAATGTCTGTTTCATCCATAGAACTTGTGTATAGCAAGATGCAGCAATAATATACTCAGCTTCAATAGTAGACAAGGAGACTAAATCTTGATTTTTACTCAACCAAGCTACCAATCTGCAATCAAGAAAGAATGTACCACCACTTGTACTCTTTTTTTCATCTACACATACAGCCCAATCTGCATCTGTATAAGCACTTAGAATAAAGTTGGTATCTCTAGGATACCACAATCCATAATCTTGAGTGCCATTCGCATATCTGAATATTTTTTTAACAACAGCAATATGTGTTTCCTTAGGATCTTCTTGAAATCTAGCCACAAGACAAACTGCATGCATAATATCTGGTCTAGTAGCAGTCAAATACAGTAGTCCACCAATCATAGATTTATACTTGCTTTGATCAGCCTTAAGTGAATCACCATCTTTACCTAGTTTGCAGCCAATCACAATAGGGGTACATACCGGTTTGGAACTATCCATCCCAAACTTCTTCAACATCTCTTTTACATACTTAGACTGTGAAATAAAAATTCCTTTCTCTATTTGATTAATCTGTAGCCCAAGAAATAAATTCATCTCTCCAAGCATAGACATTTCAAATTCTTTCTACATCTCTTCCGCAAAAATCTTGTAGATATTTTCATTTCCTCCAAAGATAATGTCATCAACATGCACAACAACAATCAATATTTTGTCATTTTCAATCTTAAAATACAGATTACTATATGTTGTACCTTTGTTAAAACCTTGCTAAATCAAATACCTGTCCAATCTTGCATACCAAGCTCTAGGAGCTTACTTCAATCCATATAAATCTTTCTTCAATCTGCACACTATATCTGGTTGCTCTAACAACTGAATTCGTTCTGGTTGTTCCATGTAGACCTCTTCTTCTAGCTCATCATTCAGAAATGTTGACTTGACATCAATCTAATAGACCTTAAAGTCTTTATGAGTAGAAAATGCTAAGAACATCCTTATAGCTTCCATTCTTGCTACCGAAGAAAAGGTTTCCTGAAAATCTATGCCTTCCACTTGTGAGTAACTTTTACACACAAGCCTTTCTTTGTTTCTAACCACTTTTCCATTCTCATTCAAGTTATTTTTGAATACCCATTTCGATCCAATAATGTTTTCTTCTTTCATAGCTTCCATCCAATGTTCATCTTTACATGCTTTACTTATAGTATTTGGTTCAATATCAGAAAGTAAGCACAGGTTTACTTCAGCAGCAACTCTGCTTCTAGTTAATACTACTTTAGTCTTATCTCCAATAATCTGACTTTCTAAATGATTCTTTTGTACATATCTAGGTGTCTTAGGTGACATCACCAAAGCATCTTCTTCTCTTTCGTTTTGTTCATTCTACTTCTCTTGCTCATCATTTTCCCGTTCTTCCACAATTTCTTCAATTCTTACACAATCAGGTTCATCAGATACATATCCATCAATGTCAATTGAATTTTTCACTTTTTCATCAGCTTTGACATTTGCACTTTCTACGATCTTTCTCAGTCTTTTATTGAAAAATTTGTATGCTTTGATTTTAGTAGAATATCCAAGAAAATTTCCTTCATCACTTCTTGCATCAAACTTACCTAAGGTTTCTTCATCTCTTCTGATATACCATTTTCTTCTTAATACTTTGAAATACTTAATAGTAGGAATTCTTCCAAACCATAGCTCATAGGGGGTCTTTGTACTATTTTCTCTTGCTTGAATATGATTGAATACATAAACAACAACATGAATAGCTTCTTTCCAGTAAACTTCTAGTAAACCAGCCTCAGTAATCATTGATCTAGCAGCCTCTTGAACTATTTTGTTTTTCCTTTCAACAACTCCATTCTATTGAGGAGTTATTGGAGCAGATAACTATCTTTTTATTCCATGCACTTCATAAAACATATTAAACTCATGGGAGGTGAATTCTCCACCTCTATGAGATATTAAGCATTTTATCCTCAAATTTACTTCACTTTCAACCATAGCTTTGAATATTTTGAATCTATCTAATGCATTTGATTTCTCTCTAAGAAATGTAACCCATGTATATCTAGAATAATCATCAATCGAAAGTATAAAGTACCTTTCACCTTGTAGACTTCTCACTCTTGTAGGACCACAGAGATCTGTATGAACTAAATCCAATAGTCCAGTAGTAGACTATTCCTTTGTTTTGTAGTGACTTCTTGCTTTCTTTCCAAACTAACAATTCTTGTAGATAACATTAACAGGATTTATAATTCTTGGTAAATCTCTCATGGCCGGAATTGCACTAATCCTCGCTAAGTTATCAAAATTCATGTGACACATTCTCCTATGCCATAACCAACTGTCATTAATCTGAGTCATAAATCATCGTCCATCAACACCCTTAAGTTGATTGATATTTCCTTTAGATTTCTTTCCTGCAACAATCAATGTTTCGGATCCTTTCTGGATTTCACATCTTTCATCTTTAAACACAAGATCATATCGTTTACTGCACATCTAACCAACACTCAAAATATTATGCCTTAAACCCTTAACATAGTATACATCATCAATATTATGTTTGCCATCAAAACTTACTGAACCTATCCCACAAATTTTAGCACCAATATCATCTCCAAACATAACCAAAAATCCATCATATTTTTCAATTTTAACAAAATTACTTTTATCACCAGTCATGTGATGTGAACAACCACTTTCAACAACCCAATAGTTCTTTTCTTGTTTAGCATGTAGGGCAGAGATAACAGTACCTTCATTTTTCTCTTTTTTCGGAGGGCTTTCTTCACCTATTTTTCAGAATTAGCAGAATTAGGTTCATCCTTTATAGCTAAGAACAAGCATTCATTGTCATTAGGATCTTCATACTCAAAATCTTCATCAGATATAATAGCATTCTTATTCACATAATATGCTCTGTAAATCTTCTTTCCTTTCTTTTCTTTCTCATATCTTTGTTTATTCCTCTTAGCTCTTCCCGGACACTTTGCAACATAATGACCTATTTCTCCACAACTAAATTATTTAAAGGGTAACTTACCTTCATACTTACCATAGCCTTTCCTCATCCTTCTCACAAATTTAGCTTCTATTTCATCAAAATTTTCTTCATTCGGATCTTCATCTTTTGTATCCTTAAAAGCAATTTCTGATTTGCATCCATTCCTCAAACTCAGCTTCCTCATCTCATAAGATGTCAAAAATCCCAACAACAGATCTTTAGTGCAGGTCTTATAATCTATACTATTTTCAATAGCACACACCTTCTCACTGTAAGCATCAGGGAGAGTTCTAAGAATCTTCTTTACAATTCTGGTTTCATCTATAGTAGCACCAAGTCCTCGCATTTCGGCCACTATCTCATCCAATCTCTATACATAAGCTTTAACATTCTCATCTTCAAACATGTGTAGAAGCTCAAACTGTGTCTCCAAATTATGTAATTTTTCCTCTTTAACTCTTTCATCACCTTCATGTGCCCTTTCCAAAGCATCGTAGACTTCCTTAGCAATCTTCATATTTTGAACCTTAATCAGCTCATAGTGTACCAGAATGTTCTTCAAAATGCAATTCGCCTTATTGTTCACTTCATGTGCTTTGATCTCATCATCCATACTTGGACCATTTACAGGAGGGGTATAAGGATTCTTGTAAGCTTTCTCCACATCATATCCACAATACCCCAAATATTCTTCCATCAATATTTTCCAAATAGCATAATTAGTTTCATCAATCCTCAGATAATCAAGTCATTTTTCCAACCATCCCAGACCTTCCTCAAGCAGTTAAGCTCTTCACCAAGGAACCAAGCTCTGATGCCAATTATTGAACAAGAAAACTGAGAGGGGGGGTGAATCATTTGTCACAAATTTAAACCTTAATTCATACACTGGAACCAACCCTTAACACTACTTATCAGATTAAACATTAAATACTAGTGCAAAAATTGAAAACCATCACATAAACACGATAACACTAGATTTACGTGGAAAACCCAATAAGGGAAAAACCATGGTGAGGATTAACTCACACTATAGAGAATATCAAAACTGATTACAAGAGGCTCATTTCTAGAGAAACAAGGATTCACTATCTTAACAAGGACTCATTTTCCAACAGGGCTAACAAATTGAAGGGCTCATTGCCACAGAGATACAAAGAAGATAAAGAAGACTTGTTATAGAGAGAAGACAACCTCAATGCAACAAAAATATTCCACCACAGTTCACACAATCCACTTGTAGATATGCATGAAAGATAGAGTGCACCTTCAGCTCACTACTTCTCGAACTCAATATTTAGGCTTCACATTGATTTTCTATACTCACATCATACACACACACTGATTCACACTTATCTCTATTCTCTTTGTTCTCTTGTCTCTATTTCCTTTTATCTCTCCTTCGCTTCTTCTTCCCTAACTCATTCTACATTTATACCATCTTCAACTTTGAAACATATCCAAAGTCATCCATCTAAATTCAAATTCAAATTAGGTCGATGCCAAAACATCCTAAGGTGGAATTAGAATGAGGGCAACCCAAACACACGCTTCATAAGGACCCACATAGATCCAACATGCTTCACTAACTCTGAAAGTAGTATTCCACACAAGGTCGGCCAAACCAGTGTAAAACACATAGAACAATTAAGCACAAACTTTACAAATACAAAAATTATCTTCAATACAATCAAAACAACTCAAATCTAGAACCACAAGTCATAAGACTTCATCAAAGAGAAATCCAGACCAACGGTATTTCTCTTGGACCTCAACCAGAAACACATAAAACCATCATTCACAACTGGTGAACACAACTTGCATTGTACCAGGAATCAATAGCCAAAAATATGGATATAGCAGCTTCCAACAACCATGATCAACATATCTTAACCACACAAATATAGGAGCAAATCCTGAAGCAATTCCCGGAGCAAAACCTAGAGGAACCACTAAACACTCGCAACATATCTTCATTACAATTTTCTCAATATCCTCAACATATATAGCCAATAACCTTCATCCATGACACTAATGACAACAACAATCAGTTGATAACCAATTGACCAGTGACATCAATGACAACACCTTCAATCTTTCCATTCTTGCAGCATTTCTATGTGGTTGGAATAGGTGAGATTGATGTTGATTTGGGTGTTTAGTGGTTGGAGGATACTACACAAATCACCAAACCATGGATTTCAAGTTCCAGGCAAATGAGAAAGAGATATTATTAAAGGGCCTATCAAATGGAGCTCCTAGAGTGGTCTCAACCAAGAGGATGGAGAGGAATTTTTGAAGGGGCCAAGTAGCTTGGGCTGTAGAAATCTCGATTTGTACTACAAGCTCTTCCAAGAAGCAAGCTAAAACTCATTTTGAAATTCAATCACTTCTTGATAAGCATAGTTTGATTTTCAATTACTACCCCCTGGGTTGAGCATGGCATTGATTTAGAACAAGGCTCCAAACCTATTATCACTACTCCCTACCATCATACAAGGGGTTATAAGGACGAAATAGAAAAAAATATCTAGGAACTTCTTGACTTGGGTTTCATAAGGCCTAGCTCTAGTCCATTTGCATCTTTTGTAGTCTTGGTTAAAAAGAAGGATGGCACTATGGGAATGCGCAAATATTACAGATCCCTAAATAAGAAGACCATCAAGAATAGATACCCCATCCCAAGGTTAGATGAACTGATTGATGAGTTGCATGGAGTAGTTTACTTTCAAAGATAGATCTCGGGTTAAGTTACCAACAAATCTGCATGAGAAAAGAGGATGTAGAAAATACTACTTTTTGATGCCACTATGTACAGAGTTTCTTGTCATGCCATTTGGTTTCACAAATGCACCAAAAACCTTTCAATCTTACATGAATAAGGTTTTTAGTAGGCAACTCGGGAAATTTTTTTTGGTGTTCTTTGATGATATTTTGATTTGTAGTAAGACTTGGAAAGAGCACTTGAAACATTTGGATACAGTTTTGGGTATTTTAGAGCAGCAATATTTATGTGCTAAGTTATTAAAATTTGAATTTGGGATGACTGAAATTTTGTATTTGGGACATGGCATAAGCTCATAGTGTCCGCAGGTTGACCAACAGAAGATTCGTGTTATCCTAGACTGGCCTCCACCTACCAATGTTACTCAGTTAAGAGGGTTCTTTGGATTATGTAGCTATTATAGAAGATTTTTCAAAGGATTCTCTCAGCTTGCTACTCCATTGACCGATTTGACAAAAAAAGGAGCTTTTGTTTGGACCCAAGAAGCTCAAGGTACTTTTGAAAAGCTAAAAGAGATAATGAGCTCATGCCCAGTACTTGCAATTCTTGATTTTTTACTTCTATTTGTTGTTGAGTGTGATGCATCTTGGGAAGGAATTGGGGTTTTTCTAACTTATAAGGGACATCCAATAGCCTTTGAGAGTATGAAACTTAACCGATTGGACAAGGGCTACTCTATCTATGATAAAGAAATGTTGGCAATTATGCATGCATTAGATAAGTTCAAGCAATATCTTGTTTGTGGGAAATTTTTGGTCAAGTCTGATCATAATAGCTTGAAGTAATTTTTAAATCAAAGGGACCTAAATGACCATCAAGAGAAGTGGGTGAGTAAATTGCAAGATTATGATTTTGAGATATAATATGTTAAGGGGAAGAAAAAATTTGTTGATGTTCTCTCTAGGAAACCATCTTTATGTTCTATCTTTGCTATAAATGTTGATTGGGAAATATCCATAATCTCAGAGCATGCTAAATATTCTTTTGCTTCTGATATCTTGGATGAGAAAGTGGTGGATTATAGGTACTCCATTTTTGATGGGCTGATTTACTACAGGACCCAAAATCAAGGAGAAGATATTGAAAAAATTTCATGACACTCACATGGATGGTCATCAAGGGTATTGTAATTCGTATAAGAAAATCTAGGAGAGGTTCACATGGAAGGGAATGAAGGAGGACATTCTCAGGCACATTACAGAATGCATAGTATTCCAACAGAACAAAGGAAAACAAACATTCCCAGCAGGACTCCTTCAACCACTCCCAATTCCTGAGCACAAGTGGGAGAGCATATCCATGGACTTCATTATAGGTTTTCCCAAAGCTCAAGGTAAAGATTGCATATTTTTTGTGGTTGATATATTGACAAAATATGCACATTTCTTCCCTATCACATTAGAGTTTAAAGCATTACAAGTAGCAGAGCTATTCTTCAAAGAATTTTTTAGATTGCATGGTTTGCCAAGAAATATTGTAAGTGATAGGGACGGTAAATTTCTTATCTCTTTTTGGAAGGAATTGTTTCACTTGACAGGGACAAAGCTCACCCCCAGAACAAGCTACCATCCCTAGATCGATGGGCAAACAAATATCATCAACAAATGGGTAGAAGCATACTTGAGGAACTACATCTTTGATAAGCAAGGTGCTTGGGTCAAATGGTTGCATCTAAGGGAGTATTGTACAATACATCTTATCACATGTCCATAGGGATGACACCTTTTTGAGCTCTATATGGTTATGATGCACTCTCCTTTGTTGATTTGTTGTTTTCAGATAGTAGAGTTCCTGCAGTAGGTAACTTTGTCCAACAAATTCAAGAGATTTTGAGATCACTTAAAGAACAATTCACAACATGCTCAAAATTAGCAAAAGATGTATGCGGATCAAAGGAGGATAGAAATATTGTTTGAGGTTGGTGACTTGTTCTTTGTAAGGTTGCATCCATATAAACAGAGTGCTTTGAAGAGAAGTGGTGCAGAAAAGCTCAAGCCTAGGTCCTACGGACCATACAAGATTACCAGGAGAGTTGGGGAGGTGGCCCATGAGTTGGAATTGCCACCAAGCTGCAAAATACATAATTTTTTTCATGTTTCACATCTCAAGAAGGTGGTAGAACAAAAATTTGTGACTTCACCAGAATTACCACCATTGGATGATAAAGGTAAGCTAATTTTAGTTCTCGAAAAGGTCTTGGAAACAAGAGAGAAGAAGCTAAAGAACAGGAGCATCACTAAGCATTTGGTTAAGTGGAAGGGCATCAATTGAAGATACAACATGGGAAGGATCAGAAGTACTCCATCACCCAAATCTTCATTGCTTGAGGACAAGCAATCTTTAGGAGGGAGGACTTGTAATGTCCCTTTCTAAAATAGCCCTTCTTGATTACCAGGGATTGAAAATCAAGATGGGAAAATTAAATAGAAAAGTAAATATTTGAATTTGGAGTAAATTGAGAATTTTGAGAAGTAAATACATAAAATATTAAAAAATTGGTGGGACCAAGTTGGGTGTAGCTTTTTGTGGGAGCATGTTTTGGGAATTTTCCAAGATTGAGTGGTTGGTAGTGCATAATGGACACTTGGAAAATGGGTCTTGATGCTTGGCATGTGGGAGTTACTTCCCATGCATGCAATATTCTCTTGTGGGGCATGGATTTTGGGCCCCTAAGATGCCTCCTGATATAGGAATTTGATATAAAAGTTGTTTGGCTGCATTTTCATTCATTCTATACACTTTCTCTTCACAAGTTTTGATATTTCTTCTAAGGCTAGGAAACCGAAGAAGGAAGAACTCCAAGGCTACTAAACCAAGGATTTTGAGGCTTGAAGGAAATGGTCCAAATAGTCTCTAGGTGTAGATTCACTCCAGGTTTGATAGTGTGCTACAAATATTTCACAATACATCATCTAATATTGATTGGCCACTTTGTTGAGTCATTTTGCATAAATTGGAGAAGATTTCATACCCGATTTTATTGTTTACTGATATTTGCAATATCTCAGTAGGATAATATTTGTTTCATAAGATTTGATATATTTTCCAACAAGGGACATTATAGAAACATCCATAATATAATGAAATTATAATCACAATGAAGCTCCATGAATAGTGAACATCAAAGACACAATAAGAACATAAATACAATAGCCTTCCATCTAGAGTGATCATCAAAGTCTTCAAGAGAGCTACGCCTAGCGAACTTCATATTATATAGGAGTTATCTACTAGTAACAAATCAAAATTAAACATCAAGACTCCAAAAGAACACCTATCACAATTCCACGCTACTAACAAGCCATGTTCCTACAAGCTTAACACAACACTAGTCATTTAATGAAGTACTAAGATCTTCACATATCGATTATTGATAGGATAGAGTAGCAACTACATATTACAATGTCACTATCAACACTATTTACAATTTGGTTAGACCATTGTGCCAATATTATACACAATTTTTGTTATGCCTTATCAACCAACTACAACTATTGACTACTAAATAAATTTCTAGTCTATAGCAACATAGTGTTCATATGGTGAGGCTACAATTAGCTCGTGATATCATAAATATTCTTACAAGAGTTATACCATAGTTGGATTCACAAGAAAACTTTATGAAATGTTGTCAGGCTCCAAGAATATAATTCCACCTCCTAACTACAAACTACAAACTCAAGGGAAATAGTAATAACACATATTACCTCCTACCTCATAAGTGATACACATAATCATTGTTACATAGTTATGCTACAAATTCTATTATAATAATTAATGAACAACCCATATACCTTAGACATTGTCATATAACACAAAAAAATCTTTAAGCTTTCCAAGGCTAAGGTACAATGTGTCTCCATTTACCTAACTTCACAATTATATTAGACAATTACTAAGGAAAAAGTTACTAGATCCAAATATAGAACAACATGCTAGAACCAAGCTACAATTGCTTTATCATAGTGGTAAAAATCATATAATGAACAATATAATGCATTGTCAAGAAAATAACATCATTATACCCTAAACAAAGATGTTATATCAATTTCATCTATGCTCTACAAATTCCATGGAGCCATAGTGAAATTCACAAGTATAAGCCAACCTAAATACATATATACAATAAACTACTTATATGCAACAAATACACCAATATAAGAGTATCTTGATTTTGCAATAGCAATAATTAAAAGTAGCTTATGTTAAACATAAAGAAATATCAATAAACATTCAAAGTACTCTTTCACAGTCAAAGTGCTCTTTCACAATCAAAGTACTCCCCTTGAGTACAAACAACCTTATCTAGGGTGTACGAGTGCAAGTTGACTCCAACCAAGGATTCCTCAACTAGCCCATAAACCTATACCCAAGACTGTTTATTCCAACACCATTAGGGCCTTATGTATAACAACAAGAGAGAACCACTACACACTTGGGTTAACCACCCAAATCAAAAGACCTATGTTCATCACCAACTCCATTTAGGTTGTAGAGATGTCTAAGATATCATGCCTACCAAGACTTCAATACCCTACCCATAGTTAACACAAAATTCAACACTTGAAGAAAACATACCAAGACAACCCATATATTACACTCAAGGTAAACATAAAGAAGTTGCTCATTATGATAAAAGCTTAACCACACAAAAAGATAACCATCCCATGAATTCTAGATGATTTCTTTAAGGAAACCAAAATATACAACAAACTATATACTTGTCTAGAATACAAAGGTCTAAGTAGACTAAGACAAAAAGGTCAACTCTATTACAGTCATACCAATCAAAAGGAAAATATTATAAATTCTCCAAATAAAACACAATAAACACATTTTAAAGCAGGTGACAATACCAAGCTACTAATCAAGAATAACACATTGGCACCGGGGAATGAAGAAAACCAACAAAGCATGATAAAAAAGTTATTTCCAAGCTAAAGTATCTTGCTTATTGAGGTGAACAAAACTCTCTCCTTCTTTAGCCAAGAATTTGCTTCAATTTTATTTCTCCTTTTCGATCCTACTAATTTATCTATTTCTCCCCCCTTTTCTTTTATTTTCCTTCCTTTCCAAACATCTACCATGTTGTAAAAAACTGGGCCAAAGGTTAGGGTTCTCTCACAATTGAGAGCCAAGATTTTCAACCTCCATACCACATACACAGCAAAAATTAATTCTAGAAAACCCCAACATGAAAAATGAATGATGAATTTCTCTCTCCAAGCCTTTTCAAGAGATCTCATTCCCAACTTCAAGAATCTATAAAACATTTAAGTCAATGTACTATGTTTGGAGTGTACATGGCAATGTTTTGTACCCTCACCTTTTTCCCACTCCTTCCAAGGTTGGCAAAGAAACATGAAAAAAAAAAAAAACTTAAAATTAACATGAGTACTAATGTCTATTGCACAAGAACATTGGGACAAGGTAACAATATTTCCAATGGAATGAAAAAAAAGTAAAGACCTTAAGCCACAAGCACACCCCTCCTACCATAGAGCAGCCCAATAGTAGCATATGAACATCTTGTAAAAATCAACAAACTATAACACAAAAGAAAAATAACACCAATTAAAAATGACAACATTGATTTTGAAACCAAACTAATTGATGACAAAACTTAAAGCAAGCATACAATGTTTCTCTCTCAATCACCTAATAAACATACTATCCAAATGAAATTACCATGACAAAACCGATCAAAATGAATCCCTACACTCTTAATAGTGTCATGAGTGTAACCCTACATAGAAAATGAAAACAAAACATCAACAACATTCAATCTTATCGTAATACAATAAAGTCAATAATATCTATGACATTTAATAATTCAAAGCATAGACTAAATACAAGAATTAAATATACATTGCAAATCAAATATAGATGGTGTTCTCATCTAATAGCTTGCCAAGTTAGACATATAGTACAACAAAAATCACTCATTACAAAACTATACAGCAATGTCATTACATACAAGTTACACCAAAATGGGGTTATGACAAAATACTTAAATGATGTCATCTTATCGATTAGAGAGTTTAGAATGCATTTGAGTGGCAAGGATTTGCAATGGTTTGACTCATCTTGTTTTCTTTACACTTTATGAATTTGACCCACATTTTCATCATCTATTTTTTTTATCCTACTTCCCATGAGGATGGTATAACTTAACAATGCCTTTTCATAATTTATCTTTTGCCATTTGTTCATCTTCTATCCATATGGTTTATGTATCTACCCTACCTACTTTTCATGATGCCCCTAATTCACATTCTATAATAATCTAGTGGGGCATACACATCAAAGATTATGAAGAAGCTAAGACGTCACATTAACACAACCTATTATGCCATCTAACACATTAAATTTGCCTCATGCACCTAAACACGCATCTAAACCACCTAAGGAGTTTGATATTATTCAACAATAAAAAAACACAAGCCAAATATCATTATAGTAGTGTACACATCGCCTTTTTACAAAGATATTATGCAAAAAGACTTGGAGAAGATACACTGAGTTTTGGTACTACTCCATAATTGGTTAAATATTTGCTAGTATAGTGGTCACAAGGAACATCATCCATAATTCAATAATGAAGAAATACCACATGAGAGAACCATTGGTGAACATTACCTCTACACAATATAGTGATTAACCCCTAATATTCAAAAATTCAAATTCAAATTTTGTTGATTCCTAACTTTTCACTACTTGTTATGAACCAACTTGGTGCATAGTTGCACAATTCCTTGCTATGCATTGGTATTTAAAGGCATTTATTTGTGCATTTTAAACATATAAGAGGAACATCCAAAAAACTTAAGCATTACAAGGAAAATCATTCCAAGAACATTTCATTTTGGAGCACAAAAAGGAACTAGAATCTGCATTAATTTACCTAGGACACATGCACATGTGAGATTGTTGGATATTCTTCAACAACTATAAAGTCAATCTAATCAAGGGGTTCAAGCTAAGAGAACACAAACCATACAGTCTCCCTAAGTATTTTTCAATGATACTAATCCTTCTTACACACTAGCAAATACCAAAGACAAGGGCAACACAACTTTGATTAGTCTACAATCAAATAGTTCAATCCCACAAATTGCAAAGCATTTTTGTGCACCAAGTTAGTATTGCAGAGCATGTAATCAAACCCATGCAAGACATATTCAACCTGCAAAGAATTTAGCAATTGTTCTAAATCCAAGACATTTTCCAAAGTGTGAGCATTGATTTCAATACCCTTAGCAATTGCAATCTGCACAACATCAACATTCAATTTTTCATCATACTTCCCAAAGCCAAGTACTCAATCATTATTAATTTCAATTATCCATTTCCTTGTAAATCACCAATTCCCAGCTGTCATTAATGAATCTAGGTCAATTGTGCTTTGATTGTATGTATTTATTTAATTAGCCTAGATTTACATGAGGAAATGATTTTTCCTATTCCAATTATATCAATTAAAATATAAATATTAAAATAATACGACAACGAATTATAATTTTAATAAGTTGAAATGTATCTATAAGTTGAAATTGAGTGGATGTTTGTTGATCTCGATCATAGTTTGCAAACTCAGCTAGACTTTGCGGACTCGCCGCAGACTCGGGAGTCCATGGGCCAGCCGAGTCGACTCACCACGGACTCGGGAGTCGAGTCCAGGAGAGTCCTGGGTCAGGACTCCCGCGTCCGACCTCAGAACTCGGTCGAGTCCTAAGGTTGAACTCCGGAGTCCTAACCCAAGACTCTCCTACACGGTTGAGTCTTAAAATGGGTTAAAAACCCATATTTCTTTTTTTAAAAAAATTCATTTTAACACTCAGTTGTGAAATACAGGTCTGCAAATTGATTTGGGGTTGATTGAAGCAAGGAGAACAAACTAAAAAGATCAAAATAGAGCCAGGTAAGTGATCTAACAATTCTTTTTTTTTGTTTTCTTGCATTCAAAATCAAAAAAATCAAGAAAAATAAGGAGAAATGCTGCCAAATTTTTTTCTATTTTCCTTAATAGCCTAATTCTTACTATTTCTAGATTGGTTTTGCATTCTTTTTCAGATTTTCTTTTGCAAATGTTTGAAACTTTGAATCACATTTATTTGTTGATTTTTTAGCAAACCCTAGCTGATTTTTTTTTTCCATGTTGAACTTGAAACAGCAATGTCATCTTCAAATCCAAAGGGAATGAGAAAAGACCCTGCATGGAAGTATGGAATACCAGGGAATAAAAACGGTGAAGTGACATGTAATGAATGCAAGAAATGGATGACAGGCGGGATAAACAGATTAAATTAACACCTTGCAAGAATACCTGGGGAAAATGTGGAGGGATGCCCTAAGACTACTCCTGAGATTATTAGAGAGATGAAGGCCCTTCTTGTTGAATATGAGCTAAAAAAAGATGAAAGACAACAAAAAAAAGGATACCCTAGCAGCAGTGATGAGTGGAACTGGATCCCCTTCTACACCATCTATGCCCCATGGTACTACAAGTCCAAGCATCTGTGCTCCACATTCATCTTTTGGTGAGAGTCTTGATGGTTCCTTTTCTACTGCTAGTGCTAGTCAGGGTCCTTCATCAGGACCAAATAATTTTATTCCACGTAACGTTCTAGGAGCACAACCTTCACTTGAAGGTATCGGTTGGAATAAGGAAAAGTATCATGAAGCTAGGATGGCTGCTGCAAACTTTTGGTACTACAATAATCTACCTTTCAATGTTGCAAACAGCCCATATTGGGAAGGTTTGGTGAACGCCCTTATAGTTGCAAGAAAGGGGTTTAAGACCCCATCATCTAGAGATTTGAGTGGGCCATTGCTAGAGGAAGCTGTAAAGAATACACGGCTTGTGGTTGATGAGCAAAAGAAATTTTGGCAAAGAAAAGGTTGCAGCATTTTATCTGATGGGTGGACAGATGGACGAAATAGAACTCTCCTTAACTTTTTAGTGGCCTCTAATGGTGGATTGGTGTTCCTAAAATCAATAGATGCCTCCCATGAAGTTAAAAATGCTGAGACTTTATGCAATCTATTAGATGGGGTGGTCCAGGAGGTTGGAGTTGATAATGTTGTCCAAATCATCACGGACAACGCAGCTGCATATGTAGCTGCAGGTAGACTACTTATGGAGAGGTATCCCACAATTGCATGGTCTCTGTGTGTGCACATTGCTTGGACCTGTTGCTAGAGGACATTGGGAAGATTTCATGGGTCAAAAGAGTGGTTGAAGATGCAAAAAGTGTTACAAAATTTATCTACAACCATACTTGGGTGCTTTCTTTGATGAGGAAATTCACAAATGGCAAGGACCTTGTGCGACCTGGAGTGACACGATTTGCTAGCCACTTCCTCACATTGCAAAGCATTCTTGGTGCCATTGGTCATCTCAGGCAAATGTTCATGTCGATGCTTGGAAGGAGTCCTCATTTTCCAATAGACCTGAAGGGGAGAGGATTGTTGCCATAGTTTTTGATGAGACATTCATCAAAAATGGAGAGGAGTTGATGGGGGTAAGTAGCAATCACACAAAAAAAAAATTATACATGATAATCTATTTGCTGTTTTTAATTTTTGAGGGGTTAATTTTGTTATAATTTAACATTTGTTTTCATTTTTTTAGGTGACAGAACCTTTGGTGAGGGTTCTTCGTATGGTGGATGGAGATGGCATGCCAATGGGTTTCATCTATGAGGCCATGGATAGGGCCAAAGAGGCCATATCACGTTACTATGGCGGCAACAAAAGGAAATATGAAATCATATGGCGCATCATTGATCGGAGATGGACACACCAACTCCACCAGCCGATTCATGCCTTTGCCTACTTCTTGAATCCGAAGTTCTACTTCTCGGACACATTTAAGGCGGATGAGGAGGTCATGGAAGGTCTTGTCATATGCATTGATAGGATGGTGCCTGATCGTGAGCTGAGAGATAAAGTGCTTGATGAGTTGGAGGTGAGATTTGTTACATCTTATTTATGAATTTGCAATGTTGAGCCTTGACTATCTATGAATTTTCTATATTTGATTTACTTTTTCTTTTATCTATTCAAGGTCTACAAGGTTGCAATAAAGGAGAGGAAAACAACAAGCAATTGAAAGGAGAGGAAAACAACAGGTAAAAAATGAAATTAGAAACTTGATTCTTACATATAGATTGTTTACTTTATTCTTATTTCTTAATACTTATATTTTTTAAACATGTTTTTGTAGATCTATGGTGGGAGAACTATGGTGCTAGCACACCAAATCTTCAAAAGCTAGCCATACGTGTCTTGTCACAGCCATGCAGTGCTTCTGGGTGTGAACGCAATTGGAGTTTATTTGAGAACATTCACACAAAGAAGAGGAATAGGTTGACTCAACAACGCCTAAATGATTTAGTTTTTGTTCGGTACAACCTTCGCCTTCGAACTAGAAAGGTGGAGGGTGTTTCACACGAGTCCATCGACTTGGATGACATTGATCCATATGGTGAATGGACTATTGATGAACAAAATGATGAGGCTGATGTCTTCCTTACTGATGAGGATCTTGCTGAATTAGAGAGAGCAGCAGCAGAAGAAGAAGCAGCAAGATTGGATGCCATGGAGGATGATGAAGACACATTTGAATATCATGTTTCCCCTGCTCGATCTCCTAGTCCTCGTTTGGATACTATAGCACGGGCACCTTCTAGTTCTAGGCCTCCAAAATTGAGTACCATTGGGAGGGGAAAAAGGAAGATGTAGATTACATGTGGTTGTTAATGTTTTCCTCTTTTTGACATGATTATATGTAAACATTTATAAACTTATGATGCTGTTATACATTGAAACTATGAGTATTTGATGACTATGAATGATGAAATTTCAATTATTGAGTGTTTGATGATCATATGACATGTGTAATCTTTGAATTATGAGTGTTTGATAATCAAATTAGGCTCTTATGTTCTCTAAATGCATTAATTTGTTCTTTTTTTGGTAAAACTACGGTTTTTTTTTTTCGAGTCCTAGCCGAGTCTTTTCCCGAGTCTGCCGAGTCCGAGTCTGCAAACTATGATCTCGATCACTTCCCTTAACTTTATCTTCAAATAATTATCTTCATTATCAAATATATTGGTGATTCTAAGCAAATATGATGTTTGGTATTAAATGAGTGCTTGCCAATCATAGATTTGTTCACTCGCTTATTTTTAATGTTTAGATTGTGCTCATTGATCCTAGTATGAATGGATTGACCTGTTTCATCAATGTGAGTGTTTCCATAAGAAGAATCAATTTTATAGATCCTAAAGCCAAATGGTAGTTCTTTAAGATCCTTCTTGGGGAGGTTATATTTTGAACCTTCTAGTGAGGCTGAAAAGAAGTTATGATGCCTTTCTTCTTTAATTTTTTTTGGGATGTTAGAGATACCTTCCACATACAGAAGAAACACCACAAGAGTATGAATTGAGTCATGTCTTGTCATAATTTTGTGACACTTCCAAGCTTGGATGAAAGTCATAAAGGTGTGTTTGTTCTTGTACCCATTAAATTCAAAAACCTTAGTTTAAGTATGCGATTTGGTTTTTCGTGATCAAAATTATCTTTGTCACACACTTGAATGCTCTTGCAGCAATAGTTTTTAGGACACCTACAAATTGGCCAGGATGTTGATAAGATGACATGTGAAAGTAGACATCAATGTAAGCAGCTTACCTGTAAACATGTCAAGATATAGGCCCATCAGGTTTTACCAAGGAGAAGAATGTCTAGGAAATAAAGGTGATTGTTATGTTCTGACTCCTCCGGAGACTTCACACCATCCAAAACATTGTTTAAATAGGAATGAAACTCCTCAAGTTTGACAAGAACATGTTGCCAGCTTATAGATTCATGGCATCAATGTAACATTTCCACTGTCTCAGCTTCAAAGGGGAGGAATTGATAACTTTTTCTTCAAAGTGTTCCATGAAGAATTTATTTATGTCAAAAATTAAAGACAGCAAATGGCTGGCACACACGATGACAACCAATACTATCATAAAACTTCTCTTGAATCTCCTACTGTGAGGGATCACTCTAGACCCTACAAGCCATGTACTAACTAAGATATATTGGGAGAAAAGGCCTTTGTATCTTTGCATACTTAACAAAATGTCCATGTAAGAGCCCCATTTCTAATCTAGTAAATTAGCCAACTGCAGTCCATCCACGTAGGTAATATTATATAAATCCTGTATTGACAAAGAATAGAAAAGCCGATAATTCACCATAAAACTTCCAGAGTTCATCAAACTCCAACCATAAAGAGGGCGCCCCTGTTCCTATGCATGTTCTAGGCCCAGAAAATCCCCTTATCTTGTAGAGAAAGTGCCTTAATATGCTTGGAAATCCCTACACCAGCTGAGGATAATGCAATATTTTGACATGGAAAGTTCAACATCTGACATGCATCAAGGAATGTACAAATTTTGATAACAATTTATATTTTGCCAGGAATTTCCAATAATTGGCAGTTTTACATATAATGGCAGCTTTTAAATCATCTTCTAGTATTAATTAGTCATATTAACAGCATCTCTCTGTTCTTTTTTATGGTGAACATCAGCTTCATACAAGGATGTAATATTACTCTTTGCATGGCATGCTTACTGCCATACTCTGTTATCTTAGGCGGTTTAGAGCCACATGCTAGAAGGATGACAAAGAAGATCTACACCTCAAAAACAATTCCTCCAGCTACACATCTTGTAACAGTCAAAAGTTAAAATGCAATGACGGTCTCATGAAATTTCGCTCAGATTGTAATTCTGCATGTATCATACAAGGGGCGAAGAGTGGCAGAAATGAAAACTCCAGCTCATTTCGTTGTATATCTTATTTGAATTATAATAAAATATTTAAAGAGAAAATTAAGTTATTGAGTGGGATTGAGCATGAATTTTTACTTGCCCAAAACTGCAAATTGTGAAGCTTCTATTTGAAGAATAAGATGCATATTAGCAAAGTTTAAATATACTGAACCAGACTGAATCTATCTTGATATTTCTCCATTAACCTGCCTCTTCAATTTGAGGGGACCTTTTTAACATTATATTTCCCAACAGGAATGTCTTCTGATTGCAATGATCTATAGGTTCTTAAAACTGATGATTGAATTGGTAAATGTCATTTATTGATTAAGCTTAAATTAAATACTACTTCATGATGGTCCAATTGCTCTTACATTGCTTGGTTTGATGATGTTCGTTATGTCATTTTAATGCTTGTCAGATGTCAATTTTAGTACTAATGCAGAGTCTGAATAATCGAGGCTTGGCGGCATGAATTTCCCCATCCTTAGCTTTTGTACAGTCTATAGGATTGGAATATCAGATAACTCCAGGCATCATTTCCATATCAAAGTAGCAAAGAAAATATACATTTAAGTTTAAATTGTACAGTATTATGCATACAGCATGAACACTAAGAGGCATATAGAGTGGTTTAGTTAATCTCTTTGAGGAATCTGAATATTTTTATTAGAGATTGAAATGCACATAAAATGCATCCCATTGAACATAAATAGAGAACCTGTACAATTTAGCGTACATTCAAATGCAATTCAAATTGCAAGGATGATATGTGCAAAAGGCCAGCATGTGCTATTCAGAAATGCAGAAACATTAATGACTAGATTAGATTTAAGGTAGATTTCTAATTTTATGAGTGGGCCTAGCAACACCCCACGTATCTTTTATATAGGTGCTGCTCTCTGCACATAAAAGATAGAATGCAATCGAGTTACACACACTGGTCCCTTTCACAAGAATCAGACTTTGACTAACCATAGTCCACAATACCCAGCAATGCTACAAGTTCTTCGCCTGCATGTTGTTGCATCCACCCCACATTCCTTGTCTGATTGGCATTTGTGAGTTGATCGTCTGTCTAGCACATGGCATGCACTTTCAACCCGAACTTTTCCTTGAACAGGTGAAACTTTTACTGCAGGGCACAACTTTGATGACATGGCACTCTTAAGTATGTGTTTCCCCCCTTTCTGTGCACATGAATAGCTAAAAGTGTGAGAAACTGCATATAGATTTTAAATAATTCAAACAGTTAAAGTGAACTTTTGGCATATACCTAGTGCCTTCAATAAAAGATTACTCTGCTCAAATAAGACAAACCATACGTACATAATAAATTTGATAAAGGTGTTGATCATAGGGAAAACAAACCAGATAATGGTACTGTTGGCCTTCATGGAATTTTTTTAACCAAAACTTAAATTTTAAAATCAAAAAAAGACAACTACCACATTTTATTGGAAGGCAAAGATACAATCAAAATAATGCTGTTAGTCAATGCACAAAAACTAGGAAAAAGGAAATCGAGATTGGTTTCTTTGCAGGTGTTCAGGATCCCGAGTACTTGGGAGTTGGGTGTATGTGTTCTTGCATGGAATATCTAGCCATTGCTTGGTAAATACTTCACAAGCAGTGAAGGGAAGATGTCAGAGGGAATCAAACAGCCATACCTTGTATTCAAATGCTTCACTTTCCATATAGATGGATGGAATCCACTCATGCCAGGAATGTGTAACTGGAAGAGGATGGCCTTCAGTACTAAAAATGTAGTTCCCATCCACCAAAAAGGTATCATCAAAGAGAAGATACAAGTATTTGCACCTGTCAAAATGTTGTATCCATTAGCACACATTAGCTGCACAACTAAAAACGCTTTCTCTGAATAAGCATAATATAGTATTATTAACCCTTCGTCAAATTGAATGAGCACAATTGGAAAAATTATTGAGGCTTCCAAAGAAAAGCCAGAGGTCTAAATTCCCAAGAGATTTAATGAGTGCCGAGTTTGTTTAAAATGCCACATCCAACTTGCTGGGTGTGGGCTATCACATTGGACAAGGATTGGTGCATGTCCTGGGTGAATATAATGGAAAGATATACCCTTCTATAAATCTCTATAAACTTACGTTTCAGCAAGAAAGAAGCTATGTTGATGATCTTCCAATTTCATTGTAGTCACATCTCTCACACTGGCAAACCCACCATTTACACGTGTGTAAACATTCAAGGAGTTGATGATTGCCTCACCAACCTCTAGGTACCATGGATCTGTTAAAGAACAAGAAGAAGAGCACTTGGTATTAATAAAATTCACTTCTTGTATATTATATGCTTCTTCATGAGAAGCCCTTGGAATTGATGATTCAAAGAAGTGACATTAAATTGATATACCCAGTGAACCAAAAAGTAAAACCAGCAAGAGAAACTTAAAACAAGTATGTTGGTAAAGCTTTTCAATAGATGTAACCTCTAGTTGCCTGATATAGAAATAAAGTTGACTCCGCCAGTTCAGGACGCAATGGATAATATTTCTCTGTTGGGTGCAACATGTCCCTATCTAATAGGTACCTGCATTGCAAAAAGATAAGTTTTTCTGCCTTACAATTACATACAAAAAAAACATCATATATATGCTGGAATTTCATTTTTTAAAACGTGAAATTCAAAGAAAATGTGCATCTAATATCTTGGAAAAGAGTTGACCAGCCACACAAACTGCTAGCCAATAGATACTTCAACAGTCTTCTCACATATCATGCAATTGCGACGGTAGTTAAGAGATCAAAGAAAGGTTGGATAGACTGAACCATAACAAGACGAAGATCATTATCAGCCTTTTCATGAGCTGCTCACCTCATCTATTTAAAACAGAAAAATAAGTATTTACTGAACTAAGCTAAGTATTAGCTGAAACCAAAAACTAGAAAATTAGAAATTCAAAGATAAAATGCTCGATACTAAGGTAAAAGAAATATTAGTCTTAAAGATTAACACAAAAAACACTCCAAATCTCTGAATGTTGTTAATGATAAGCCCCTCACTCCAAAGAGAAGCAGTCAACTGTGTATTCCAAACAATGGCTAACAACCTGCAATAGAAGCAATAAAAATTATGCATTTGTCATAAGAAAGGGAACAACATCATCAATCACCACTTATAACATCAGTCTGACATCATCCTCACATGTTAAAATGAATTTCCAGAGATTTTGATTGCAAAATGTCATTGTTTTCTCTTGGTCACCCTCACATTTGATGTGAGCTTTTTAATTATGACAAAACACTTATTATGCCATATCAGGAAATACATCTACAACCCTAAAGTCACTAATTGGTCCTAATTAATGCATCAATCATTGAGTTTACATACCCTTGACCTGCGCTGACCTTGAGAGAAGAAAAGAGGACTTGGAGGCAGATTGTACTGCTGACATCAGCAATGATCATATTGTTAACTTTAACTCCCTTGTTGACTAAATTTCTGGTGTCATCGAACTTTGACCAATGAACTTCTGTTTAACTTCATTCCACTGCATTGATATTTTTTAATACTATTTTTCTGTGATGGTGTGTTTTACTGTTCTTTTTTTGTCGACAGAAATTTTTGATGATACTAGTCAAACCTGTTGTCAACCAAATAACATGCTTGGGACATGGACCGATTGACCCATTTGACTCTCTTACTTAATTACATTGAGTGATGCTCAGCCTCACTGATGGAAACTCAGGTATTTTCTCTTGACACCAGCAATGTAAATTTCACAATAGTGCTCTGAGTAGCACAAAAGGACCAAACTCTGGTTCACAAGGAGGGAGTGAAAACCCCCCCAAAAAACCATTCCAGCTGCTAGTGACACCCATCTACTCTCTACACTCATGGAAATAGTGACCAGCATCCAAATCCTAATCCAACAGATAAGAGACAATGGCATTTTCAATCTGATTTTGGAGGTATGTTCTTCCAATCGGTTGTCTGTTATGAACAAAAGACTAACCAATTGGCCAAAATTGTGAGGTAAATGGCAGTCATTGATAAATTACTCTTGCCTGATCAAGCACAAAACAAAGGCCTCTCAAGGTGATGCAAGAACATGGTGGAGAATCCCATCAGCCAAACATGCCTCCCATGTGGGGAGCTTGGGAAAAGCAGGCAAACAATCCCAATGTGCCCCACAGTGTACAGGACAGATGTTATTTGGGGGATGATATGAAAAGGATTAGTTTACAAATGTATGACCGTTCAAATCTATATGCATTTAGTTGGGTGAAAAAAGTTGTAGAGATTCAAGCTATTAAGAAAGATAGGTCGAGTTTTCTATTACTACTACTGAATAAATTGATGAGTTTGAAATGTATGTGGTTCCTGATATAATTGATGTTGATCCCTGTCTGTATATAAACAATATTATCTTCATGAGGGCAAACAAATGCAGGTGAATCCAAGACAAAGTCAGCTATGTTGCAAAGGCACACAAAAACAGGACTAAGCTTGCCAATAAGTGCTAACTAAGCAAAAAGTCTCATTCAAGCAAATTAGAGTTCTTCTTTACTTATTTTGAAAGAAGAAACAAGATGGGTTATAAATTTCCAAGGTTAAGGATTCTAATTGTGGAATGAAATATTTGGATGAGTTATTGTAGTCCAAAGAGAGTAGAGCAGAGATTCATCTGCTCGCCACATCTCCTATACCTATAAACAATAATCAGTTTGTATAGGAAAATCTCTTTCAGAGAGTAACAAGGTGAATAAACAACTCCAAGAGTTATTCAAGCAAGGGGTCATACACCAAAGTAATGCACCATGAGGATCACCCATTGTCATGGTACGGAAAAAGGATAGCTCTTCAAGAATGCTTATAGATGATGAAGCCCTGAATGAGATCGCCATTGAGACCAGATATCTACACCTGCAGAAGCATGACTTTGGACGAACTTGGTTGTGCCAAATATTTTAAAATGGTGGATCCCAAATATGGTTGCCATATAGTTCTTGTGAAGGAGGATTATGGAAGATATCTTTCAAGAAAAAATAAGGTTTATATTGAAGGTTGGTACTTCCTTTTGGTTTATGTGATACATCTACTACACTTATGAGGTTGATGGGTGATTTATTAAGGCCATTTACATGTGTTATAGTGTATCTAGATGATATGCTGGTTTTCCGTGCTAAATGAGAAAAACGTCTAACTCATTTGAAGCAAGTGTTGAACAAAATAAAGGCCTTGTAAAATATGATGAAGTGTGAGTTTGCAAAGGAATAGTTAATCTATTTGGGATATGGGAGTGGAGAAGGATAATTAGGAGTTGATCAAACAAACATTGAAGCTATTACTAATTGACTTGAATCTAGCAGTCTTGTGAAAGCAAATAGATTTGTTGGGGCAATTTGATTTATGAGGAAATTCATTTCATCATTAACCACAACAAAAGGACCTTTGCATGCCAATGCAACCAGTTGTAAGAGTTTTTGTCATTTTAAAGAACATATCAACATTTTGATTCATTGAAATGCAAAATCAGCCATGGATCAATGTCTTCTCATTCTAATTTCCAACATCCATTTGAAGTGGAAATGGATCCAAGTGAGTATGCAATGGGAGTAGCGTTGTTGCAAGAAGGTTAGCTAGATTGTTGTCATTCTGAATTATTTTGTAAAGCTATAATAGAATACTGTATTGTTATTTCTCTAGCAGTGCATTAGCTCAATCCAATAAATTTTTCTTAATCAACTCAAATCCTAACACTTTCTGATCACCAAGTTCCCAACGTAGACAAAGTGAGAGAGAATGTATGGAGACTAGAATGAGGACAAGAGAAATTAACCAAAAAGATATTGGCAGCTAGCCAACCAATTTACATTGATTTCAATTTTATAGAATCATTTGTGGCCAAAATGGCAAATAGTAATATGCAAATTATGATCAAGCCAAACTGGCTAAATACAAGTGGAAATGCTTCAAAGCCAAAATGGTAGACTATATCACCTAATTTTGTTACATACCAAATTGGTGGATAATATACTGAAAATTAAGGGGACCTAGCCAATAAACCGACCAAGATCTTTTACAATGAAGCACGGATCCAACGGTGAACCATCCAAGATCTTTGAAATTCAAAATACTAGTGGTAAACCGTCTAATTATTACAATATTGAGTTTTTATGAAAATAAAGAGATTCAAATGATTAATCTACAAACCTAAGTAATTGAAATCATTATTTTGTAAACTAGAAAATAAGCTGATACCTTGCATGTAGAAGCGATACCAAAAAATATTTAAATTCCAACAATTGGAGAATATTTTGGAAAGCCAAATATAAAAACCCAAAACTAAAAATAGAAGACTGATTGATTATTAACTGAAATGATAGTCAGCTGAAGTATTACGGCTCCCTTTTAAGACAAGTACAATTTTGAAATTCCCCTTGAAGAAAGTGTGGACTACTACAAGTGTATTGCCAACATAAAGAAGTCATAAATTCTGATCAGAAAACAAATGCAGACCATTTGCTAACTAGTACAGCCCTCAAAAATTGGTATGGACTGTTGAAAATCCTCCATATAAAGATGCAATCAGTTCTAGAACTATTTGACCAGCATGTTGATAAGTATGGCCAAACTATATGATGGAATACAAATCTCTATGGCTCTTATTTTTGTCTTTATATTGCTAAGATCAAACTTGGGATTTTGTGCATTTAGTAGGTAATGGTATGGTCCAAGTAGGGACTCTACAGACAGCACATAAATCACCCCTCAAAACTATGTTACCAAGGCCTTCTAGAACCCCCCAATACCTATATGGGTTCGATTCGAGTCCAGGTCCTAGGCTAGCTCCCCTCTAGATTTGCCCAAGGTCCCTCCTAAAGTGCCCAAGAGGGACCCTAGGTGAACCTAGGCCGAACCCAAGCAAACCCAAGGGAACCCAAGGACTGCCCAAAACAAAAAACAGAAAATAAGTTATTTTTCTTAAACATATTTATAAACAAAAAGGTACCTATGTACCTACTTTCACCCTTAAGTGATAAAATTGTGAAAATGGCATGCGTCATGAAGGTTTGTGTGGTTTCAAAGGCCTTAATTTGGGTTTGGCGCCAAGGGCTTTGCCCTTTGACCCCATTGGGGATATTGCCCCCAAAACCCCATGAGGAGTGTTGCCCCTCAACCCCATTGAGGTCTCCACTCCTAGACTCCCACTAGTTATTAGGATCTCTTGTCACATAAGAAACTTGATTACAATGAGGGGGTGATGAGGAATTGGGATCTAACTCTTGAGTGTGTTGACTTTAATGTTATTGTTGCACAACTTGCCAAAAATCTCTTTAGATGAGGCAGCTTGTAATGGCTAGTGGAAGTGGCATTGTAACTCATTGTGGTTCAAGTGAAATTGACCCAAATGTTGACTTTGATGCTTTTGATGAAGATTTATATGAAGATTACTAAATATTGATTATAACTTTAATCGTGTATTGAAATTTGACAAATCAGTAATCACTGAATTATGAATTTATGAGTATTTTCATTTTTTGAAATTATAAGGTGTTTAAATATCTTGTTTATTGGCAATTATGAGTATCATTGTTTTATAGTATATATATTATTTTTATTTTTAATACATACATATATACATATGAACCCGTACCCAATACTAGGATTAGTAACTTAGCCTCAAAATCTACAATTGTAAAATAGCCATACCAGTATGACCTACATAAAGATAAAACTCACCAATATACCAAAAACAACATCATTATTATTGAATTCTTCATAAACCTTAAACTTAAACATTAATTAGAAGAAAACATTAGGTATTGAAAATCACTAAAAACCTCACACCAAAACTGGAAATCTTTATCTGATGAAGCACATTGGCAATCCTTAAGTACAACTGCACTAAAAGGCTAAGAGGGTTTTTGGCCTCGAAACAAACAACACCAAAGGGTTTTCACTCTCAGAGAAGAAAGAACTCACATTCATTGTTGGAAAATAAAATCGCTTAAATGAACAAGAAAACCCTTTTTGAAAACAATCCTCCATTTTATAACTTTTTTGAGGAAAAAACATAATATTATTTTCTTTTTACTTAATTATTGCCTTAGGCTTTAAAAAATAATAATTTGTCCTTTTTCACTCACTTTTTTGTACTTTGGGTCTAGCAAAACATTATCTATTTACTTATAACAACCTTTTAAATATTAAATATTAGTTGTTTTTTTATTTATAAATTATAACTCAAAGTTAATTTTTGACAACTTAATTTAATCATTTAATTATTTTCTCTTTTTCTACCACCCAATTAGCCTATAGGAAAAATTGCGAAAAAAGGCTAAGAGTCGTCAACAAACTTATGCTAGAGAAGGGGACAAGACAGTCCTTCCTCCCCAAAAGTGTTTGTCCACAAGCAATTGTAAATTGGGATGCTCCAAAATATGCTTTCCTTCCCAAGTAGCATCCTCAATTGGAAGATTCTTCCAACAAATTATTTTATGCTTTTGTTTCTCAATTTATGTTCCTTGAAGTCAATAATCTCTTCAAGAACAAAAATCAACTTCCCTTCTTCATCCAAGGGAAGCATCTCAACTGATAGAATGGCATGATGCCCAAGTGCCTTCTTGAGGCAGGAAACATGAAACATGTCATTAATCTTGCTCTATTTTGGCAGTTCCAACTCATAGGCAACTTCTTCAATCCTCTACTTGATTTTGAATAGTCCATAGAAATGGAGATTAAGCTTCTCAACTCTACTTCTCTTAAGATAGGACTGCTTCTATGGCTGTAATCTCAAAAAGACCATGTCACAAACCTTAAAAGTGTGCTTCATATGGCGCTAATATACATACATTTTCTACTAATTTTGAGCATGATGGAAGTTGTCTTTTAGAGTTTTCAAGATATCCTAATTTTGCTGAATCAAATCTTTGGCCCCTAGAGCCCTGTTGTCAAAAATAACAAGGTCAATGAAAGTTTGAGCCTCATAACCATACAAAGCAGTAAATGGCATCATTCCAATGGACATGTGATAGGTGTTATAACAATATTCTCCCAAGTAGAGCAATTTGATCCATGCATTTTGATGACTAGAAATAGAGTTCCTCAAGTAGCCTTCCTCCCATATGTTCACAATCTCAGTCTGCCCATTTGTTTGGGGGTCATAGCTAGTGCTAGGAGTAAGCCCTATTCCTGCTAAATAAAAAATATCCTACCAAAACAAGCCTAGGAACCGACTATCTTTGTCAATCATGATATTGTTAGGTAAACCATGGAGCCTAAACAACTCTTTGAAAAATCAGCAACTTGAGGTGCCTTGAATTTGAAGAAATGGCAGAGAAATGTGCATACTTCGTGAGTCTATCAACTACAACATAAATACAATCCTTACCTTACACCATAGGAAGTCCAATGATGAAATTTATTGAAATCCTCTTCCATTTTTTATTTGGAATGGGTAGGGGGTGCAACAAACCAGCTGAAAACGATTGCTTTGTCTTGTTCTACTAACAAACAAGACACACTTCGATTTGCTTAAGGACATCATCCTTAAATCCTTTCAATGAGAATCTCTCCCGAATCTACTAGTAAGTTTTGAAAACCCTAGATGACCAGCCAAAAGAGTATCATGAACAGCTCTTAAAGTCTTACATTTCATTTTTTCTACAGGTACCAAGAAGACTCTATCATTGTAAAGAATCAGTCCATTAACTACATACCTATCATCCTTCAATTTCCCTTCCAATATGTCATTGGCAAAGGTGTTTTTAGAATATTCTATCAAAATTTGAACCTTCCAATCTGTTGTAATTTCCATCATAAAATATAGAGTGGATATTTTTGATATTGCATTAGCCACTATATTCTTTTCCTCCTTTGCATATTCAATATCAAAATAATAAACTTGAAGTTTACTTACTCATTTTTGCTGCCTTTTATTGAGATCCTTTTGATTTAGGAAGTACTTCAAACCAATCCTTACCACAAACTTACCACCAACAAGGTATTGTCTAAACTTGGTCAAAGCATGCATGATGGCCAACATTTCCTTGTCATAGATTGAGAACCCTCTTTCAATTCCTCTAAGTTTGCAGCACTCAAAAGCAATAGGATGCTTATCTGCATTAAAACAGCCCCAACCCCTACCCCCAAAGCATCACATTCTAACACAAAAGGAAGAAATAAGTCACGAATGGTTAACACAAGACAAAAAATCATCACCTCTTTGAGTTTGTCAAAAGTTTGTTGTGTTGAACTCATAGTTGGAAAACTCGCGAGTTTTTTTTTTTAAATGAGTTTTTGAAGAAAGTACTCGCCTGGAAAAACTAGCAAGTTTTTGGTGAATTTTTCAGAAAAACTTGGTGATTTTAAAAAAAAAACTTGCGCAAACTAGGTATGAAGCCCGTGGACGGCAAAAAGGGCATTTCATTTTGTTTTTTCATCTGTTCTTCACTCTTGCTTGAGCAAAAACCCACTCCAAACCATTTTGCACCATTTAAAAGTGATTTTGCATCGAGGAGACGAGATTTGAAAGAGATTTTCATCGGATTTCGAAGGCAAATTGGATTTCCAAGTAGGTTTTCTAATTTTTCTTGTTCTTTCTTTTTTTTATTTTTTCTTCATTTTTGTTGATTCTATGTTTAAAAAACATCATGAATGTACTGTAAAAAAGATTTAAATACATTTATATTGTTGAAAAGAAGATTTAGATTCATCAAAACAAGAACTTTTGACACATTTTTCTGATTTTTTTACATATTTTGCTGATTTTTTCATTTTTTTGAAATTTTCTTCAAACCCTAGTTATTTTTTTTATTTTGAATCCTCTATTTTGTTGAAAACATGTTTACAATCTTAGATTAGCTTAATTTTTTACTAATTTAAAATAATTTTCTAATTTTCTAATTTTTTTCACATTTTTTTGAAAACCTAGTTTATTATTTTCTTTTTTTAATCCATTTTTTTTATGAAAATGTTTAGAATCTTAGATTAGTTTAGATTTTTACTAATTTAAAGTAATCTATTTTGATTTAATCTAATTTAGCTTGTTTTTAAATTTTCTATCAAAAAACTAACAAGTTGTGCTTTCACTTTGTCATTGTGTGTGTAGGTTAATTGATAATGGCTTCTGAATCCACTTTTGCCTCAAGCTCAGCCCCATCCATGCCTGGGGGGATGTGTAGGCACTTGTCTAGCAGGAGCTAGAGATCCTGCTTGGAAATATGCATATCAAGGACCCAAACCTGGATCAATCTATTGCATTAGATGTAAAAATGTATACCGTGGAGGCATCAATCGCCTCAAATACCACCTTGTTGGCATCCCTCAACGTGATGCTAAGGCTTGCACAAATACCAACAAGGAAATAAAAAGAAAAATGCATGCCATACTTGCAACTGTAGAAGAAAAAAAGGTGCAAAGAGAGAAGGCAAAAGTGGCAATGCAAGCAGCCATAGCTTCTTCTCAAGGCACTCCAGTCAACCTTGAGTCAGATGATGATGTAGCAGGCATAGTGGGCTCTCTTTGTGGTCCACGTGTGTGAAGGAAACCCACCACCACCTCGATCCCTTCATCTACCTCTAGTAGAGCATCAGGATCAGCACCTACGGGTTCATGCATGCATGATTTTTTTGTGCCTAGAAACACACCCAGTGCACAACCTTCCTTAGAGGCAACTGGGTGGAATAGGGAGGTGCATGAGCAGGCAGATGTTGCTTGTGCAAATTTTTGGTACTTCAACAACATCCCTTTCAATGTGGCAAGCTCACCTTACTGGCACAATTTGGTGATTGCATTAACAGTTGTAGGGAAAGGCTACAAGGCGCCTTCTCGCAAATATTTGAGTGGGAGGTTAGTTTATGTTCTTTAATTTATGTTTTTTAAGTTTAATTTATGATTAATTTAAGCTATTTTTTTGTTTACAAATTAAAATTGTGTACTTAATTTCACTTTGTACTTGTAGGTTGCTTATTAGTGCAACTGAAAGGGAAAGGGCAACGATAGAAGAACAAAGAGAAGAATGGAAAAAATATGGCTGCACTATTCTTTCTGATGAGTGGATGGATGGTTAAAACCGTACCATCATTAATTTTTTGGTTTCTTGCAAAGATGAGGTGGTGTTCTTGAAATCCGTGGATGCCTCCAACAGAATAAAAAATGCAGAAAATTTGGCTAAAATGTTGGAGCAAGTGTGCATGGAGGTTGGGCTTGAAAATGTGGTGCAAATCATAACTGACAATGCAACGGCATATGTGGCAACAGGAAGAATCCTCCAAGATAAACACCACACAATTTTTTGGACACCATGTGATGCCCATGTCCTTGACCTTCTTTTGGAGGACACAGGAAAATTAGATTGGGTCACACTGATTGTAGAGGATGGAAGGAGGATCACTAAATTTATCTACAATCACCCTTGGGTTCTTCACTTGATGAGGGAGCACACCCAAGGGAGAGAATTGGTGAGATCCGGTGTGACAAGGTTTGCAACGGTTTTCTTAACATTGCAAAGCATTTTTGGTGCATTGACGGCTTTGAAACAAATGTTTGTGAGTCAAGCATGGCTAGACTCAACTTATTCGAAGAAGCCGAAAGGAGAAAGAGTTGCAAGCATTGTCTTCGACATCCTCTTTGCACAAAGAGCTACTGAGATTGTGAAGGTAACTTCAAAAATTTGAATCTAAATTCAAATTGAATTTTTTTTTTAATGTCTTTCATTGTAAATTTGTAAATTGTAACTCTAATCTTTTTTGCATTTTTAAATTTATATTGTAGGTGTCGGAGCCCTTGGTTAGAGTTCTCTGTTTGGTGGATGGGGATAAAACCCCAATGGGGTATCTTTATGAGGCCATGGATAGGGCCAAGGAGGCTATTAGAAATTATTATAAGGGGGACCGCCTCAAGTTTGATCCCATTTGGGAGATTATTGACAGGAGGTGGAACCATCAACTCCATCAACCCATCCATGCAACAGGGTACTTCTTAAACCCCCGTTTCTTCCATTCAAGCCATATGCAGATCCTGCTAGAGAGGTTATGGAGGGCCTCACTACTTGCATTCAAAGGATGACATCCACAGCTGAGAAGGCAAACCTCATTGTTAATGAATTGCAAAGTTATAGGGAAAAAAGGGGTGCACTCTTCTCTTCAGACCTGGCAAAGAGAGCAATAATAAATCAGCCACTAGGTATAAAATTTGAAATTTACAAGTTACAAGTTACAAAAATTGATAATTACAAGTTACAAGTTACAAGTTATAAGTTTCTAACTCTTTTTTTTTGTTTTTGTAGATGTTTGGTGGACAAATTGGGGTGGGAAAACCCCAAATCTTCAAAAAATTTCCCTCCATGTCTTATGCCAGCCTTGTAGTTCATCCAATTGTGTGCGCAATTGGAGCTTGAGCAGCCTCCATTGTTTTCCAAGGATGACATTTATGATTTGGAGCGACAGGCAATGGAGGACGGGATGGATTTGCATTCTCATTGGATGACCTCGAGGACAAGCCTGAGGAGGAGTCATTGCCAATGCCACCACCAGTAGCTGCAGCAAGATCTACATCCAGGATGGAGGTTGAGGAGCCACAGGCACAGCAGGAGCAGAGTCCTACGACTAGACCCTCTCCCAATCCCCTACTGAGATCTAGACATGGGAAGAGGAAGATGTGATTTGTAAAAACTGAAATATATTAATGTTTATGTAGTATTTACTTTCAGTTTTACAAAAACAATTTGCTATTTTCATTTTGTTTCAGACCATCATATCAACGCATTGAGCATTCCACATGAGGATGCCATTTTGTATCTAATTTTCTTTCAAATCAATCAAATACAGCTTGTTTCTTCTATGTACTCATTTATTGACTCATTGGATGCATCTTATCTTTGAATTTTGCAAAAAAAAATGAAGTTTAAGCAATTTTTTAAGTTGCCGAGTTTTTCCTAAACCGAGTTTTTCGGGCTTGCCGAGTACTTGCAAATGGCGAGTTTTCCAACTATGGTTGAACCAAACCATTTGAAATCACCTTTTTTTGTCAAATCAGTCAATAGAGCCGCCAACTAAGAAAATCCCTTCACAAATCTTCAATAATAGCTGTAAAAAGCAAAGATTTCTCTAAGCTACGTCAAAGTTTTTGGAGTATGCCCATCCAAGATGGCCCAAATCTTCTCTTGATCAATTTCCAATCCTTGAGAGCTTATTGCATGCCCCAAATACAAAATTCTAGTTATACTATACTCACATTTAGACTCTTTGGCAAATAGAGATTATGCTTCCAAAATTCCCAAAACTTCGTCTGAGTGTCTCAAGTGATCTTCCCAAGTTTTGTTGTCGATAAGTATATCATTGAAGAAGACCAAAACAAACTTTCTTAATTTCTTATTGAACACTTGATATGATGATTGAAAAGTAGCAAGAGCATTAGTCAAACCGAATGGCATGACTAAAAATTCAATGTCCATAATGACACCTAGCTGTCTTCTAAACATCTTCACGAAATCTAATTTGGAGGTATCTTGATCTAAGGTCTATTTTTGAAAAAGACAACACCATGTAATTCATCAATAAGTTCATCAATCCTAGGAATTGGATGCATGTTGATAGTCTTTTTATTGAGATCTTTGTAATCAATACACATTCTCATGACCCTATCCTTTTTCTTGATCACCACTACTAAAAAAGTGAATGGGCTCAAACTTGGCCCGATGTGAACCATATCAAGGAGCTCCTTAATGGGTTTTTATATCTCTTCCTTATTCCTTGTAGGATGGTGATGGTGATGAGGAGTGGTAATAACTAGTTTAGCTTCTTCCTCTAGCTCAATGACATGCTCAAACCCTCTACCAAGTGGCCTCCCAAGAGGTATGTCATTGAAAAATTTACCATGCTTGTCCAGAAGAGACTAAACATCAACATGGTATGATTTCTTGCCCTGTGAAGAAATGGTAGGCATGATCAAGCATTGGGCTGTCCAAGTAACTTGTCCATGGTGGAAAGTCCTCTCTATACATTTGGCTAAAACAATTTTGGTAACACCATTTGACATTATGCAAAGTACCACCTTTTCACCATTTGAATGTAACTTGAGTTCCATGGTTTGGAAGTTTTGAGTAATTTCTCCCAAAGAATGCAACAACTAAACTCCCAACACTGCATCAATATCTCTTATTCTGACAACATAGAAGTTTCATAATTTCCCAACATGAGACTCATTGGGGAATTTTCCTTGTGTATTGAATAGTAAAAACCATCAACAAGAAGCCTTTGAAGTCTTCAATTTTTAGGCCTCTTTTGCAATCAACCCATCATCAATGAAATTAGGAGTTTCTCTTGAATCATTGAGCACTATAATTCTTTGTCCACATAGAACTCCACGAACTCTAAAAGGATTATACTTAGGGATACCAAAAAGTTTGGCAAGAGTACCTCTGAAAGCATCTTTTTCTTCTTGATCTTCCTATAACAACTCTTCTTCTCACTTTCCTACAGCAACTCTTCAACTCTTGATTCTTCATTTGAAACAACTTCAATGTAATGCACTTGTCCCTTTGCAGGACATCTATGGCCTAGTGCTCATGGCTCATTGCATGTGAAGCAAAGTTTCTTCCTCCTTGATTCATTTTTTGCCTCTTCCTCCTTTCTAGAAGAATTTTTTATATTTAATTGAAACCTTTCTAGAAGGGCTTCTTCAAAGGAAAATTCTTTTGGAGTTTTCTCTTCAAAAGTGAAGACTCAAGTGCCAAGGCCCTTTTCATAGCCTCCTATAGAGATGGTAGTTTGAAAGCTTTGACTAAACCTTTGGAGATACAAGCAAGCCTTCAATGAACAAGACAATCAGCCTTCTTTTTTGTGATATCAAGTACCATTATGAAAAGTTTATGAAAATCAAAAACATAGGTGTCCACACTTTGTATTGTTTTAGCTATAATAACTCCCAAAAATGAATTTTGAGGTCCTCCTTATCAAACTTCTTGATTAGTCTTTTGTTGAATTTATCATAGGAGTTGATATGATTGTGTCATTGAGTACTCAAGCCATGATACCACCATTCATGTGCTATACCCTCAAGGTGGAGAGGCAAATTTGATGGCCTCATCTTCTAGCATTGTCCTAAGTGACAAGTATGTGTCCAACTTTTGTATCCAAGGTCAAGTTGTACACTTGCTAGATCCGTGAAAAGTGGGAAGTATAACTCTCCCAAGCATGCTACAGATCCCTCTAAATTGCATAAGGTCTAGGCTCAAGTCTAGGGCCATTTCTAGACTTCTTCATATTCATGAAATTCGTAAGACACATTTCACTTTGTATTTCTTCTAAAAGAGCTCTATACTCAGCATAAAAATTTGTGATGTCATACACCACCAAATTTTAAGCTTTTATTTTAAGAACTTCCTCCCTTTGAAGAAAAGTAGGTTGAAAAGGTCTAGCAACTAAACCAGTGACTCTCCACTGAATGTGGGTTAGAGAGTTATTGGGATTATTGAACCCAAAAGTGCTACCTTCACCATTCCGATGTCTATGCTCATGATTCCTAAGAACATTCACATTAATCTACATGGTGAAAATCAATTGAGCAAGCATGTTTGTAAGGTGCTCTTTCCCTTGCACAAGTTTGTTATACCTTGCCTCTACTGGATCTTCTTCATCCATAGTTTTCTTCTCTCTTTCTATAATATTAGTCTCTTCTACCCCAAATTTTGAAGATGGAAACTCAACTTCTGGATTCAAAAGAAACTGAAACCTTTTTCTGATTTCCCTTTAATAATATCTAGTTGCTGTGTCACTGGGATGCATATATTTTCACTAGGATGCATACAAAATATAGCTCTACAAGAAAAGGATTAGATTATGAAAATAGGCTGGTAAGACCACCAACCCTAATACCACTGTTATATCCCTAGCAGGCCATTAACTCAGTGGACTAAAAAATTTTACAATCACTCAAAACCTAACTCTTTTTGATCACCAAGTTCCTAACGTGGGCAAGGTGAAAGCATACAGAAATTAGAATGAGGACAAGATAAACTAACAAGAAAGTTATTGACAACTAGCCAACCAATTTACCTTGATTTCAAATTGATAGAATTGTTCAAAGCCAAAATGGTAGATAGTGATATGCAAATTCTGATCAAGCCAAATTGGTTGAATACAAGCATAAATGCGTCAATGTCAAAATGGAAAACTATACAACCCAATTCCAATACACACCAAGCTGACAGATAATTTACTGAAAATAGAGAGGATCTAACAAATAAACCAACCAAAATCTTTTACAATGAAGCACAGATCTAATGGTGAACTGTCCAAAATCTTTGAAATTCAAACTACTGGTGGCAAACCATTCAATTATTGTAATAGTGGATTTTTATGAAAATAAAAAAATTCAAATGATTAATCTGCAAATCCAAATAACTAAAATCACTATTTTGAAAACTGAAAAATAAGTTGATACATAGCATGTAGAAGTGATACTTGAACAATCTAAAATCCAACACTTGAAGAATATTTTGGAAAGCCAAATATGAAAAACCAAAATTGAAAATAAAAGACTGATTGATTATTAACTGAAATGATGCTCAACTGAAGTAGTACGGCTCCCTTTGCTAAAGTTGCTAAGTCAGCTGTTAAATATTTGTTGTATTGGAAGTTGAAATGATCGATCGGATCAGATCTTTATGTAATTAGAAAGTGCTATCCCAAATGTAATCCTTTACCTTGCATAATCCTGAGTTCTCCAAGCTCCTACAAAGAGGTTGGAGGAATGAATCTTCATGCTAGAAGAAGACTAACCTTCCATTGTTTATTTTTCAACATTTCCCTACTTCAAGTAAAAGCAAGCCTCCCTTGATATGCTTCCCGCTGATGTGTTTTTCGTGACCGCACCAACGCAGAATAAAGTCACCAACGGCTACCCTATTCTCTCTTGATCAAAGTATCCAGCACGCTAAGATTGTGAGAGAGTTCGTGCGTTCAACTCCAAGGTTCTTTCAGTGCGAATAGTCTCAGTTGGCTCGATGTGATTTGCTGGTATTTCAAGGGGACTTATGGAATTGTTCAACAGCAGAGGAAGGGGTTTTCACAGTTCGACAGATTTATCAATGAAGCACGGATTTCCTATTCTAACCAGAAAGTACTGAATTTAAAGTGGTTGCAGGGTTTAGAGAGTCTAAATCTATTCTAAGTGTGGGATATGGAGCTCAACTTCAGCAAACTTCAATCAAACTTCGCTTTGCCTCGCCTCGGACAGCTTCCACGGAGTCGGTGCAATCTTCAGAGGAGTAGTTCAAGGTGTTCAAATTACAACTTAGCATGAAAATACCATCACAACTACGCATATAGACATACAAATCATGATCAAAGTTAAGTACATGATATTCCAGTTGACCACACAAGGCGCATTCACCATCAGCAAATACACTAGTGGTATGGATAGACGAAGTTGCTTAGATCAAACACCACATTCCACAGCTAACAACTACTTGCATGAAAATGAAATTACGCTACTCTACGCTACTTGAAGTAGAAGGGATGAAGAAACCTCGCTAGCTATCCATAACAAAGACGAATTTCACCATCAATGAAAAGATCTTTTATTATGAAAGTTTTACACAACAATCTCTTGCAAAAGTTTTCAAGGGAAAACTTTCCTTCTTCTTCAACTACACTATCAATCTATACTAAGCTACTTCTAAGTTGTCCCTCTACTCTATGTCTACGCCTAATTTCTAACTCTACTTTCTACTTCTAATCAAATACAAATGAGGGGGACTCCCCCTTTATAGATGGCCAAGTCCAACGGATGGCTCAGATACCTCGGCTGGATGGCCCAGATTGTGCCACCTCAGCCCTAAACAAGATTCACCCTAAAAACCGCCATAATGGAGAGTGGGGCAATAAATGAGCCATTAATGTCCATCATCCTTCTAGAAGATTCCAACTTTGGAAACACGCTCACACTATTCTTGATCTTCTTCTTGACGCTGTTCTTCAACTTCGCTCGAGCTTCCACTCTTTTCTCCATCTTGAGTTTTGAAAAATAAATCTCAACACTTAGCCATTTTCTTGCAACTTTTCTTCCTTCGAGGTTGAAATGTCATCTTGAATCACTTAAGTCATCACCGCTTGGTCTCGACGTTCCTCCTGCAAAATAAGCAAGGAGAAGGGTATTAGAACACTTCATAATATAATCTTAACTTACTTGATTTTCACGCTTTGATCTCCAAGGGCTCATCGTTTTTCCTTATTAGCCAACTTCGTGTTCAAATTCTTCACGCCTTAGCCAAATTTCCAACCTATCTTGCATTCTGCTCGGCGTACTTCACTCTGATATTTCATCCAACTCGGACTCGAGAAGAAATCCTTTCATCAAGAATTCGATCAAAAATCATCTAGGCGATCATTTTCAAATTCATCCACCAAGGCACTTTATCTTCACAAACATTTATTTCCTTGCCTTGGAAAATTTCACCAACTTTCCTTAGAAGATTCATCAACCTAGTGCCCATCAAAAATTTCCATCCTAAAGGCTGCAGCGAAGCATGGAAGACTTTTAAAATCAACTTTTCATCGGAGATCTTCAATACCCAGAAGAAAAGTTTCTTCAAAATTTGTCGAATTCATGGGTGTACAATGAACGGGTTCATTTAATTTTGAATTTTCCACTTTGGAAAATAATTTTTAGCGCAAATTTATTCTGCTCTTCAACACTGCGGAACATTTTCATGCTCTCGACTTGAAAATTTTATCAACCACGCCAAGCCGCATCCTCGACTTCATCAACCCGTTGACACCGCTATTTCGGGTTGGCTCCGCTGGTTTTATCCCATTTCAGTGATTTGCTATTTATAGTAATCGCTCAGTTGCACGACTTCCACAACTCCGTTTGACTTGAAATTTGAATGCCGTGCTCCTCATCGATAAACTTGCCCGTTCATACTGGTGCTTGATGCTGACTTACTATTTATAGCTTGTTTCAAAAATGACTCCTTACTATAAATGTAGTGCGTCTCGCTTGTCTTAAAAATTTTACCAAAGCAGATAGCCCGGCGATGTTGATCAAGCAAGTACATACACCGATTTTCGAATTCGAATTCTCTTTTACCCTCTTCAGCGTCTTGAAATTGGAACCACTTTGTTCTCGCTGCATGCCATCAAATGACCTCCATTTGTTTTCGCTTCGTTTTACTGGCATCACTCGCGGATTCAAGGGCCGGAGGTCACCGATGCACCCGCTAAAATAGTAAGTTCCCAAATGAGTGACCATCTTCGTTTGCATGTCACATCACTACGAAGCTCTCGAAAAACCCATAAGGAATATGCAGACATGCAAAGAAAACCCTAATATGCAAACCCTAAAAATAGCCTCTGAAGGCTGAACTCTGAAAGTTGTTATCTCACTTTGCATGTTACACCATCGCGAAGGTCTCTGAAAACCCAGAAGGAATCTCCAAACATGCGTTGAAAAACTCTGCATCTAAGCCCTGAAATTTGCTCGAAGCGAATCAAGCAAAAATAGTAAGTTGTCCGTTTCAGCTCAAATTTCGCTGAGCACCTCGTGTTCTCAATGCAAGCAGGATCAAGTAAAACTTCAAAAATGTCAAGGGAATTGCCTTGAATTGCACCTCAATGTTAATCCCTGTTTTCAATATATTCACTTTTTTTTACCTCAAATTGACCATGAAAGTATAAACCCTAATTCCAAGACTTGGCCAAATTTCACATTTAAGCTCAATGGAGGACACAACCTCGGAAAGACAGACAGTAGAAAAGAGAGACGACAATAGGAAAACAAACTAAAATCAAGCCAAAAGTTCGGAACGAAGCAAAAATTAGGGGGTCCCCATTTGCAATGGGGCGATGTGTGAAAAAAGTCACAACACTTCCATATTCTGGTTCCTTGGCGCGCACAGATTAAAGTGAGTGCATATATTTCCTTCCATTGATATTGAAAAGTATGTTCCGGCATACTATCATCCTTCAAATTTGTGTAGTTCATTTTGGACCCACCAAGCAAGCTTCATAGCCAATGTTTAATTAAAAAGATCAAGGTATTTAGTATTCAGGCCGCCCACAAATAATGGTAGGGTAATTATGCCAAGTTATTGAGTGGTACTTCAATTTATACATCAACCCTTTCCAAAAGAAATTACACAGGAAGTCAATAAGTTCATCATGTATTTACTTTGGGATTGGAAGGTAACAAAAACATTTATGATGGGATTGCCTGTAGGACTGCCTTGATCAGTTGTATTCTTCCAGTTGAAGTAACTCACTTGTTTGTTCAACAGCCAAATTTGGCTTTTATTTTGTCAAGGGCATCCTTGATGAAGGGGGAAGCCAAGAATACTTTGTATGTAGTTGTAAGAATGATGATTTCCTATCATCTTATAGGAGGGATATTCAAGAAAATATAAGTGTTATCTAATTAAATTAAATGTTTGAAAAAGAAGTGTTTGTCTGAATTAACTGTTTGCTGCCTAAAGCTTGCTGAAATGTCTAAAAAATTGATTTAGTAGCCTCTACATCCCTTGTGACTAACATAAATTATAACATCTGCCATCAGCATACTAGAAGTTTGTGAGTTATTCTCTGTAATGATTGATAGGCATGGTGATAGTTGTCCCTTCACGAACATCTCTCATAGCTATGACAAGTTGTGCCGACTTCCTGTTATTGATACAGAAAAAGAGAGATTGGTGATGCTGTTGGTTAAAGCATCCCAGCTGACCCAGAGTTCTCACTAAAAACTCTTGATCTTGTCTGTCAAAATGCAATGGTCAGTTCTAACTTGATGAGGGGACCTGCTTTTTTTATGTTCCCATAGAGTGGAGGATTCCGTGAATGACCAAAATATTGTCTCTACATTTACAAAACCTGACTAGAACTAAGGGATTATTTTTATAGTAGAGATTGCATATGATCTGCAATAATTTTCGATGACTTTATACACTCAGAAATCTGCAGATGCTACCCTCCATGATTCCTCAATAGATCTTTAATTATTTCCTTAAAGACATGAAAGAGTTGGGAGAGAATACAAGGTCAGATGTTACCCTTCATGATTCCTTAACAGATCTCTAATTATTTCCCTAAAGACATGAAAGAGTTGGGAGAGAATACAAGGTCTTATAAATTTTAAGTTATTTTACAACGGTTACTAATTGCATTTGCATCCATTATGGTAGGATTTTAATTCCCAAAAAGGGAAACAGCAGCATCTCTCTATTGCTTTTGTGTATCCTCTCTGAAATCAGAATTTATAGAAATATGTTAACTGCTTAGTTGTTGTTATATGAGAGTTAAGTTGTTATATAAAGCTTCTGTTGCCCTGTACACTGCTGATATGCACATTTACCATTTCTAAGGTCTATTGTGTATTCATATTGTACACTTATGAAATGTTGATCATCCTTCGAGCCATGTCTTTGAGGTAATAGCCAAGGTAATTATTTGTATGGGATGGTGATGATAAAATTTGATTTATGATGTATCCAACATGATCTATGATGATGCTGCATGCCATGCCATCACATCTGTCCAAACAACATGCAGAGGATCTGTTGTTTACTTATTCTACTTCATAAGCACCCTTCTACTATGGACTCAGTGCACCATTTGATAGTACCAAGCCCCTTTATAGATGTTTTGTGATCAATTGCATGTTAACTGAGATGACAGGATGGTGACAGCATCATCTCCAGGAATACGCACTATGTTAAATTGTCAGCACAGTGACAACAGCTCCTTCAGGGATAACCTAATATATCTACTACACTTATATTGTCATAGATTTTGTGTTTATCTGACCTGAAAGATAGACCTTTTGATTACGTGAGGACTATGAATGTGGTAGTCGAAAGGTGCTTACAAAACAGGACAACAAGACCTAGAGAAAGTGTGGAGTCCAAAATTGCTAAACAAAAAATCAAAAGGATATCAAAGGGAAACAAACTGATAAGTTCAAAATACCTTTCTGGTAGAACACCATATCTCTCCCATACATTGAAAAATTCACGGTGAGTTGAGTTTGCAGCTAACACATCACCAACCAAAATCTGTTTCCAGCATAAGAGAATAAAGGTTGTTCCCTAAACTTGATTTTGCAAACTCGTTTCAATTCTCTAATACCACTCAAATATAAACACAAACTCTTTGATTACCTGCAAACCAGGCCAAAAGGCCTGGAGACTTGTGAGCTGCCAGTAAGTTGCTTTTCCTGTTCTCATATCAGCTTCATGGTACCTGTAGGTGATGTATGCAAAAAACTTTGCAATCAGTATACCAAGCCCTCCTAGTCCTTGATTATTAATTTATTCCCCCCCTCCCAAAAAAAAACAAGTGTCATATTCTCTTTCATTTATCAGATTAGGAAGAAACAATTTAATGAAAAATATAAATATTAGAATCCAGTAGCAGCAAGTCGCCTACTATGAAGAAACAATACCACGGGGCGCTTTCACCCAAAATATGACCCGTTTCGGAAACGGGGACGTCCCGCGATTTCCCCGCCCCGGGCCGCCCGGAGGCTCCCGGTTTCCTTGGAGACGTGTCGTCTCCTGTCTGACGGAGGCGTTTCTCGGGAGGCTGGGAAACGCCTAGCCGTCTCCCGTCTTGAGACGCGTCAATGGACGCATAAATCAAATTTTAACTTAAATTTTTAGTTTATATTTATTTTCTTGTTGCCCTAAGTTGGCGTGGGCCCCACCCCTTCCTCTAAAACAACACAAAACAATGAAAACATTAAGATTTGATCATTTCAATCACATTCAAAGACTGATTTTTTTTTGCAGCCAGCTGAAGAAGAAGAAAAACAGTGAAGAAGTCTGATTGAAGGGGTGAAAATAAAGATTGCAAGTGTGATAGGAGTGAGAAGGAGCAAGAAGAAGAGGAGGAAGACGATTCTACTTCATTTTGGAGAGATTTTTCAAGCACAAGGTAGGGTTTTTGAAGTTTTTTTCAAATTTCTTGTTGTTTTTCAAGTTTTTGTTTTAAAATTTATTTTCTTAGTTTAAACTTGTTTTCTTTTTTTCTTATTCATCTCAAAGACTCAAAATCAGATTTGATGTTGAATCTTGAGAGCAAAATGATGAAGATGATTGAATCATTCATCATTTTGCCCTCAAGATTCAACATCAATTTTTTTATTTTAAAATTTTAATATTAAAGTTTAAAGTTAAACTGTTAAAGTGTAAACAGCTTGCTTTTTAAATTTTTTTTCCTCAGATCCTTTCTATTTCTCAAATACTATTAGTTATTAGTTATTACTTATTTATATTGCTTATAGAGCTTGCTTTTTTTTCCTCATATCCTTTCTATTTCTCAAATCCTTTTTATTTTCTAATTTCTATTTGCAAACTGCAAAGTAAAATTTCAAATTTGTTAACTTATTTCAATTTTCAATGTTCATTGTTTCAATTTGTTAAAGTAGGCTGATTTTATTTTAATTTTGTGAAATGCAGTGTCACTTTCACGATGAGCACCGAAGACATGAGTGGGGATGACATGGAAATTCACTCTCATAGTGAACATGATTCAGATTTTGAACCTGAGAATGAGGGGGATGACCATGGGGCTGATCCTGCAGCCCAATCTAGTTCCATAGCGAGTGCAGCAGCTAGTACAGGTTGCCCTTCAGAAACTTTGGCAGAGTTTGCTAGGGGTCATTTTGATCCGAAGTCTCCTCTGAAACAGTTTGCTACAAGCATACAAAGCACATCAAGTTCAGGTGGGGGAACAAGGAAGTGGAAGTGCAACATTTGTCATATGGAATGGTTTGGTAGCATCACTCGAGTGAATGCACACTTTCTTTTTTGGACAGGAAAAGGTGTGGAGCCTTGTAAGTTTTTGAAGGAGGCTAAAAATATAAAATATAGAATGGAGTTTAACAAGCTTTGGGGCATTCCAGAGGACACAAATATTTCAGTCCCTACTACTTTGACTGGTAGGGCAGCCCTTCAGCAAATCCAGCATGCATCAGTGCCACATACTTTTCAGACGGGAGGAATGATGTTTGGAACTTCATCCACTTCCACTTCTAGTGTCGCTAGGGGGACAGCCACAGGGAAACGCAAGTTGCAGACATCACAAAGTAACCCCATAGCTAATATGTTTAATGTGCAGTTGAGAGATGAGATAGATGAATCCATTGGCAAGTTCTTTTTTGCCAATGGAATTCCATTTCATGTTACACGGTCTCCTTATTATAGGGAGATGATGGCTATGGTGGCTAAGGGAGGAACATCATATGTGCCACCAGGTGAGACAAAAATGAGGACCTCGATCTTGGATAAGTGCTATTCCAAGATCAATATTTTGATGGAGAAGATGAAGGCATGTTGGGTGGCATCTGGGTGCAGTATAGTTATGGATGGGTGGACGGACATTAGCCATCGTCCACTCATCAACATCATGGTCACATGTGCAGAGGGCCCATACTTCCTTAGAGCAGTTGATTGTACAGGGCATCGCAAAGATGCTGATTTTCAGTTTCATCTCCTCAGGGAGGCTATTGAGGAGGTTGGGCCACAAAATGTGGTCCAAGTAATCACAGATGCAGCCCATGTGTGTAAAGCAGCAGGGAAACTCATTGAGGCAGCCTATAGACATATTTGGTGGACCCCATGTTGTGTGCATGCCATGAACAATGCACTCAAGGACATGGGGAAGATTGATTGGATTAGAGGAGTGGTCACTGATGCGAGAGATGTGCAGATGTTTATCTGCAACCACCACACTTCCCATGCACTCTTCAGGACCTTCGCGAAGAAGGAGTTCTTGAAACCGGTGGAGACCCGATATGCATCATATTTCATTCTCTTGGAGAGAATGATTGAGTTGCAAGAGGCATTGCAAGTCATGGTTATGACTAATGAGTGGAATAGGTGGGCCGAGGCCAAGACAGCACAGGGGAGAAGGGTGAAGGAGATAGTGAAGAGTGATGTGTTTTGGACTGATGCGAAATACATTGTCTCCATCATTTCTCCAGTATTCCAGGTTATCAGATATGGGGATGGGGATGCACCTAACCTTGGAGAGGTGTATGAGTGCATTGACTCTATGCTTGACCAGATGAGGGCTGCTGTGCAAGTGAAGGACCCCTCTCTAGCATTCTACAATGAGCACATCCGGCCAATCATTCAGCGCAGATGGGACAAGTTGAACACTCCTTTGCATATGGCTGCCTTTGCCTTGAATCCTAAGTGGTACATGGCTAGACCAGGTAGAGTGACACCGATTCAGGATGATGAGGTGAAGGCAGGTTTCTTTAGGTGCATAGAGAAGATGTATGATTCTACAGATGCCAGCACAATTCGCACTGAGTGGACCAGATTTGCCACTCTTAGAGGCTATTCAGATGCAGCAAAGGTGGATATAGTTTCTATGGCACAGGAGGACCCACTTTTGTGGTGGAATTGTCATGGTTCGAAATCTTTGACCACCACTCTAGCTATTCGTCTGCTATCCCAGGTTTCCAGTTCTTCAGCTGCTGAGAGGAACTGGTCTACATATAGCTTCATCCACTCTCTTAAGAGGAACAGACTTACCTCTAAGAGAGCAGAGAAGCTTGTGGCTGTACACAGTGCTTTGCGTCTCATGGACCGCAAGACAATTGTGTACAAGGAGAGTCCAGCGGCACGATGGGATGTGGAGCCAGAGGAGCCTTCACAGATTGATGAGGATGATCCTACCACTTCAGATGCAGGGCTGGTTGGTGTGAGCTTGAGGGATCTTGACCATGTGGAGTCCAGCAGTTCCAGTGATGGGGAGTTTGGAGATGATTAGAGGCCTCCATTCACTACATTTTGAGTTTCGACATTTTGGCATTTTGTCTTTTCAGTTTTCATTTTGTAATGCTACTTATTGTAATGAACTAATGATGAATCATGTAATCAATTAATCATCTTTATAGACTTTGTCATATCATCAACGTTATTCATATTTGGGCCTTTGGCGATATAATAGAAATCTCCAATTTGACAATTCCATTTGGTAAATTTTATTTAGCAATTAGCATTCAAATATCTTTGTATTTAGATTTAGTATTTCAAATTTTGCCATGTTATAAATTTACTAATTTCCTATAGTTTCATTTGAAATGTAATTCTTATACTGCTATACTATTATACATCTTTTCAAAACTAGTTTTTCAAGTACTATAAGTATATGTTTAACTATATCAGCGCCACCCCCCCGCCGCCGTCCCCCCGCCGTCTCCCCGCCGTCCCCAAACTAAGGCCCTTTGTCCCCCCGCTCCGAAACGCGTTTCCCCGTCTTTCCCCGTCCCCCGGCCCGTGGAACACGTGAAGAAACAATCATAATGTATCTCTTACAAAATTGTTTGGCATACAAAAGAGAATATCTTGAATCCAAGTAGATGTGGATGGGGATTCAACTGATTTTCATATTTAACATGGCTTATTAATGCCTGTACAGGCTATAAAACAATTTAAACATTTTCCCTAGTGTGACAAACTAGTTGAAAAATGTTAAAAGAGTTAAAAAAGAAGAAGCATTTGGCGAATTGTATATAACTATGGAGAGGAGACAGAGAAATTGAGTTAGTGTTTAAAAGAAGAGAAAACGAAAAGAAGATGAGGCCCATGTAAATCATCAGTATCTTTTATGATAGGGTTGATGTAAGAACCCTCCTGTCCTTGCTATGACCCTCAAATGCAACTGCTGAAACTTTGTTTGGTTTTTTGAATGTTTTATGTTTATTTGTGATTTTTGGTATAAATATAAATGCAAATGCAAAGAAATATATACATGGAATTGCAAGATATGATCAAGAGCAGCAAACTGAAATTATATAACAGCAGTATAATGAATGCCTTTTACATTACTTTTCATACCCGGAAGATGTCAATAAGGAATATCTTCAATTCTCAAACTATGGCAGCCACAATATAAATCTGGAAATGACAATTAGAGACCTGATAATGGTTTATCTGCAGCTGGTATGAAGTTCTTCAATCTTTATCCCTTAGAAATGCTCTAGTAATCCAAGACGCCCACTATGAATGAGTAACCAGCATCAAAGGCCAAGCGGTTTGGCTGGGAATGAACACACCAAGCTATGGGAGTTGTACGGCTGGATCATAAACTGCTGGTACGGCCTCTAAGGGACAGCAATCAATGTATATTGGATCTGCAATGAGAAACTTCTTCAAATATGCACAAACCCTTGTTGAAACTTGCAAAAATCTCCACAAATATGCTCCAATTTGACTGTTGGTTACAGCCAACCTTAATTGCAACGTCCAGAAGATATCTCACCACCTTAGGAAGCTTAAATCAATGAGAGTATTCGTTCTCAATGACCAAAATTGTGCAAAAACCCTAGCACTTCTTCTTCTAGAAGGCTCTTTTAATCATTTAAAATGATATTAAATGTGCACTTTATAACTTAATAATAATTCCTCATAAATGGGCGCCCAAATCAAAATGATATTCAATGTACTTTAAGTGAACTTTTTTAAGGGTCATGGCCCCCCCATTGGTCATAAAGTGCAATTAATAACTTTATAATATGACTTTATAATATTTTATTATCATTAAAGTCGCTTTAATGATAATAACTCCTTAAATACTCATTAATTTGCCACCCCATCTGAACCCGGGGATCAACACTGCAGCCATGACACGTCCAGGTGCCTTACTATAAATAGTAACACTGAACTCCACTGACTAGGTGACTTACTATAAATAGTAAGTGTGCATATCTGAGTCCCAAATCCTCTACAAAGGCCAATCCTGAACCAATCTATGCTTTGGAGAAGAAAACAACCAGATAACTGCCAAAGAGGACCCTCTAACCAACTCCATTAGCCTACGAGGGTCAGGTAATAGGCTAATCCACCAGAAAACAATAACAACCTAAAAAGGGGACATTACAATTGATGATCTTTTATGATAGGGCTGATGGCTTTAGTGGTGTCTTGATGTAGGAATAATTCAAAGGAAGAAGGGGTATTGGAAAAATTGATATGTGGATGGGCATTAAGGAGGGAATAAAAACAAAGGTCAACTTTGGGGTTGGGGGGAAGAGGAAATACTAGGGACTGTAGATAAAAGTTAGATGACTCATGGAAATACTTGAAACACAACAGTAAAATAGGTGGGTTGGAAGAGGGTACGGCAGTTAAGCAATTGGGACTAGAAAAGGAGATAGAAGGTTAAGAGTTTAGACCATAGCTTAAAAAAAAACTGTGAGTAACTTGTTGACTCACAAGTACTCACTAAAAGGAAAATGCAGGCAAAATATACTGATTTCATGTGACCTTTTATGAGAGAAAAGTGAAAAACAAGTAGTCAGAATAAACCAATGCAAAAGAACAACAAAGCATACCCACAAGACAAAACCAAATGTACCATGGGAAAACCCTATCCAGAAAAACATAGCCTCCAAAAACCAAATGTACCATGGGAAAACCCTATCAAGAATAAGATTACAATTTATTTGCAAAGTCTCCATGCAAGGCCTCTAAAGCATTAAGCGATTCAGTCACACTCCTCCATGTGAACAAGCAAATGAGAACCACATAACCACATCCCAATCCATGCTTCCTATAATCACATATACAACCTATAAGAAATGCTCAATCCAACCAACCCCAGCAACTACTCATGTGCTTGTTTTTATAAAACAAGCTTACACAAAACCACTAAGTAGTATTACATAAACCATGTACCTCAAAACTATTTAGGTCATTAAACTGATCCCAAACTTAAATATTTTTCCCTAATTTGACTCTCAAAATAAATCTTTGTCCTAAGTGAGTCCCCCATTAAATATTTAACCAACATCCCATACAACATACAAGTGTTCCCAAGAATGCCTATTCCATGTAGTATCCACATTTCCAGATGCACCACAAATTAAATATTTATTTTACATTATTAACATTATGCAAGGTTTACAACACATCTTTCCCAACATTCTCTTGTATACATTGCATAAAGGGTCAATAGTAAACTCAATCATCAAAGGAACAATCCCTATAGCGAACATGTACTATTTAAACATCCATGTGCTCCATCAAGATACCTACAATAGCAATCAAGGTGACCACTATCTCAATCAAGAGCCATCTTATCCTCCATCATGCCAATACACAAAAGTTGAGATCCTATCCAAAGGTGATGACACACTAACTGTCACCTAGAAACATCACTAAACCCTACCTCGACTTGATATTTGAATACAAACACCAAATCCAATTGTAAAAAATATACCTAAGTAGATGCCAAGAACTCACCAATAGCTAGAATACCAACTATAGCAAGTTGCTAACACATCCAACTAACCACACCTCAAAAACAAGGTACACTCATCATCACAAGTAGACCTCCTTTCATCAACATATCCAACCCAATCCATGATCACAAGCCATTGTATATACACCATCCTACACAAAGAAGTCCTCCTAGGGAGCAAACACACATAGACATGCAACCACAAACCTAAAGACTTTCAACACTATAGTATAATGAGAACATCCAATAAAGGACATATATACATCTTGGAACTCCCACTGCATGAATGTCAAATCTAAAAACAATCAAAGCATCCAAAAGTCCACCAATGGTGATCACATAGAAGGGTATGGCTCATGTCGTCAATATCATCTAGTACCAAAGAACATACACAATGATCTACAAATCTGCAACCAAATGGTTGCTCACTCTCTCACTACTAAGCTTTGTAGCTCTCCCAAGTTCTCCAAATCACAAAAGATAGAGATTAAAGAGCCTCCATTGTACTACCAAAAAGCAATGAAGTGTGATAACAGTAAATGACCACACATTGTGACTACAATAGCTCCACCAAACCTCAACTCCAATGCACTAAACATGACCCTCTAGGAAGAAGCACTAGACCATCAAGAGAAAACCTACATATCAAAACCATGTCCTTCTACCAACAACAATGTGCTAAAGTTGTGATAAGTAAGATCTCCCTCCCAAAACCCCAAAGAGAAAAGCCTCCTCAACATCTAACCATTCAACCCCATCGCCAAACATACCAATATATCAATAAATTACCTAGGATGTAAGTCTTTCAAAACTAAAGGAAGATCAAACAAAACATTCATTCCCTCAACAAGAGAATAGGCCTAAAGTCACTAACCATCTCCTATACTTTTCAAAACACATTGACCTCAAAAATTAAAACTACTACTCAAGATCCAAACACAAGGAGATAACAAGAAAGAACCATAACCATGCATCTACTCCTCAAACAAGTCATCAAAACTAACATCCATGGCTCAAGACTCAAATATTCCAAGCCAATTTTTTCAATTTTGAAATTACAATCAGAAATGCAACACACCCGTTAGGGTTAGATAAATCAAACCAGCAGTTACAATATAACTCTTTGCCAAGAATGCGCACTCAATCTCAACAAGAGAGAGGCTATCATATGGCAAGAGGATCGTCAGTACATTAATCAGAACTGCAACTGGAAGTAACTCTAACCAAGAATGGCGCCAAGTGATGGCGAGCATATGGTCAGAGGGTCTTAATTGAAATGCTTATACAAAACTCTAACCAAGAATGCGCCGGCGAACGACGAGCATGTGGTCAGAGGATCCCTACCATCTAATATACCGAAAGCAAACTCAACACCAAGTATGTGCTACCCAATTCCAGAATGGAAATGAGGCGACCATATGGCGGAGCAATTACATGAAATACAATACTGGAAATGGAGCTCAACGCCAAGTATGTGCACTCCTATCCAAGATGAATAGGCGCTATCATATGACGGAGCAACTAAAAAGTAAATACAATAGACTAAGCAAGGATCAGTCTCTTCCACGAAATGTGGGAAATATAATAAAGAGCTTACAAATGTGAATATTGGCTGGTTAGTACTACTAACAGCCTTACAATATAATATATCTCCTGCAAGCACGATGGATTATAGTGATAATCAAACTGCTGAAATGTAGAGCTACTCCAGAATGATTAATATGACTAAGACGAACAATCCCAGCCCTATTAATAATTTTACTAAGTCTGATATGACAGATCTGCAGTTAAAATGGTGAAATCAGCAACTCCAGAACTCACATAAATGCTCATATCTCTCTCAATACTCACTCATTTAACTTGAAATCAGTTGCAAAACATTCTAATGATGATGACAATGAAGATGGATCACAAAAACTTCTCACAAAGACCCCTATTTATTTTGCACGACTTCCAAAGCACTTACAAAGTGAAATTGCCTGCAAGCAAGGGCGATTTACTTTAGATAATTCATAGACTTCAAATAAAATTCTGGAAACTTGCACATATGGTCGCCCTACATAGGAAAATAGATTGGAACAGTACCCAGAACAATATTATTTCTGTTTCTTGAGTTGTGAGTAAAAACAACCTACAGCCATACAAACCAGCAACTCTAAAATTGACAGAAAATACAATAACTCAACTACAGAATGTGAGAAGAACCAACTACAATGAAAGGAAACCAACTACAACTAAACCTCTCAACTAGTTGCTGTCTTTCAAGCAAGAAGAAGAGCCAAGCTAGGAGGCTTACATTCCTCGAAGCAATCCCAAAGCCAATCCGGCAGCATAACTTTGCAAATTCATTAGATAAACAAAATGAGGACCCCGAGCTCCAATTTATAACTTCCGAAGAGCTTTCTAGAAGGTGCGCCCTAATCCCAAGCTGCTTTTAGGTTTAAACTTTGACCCAAACACTTTCTTCCCAATGGCGTACTTTCCTTGTGAAATATTAATCACTTCTCTTTTTTAAATAAAATATAATCTCCTTCAAAAAGGCGTCCATTTTCCCTTTGAGCAATTATAAACTTTAGAAATATTAAAATATTTCCTTCATGAGAAAATACCCCTCAAAGTCCCCTTCTTTAAAACAACTGTTAAGTTATAACACTAGGCCAAGGGGTATTTTAAAAATAAAACATTTAAAACTTAATCTTAAATTTTAAGAAAAATGAGAATTACCCAATTGCCAGAAGAGGAAAGTTGACTGAATTGATGCCGACTGGACCACTGCTAAAATTAGAATTTACTAAAAATAGTAAATTCCTGAAGATGCTCAGAATGCCAAGAAAAACATACCACTGCGAAGCCCTCTGAAAACCCAAAAGGAATCCAGAATCCAAACACCCAAACTCCAACAAGCAAAACCCTGAATCTTCAAGAGAACCCATCAAGCAGGGAAACCCTAATTCTGCCACTGACTAGCCGACAACACACTAGGAATAGGCTACCAATCACTGAAAAGTGAAGAGCTAAAAGGGACATTCTGGACTCAAGCATACATGAGAAGGCAAGACAAAAAGAAAGAATGAATTTAAAAATTAGATGGGCAATGCTTATCAAATCATTTACTATTGAGAGGACCAAGAGTGGGTGAATGAAATCGCTCTACCTAAGATGCACCAAGCCATAATGACTCTCTCCATGAATAATCTCCTCATCAGGTCCATGCTAAACTCATGTCCAACTTTAGGTGTAAGTTACTCAATCTTCCTATTGAAACCTCATCAAAGAGTCATCGTTCTAAGACACAATCTGTAAGTGCTTGAAATCTCAAGCCAAACCCAAATCCGATATAGGTGTACAACTGATCATCTCATGCCAATCAAACTCTATTTGCAACACCACAATCATCAAAAGCTTACAAGGCAAAATGATCACAACACTCATCTAGCAAATTACCACAAACCACCCCCAAAACTCCTCCTGCATGACCAATACAAGAAACTAGGAACTCTATGTGACGTCATGATTTACATCTCCTCAAAAGAAGATCATATGTCTCTAATGAACATATTTGCTCCCAAGAGCACCTATATCATGCCAAAACTCTAACTGGTAATCAAAAGTCTACCATGGCACAGTAACATCCATCCTCTAAACCAAGGATAATCTATCACACTAACAAATCATAATTGACAACTCAACCAAAGACTCAAAGAGTCCATGGTAACAAGATGTCAACATTTCCAAACCATATGAAGATAAGCATCCCATGTCAACAAAACAAAAGATGAGAATGAACTCCCATTGCATACAAGAGACAGAATCCAAGAGCTCCTCATGATGCCACAACCACTGTGGAAGATCATCTATCACTACATGACAAATCCACATCACTACCAAAGCTACCACTCAACCGTGATACCAAGCTACACAAGGCATCGTGATAACCATCATCTAACTAAAGATAACCCATGGCCCTTGCACAATCAAAATACTCAACTGCAACACCAGGAGCTCTCAAAGGACAAAGTAGAACCATGATCTCCAAGCCAAGAATATAAACCGCCATCCATGATCTAGGAACCAATCCTTTACCGCCATGTATCCATAAAAACAACCATCTCGTCCCAAAGTTCCATGCATACAAGAATCTCATGACACCATGATCACCACCCTCAATGTACCTGCATCAAACTCTCATTGAATCAAGATCCAAAATCTCATGTCTATATCATCCATGTACTCAAAATCAAAAGACATCCAAACATCTACCTATACCATAGTTGACACTAACTAAAATTACCTGTAAAACCATACCAGGAGACATCAAATCCCATTTCTAACTACACCATTGTATTGGTCTTATAAAAATATGCACTTTCAAAAGAAAATGTCAAAAATTAATCCACATGCAAAAGATATCACACCCCAAAGATCTACCTCCACCAAGTAACCAAACAAGTACAATACCCTTTGAAATCCACCAAGCAACTAAGTACCTAATTCAGTACAAAATGCTTAGAAAATGTTCTTTGTCATCTATAAGAAGTCCAAAATTAGACACCATGGGCACAAGATGACCTATCAAATAAATGAAAGCAAAGCCACTAACATCACTATGCAGCGCTCCAAGAGAGCTTCCATAGACTATAAAAAGTCAAAAAATTGATATTGTGGGAAAAAGTTATGCGTCATTGAAGAAAAATGCCCTTCTAGAGCTATAGAATGGCCCTTAGCACCTGATTGGTGGTGCTTCTAGCGATGGCGCGCAAGCAGGTAGCAATGAATGATCGGTGATTTGCCAATGGCACGCAAGCTATTAGGGTTGGTGAAGCAATGGTTCTAGGGAATGGAGGTGCAAAGCTCCACAACTCATAACCCACGAGTTGGCAAGCAAGCAAGCTAAATATAATCAACCTATCCAAGGGCTAGGATTGAAGGGCCAACATACCCCACATGGCACGTGAGGCTAGCACTAACAACCTTGTCCTCTATGTCATGTAAAAAGTTGTGTACCTACCAATATTGCATACCTTCTATACCTTGCCTTATCAGTTGTCCACAAGAGTCTACACCATAGAGATCCGAGGTACAAGGGTCTATGGAACTTGTACCCCCCATAATCAATTTTTTGTTTCAATTTCACAAGATAATTTTTTTACTATGCACAACGTATACACTTGTGTTTTTTTTGCATGAATATTCCTAAGAATATTCCCATCCATATAAAACCAAGAGGAGGCAATAAAATTCCTCCTAGGGTCTATTAGCAAACCTCAACAAATTTTATATGGCTCTATATTGATTTGGGCCTTTTGAATCCAAGGGTGAAGTCCTACTTGAAAACCACGCTCTAATACCAAAGGAAAGGAATTGCAAGCAAAATATACCAATTCCACATAACCCTTATGGGAGAAAAATACAATAAAAGTATTCAAAATCCATAATGGAAAAGAAAAACAAAGCATACCCACACGATAACACTAGATGTACCATGGGAAAACCCTTTCAAAAAAACCTAGCCTCCAAAAGCACCCACACAACTCAATGTATTATCTCAAGAACAAGATTACAATACATTTGCAAAGTCTCCATGCAAGGCCTCTAAAGCATTAAGCAATTCAATTGCAATCCTCCATGTGCACAAGTAAATGAAGACCATGTAGCCACACATCACAATCCATGCTTCTTTTAATCACATATGCAATCTGCAAGAAATGCTCGATCCAACCAACCCCAACAACTACTCATGTACATGTTTTTATAAAACATGCTTGCACAAAACCACTAAGTGGTATTACATAAATCATGTGCCTCAAAACCATGAGCTCACTGAATCATGACCCCAAAATTAGATATTTTGTCCTAATTTGACTCTCAAAATAATATATGTCCTAATGTGACTCCCACATTAAATATTTACCCCATACAACATACAAGTATCCCCAAAAATGCTATCTCAAGTGGTACCCAAATCTTTGAATGCACCACAAATTGAATATTTATTTTACATTATTAAACATTTTGCAAGGTGTACAACATACCTTTCCCAACACTCATTTATCAATGATAGGTGGTGAGGCACTCACCCAAAAACTCAATAGTAACTCACCCATGAGTTCTTGCATGTCAAGAGTTTCAAATTGTTCTTTAGGCACATGCTCTTAAGAGGGGGGAAATGCTCCTAGAGACTGTTGATTTAGAATTGATTGATGATAGATAGAGATTTTAAATATTTTATTTGCCAGTGGAATCATGCTAATGCTCCTTTATGTGTGAAATGATTTAAGAACTGTTATATATGAAATAGGCAGATCAAAAATGTAAAACATCTTTTAAAAGATGCTTATTAGAAATATTTTTCTATAAATATTCCAATTGGTAAGCATAGATACTTTTAGCCATTTGGTGGTAGTCTAATTGTTAGCCAAGGGAGCATTTCACAAAGTTTTGGAGAAGCTTGTGAGTTGAGCACTGTAAAGCAACAAGAAGGAATTCCAAATAGTAGATCAAACTCATAATGAATGGTTGATATAAGCCTTCGAAGGTCTGCCTAAAGCATGAATATTCCAGGCAAATAAAATAAGTTTAATCAACAGCTAAACTGAAAGCGAAGAAATACTTTCAGTATTTTAAATGAACATGCAGAATTTGGGCTGTGTTTTGTGTCTGAAAAGACTTTCAGGTCATTTGATATTGAATCAACAGCAGAAGATTTCACAAAGGAGTCAACTAGATATTTAGTGCAGCAAGGCAGAAAGTTTTGAAAATTTGAGAAGCATGATAAGGGGCTAGTCACTCAATCATAGGTGACACAAGTTGTTAGTAGAACTGTAGAACTGTCTTCATCTCAATGTTCTACTTAATTTGCAGATCATCAATCAGCTACATCTTCCTTGCCCGTTGGCAGGAGAGCTCTCCAATTTAGAGATCAAATATTTAAACTATTTGTAAGCACTAATAGAATCATTCTTCCATTGCTTCGTTAAATGTCTATAATATTCTCCTATCATCCTTAAGCACTTCGAAGTTTTTCAAAGGCTTTTCTTCAGGTGTTAAGTTCAATTTTATCACATCCCATTAGTGGTCATTAGTTACCCTTAGAGACGTCAGAAACAGTCTTATATGATACAACTCATCATAGACCCCATGTAGACCATATATGTCACATAATGTATCACAATGTTGAAAGTGATCCTAGTTGTTGCCTCCCATAAACTTGAGTGGTTTTTAGTTTATAAGTTGATAGGTCAAGCCCATCAAGGCTTTTGGTTGTTTTAGTAGTATTGCCCTCCAACTAAATAGGTCATTTCTAGCTTGTTTTTATATTTTATCCTGCAATTCCCTCCCTATGACCCATACTTGTGTTGGTACTTACTCGGCATCACTAGCCATGGTGCTTATACTTCAGTTTCCTAGGTCGTAAGAAACACTTGCAACCTCTTCCTCAACACTTGTCAACATCAGTCATTACTTTGTTATTGACCATTATTTCATTGTCAATTTTGTCATCATCAATTTTGGTGCAATCTATCTCCATTGTGGGATCCACCACTAAAATTGTGTTTACAATGTCAAGTTATCCATCTGATCCTCCCGTTCTACTTTTTTTATCACAGACTGGACCACCATCAATGTTGATTTTTCTGATGCCTTCTCCTGTTGATTTTATAATCTTTAGCAATATCTCCCTTGTCGTCTTTGACAGTCTTTCCTTCTTCTTTCCTCCAATCCTTCAAATCTTCTAATTATAATAGAACTCTTCAGATTTTTCCTCCCAATAGGTATTCTTATGAGCTTTGGAGGAGAAAACTGATGAATTTCTCCAGCCCTGTTGTGCATCTTTCCCTGCCTATTGCTCATTTGTAAACTGTCATCAATGTGTTTTGTTATATATTAACACACTGCTTCTTGTTAACATTTTTCTTCATAATTATGTGAGCCAATGTAGCAGCCTGCAAGAAAGCAAGGAGCATTGATCATCAATCTCTCAATGTATCATTCCACACTAAGTTGTTATCTCCTCTCGACTAAAGGATATAGTAATTTACATACAGATCACGAAGAAGACTGAATTCTATTGCCAACTTGTCCTCTTGTCTTCAATTACCTTCACCAAGGTTGTTATTTTATCCCAACAATTCAATTTTTCCATTCTCTCTTGTTTTTTTTGCAATTTTTACTTGCAATGACAAAGGATATAAACATAATGTTAAAGTATTGATCACAAGTGATGAGGACATAATAATGCTACGATAAATTAATTTATGGGAATATTAATAGCAATTTGTAACTTATGCATAAAAATTAATAAAGAAGTTGAAACTTGCTAATCATTTCTATAAATAGTTGTTTGCCTTAGAACTAGTATTTCAGCAGTCCTGCAGCCCTCCTGTAGCAATCCTATTGTCTTGTAGCAGTCCATTAACAACTGTAAAATGATAGCTAGAGCAGGCAATTAAAGGCAAAAAAGAATTTGGATGACATGTGGCATACCTTACCAAATGCCAACTTGCATCTCCACCTCATCCATTCCAGGGATGATTTAATTCATATCATAAATAAATTTATGTATTGTAATAACGCTCCACATGATGGATAAGAAATCATGTAGACTTTGTGGGAATAAATTAGAATGAGGGAGAAATTATAGGATATCTCCCAAATAATTTGGTGAGATTCCATGGATAGATTCATATTAGGTGGATTTGTTTAGCCAACTAATTTGGTGGCATTATATAGGACTGAGTTAAATTTATTTCCAACTAATTTAGCTATCCTATGCTAGTTTATAGCAATTTGTTGTTGGATGCAATTTTATAGAAATTTCTTATGAACTTTGTTGAGATTGTCTCTCTTATAAAAGAGAAGGCATTTGTATTGGAAAAGGTAGAGGAGAAGATGAAGAATTGTTGCAGATCTATTTTGTAAATCTTTCATTTCAACAATCATAACTTACTTTTGTCATTAAGTAGCATCCATATCTAGAGCAGGTCACACACCCCAATCTTTTCAGCAAAGAATTCACATAGAAAGATTGGTGGTTGGTGATTTTCCCTCAAGATAAAGAGATCGTTGGTTTTGTGAGTGTGTGTATGCTTTGATTTCAATTTTGAGTGTGCTCGCAGTTTATGTTTCAAATGTATTGTAGTGAATTCTTCACTACTTAAAATTTTAATAAAATTCCTCATTTTATTAAAATCTCATGCACCATTAGCATGTTATTTAATTATCATTTGTTGTGACTTCTTTAATATTTAATGTAAAACTCCTCCTCCCCCCATATGAGGAGTGTGGGGCAAATAATCTAAAAGGGTTGTCTGTTGTTTTGGTTCAGCATGCTACTTACTTAGGTCGTCTAGATTATCCTTTTTGATCAATTGTTGAAATTGCTTTCTCTTTTTGGCAATCTATAAGTAGAGGGCTTTCATTTTTTGCAATGACCTTTTGACTCTTGACGAATGGAAGTGTTGCTTTGGCTTTGTTCTTCATATATCATCTAGAAGGGTGCCCCCTAGTTTGATTTTATGAATGTGTTTATATTTCTCCGCTTATGACCCCCAGATGGAAGCAAATTATCCATGCATATCTAAAAGTCACTGGCCATCAATGTCAACTAAGGGAGTTGTATGCATAAATAGGTTTGTATAAAGGAAGTTGAGTCAACCCTACAACAAACATTTGCCATTCATGAATGAGGATTGGTTGTGTGCATAAGACAATGTCAGCTAATTACTAGTTTTTGGCGTATCACTCATCTTTTATTTTATTTCTCTACCCCTTATTTCCCCTTCTAAACAATGCATCCTTCTAACCATTTTATTTGCAAGCATTAGTTAGGTTTTCAGATTAGATAGGAATTTAGCTTTCTTCGGAGTTTGTTTGCATGTTTAAAGTTGTGTGTGAGAGAATTCAACACTGCTTGCCCATTGAATCTGTGGCATTTTTGGCCTCCTCTATTGAATGTTTTGATTTAGAGAAGCCAACATTATTTGGCATACCCAATGAAATATCCCACCCCTGGTTGAGATATTTACTAACAAATCTGCCTGTCTGGTTTGTACTGGTTTAATGATTGTTTTGAGTTTTTTTTGTGTTTTTGAAATTGTTGGCCAGGTAATGCAATGAAGAATATTGACAAACGATTGCAATAAAAACAGACAACTGAAGCAACTCTTTATATATTTTCAAATCAGATTTAACAATTGATTGCTTAAACATTAACAATCATACCCAGAATTCAAAGACATTAAATCCAGGTCTGTAACTTTATATCAGCAATTCTGGAACATCAATTACAGCAGTCTGGAAATTTATAACAGCAATGGTAAACCCTCATCCATGGACACCTTGCACAAATTAGAGATTTCTCCACCTTAGAACGAATGCAGATTGAAACCTTTATCTTAGCCGCCCCCAATGATGATAGTTGCAGCTCAAATACATAGGCGTTTTAGCCTAGATTCTCCACACCTAACTCAAGAGAAGTACAGCCCAGTAATCAGTACTGTACAGCCTGCTCCTTTGTCTCCCACGTGGCTACTAAAGAGATGTAAACAGCAATTAATGGCATCAATAACAGATATCTTCCTGATCAGAATGAATGTTCTTCAATAAACACTGTAATAATCTCCTGAATAAGCACAATGTGACTTCTGTATTAAAGCCACCTGAAACAACAACCCTTGGATGGTATCTCACACCTGTAGGTTTCTCAAATTAGAGAGTATGGACGTTCTCCATGATCAAATTGAAGAAGAAACCCCTGTTTTCTCCTCGCAGCCAAAGCTTCACAAATTTCATAAGTGTTCAATCAACAATGAATAATGAATTTTCTTTTTTGAGTGCTTTTATACTCCTTCCCAAATGGCACGATTTCCAATGCATATTTAATCATTAAATATAACATAATATATTTGCTTTTGTGGCTTTATTAATATCTTCATTTGGCCGCCCATATCATGACTTAAATGCTTTTGACTTAATTTCATTAAATGCACCTTTATTATAAAGTAAATACAAGTCATTATTATATGCACTTTTATAATTAATTAACTATTATTAAAGTATCACTTTAATAATAATTAAATACCATCATTAAACATCATTAACCAATTCCAACAACGCCAAAAGATAGCCCACCGATTCCTCTACTCCCCAGGATGCCTTACTATAAATAGTAAGGTTGGCCTCTAACAACTCACTGACTTACTAAAAATACGAAGTGTATATAAATGAAGCCAGAGAGGAGAAAACACCATCAACTACCACCTGGAGAACCCATCAACTCCCACAAGAGGCCCTCTAATCACCATTATTAGCCTACGAGGACCTGGAGATAGGCTAATCCTCCAAACTCCGACGATTGCTAAAAAGGGGACATTACACCCAATTGGACTTCATTCTTGAAGCTCTTATGAATATTTTGTCTATTGTGTCTTCTTTTTTGAACCAAACCCTTGAATAGCTTTGTAACTGCCAAAGATTTTGGGTGGAAATCTTGAGAAATTTTCTTTAGTAGCAAAATCTCACACCTATTGCACTTATACTATGGTGTTTGAAGAAGAAATCATGGTTATTTGCTCTACTAGAATGGTTTTTATTAACCTAGCAACTCTATGTTGTTGAACCTAGAGTTTTTTAAATGTTTTTGCTTTTGTTTATAATGTTTTGTAGATTGGTGTGTTTCAACAATTATTGGTTTCTATATGTACACTTCCTGCTATTGTGATCACATATAGCAGCCATATTCATAGTATCAAATCCCCTATGTGTGTTGCCATGTTTGTCAAATGGAACAAAGAAGCAAAAAGCAGAAAAAAAATTGCGATTAACCGCAAATTGGGCATGGTTGCGATTTTTATAAAAAATCATGTTTCAGTCATAAGTCATTGACTGCACTTTTCAACAATTTTTAAGGGTTTAAATTGTGTTTAAATTTCATGTAAATCACCAAAAACAGATCCCACCTATGTGTATCACGTGATTTATCTGCGCAATATTTTCCCTATCTGAAACCTACAACTAGTCATTTATAGGGTATTCGCATGTCGAAGGATTGGAAATGCGAGGTAGGAATGGCAAGTCACATATATATGCAGCTTGCAGATCGATTGCCACAAGCCTGTCCCTGTGGCTTGGAAAACTCATGTCTTCCAACATTCTCAATTTTTTCAAAGAAATGATTTGTAAGTCTTGTACACAAACTATGCAACCAAATTCTTGTTAATATTTTTTTATGAGGGAGTGAGTTTACATAGAGCACAATTACAATATTATATCCATTGTACCAATGACATAATTTCATAAATAAAGATTTGAATGAGATCGCACTAACTTCTTCCAAATCATCCAAACATACTTAGTCTTGTATTTAAAGAAACCGTTGGAACAAACACTAATGAACTATCAAGCTTGGTAGCAGAAAAGTCTAGGAAATTGTGCTTTCAATTTATTAAATCCAAATAAATAATAAAATTCGGCTAGCATTGCATCATCCATGACAAACTCGTCCATAGAAACATTCTACGAAATGGCTATCTTCTTTACAAACATTCACAATAAGCATTGAAGTGTCAAGATCCCCGAAGTTTCTTTGAAATCATTCATCCATTGTTTTAATACTTTTTTAAGATTAAATAAAGTGGTAGGAATTACATAAGAAAAGGCAGTTAATAGGGTTGCATATTTGAGAATCATTACATAACAAAGGTTATAACAAGAGGGTATCAGAATTATCACTTCAGGAAAAATAGTAATAAAAAAGCATAAAGTTACATTGCAATTATAACTATTATTTATAAATATCACATTATTTATAAATACCCACTTCAAATTAATTTGTTGTTTTGTATTATGTCTGTTAAGAGTTGATCGTTATTAGCTGATTGTGTGAGCTAGATTGTAAATTGAAAATTTGTAAATTGTCAGCATCTAGTTATATATATGCACTATGAAGTATGTTTTGAGCAATGCAATGCAATCAGCTATATGAATATAAACAAAAAAAAATCTATATTCTACAATTCATTAGCCAAACTCTCAATGTTATTTGCTCTGTGTCTCTATGCTATGGAAATACCTTTAAATTTCAAAAACAAGTTTTTTGTCCCTTTTTCTACATTTTTTTAAATCCGTTTTTTCCCCGATTTTTTAAAAAATCTTATACTTATGGTTTGCTGATTTTTTCCACAAAAGATTTTTGCTGCTATGAAATGGAGCATACAACTATGTCTTGCCACAATCATTTTATAGGTGGTGTAACAAATGGCATTTGTAAGAAGAATGCAGCATTAAGAAGTCTAAAGAAGTAAAACACGTTAAAAAAACTCAGCCCAAAATGTTTGTAGAAATGCAAATATTGAGTGAAAGGATGAATGAAATAAAAAGAAATCAGGAATATGAAGTCATCCCTTGGAGTGGAAGAATAAGGCCATGCTTGTGGAAAGGAATGCTTTGGAGCAGAATAATGTGGTTATGTTCACAAAAACGCATATGTTAAAACATGTCTTTGATGAGATAGAGGAGGTGAACATGTGAGGCATACCACAAGGAGCAAAGACATGGAGAAGAAATGGCAAAAATGTTGCTCTCTATTCAATAGTTGTGTTCTAAATCATCTACATCTCCTTTAGAAGAATTCTTGCTACTTCTTCCATGCTTTCTCAACCAACCATGTATGAAGAGGGACCTATTTCTAAAGAGAAGATCTCTTGTGAACTTGTGACTGCATCATTTGTTAATGCTAGAAACTCTCCCCTTTTCCCCAATGCAATAAGTGACAATGTTGGTTTGCAACCTCCTTTGGAATTTTTCTGGCCCAACATCTTTGAAGAGGCATCCATGGATTTCATTGTTGAAGAAGAAAGATACAACTCTATAGAACCATGTGTGCAACTAGTAGCACTCTCCTTAGATTTTGGTAACATTAGTTCCACCCTCCTGCTTGGGGAATTTCCAATAGTATTGGTGTCCTACATGCATTTCCAGCCATTTCTAGCCAATACCCCTACTCTTTCATGTGAGCAAAGTTAAAGGAAGGCAGATCCTATGATTCACTTCCATTTTCCAACCTTCCAGATGGTTGCTTGCTCAAGATTGACGAAGCCTAGTCCATGGAATTTGAACTTAGTTCAAATTTGGATGGTTTGTACAAATGAAGCATAGGGCAACAAAGAAGTACAAGTACTTCTAGTTCTTCTTCATACGCTGCCTTTGGTCATTTATAGGAGCTTTCAAGCTCACTTTTCATCATCTACTGACTAGAAAGGTAGCTATTTCTCCATTACCGTTAATGGATTTGTTTAGAATGTTAGTCGCTAGTTTTTCCCTTTTTTACAAAATAAGATGTTCCATATAGTGTGTAGCTTTGTTGTGCATTTTATGTCTTTTGTTAGTTGATCTGTTGGCTCTTTCTCAAGCACATCCCCTTTGGTTATCTAGCAGAACATAGTTTTGGTTTCTAGTTTGTAGGTGGACAACCATGGGATGCCCTATTCCTCCTTGTGAACCCATCGGTGCCCAATGCACTATGTTCTGTAAGAACCGAACCAATTCTGACCCAAATTTTTTCAAACTTCAAAGATGATCACAACAGCACCAAAGTACCCGTTAGGGTTAGCTCAAATCAAACCAGCAACTGAAGGAAAGAGCCTCAACGCCAAGAATGTGCTTTCCGACCCAAGCTGGGTAAGAAGCTACCATATGGCGGAGTATCACTAGTAAAGAATGCAGTACTGGAAAGTAACTCAACGCCAAGCATGTGCACTCCTAACCCGAGGTGGGAAAGGCGCTACCATATGGCGGAGATTCTATTAACAAAGATGCTATGCAAGTAAAATAATCTCAACGCCAAGCATGTGCATTCCTAACCCAAAGTGGGAAAGGCGCTATCATATGGCGGAGAAACAAAAGCAAATACAATGTAGACTGAGCAAGGGCCAGTCGCATCCACAACCGTGGGAATGAAAGTGATTAAACTGAAAGTAAACTAGGCGGCAAAGCCATCCTCTTCCACTAAAGTGGGGATACAAAATGTAAAGTGCAGAAAGTAAAAGAGCTGATTAGTACTACTAATTCAGCGTTACAATATTATGAACAATCTGCAAATACAATGAGATATAGATAACCAATGATCTCCAAAATGTTAGGAAATGAACTCCAAACAAGCACAAGCTATCCAACATATGAAATATAGCAAAAGGGACTAAAATATCAGGTCTGATATAAAATTGCAGCAATCAGAAAATTCATACCAGCAAGCCCTAGAATCACCAAAATGCTCATAACTTCGTCAAAACACCTCCGAATGATGTGGAACTGAATGCAAATGAGAGCTAGGAGTTGAGCAACCAAGACCAAGCCAAGAAACTCCTCCAAATAGTAGTGATTTATTTATGCACGCTTTCCAATGCAACCTCAAAGAAGGTACAACCTCCAGAAATGTTCTACTAGCAAGATAAAATCCGAGACACCTCTAAAAAATCTGAAAACTTGCAAGGAGGGGCGCCCAAGGTAGACTAAAGCATAGGGCCAATACCCAGAACCACCAAAAAATCGTGCATGGACTTATGAGCAGATTTCTATTTCAGCAAAACCCTAACCAGCAAATGCAAAACTGACAAATCTCTAGAATCTTCAACCTTGATGCTCTGTCTGCTAGTCTGGATGAGAAGCAGTCTCTGGAAACTCAGCTAGGTGCTATCTTTCAAGCACGAAACCAAGAGAAAGAACTAGGAGGTATGCATTCCTCGAAGCAAGCTCTGAAAGCATTTCAGCAGCATAACAATATAATAAGCAACAATAGATAATCCAATTGAAGGCCAAGTCTCTTATTTATAACTTTTTGTCTCCAAATTCAAATCTTCTTTTCCCTCCAATTAGGGTGCCTAAATGAAATTCACTTTTCACCTTTTCTCCAAATTTCATTTGCATTTCATTTCCAACCCATATGTGGAAATATAATTTAATAAAATGCAAATATATAACTTGCAAATATTTCACTAAAAGATTTAAGTGAAATATTTAATTAAACTCAAATGTCTCCAAGCTAGGCGTCCCCTTTTGCCTTAGCACATATTTCACTTAAATATTAATTCATCAAATAAGGCCTCCAAAATGTTTAATTAATAAACATTATAAAAATCACTTATCTCTCCAAATCGTCCTCCATGCCTTAGCCAAATATTTTTCACTTAAAACATTATTTTTTCATCAAATATCAAACTTGCCAAAATAATCACCTCAAATGCTGGAGACCACTGCTCAAGCTGACCTGCCAGAAATAGCCATTGCACTGAACTGCTGAACTGCTGCTAAAAATAGCACTACCAGAAATAGTACTTACTAAAAATAGCATACTGCTAAAAATAGTAAGTTGTTCCAAACCTCATTTTCTCCACATTTTGAGTAGCCGTCGCAACTTACTAAAAATAGTAAGTCCGGAAAAGTCATCTGATTCAGTTGCATGTCACACCATCGCGAAGCTCTCTGAAAACCCAGAAGGAATCCAGAAGCCAAATTGGAAAACTCCAACATGCAAGCCTCCAAAAAGCAGCCGAGAACACAAGTCAATATCCTGTCATGCATGTTACCTCATTGCGAAGCTCTCCAAAAACCCAGAAAGCTTCACCAGACATGCGTTAGAAACTCTCGCATGCAAGACCTCAAAACCTCCTCTGAAAGTGGAAACCCTAATTTTCATTTCAACTTTAGCCTACGAGTTTCCGGAAATAGGCTAAATCCAAACGAAGAGTGTAGGGTTAAATTGGGGACATTACATGTTCTTTCTTGGTGGACCCCTCTCTGGTTTTCTGGGTGTGGTGGACTCCCTTTTGGTGTGTGCAAGATTATTTTATTGAAGTTGGAAGCAGTTATGGAAAATTTCTCTTGTATATGTGCTTGCAAGTGTACTTATCTCCTTCATGGTTGATCTCTCATTTGTGTATTTTTTGAAGCGTTGTTCATGGGTCTTGATAGCTTTGTCTTCATTGCAAGATCATTCTAAGTTTCCTGCATTGCCCACTTTTGGTTGCAAACTTCCCTTATTGGTCACATAAATTGAGTTTTGTCATGGAAAAGGTATATAAATGCTTGTGGGTCTTCATCTTCAAGTTAATCCTATTTTTTGTGCTTTTGCAGTCCTTTTCTTACACATAGACCTTAATTCTGCCCCTGCAAGCTTGGTATCCTAGTTGGCACACTCTATCTGAATTATCCTCATTTGTTGTGTGGAGGCCTTGACTTCCACAACGTTTTCCTTTATTGGTCATGTGCTCTCCTTTCTAGTGGATCACCTTCTATGTTGCACATAGGTATTTGAATATGTAGTTTCGTGGTGGGTATCTTTGAGGCTTCCAAACATTTCTTGAATGCATGTCAGTGTTCTTTTTAATTTGTGAGGGTTTTTTCATGGTGGTGAGTTGCTCCTATGATGGCTGCAAGCTTCCCTTTCCATTTTTTGGATTGCATAAGGTTTACTTTTGAAGGAAGTCTTTCATGAGCTTTTCTTCAATAACAGTTGCAAAATATTTTTTAGCAGACCCAAAATTTCCTTTGGTGGAATTTACAACCTTTTGAAGCCTCTACCCAATCAGCATCAAAAAAAAATTCACATCCGAGGATGTCGTTGGCAATGGGCCCACCATATTTCTAAAGACTTTGGAAGCAATTTCTTTTCACAACCTTTTTGAGCCTTGTCCTAGTCAACACTTGAAACATGTATGAGCTATTGATCTCTTGTAGATTGGATGGTGTGGGCTGGTCCCTTTTAGATGGTAACTTTGTGGGGATTCCACCTTGGTTTCCAAAAGCCTTTCAACTTGAGCTCTCACAGACCATTGATCTCTCCTAGACCTAATAGGCTAGTTTTGCATAGATTTCATTTTGTAAAGGTTGTGCACCCACAAGCCATTGATCTCTCTAAGATCTAATGGTGCGGATGATCTCTTTGGTTTTCTTAAGTGCCAACATAAGTGTCAATTTGTTCTCTTTGTTGGCAGAGATTTCCACATTACATTTGACATCATAAGTGGTTTCCTTGTCTTCTAGGATTCTTTTTGAGCATTTTGTAGGTCATTTTGCTCCCTTTTCATCCGTGGCCAAGAGCTTTGAAAATTTTCAATCTACACGGCTTTCAATGCACTTTTGGTAGCAAATTTGTGCATGGCAGCAAGGGGCTTTTCCCCTTGACCCTACTTATACCATGACATTTCCCCTCACCCTATCATTGGTTGCCACCGGCAAGGCCCTATCCCAATGCCTTCATAAAATAAAAAAATATCTAGGGGAGACCACGCTCATTGATAGTGCTTCTTTTAGACTCTATGCCCAACAAATTCTAGCACCTAGCCCTATGGACTCGACACTTGTGAGCATTATTTTATTGAAATCCCAGAGATTTATTTTATTGAAATCATCAATTATTGCGGCTTCCTCTACTATTTAATGCAAAAGACTCTCCCCCACCCCATAGAACCTAGTCTTTTGGACTCAACACTTGTGAGCAAGCTTCCTCAAGATGTCCCAGAAATGTAGTGAATTCTTCATTGCTTTCAAATTTTAATAAAATTTCCTATGATATTAAAATCGCATGGAGCATTAACATGTTATTTAATTATTCCTTGCTTCTTGATTAATTTTCTTCCACGGGATGGCGATTATGCTCGATACCACGTGATAAACCTCAACTATGAAGTCTTTGCTCACGACTCAAACTGTTAGAAGAATCCTACTTAAATGGAGAAAATCTGAGAATTAATCTATTCCAGATATATGCGTGTGTATATTATATTTATTCTTGGTTAAAATAACTGATGTAAGAGGCCGATCTGGATTGAAATGCAGATATCAGTATAGTTGTAATACAGTGGATCATACACTGACAAAGATGAATTGCTCATTGTTTTTGTGCTAATCAATCTGATGTTATATGAACTGATGCTCGAGATCACCCCGATTTATGAGAATGGGATTGGACTCAATAGAGACGGTCGGTATGATGTTCGTATATGCTAGAACCTTTCTTCACATCTCTCTTCTCCGTCGGATGGAAGGATGATCTCGGATGTTAATCTTTCATAGGTTGCTTAGTGCGGAACTTCTTCTATGCCTGGGAGTAGCCTCGTGATCTTAATGTGATGACAGATTATGATTCCTTAATGTAAGCGTTGCCTTCTTCAGACTTGCAGGAAAGTATCCGTGTTCTTCAGCCACAATACCTTAATCTCTTCTAATGTATTCTTACTTGAATCCTGTCACAAGATGGATGAAATCTTAGCAGCACTTTCCTCTTATCTTTCCGTGTGTTCTCCAGCTTCTCACAAATTCCCATTTAGGAGTATGTTGGAGTCGTGTTTCTTCCCTGGCGGCAGATCGTCTTCTCTTCTTGAAGCGAGTATGACTTATGCTGCGTGATGGGGACATCACAATTCTCCCTTGATATTGCTTGTCCTCAAGCAATCCCATGCATTCTTCTTCCTTGATCTTGTTCGCTAGTCTTCTTTCAAGCCTTTTGGATTCCTCCTCTAGGGAGTCTTATCCAGGGCTTTGGATTCCTCCTCTATGGAGTCTTATCCAATCTTTCTTGTTTTTCCTTGGATTCCTCCTTTGGGGAGTCTTATCCAAGTCTTTTTGGATTCCTCCTCTGGGGAGTCTTATCCAAGTCTTTTTGGATTCCTCCTCTAGGGAGTCTTATCCAATCTTTCTTGTTTTTCCTTGGATTCCTCCTTGGGGAGTCTTATCCAAGTCTTTCTGGATTCCTCCTCTAGGGAGTCTTATCCAGTCTTTTGGATTCCTCCTCTGGGGAGTCTTATCCAGGTCTTTTGGATTCCTCCTCTAGGGAGTCTTATCCAAGTCTTTTGGATTCCTCCTCTGGGGAGTCTTATCCAAGTCTTTTGGATTCCTCCTCTGGGGAGTCTTATCCAAGTCTTTTGGATTCCTCCTCTAGGGAGTCTTATCCAAGCTTAAGTCTTATGCACATTTCATCAAATCTTGTACTCAAACCAAAGTATATCTTATTAGTTTGTTGAAAGTTTTACATCCAGAGTTCATCTCTTGTTTTAATCAACAACCCTCATGTTTTGTTGTTCCTAAGCTTTAGTCTTAAAGGCCTTAAAAGTTTCTTCTCTTTCCCATGCAGCATCATCTTCAGGGGAGTCCCTTCCATTTAATTAGGAACTCGGTGATGACCCGATTCCTTAATCTCTACTCTCGTAATGTCCTTGACTGGTTTGGCCTTACTTATTTTATTTTATTTTATAGTTTTAGCTCTTAGGACATTTTGTTAAACAATTTACCAAGACCGCCCGTAAGCTTGTTCTCAGATTTTATTCACCAACTTGGGAGATTGTATTCATGGTTACCGATATAATATAAATTTGTCACAATGTTTGAACATATAACTCAATTATGTTTCATCATTTCCACCAACAAATCCATTTCCAAATTACTTATTTTCAACCACAAAAAATATCTCAAAGTACCACTTGGTCAATTACAGAGAGCTTGCACAGGGAAATATATACATTGACTTTGGAGTTCATACTTATTATATATAGTTTCTGATGCTACCTTGTTCATCAATTGCACCTACTTCCAGTATGGCGCTGGCCTTCCAATAGCGGAACATTTAGCTCTTCAGCGACAATCTCATTGGGGTGGTTGGATTCTTCGAGTATTAACTCCTTGTCCTAGCGACTCGAGTCCTAAAATGATGCTCCTTAGCTATTGCCAGAGCTATTCAAAAGAGAAATGACAACTCCTTTGTTGTTTATTCCATAGTTAATAGGTTATGAGATTGGTGACAGGTGGCTACTAAGAAATGTAACCATTACATCCAATATCGGCATGGAGAATTTGTGTTTCTATCGGACCTTTACACCTATTGTATATATTTTGTGACCACCACACAGCCACACTACTCCCGATAAATAATATTGATTTCCTCCTATGATTTGTTTCGGAATTGCCTGTCACGGTGCCACTTAATTCATCCTAATGCACCGCTCCAGAGAACACGTGGATTCCAAGTCCTCCCCAGTCTTCACGTGGTTTTCAAAGTCCATTCCATGTCGCCCTTGTCAGCCCATTAAAGAATGCTTTCATAATAAGACAATTCCACCGCCTTGGGCGGCTAGCAAGAAAGACGTCCGCCTTATAATCCCTTGACTTCTTAAGCTTTCCGTCCCTTCTTCACACGTAGCTCCAAATGATGTCACGGATTTCTTACGTTGTATCTTTGTACAAATGAAAACCCAACAATCACTTAACAAGCAAAATGATTTATTTTGACCGTTTATGTGTAGCGCTTGGTCTTCCAATATTCCCGCATGATAATAAGCTTCAGCGCCTTCGATGATCCTGGAATTATTTGATTCTTGATTTGAGAATTATCGATTCAATTCAATTTCATTCTACTGTGCTGACTCCAAAAACATTCCACCATTTTCTCTTAAGGGCAACTACTGGCAAATTTGATATTCCCATCTCCCAACTCTCAATTAATTGAAAGCATAGTATTTGAACAGCTCCCAAAAATTATACAATTCCAATCTCTCTTGTAACTTAAAGTTGATGACTCTTGTCTCCTGACTATAAGCCCGACTCCTTCACAGGAAATCACTATTTCGATTCACTTCCTCTATGTATGAAGGAACACCCCAAACTCCCGACTGAAACAAGCAATATGTGCATCGATTCATTCCTTCATAATTGTAATGCCCATGGTTGGATGCGCATCCATTCTACTCTACTTGTTTTGTGCTATCGGTATTTACTATTTACAGGATATACTGGTCAGTTCTATTATAATTTTGTTGACTCTGCACTCGGCATAGAAAGACATGTATATTTGCTCCCATGATTGAGCTTGCCCGTCCGGGAGTGTCTTGTTCAGACTCCACGATTAGATCGTTATTCCTTGCTTCTTGATTAATTTTCTTCCACAGGATGGCACGATTATGCTCTGATACCACTGTGATAAACCTCAACTATGAAGTCTTTGCTCATGACTCAAACTGTTAGAAGAATCCTACTTAAATGGAGAAAATATGAGAATTAATCTATTCCAGATATATGCGTGTGTATATTATATTTATTCTTGGTTAAAATAACTGATGTAAGAGGCCGATCTGGATTGAAATCACGGATATCGAGTATAGTTGTAATACATGGACCATACAAAGATGAATGGCTCAATGTTTTATGTGCTAATCAATCTAATGATATATGAACTATGCTCGAGATCACCCTGATTTATGAGAATGGGATTGGACTCAATAGAGACGATCGGTATGATGTCGTATATGCTAGAACCTTTCTTCACATCTCTCTTTTCCGTTAGATGGAAGGATGATCTCCAGATGTTAATCTTTCATAGGTTGCTTAGTGCAAACTTCTTCTATGCTTGGGTAGCCTCATGATCTTAATGTGACTATGAATTATGATTCCTTAACATAAGCGTTGCCTTCTTTAGACTTGGAAAAGTATCCCGTGTTCTTGATACAATATCTTAATCTCTTCTAATGTATTCTTACTTGAATCCTGTCCCAAGATGCATGAAATCTTAGCGGCGCTTTCCTCTTATCTTTCCGTGTGTTCTCCAACTTCTCACAAATTCCCATTTAGGAGTATGTTGGAGTCGTGTTTCTTCCCGGCAGATGCATCTTCTCTTCACGAAGCATTGTGACTTATCATGCGTGATGGGGACATCACACGCAAGGCCCTATCCCAATGCCTTCATAAAATAAAAAAATATCTAGGGGAGACCACGCTCATTGATAGTGCTTCTTTTAGACTCTATGCCCAACAAATTCTAGCACCTAGCCCTATGGACTCAACACTTGTGAGCATTATTTTATTGAAATCCCAGAGATTTATTTTATTGAAATCATCAATTATTGCGGCTTCCTCTACTATTTAATGCAAAAGACTCTCCCCCACCCCATAGAACCTAGTCTTTTGGACTCGACACTTGTGAGCAAGCTTCCTCAAGATGTCCCAGAAATGTAGTGAATTCTTCATTGCTTTCAAATTTTAATAAAATTTCCTATGATATTAAAATCGCATGGAGCATTAACATGTTATTTAATTATCAATTGTTGTGGCTTCCTCTACTATTTAATACAAAACACTCCCCCCATATGTGGAGTGTGGGGCAGGTTATCTAAAAGGGATGTCTACTTTTTAGGTCTAGTATACTAGTTTATTTGGTCCTTTGGATTACTCTATTCGATCAACAGTTGAGATTGCTTTCTCTTTTTGACAATCTGTGAGTAGAGGATTTTCCTCATTTGAAATGTTTTTTGGCTCTTGATGAATGGATGTGTTGTTTTGACTTTCTTCTTCATATCATGTTTCAGAGAGTACCCCCTAGTTTGATTTATAAGTGTCTTTATGTTTGTCTTCTTATGACCCGCCAAATGAAAGTGAATTATCTATATATATGTAAAATTCATCAATCATCAACATCGATTGGGAGAAATTTATGCACAAGTAGGTTTGCATAAATGAGGATTGGTTGTGTGTATAATAGAGAGTCAATTGATCACTAGTTTTTGATTAGCAATAAACAGGTTTTGCGGGGACTATAAACCCCTTACATACAGGTTTTGAGGGGACCAGAAACCCCAACCAACACAACGAAAGTTGCAGAAAGATAGGACATAAACAATCAGCAATCTACCACAAGATATGCACGATAAAACAAACTGCAAAGAATCAACTTTGAAGAGGCCGAAAACCCTTTTACAGCCAAGAAAACACAAGGGCCTACAACCCAATCATTTTAAAGAAACTACCTGATTTGACCAGGCACTAACCACAACCAGCAGCAAACAATCCACAGAAAACCAATTGCTCAACATTGAGCTATAACAACAAGGGCTGCCAAAGCACCCTTCAAGAGCAATCATTTCACCCAAACTCCCTACCTCAATAAGAGAGCAACTAGGGAAAACAGAGTTTGAGAACCTAGTGTTGTGACCTTTTCACACATCGCCCCATTCAAATGGGGACCCCTAATTTTTGCTCCATTCTGGTCTTTTTGGCTTTGGTTTTTGTGTCTCTCTCTCTCCGTCTGTCTCTTTTCTATGGTCTGCTTTCTGGGGACGTTCCCGTCTGCAAGCTTCAACGTGAATTTGGCCAAGTCTGAAATTAGGGTTTCATCGTTCCTGGTCAGTCCGAGGTTGAATAAAGTGAATAAATTGAAAATTGAACTTAACATTATTGTCAGTATGCTTCCGGTGAGCTTCGGCCAATTTTCATCAATTTAGATACTATTTTTAGTAAGTGTGAAATTCGGGCAAATTGTCGCATTTTTGAATTTTCAACAGTCACGCGCATTCAGAGCATATCAGGCTACTTGCATGCAAAATTTGGCCAGCGGACAACTTTCTATTTTTAGCAGATCCACGCCCAGGGACCAATTTGAGTCGCGAATCACGAGTTTTCTTTGCATGTTTGCATATTCCTTACGGGTTTTTTAGCCTTAGCGATGATATAACATGCAAGCGAGATGACCACTTTCAGGATTCAGCCTTCCGAGGCTATTTTTAGGGTTTGCATGTCGGAGTTTCTTTTGCATGTCGGTGATTCCTGATGGGTTTTTCGAGAGCTTCGCGATGGTGTGACATGCAAACAAGATTCTCACTCAATAAGGAACTTGCTATTTTTAGCGGTATATCCCCGGTAGCTTCCAGCGATTCAAAATCAGTGTCCTTGACAGCAGCGGAAGAAAAGAGTTCATTTGATGCATCACGAGAAGCGAATTAAGTTTCAACGGGCCTAAAATAGAGCGTAAAAGTCAAAATTTTCGAAAACCGATGTAAACCATCGCGTCCGGCATCCATCGCTATCTGGCGGTGAAATTTCAAAGTCAAAGCGGGCACTTACTATTTATAGTAAGTCCGGATTGGAAACATGCTAAAAATAGTAAATCTAGTGCATCGTCGATGTCAGCGTAGGGTCACGTGGTGAGGATCGCCTCATTCAAATTTCAACTCGATCGGAGCTTGGGAGCTATCAGAAACATGAGGTTACTATTTATAGTAAACCACCTTCAGAAACATGCTAAAAATAGCAGGGTGATTAAAAATGGCAGTGTCGACAGGATAACAAGGTTATGAGGATGCAGTACGCAAAATTTCAAGCCATTCCGAGCTTCAGAGACGCAAATTCAGAGGACTTACTATAAATAGCAGGGCATGAGAAGCTGGCGAAGACGAGAAAAATAGCTAAGTCTGGATATCCTTCACTTCCTCGAAAATCGCCCATCTCAGCTTGAGGTCATGAAATTTCTCTAAATGTTGAACTTCGTCCAGTACACAGGCCAAAATGCGCCCAAGGATAAGAAAGTCAATGAAAAGTCAATGAATTTTATCCTGTAGGCATGGGGAAATGCGCCCAAGGGAAGCTCAGGAAGGTTGAAAATTTTCTAAGTATAAAGAATCCGCCACCCCCCTCAAAATGCGCCCATCCTCCTCAGGGGGTGAAATGCGCCCAGTTCACAGAGAAGTCAAAGCGGGGTCAAAGTTTCTCATCCTCTTCATGCATCAAAATGCGCCCAAGTTTATCCTTCACATACAGGAAAATGCGCCCAAAGGAAGAATGAGTCAACAAGGTCAAAGCTTTTCATCCTTCTCCAAGGCCAAAATGCGCCCAAATGCAGGCAAGTGAAGACAAAAAATGGAAGTTGAAAAGTCACATGAAGGCGTTCATCCACCAGCAAGTATAAAATGCGCTCAAGGTAAAAGCTAGTCAACAAGTCAAAGGAGTTCGTCCTCCTCAAGGGGTGAAATGCGCCCAAACTAGTGCATGTCAAGACAAAAAAGTGAAGTTGAAAGGTCATCCAGTGGACATGCTCAAATGCGCCCAAGTTTGGATGGTAAAAGATGAATAAAGATGGTAAGTGGGGTGAAAATATTGCCTAGACGGGGTGAAAGGTGGTAAATACCAAGGCGTTATCTTCCTTGAAGTATCAAATGCGCCCAAGGTGATGAATTCTAGGCGTGATTTTAAATTTCCTCTTCAAGTGCTAGGCGCCAAGGGTTGATGGGAGTTATAAGGTGTTAGAAAAATTTCCTAAGGCGTGTGAAGTCAAAACAAACTTGCTAGGCGTTAAAAGTGTAATATGTTGAAAATATTCCAAGGTGTGAAATAAATTGCTAAGTGTGCTAGGCGCCTCAAGTAAAAATGAAATATTTTCTAAGTGTTGGAAAATTTCTCCAAGGCGTTGGAGAATTTCCTAAGGCGTGTGAAGTGTGAAAACAAGATGCTAAGGTGGTAAGGTGTTAGAATTTTTTTTAAGGCATGTAAGGGTGGAGAATGTATGCTAGGCGTGATTTTATTCTTCTTCAAGTATCATATGCGCCTAGGGTGGATGAAGTGTGTTAGGTGTTGAAAATGCAAAGTGTTGAAAATATTTTCCTAGGCGTGGTGATGAATATCCTTCAGCATGTGTCATTTGCGCCCAAGGTGTTGAAGATGATTGCTAGGGCGTTGGAAATTTTATGGAGAATAAAATACAAAGGATGAATAATGCATGCCTAGGCGTTGAAATTTCCAGATGAAAAATAAATTAAGTGTGATGTGCTTTCAAGAAATATTTTCTAAGAAAAGTTGATGAATTTTTTCTCACCACTGGCAAGATGGATTGAAGGATGAATAAAAATTTTCTAAGGGAAAATTTTTTCAAAGTGCTAAGTGATTCAAAAAATTTCTAAGGCACAAATATTTTCTCCCTTAGAAAAATGCCGAAGTATGATGAAGTGATGAATTTTCCTGAAGTCTGAGTGAAGTTGCCAGAGGATGGATGATAATACAGGATGAATTCTAATTTCTCAAGCTGGAGCAACACAGAATGATCACAGGCGAAGAACGAATTTAAATTTGACAAATAATATTTTTCCAAGGTTCAAAATTCCAGAAAATTAAATGAACCCGTTCGTTGGGTACCCATGGGTTCGAAGCATTCCGGAGAAAATTTTCTTCTGGGTATCGAAGATTGCCGATGAGGAGTTGATTTTAAGGTCTTCCACAGCTTGTCAAGGATTCTGGGATGAAGATTTTTAAGTGGGCACCAGGTTGATGAATTTCCTAAGGGAAATTCGAAAAATTTTCTAAGGCAAGGTGAAGAAAATGTGTTTTCAAGGTGAAATCCTCCAGACGATGAATTTGAAAAGAACTACTTAGGTGAATTTGCCCAGGCTCTTCGTGAGGATAGTTTTCTTGAGCCAGAAATGAATAAAATCAAGGTTGTCAGAGCTCCAGCAAGTGAAATGAGTTTCTCAAAGATGATACGCCCTTGAAGAGGATGGATTGAAAAATTGTCTAAGGCATGAAGAATTTGAACGCGAAGTTGGCTAAGGACAAACGATGAGCCCTTGATGATTAGAGCGTGAGAATCCTGGTAAGTAAGTTGAATTTATATTATGAAATGTTCTGATGCTCTTCTCCTTGCTTGTTTTGCAGGAGGAACGTCGAGGCCAAGCACGATGTCTGGAAGTGGTGAAGCACGATGATATCACAACCTTCGAAGGAAGATAAAGTTACAAGTTTCAATCTCGAAGGAAGAAAAAGTTGCAAGAAATTGGCTAAGTGTTAGCTCAAATGACAAAGAAGTTAAAGAACAAAAGTCGAGAAGAAGATCAAGAACAGTGCGAACGCATCTACAAACGGAATCTTCTAGAAGGATGATGGTGGACATTATGGCGCATTTATTACCCCACTCTCCTTTGTGGCGGTTTTTAGGGCAAGTCTTGTTTAGGGCTGAGGTGGCACGATTCTGGCCACTCTATTAATTGTAACCCTAGCCGTCTTTTGGGACTTGGCTAGCTATATAAAGGGGGAGTCCCCCTCATTTGTAATGCATTAGATTAGAAGCAGAGCTTAGAGGAGTAGAGAGAAGTTGATAGAATAGAAAGTAAAGTAGTGTAGATTGAAAAGGAAGGAAAGTCTTCCCTTTGGATACTTTGTAAGAAGTTGTCATGTATGCATTCATAATAAAAGAATTTTTCATTGATGGTGAATCCTTCTTTGTTGTGAATAGTTGTTGAGGCTTCTTCGTCCTTCCAATTCACGTAGCATCTTTCAAGTAGCTTAAAGTAAAATAGTTTTCATTATCATGCAAGTAGATGTTAGTTGTGGACTTGTGGTGTTAATTGAGACTACTTCATTTCATCCATACCACTAGCGGCTTGCTGACGGTAAGTTTGCCTTGTGTGGTCAACTGGAAAACTTTACAAACTTAACTTCAATTGTGATTCATGTGTTCGTATGCGTCGTTCTGATGGTGCTTACATGTTGAGTTATAATTTGAAAACCTCTTGTCACTCCCTTGAAGATTGCACCGACTTTGTGTAAGTTGTCCAACGTGAGGCGGAGCAGAGTCTGGTCGAAGTCTGTCGAGATTGATCCCACATTCCATCCTTAGATAAAAGATTAACTTCTTAGGCCCTACACCCCTTTTTAATTCAGTTCATTTCCGGTTAGGATTAGGAAACTTGTGCCCATTTTCCAAATCATTCGAATTACACGCAAAGCCCTTAGTCTACTGTCTATTGTCAGCTAACGAACAATTGTGTAAGTCCCCTTGACATACCAGCAAAATCACATCAAGCCAAACTGAGCCTATTCGCACTTAAGGAACCTTGGAGTTGAGCGCCGAACTTCGGCAATCTTAAGCGTGCGGAATACTTTGATCAAGAGAGAATAAGCGGTTAGGAGACTTTATTCTGTGTTGGTGCGGTCTCAAAAAGCCAACACCTAGCAAACTCTGAGAAGCTTCAGCCACCTTGCAGCACCGATCCACCCGATCTGCCAGCTCAATCTCCGCCTTAATCGGAGAGAGCTCCCCTCTATAAGAGAGGATAAAAAGAGAAACCTTCCCACCGAGGCCACTGCACTCCACCTCACATGAACTTCACCTCAATAAAAGCTCATAAGAGAGGAAAGAGCAATTTGCCACCTCTACAGCCACCACCTCCACCTCCATAGGAGCAGGCTCCTCAATAGGAGTTGTCTCCACGTCAAAAGAAGAAAAAACCTATAGAACATGGCAAAAGAAAGTGGCAGTAGGAAGGATTGACTTCACATCCTTAGGCACCACAAACACCAGGTGCAAGAGACAAGAACAAAACATCCCAGCCAGCAGAGAAAAGAAAGCAACCACCCGAGCCAAAAGAAAAGACATTTGGAAAAGCTCAACCAGCAACCCAATAAAGGAACCAAACCCCACAAGGACAGAAAACATCACTAGCAACACGGGGTCAAAGGAAGAACAAAGTGACATGCTACGGAGAGGGAACAAGGCCGTAGAAAAAACAGCTGCAAGAAGAAGTGCAGGCATAATGACCACCAAGAAAAGGGGCCCAAAGGTGGTAGGAGTAAACAAGCCCCAAAGGAGGAAAGAGAAAACAAGGAATAGAAACAAGGTGAAGGCCAGCATGAAAAACCACCAAGCTACCAACGGATCAAAGCCAAAAATGGGCTGAAACTCCACATAACCAACCAGAGGGAGACACCGCCACTCCATAGGAGGGGAACAAGAAGCACTCTAAACACATCTGGAGCAAGAACCCCCAAAAGAGAGCCACCAAGCAAGCAGCGGGCAGAAGTGAAGGAGGAACGAGAATTTCTTTACCCCTTATCTCTCCTTCTAACCCTTTTCTCTACAAGAAGAAATTTACTTTTTACATTACATAGAAAGTCGGCCTTCTCCGCAAGTTGCTTGCATGTTTGAAGTTGGGTGTGAAAGCATCTGAAACTGCTTGCCCCATGAATCTAGGACTTTAAATAATTTGGTTTCAAGCCTTTTCAGATTTCTATAATTCTCTTTCTAGATTATTCTTACTCCCTGAATTAGATTGCATTCATTTTTTGGTACCTAACTTAAACCCTATAAATCTAGTGCATATATTTTGCTACAGCACAATTGAAAGATTACATCCTAGGTTCAACAAGGGGCTGTGAAGCCTATTATTTAAAATTCTGTCATTAGCATACTTTGAGTTGGATTTTGGTCAGCTCAATCAAATCTTAGACTGAAATAAAGTCATAGCTGAACCCTGACAGCAAGCAATGACAATGAATGTCAACAATACCAATAAAAATGATGCTAGAGACAATGACAGTAATGATATAAATACTATAGATAGGAAGTGGCAAAAGTGTCAAAAGTGTAGGTATGCAATACAAACTAAAACACAACAGAAGAATGAAACTTGAATGCCAGCAATATCAATAAATATGATGCCAAAGACAACAACATTCAATGATTCACATGGACTGCAAATCTAAAATGGCAACAGTGCCAAAAATGTAGATATGCAATATAAATAAAAATATAATAGAAAATTATCTATAATAAAGTGTGAATATTCTGTTTTTCTATCCTCTAACCTCTACTTTGTATGCTAATACATACCCTTTTGGTGCTCCTCTCCAAATTCTACTGGTTGAAAAGAACAAACATGAACTTTTGCTTGGGGATGGCATCTCAAGGGCTTGTTCACCCAAGGATAGTGCTCCTATTTAGCCTTCAACCAGGGCTGCAGATGGTTAAAGGTTCTTGCACAGCAGCCCTATGTCTCAGTCCTCTCCTTCAGCAAGGTCCTTTCCCCTAATTGTGACAATGGACAGCCTAGGGTTTCTACCACTTCTGCACTTCCCTCTCACTCTTTTTTTGGGTGCAGCCCCTCCAAGTGTGTATGTACAAATGGGCAGTGAATTTGGTAGGCTTTGTTCTCTGCCTTTTACAAATCAGATCTTATTCTCAAAATTATTTTGACTTCTGAGGTCATTGGGCAGGAAGACTATCTGAGGATCATGCCATCAAATGCGAGTTTACAAGATAGTGGCCCAAACTAGCAAAAATGCATGAATTGATTTCTAAGACATGGAAGCAATATATGGAGGACTAAATTTACATATACCCATGCACTTGTGGCCTTTTTGTTTTGCAATTCAACTCTTTAAGTGATAAGGAGCTCGTCTTAAAATTTGGTCCATGCATTTGGAGAAATGAATTTCTATGCATAAAACCTTGGTCTCCAACCTTCAAACTAACAACAAAGTCATTTTCTTCTACTTTTATTGGGTAAGATTACCTTACATACCCCTACAATACTAGGAAGATTTCGTGTTAGAAGTAACTGGGAATTCCCTTGGGAAGTTTTTTAGGATATCAAATGGGACTAATGATAGAACTTGTAGAACCTTTGCTTGCCTTTATGTGGAGATGGACATCTATAAAGGGTTTCCAAAGGACATTTCCCTCAGAGTTGGAGATTGTAAATGTAGACAAATGGTAGATCATGAAAAAATTGCTTTCAGATGTAAATGGTGTTTTTCCATTGGACATTTTTCCTCCCAATGTATGAAAAGGTATTTTAAATGGGTTATTGTTGATCAGGTAAGGAATGGCTCATTGAATCCTTTCAAGCACACTTGATGGGATGGTGCACCTTCTCACCACCATCCAATTGCACCTAATAAGCAGGTAGGCGATGGCTCTCTCAAGGGTAGCCAAGAAGTGTCTTCGTATCTTCATCCTCATTCATCTAAGCCATCTCCTTCTAATATGTCAGCTGCTAATCCAGCTTCTCTAGTGCTCAATTCCAAAGAAGCAGATAATGAATCAAAAACAGTGATACTAAGCAATCTAAGGGGTTGGATCCAGATATGGCATCAAAAGTTACAAAGATTGAGAAGAAAAATTCAGAGATTTATGACGGGTTGGTTCTGGATAAGGGTAATCAGTTCATATCTACCTAACACTGAATGGACTATAGTTAAATCCCAGAAAAAGAATCCAGTTAGAAAGGCAACTCCTCCTTCCATGACCCTCGGTTCCTCTAAGGATAAGGGTTGAGTAGAATTTTTGTTTAGACAGCATGTTTTTCTTTTTCAGCACATATAAAGCTAGATTTTAGTTAATTTTAGGTGATATACTCTCTTAGGCCTAATTTTTAAGCAGGCAAGTATGTAATTGTTCTCAACTCTCCTCTTAGTAGGATCTGAAGCTTTTGTTGTTTATGTTTTTTAACAATTTAATACAATGGAAGTGAGCCCCTAGTCCACATTAACAAATCAAAAATAAATAAAGTATGCATAGTCAATATCACATCATAAGAGAACACAACAAAATAGGTTGTGTTGATTAATAGATATGAACATAATGTTCATGTTGTGGAAGTGCAAACCTAACTCTTGATGTGCAGCACACAAGAAAACAAGGAACAATGATCATCAATCTCTCAATATATTTTATTCCATGCCAAGTTGTCAACCCGTTGGTCGATTACAGGATGCAGTAATTCACAGCCAGATTCCATAGAAGATTGAATTATATTTCTAGTCCATCCTTTCATCTTCAATTGGCTTCACTAAGGTTGACTTTCACCCTAAGAATTCAGTTTTTCGGATTTTTCGTTCTCATTTTATTTTTCAAGTTTACCTTGCAGCAACAATGGATATGGATCATATACTGTTGTTGGTAGTGGTCACAAGTAATGTGTAATGTCCCCACTCTAGTCGGTGTCAGTAGCAAATGGGTTAGCCTATTATTTGGATCCCCGTAGGCTAACATGTGTGGATAGAGGATCTCAGTGGCAGATGATGGTGGATATTGTCATTTCCACCCCCTTTAGTTCAATGTTGGGCTCAGTGCAGGCCTTTGCAGTTCAGTGTTTGCCAGCTTCTGACGACACGTCAAAACACTGAGAATTAAGGGAGATATGAATATTTTAGTGGTTGAGTATTTAATTGACTTATGGAGATATTATAAAGTTATATTTGACTTTATAATAATTAAAAGCCACTTCAAATATTATAAAGTGATGACTTAAATATTATAAAGTGAAATCAAATCACTTAAGTCATAAAAGGTACGCCCAAATTGATAAAGTGATATTAAAAGACTATTGAAGTGACTTAAATACATTTTAATGTATTTAAATGGCAAAAGTCGCGACTTCTTGGGAATCGTGCCTTTTGGGGATATAAGGAAAAATAAGGCAAGTCGACCTCATTCCACTATAATTATTTGACATTGCTTCTTTTTTACTTCTCTGTGCATTTGTCTGAGACAAGGGTTACAGTGATTTTCTACCATTGGAGAACAAGAAATCTTCAGTGATTTGCAATCTTGAAGCTATGAAAGACCAGCTGAATCTTTGCTATAGTGAGGGCTTCAATTCAGAAATCTATTTGAGCTTCATCAGAGATTTTATGTTCATTATTTTATCAATTTGCAATAAAGGAAAGGGCTTGATCATTTGGATGCCATCTTTCCTCATTAGTCTGAATCAATTAAGAGGTTGTACCATTTCTTCAGAGGGTCGTACTTCTTCTTGGAAGGCGTGTATCTTCTAAGCATAGGCGTGTGCAGCAGTTGGCTAAAACGCCTTTCTTTTGGGCCTTTTCTTGTCACCATCTTGTACGCCTTGATCTCTCAAGGCCTTTGATCTAGTTTCTGCGTGGGAGAAATCCAAATCTGGAGGTGGGCGTTGCTTTTCACCAAATTCAGCATTTCTTGCCTGGCATGTACAAATCTTCTTTATTTAAATAATTTGAGGACTTTCGGGTACATCTATTGTTTGCAATCTATCTGTAGCAGTTGCTTAATACTTAATACAATTGAAGTTTCCATATTATTGCTTTAATTTAAGTTTTAGCACCGTTTTATGCTTGGCGCACTTCTCAAATTTTGCCTAAAAATTCACAAAAACACAAGCAAATGCAATAAAACTTCACAGATTAGCAGTTGGGCAGAGTTGGAACCAGTTGGGTTCTTCACAGTGGTATCAGAGCTCTAATCGTGCCATCCTGGAGGGTTAGAATCACATATGCGGCCTCATCAAGTTGGATATAACATGTATTAGTCACGCAGGAGACCTGGAAATCAGAGAAACCCATTTGAGGAGATACCTTTAGACCAACAATTCGAAGAGATACTATTTGAATTCATGGGAGACAGGGAAGAGGTTGATCCACCCAGAAACCATGGTAACAATGAGGACAGAGAAGCCAGAGACATTCTGAGGGGTCTTGTAGCTGGACAAGAACAGGTAGCAAATGTGTTGCAACAGCTCTCTATAGCAGTTCAGCAGATGACTATTCCTAGAAGACTGAATCAGAATTAGGAAGAGGAGGGTAGTATTGATGGAGGCCCACGGATGAGAGTGACTCCAGCACGCACCTATGGCAGGCCTACACGCCCTACCTTTGTCAGAAATGAACCTGAAGAGGGGAATGGGCATGAGGAGGAAGGTGACGTGATCTTTGGAGATAACGTTATGACATTACATGATGAGTGGGATGCTTTACTAAAGAGAGTTAAGGATCACCTTAACTTTGACAGGTTTATGACCCAGAAACGACAACACAATAGGAACAGGACTGACAGGAGACCAAGAAACAAAAACAATGATCTTAGACATACAACCAACAAGCTCACACTCTCTACTTTTGATGGCAGTGGTCAAGCTACTACTAGAGCTTGGGTTAGCAAGTTAGACACATTCTTGATTATTAATTGACTTTGTCATTTTTGGCATTCTCAGGATTTGACATGGAGACCAAGGGTTCTAGTCATCTTCAACCATTGGAGAACAAAAACTCTTCAATGTTTATGCAATTCTGAGGCTATACAATACCAGCTAATATTATTGCCTATGAGAGCTTCATTCAGGAGTTCTACTTGTGCTTCATCGAATTTACAGGAGACTTTCATCAGCATTCAAGATCAGAAGATTGTTGCCAGGTATGAATGCTTTCAATGTAATTTCATGACAATAATAATTCTTATATAATATTACAATTATACTTCTGCATTTCTATGTTCTATGAATTTTATGCTTTTTTCTGGTAAACAATTCAAGAAAACTTCAAACATCAAACCAGCAGTTGCAAAACTAGATCAGGGAGAACTAGGGTTCTCTTACAGTGGTATCAGAGCCAGGTGCTGCAAATTTTTTCTTTTGATCAACATTGTCTGATTTCTTTGGATCTGATTTGTTGTTATTATAGGATGAAGACGGTTTTGATTCGAACTTAGTACGTAGAGCTGTAAGTTCCATGCTACGAGCTTTCCTCATAGCTTCTTGCAAGGTAGGGGGATCAAAAGCCTTGATCCAACCCTTCATAGGCTCATAAAGACCCTCTACAAATAGAATGACCAGCCTCTTCTCTGTAATACCTGTAACCATGACTGAGAGCTTTTGAAACTCACCAATGTATGATTCCAAACTACCCATTTGTTTTAGCTGAGCTAGATCTCTAAAGTATAACTCTAGATCTCGTTTGTCAAAATGCTCAACTAATCTGTCAATGAACTCCTGATATGTACTAATGCGGTCATGCTGCAAGGTAACCATCCTATGGTGCCACCAGTCATGGGCTACCCCATCCAAATGTAAAGCTAAGAACTTAATGGCGTCTTCTTATGCCATTGGACGTAGGGTCAAGAATGTGTTCCATGTGTCACGCCTCAAGAAGGCGTTGGGACAGCATATAGTTCCCTCTTCAAACTTGCCACCCCTGGATGATGACGGAAAGTTGATTTTAGTACCTAAGGCCATCCTAGATTCCAGAGAGCATCATCTTTGGAGGCGGGTTATCAGGGAATATTTGGTTAAATGGAGAGATTTGTCAGCAGAGGATGCTACTTGGGAGAGTGAGAGCATATTACAGCATCTAGCTTTGAGTTTGCTTGAGGACAAGCAAATTTGGGAAGGGCGGACTGTAATGTCCCCACTCTAGCCAGTGTCAATAGCAGATGGGTTAGCCTATTATTTGGATCCTCATAGGCTAACATGTGTGGATAGAGGATCTCAGTGGCAGATGATGGTGGATATTGTCATTTCCACCCCCTTTAGTTCAATGTTGGGCTCAGTGCAGGCCTTTGCAGTTCAGTGTTTGCCAGCTTCTGACGGCACGTCAAAACACTGAGAATTAAGGGAGATATGAATATTTTAGTGGTTGAGTATTTAATTGACTTATGGAGATATTATAAAGTTATATTTGACTTTATAATAATTAAAAGCCACTTCAAATATTATAAAGTGATGACTTAAATATTATAAAGTGAAATCAAATCACTTAAGTCATAAAAGGTACGCCCAAATTGATAAAGTGATATTAAAAGACTATTGAAGTGACTTAAATACATTTTAATGTATTTAAATGGCAAAAGTCGTGACTTCTTGGGAATCATGCCTTTTGGGGATATAAGGAAAAAGAAGGCAAGTCGACCTCATTCCATTATGATTATTTCACATTGCTTATTTTTGACTTCTCTGTGCATTTTTCTGAGACAAGGGTTACAATGATTTTCTACCATTGGAGAACGAGAAATCTTCAGTGATTTGCAATCTTGAAGCTGTGAAAGACCAACTGAATCTTTGCTACAGTGAGGGCTTCAATTCAGAAGTCTATTTGAGCTTCATTAGAGATTTTATGTTCAGTATTTTATCAATTTGCAATAAAGGAAAGGGCTTGATCATTTGGACGCCATCTTTCCTCATCAGTCTGCATCAAATAAGAGGTTGTACCATTTCTTCAGAGGGTTGTACTTCTTCTTGGAAGGTGTATCTTCTAAGCATAGTGTGAAGCAATTGGCTAAAACACCTTTCTTTTGGGCCTTTTCTTGTCACCATCTTGGACGCCTTGATCTCTCAAGGCCTTTGATCCAGTTTCTGCGTGGGAGAAATCCAAATCTGGAGGTGGGCATTGCTTTTCACCAGATTCAGCATTTCTTGCTTGGCATGTACAGATCTTCTTTATTTAAATAATCTGAGGACTTTCGGGTACGAATATTGTTTGCAATCTATCTGTAACAGTTGCTTAATACTTAATACAATTGCAGTTTCCATATTATTGCTTTAATTTAAGTTTTCGCACCATTTTATGCTTGGCGCACTTCTCAAATTTTGCCTAAAAATTCACAAAAACACAAGCAAATGCAATAAAACTTCACAGATTAGCAGTTGAGTAGAGTTGGAACCAGTTGGGTTCTTCACATTATGACACTAGATAACAACAATAAATGTCAGCAATACCAATAAATATGACACAAAGATGATCACACTAATGGTTCACACACACTATGGACCAAACGTGGCAACGGTGCCAAGAATGTATGTATGCAATACAAAGGAAAGCATGGAAACTGAATATCAGCAATACTAATAAATATTATACCAGGATGATGGTGCTAATGATTCACATAGACTATGGAACTAAAGTGGCAACGTGATGCAGGAGCATCCCAACTCATCAGCAATCTTGCATCAACCAAAAATGCTCTATTTCCTTTTCTCGTTTTCCTCAATTTTGTATATTTCTATTTGTGTGCCACAAGATAGAGTGTGCACTTTCTCTCTGGTGATCCTAAAGGTTCCAAGATGGTTTAAGCCTTGACACAAGGGATTTGGTTGTGGCTTTCTTGCCACACTTGTGCACAAAGGGCTTTTCAGTTCTCCTTAATTTGACCATCTGTATTGTTCAGTAACTGTGTGATCATGTTTCATACTCATCAGCTGTCTGGACCTTCAGACAATATTGCTTCATTGGTTTATCACTTGAGATTGTTGCCATCTAGTTCCTTGTTAGTGATTTCCTTCAAGAAAACGGTAACGTTGTTTATGCCAATTTGAATCCTAAGGTAACTTTACACCAAGACATGGGACCATTGTACACCTTGGAACTCTGTCAGCACCAAAAACTTCTAGTGTACTTTGCAGAATTTGGACTCCTATTGTTTCATACTGAGTAGATAAGATGTAATCTTAATGATGGGACCAATTTGGGAAGGACATCCCTAAACTCTTGGAGATTGTAATTATGCACCAAGTTGCTATGAAACCTCCTATATGAATAAAGCATAATCTTTGAGATCCTTTATTTTTGTGTTCATTATGATTTCTATGTATGTGTTTTGAGCCAAGCTGCTTGGTTTGACAGTCCTTCATTGGACTCACGGAGCTTGCCCTGTATCATGTTCCAGAAATGTAGATATGCAATACAACAGAAATACGACACTATGGTTGGATGAATCTCCCTTGATTCTAACACTAATATAAGCAATAATGCAAGGCAAATTAGAATAATATTTATGAGAAAATGTATGGAAAAATAAAATCAACATTAGATTTGTTTCTGCCAATGAACCTTCAATCCTCAACAATGAGAAAAATAAGAGTTAAACATTAGAACATTTTAAGGATTATTTATTCTATACAAAGCAAAAAAGGGGCAAGAATTGAAAAATTTCCAAAGAGGGTAAATTAATGGCTCAAAAGGCTTACTTTTCAAGGGGTTCCAAGGGGTTCCCTTCTCGATAGATGATAAATATTTATTTCCAATTGTTTTATCTTGTATATGGAGGAAACCTGTTCTTGTCTGGGCAAGAGTTTGTGCTCAAGAATCTGTGAATTTTTTGGCAAAGGTCCAACAAAATCATATGTGAAGGTTTTATCAATCATTGTTTTTCCTCAAATCTGTTTTGTTAGCCCAACATTTCAAAAAAATAAGTATAAGTTAGAATTTTGTTCCTAGGGATGGATTTAGAAGTTGTAACTGTTGATGACCCATGGGTCCTATTGACGGGTGTTTTTTGACCACACCAACACAGAATAAAGTTTCCAACGGTCACTCTATCCTCCTGTTGATGGGTGTTTTATGACCACACCAACACAAAATAAAGTTTCCAACGGTCACTCTATCCTCTCTTGATCAAAATCTCCTGCATGCTAAGATTGCGAAAGATCATGCATTCAACTCCAAGGTTCCTTCATGCAATGGACGTAGACTCAGTTGGTTTGATGTGATTTGTTGGTATTTCAAGGGGACTTACACAATTGTTCACTCGAGAGAAAGGGACTTTCAAGATTCGGAAGATTTACCAATGAAGCTCAAGTTTCCTAAACTAACCGGAGAATGCTGAATTTGAATGGCTACAGAGATTAAAAAGCTCTAATCTACCCTAGGCGCGGGAAATGGCAATCGAATCTCACAAACTTCAACCAAGCTTTGCTTTGCCTCACCTTGGACAGCTCCCACAAAACTGGTGCAATCTTCAAAGGAGTGAACTAGAGATATTCAGATTACAATTTAACATGAAAACACCATCACGACGATGCATACCAACATGTAAATTATAACCGAAGTTAGGTCCAAACTATTCTAGTTGACCACACAAGGCGAACCCACCATCAGTGAGCCCACTAGTGGTATGGACTAGTGAAGCTTGCTCAAATAAATCACCACATTCCACAATCATCTACTTGCATGAAATAAAATCTATTTTACTCTATCTAAGTTCTACTCTAAGATTCTATGCTAATTGGAAGGATGAAGAAACCTTGCTAGCTACCCACAATAAAAGATGAAATCACAAGCAATGACAACTCTTTTTATTATAGTAGTGTTCACAACAGTCTCTTACAAAGCATTCAGTTGAAAACTTTCCTTCCTTCCGTACAAATGAGGGGGGATGCCCCTTTTATAGCTGGCCTAGTCCAACAGATGGCTCAAATTTAACTACAATGAACGGCTCGGATTGGGCCACATAAGCCCTATTCAAGCCTTTCCCTAAAAATGGCCACAAAGTGGAGTGGGGTAATAAATGAGCACATAATGCCCACTCTCTCCCTTCACCACTATGAGCATTTAATGCCCACTATCATCCAGAAGGTCATCATCCAGGAAGGCGTTCCCATTCTCTTTCTCTCTGACTGCAAACTCGATGAATCTAGTCAATACTACCTCAACCTCCTGAACTGAGATAGGTGGAATATGATTAAGTTGAAATTCAAGCACCGTGACCACCTACCCCTGCCGAGTACAAGATTTTCCCCTAGCAACTAAGGCATCCTGAGTGCTCTGAATGATATTGGAGAAGGTTGAAATATTTTCAAAATCTACCAGGGCAAATGACCTTACATCCGAAAAGAAAGGTTCCAATCTGCTCTTCAAGCCATCCGTAGTCACCTCTTCTGGAGTTAATCTTTTAGCAAGTAAGGCTTCAAGCGTGTTCAAGACTCCCTCCTAAATATTTCCCATTTCCTTTCTAACTCTAGCTGATTCTGCCTAAGCTGCATTGAAGAAGCCTCGACTTGTGACTACTGAGGAAGACCAACTGGGGAAGTCATATTTGTCGCCCTCCTAAATCACTCCTCCTTCTACCAGAGTCTATATGGGCATGTGCATTAGAGCTGCCAAGCGAGGACCAGTTTTATCCTGATAAATGTGGGTTTCACCCCAGGTCAAATCAACATTACCCATGTGCGTCAGAATATTGGAGGCCTGCTGAAAAGAATGGGCGAGGTCCTCCATGAACTTTTTTTGCCTCCGCGCGAACATTGCCAACCCACTTATCTGCTTCTTCAACCATCTTCTTTAAATCTTCCAGGTCGCTGACTGATTCCCTCAGAAGCTCAGCTGGAAGATCAACTACTGGATTTTCTTATCCACACGGACGAGCTAAGTGTTGCACATATCCAATCAACGTCTTATGCACTTTCTTCAATCTTTTATACTTTCCTTCTGTCCGGAGCAATATGTGCTTAAGAGCCTGATAGGAGCTATCACATTCTTCAATTATTTGAGCTCTTGTAGGGCGGCCCAACTCCACAGTAGTGACCACATAATTCTCTGGGATCGCCTCATCTCGGTCACATTCTACCCTAGGAACAACCACATGGAGTGTGCGAGAACCAAACTTATCTGTAGATATCTTTGAGAACTTCCTAGCCTTCTTCTCTGGCAGCCCACTGATTCTGCTGAGGAATTCCTCCATTTAGATTGTCGGGTCAATCTCCTCAACAAGATCCCTTCTCATTCTTTCCCTGAGCCAATCTAGTGTTGTACCCAAACCAAATTTTTTGCTTCATCAAGGCATTTTGCATTTAAAAGTCTAAACCTTGCTAATTTGATGTAAAACACAGTTTTGGGCAATGTCAAGCATGGAGTTTTTGTCAATAGTTTGTCAATCAAAGTCAGTTATATTGAACAAAACCTGAAGCAGAGACTCAAAATGAAGATCTTCACGATGGAGGAGCATCTCATGACGACATTTCATATTGCAGACGGTATTTTCAATGATCGAAACAGAGTTTTTAAAGATCAAATCATGGAGATTTCTCAGAAGAAAAGCCCAAAAGCGCAAGTATAGCTCAGGGGCGCCCAGTTTATTGGAGGTTAAGATTCTGGTTAAAATGTTCAAACATCCAGTCAATCCCTTCAGAATCAGTCTGGCTATCCGTCGAGCTACCCAGCGAGACATTCCGAGAACCACAGCTCCGGCAAATCGCGACAGAAGTTAAAATCCCTAAATTTTAGGAGATGAGAAATTTGTCTTTTCCAGGCAAAAGCGCGCCTCTAGCTTGAGGGCGCCCATCTTGAAGCAGGGGTAAATCTCGACAGTTTCGATGCCGGATGCAGTCAATTTGTTCACAACTAGTCTGCTTATCCGACGAGATATCAAGCGAAGTCATCCGACTCTCAGAGTTCAGGTGGCAGTCGTCCAAAGATCAGCTTAAAATGGAGTTTTCACGTTTCTGAGCTTCTCCGTTTATGCCCAGTGCAAGTACAGGCCAGGGGCGCTGGCTTAAAGGACCCTCCAAATGGCATTATTTGCAGACAGAATCTTCATAACATCAGTAGTATTCTAGCCTGGCTCCGCAACGCATCATTCAGCTTGTCGATCCGACGTTCCTGGTGGTCGTGGCGGAGATTCTACCAAGCACGTAATTTTTACGGGCGGACCATCAAATGATTTTCAGTGTATTTCCACAGTTCAAGGGCGCCTAGCCTTTAGGCCTGTCAGATGAGCCGTTCGTTCGAAGTCTTCCCACTATTGAGCGTAATCAATTTATCTTTCCAACGTGAGCATAGCCGTCAGCCTTCAGCATTTGGCAGTCGCTCGTGCGTCGCAGGTCTTTGGTGTCATACTACAAAGTGAGGATGTCCAGAAAATGGCTAAGTCTGGTAGCGGTAAACATAAATAAAATACGCACTAGAGTTTTTGAGGTCTTAGAAGCAGTTTTCTTGCCTCGTCACCTCCAGAGACTTCTCTTGTAGGCCCTTTTGGCTGTCCGTTAAAACAGATAGTCGCTTCCCGAATCCCGGGTCATCTGTTGACTCGGATATGTCGTGATCAAAGTAGAGATTATTTTGGTGGCTTTCGACTTTCGTCAAAATGACACCAGTGCAACCTAGAGCCAGGGGCACTTTTACTTTTGAGGCCCTTAACACAGCTTTCAGGTGTCATGCATACAGCCGTTGGATGCAGAATGTCTCCAGTCATGCAGTGAGCTTCATCTCGTATCAGCAGGGTTCACCGTTTGCCGGCAGCAGCCGTTTGAAGTGTCAGATGGCAGTTTAGGAAAATGGCCAAGTCTGGAACCCGTAAAGCAATTTAATCAGGTACGCCTAATTTTTCAAGGGGTTAAATGATGGATTTTGCAGTTATGTCTCCCAACAGACATTTCTTCCTCGTTCCCAGTGGAAACTTTAGTTGAATATCGAGATCGATCCTACGGCATCGCAGGTCATCAATCGATTAATGAAGTTGGCCAGTTGTAACAGTGCTGTCAGCTATAAAATAGGGAGTTAGTAAAAACTAAAGTATCTTGAGCAAATGGATGCCTATGTGCTCAAAAGATGACTTTTCGGAATCGTTGAAGTCTCACGATGAATCTCAGAGCTTCACCCGGGTTGTCAACTGAAGTTCCAAATTTGCTTATTTATAAATAGCAATTTTCTATTTTTAGCACCCTTGCTAATTGCATGATAATAAATATTTTATTATTATTTGAGCTTCCAGTCAGTGGCAGTGCAACTGAAGGGCAACCAATCAGAGGACTTCTATTATTGTCAGGGTTTTGAATTCTTGCGGTTGTCAGATTAATGCGAATTTCATCTTCTTTAAGCATGGCGCCTTCTTCATTTATCATTCATATTTTCAAGAGAATTCGTATTTTTCAAGGAGATTCATATTTTCTTCAAAGGAAAAATCGTAATTCTCAAAGGCAAATTTTGTCAAAGGAAATTCATAATTTTGAAGCAAAATTCGTTTTTCTTCAAGGCAAAGGCGTATTTTCAAGCAAAATTCGTTTTTCTTCATTCACAAGGCGTATTTTCAAGGGAGATTCGTATTTCTCAAACAAAGGCAGATTTCTCATCTATTTGCAAAGGCGATTTCTCCAATCACATTCTTTTGCAGGTTAAAGTTCACAGTTCTCAGCAATTCAAAGAAATCTTGAGCGATTTTCACAGAAGAAGACATACAAAAAACGTCTTTTTCCTCCTTGGTTCTCAGATTTCTCTCAGTTTTCAATTCGCATGTTCCTGAAATTGCCAAATTCGACAAGTCTCAACATCTGGATCATTTTCATATAGCTTCCTCGAATTAAAATCGTGCGTTTGATTTTTTAGGAATTTTTAACTCCAGAGCATCAGTTCTCGAGTTTCTAATTTTCTCAACTGAAAAGTTTTTGCATGGTCGAGTAGAAGTTAGATTTTCGCATTCGACATTAAGGTTGTCTTAGAATCTTCTTTTGGACAAACCCATATCTCAGATTTTAGCAAAAATAATAACTCTTAAAGGCTATTTTTACCTTTTAGCCTCGGCCGAGGCTATTTTTTTTAGTTTCCGAGAAGGTTAGCCGAGAATATGGCAATTGTTCCTGATCCTTGGCCGAGTTTTAGTCGGTACACAGACTGAATTCAAGACCAAATCGGTCTTAATTCATGATTTCGTTAGAAAAGCTGAGTCCGATTTGTATCAAGCTGCAGAAGAGATGTTGGCTATCACTTCAGTTACGGAGCCGCCAAAATTGCCAGTCAGTGAAATGCTAGTTCGAGTGTGCAAAGATTGCCAAGATTGCTCAAGTTGCTGACTTTCAGATCGCGTCGGTTGAAATCTCGTTGAGGATTAGTCACTCGAGATCCGACCTTGATGAACCGGTTTACCTCTTTCCGGGATAGACATTACACGAGTTGAACTTGGTATTGCCACTTTCAAGTTAACTTCGATGTTGTCATCACAGCATGCATATCTATTGAGAGATTCCTTTCACCTTTAGGTTTATTTTGGGTTTAGTTGTGATGGTAGTCTTCGGTTAATAAACTTTCAATAGGGCGTGCATGCTCGCCGCGGTTGTCCATTTTGATTAGATGTTTGGTCAAAGCGAGGGTAGTTTCAGGTTAATTTGTATAGTTTACTTCATTAGGGTTTGGCAGCAAATCTTGCATGCATTGCAAGAACTGTAGATGACTCAAAGGTGATTTTAGGGTTCCCTACACCTTGATGTATATAAATAAGAGCTTTTGCTCATTTGTAAATAACTTTTGCTTGAGAGAGAAATATATGCTGCGCCTACCTTGCCCTCAATATTTTGCTCTTTTGGTATTTGTTCGTAATAGCCGCTATTATATGATGATTAAGTGTTATGCCATAGGGTTCATGCAATTGTAATGGTGGATTCTTTATGTCTTGTGAATCTTTTATCATTTCAATCAAATTGTTATACCACATAGGGTTTCAAGAGATTGTAATGGTGAATTCTTTCTGTTTTGTGCATATTTACCATTGAGGTCAATTGTTATGCCACATAGGGTTTCAAGAGATTGAGATGATAAATCTGTTTTATGTATATTTACCATTGTGATCAATCGTTATGCCACACAGGGTTTCGAGAAATTACGGTGATAAATCTGTTTTGTGAATCTTTATCATTATAATCAAAGGTTATGCCACACAGGGTTTCGTGAGATTGTGATGATAAAGGCTGTTTTGTGAAGACTTTGCTATTTCAATCAAGTGTTATGCCACACAGGGTTCCATAAGATTGCCATAGTAAATCCTTAAATCTGTTTTGTGCCCAATAAGCTTGTTTAGATTGAGATGATAGTTGCGCCACCTTGCCTTCAAGTAGAGAATCTAAACACGTTTATCGTCTATAATCATCCCTGCTCCATTTCCTCATGCTCTGTTTTCTTGAGGAAACTGGATAGATTTAAAGTAGTTAGCTTAGTTGTAGTTAATGATCTGCGAAACCAGAAAATCCTTAGCTGCAGCGTTCTTGGTTTTCTTAACCTTGTGCCTCTTCCAGCTGAGAACAAAAAGATAGGACTTAGATTACTTTTCTTTTCCACACATTCCAGCACTATGAGGGAGCTTCCCCTCCTAATTTGAAGAGCACTCATTAGTAGTGTACATGGTTTGTCAGTACAAACACCTCGGAGGTGTTAGATTTCGCCAACATCTAGCTTGCTTCTCGTGGGTCACAAATAATAAGCGGTTGTTCCTCTCTCGCTTCCTCTCCATGCACTTCTTCTCTAACAACATTCTGCTGAGGTTCATCAATTTCCATCTGCTGAGTATTTTCCCCTGAACCTTGAGCCTCCTGCCCTGCAGTAGTCTCTTCCTCCAAAGCCGTCTCAATCAACTGCTGGAAGCGGGTGTTTGTCTCTGTCTCCACTTCTTCTCCTTGCTGATTTTCCTTCCTAGGAGCATTGACACTTTAACTATCTAGCTCTCTAAGAGGTGGCTGGTTCACCTCCTGAAACTCTTGCTCCTCATTCAATTCGTTTCTCTGGCTCGCAAACAATGAGACCTCCCGCACACTCGAAGAGCAAGTTTGTGATGGCATGGATGATGCTTCCTCTATTCTTTGAGGCGCCTACTAAACCTGCACTTCTATCCGCGGTTCTGAAGCTTGGGTGACCTGTTTCCTTTTTCTAGCTGTTGGCGGCCTTTGGTCACCCATCAAATTGTAAGTGAGGGGAACTGATCTGCTTTTAAGTCTATTCACGTGCCTTCCTACCCAATTTCTAGTGAATGTCAAAACCGGTATGCACAATGTATCTAAGTCTATAATTTTCGTTTTTGACCAATCAGGTAGTGGGACCGCTGTGTTTCTTACTGTTTCATAGTCTGGCTGCATAACATTTACGTCCTCATGTACCTGATCCGGAACTGGAACAACCTCACATTCCCTGATCATTTTCAAGGGTATTCTGGAAAACATTCTTCTTCTAACCTCAGCATCATCCACCGCATTGGCCCAAAAGTCTTCAATGTGCACCCTGTGCCTATATTCCACACCTTGCACCATTCTAATATTGTTATAAGGATCAAAATCCTGCCTACTAGTGTGGTATGAGAGGTGGAAAAACTGCAGCTCATCTTCAGCTTCTTTGGTTGCCTGCAAGGAGGGACAAGCCTCATTTGAATTCCCCATGATGATCGGGAAGTCCAATCCTCCTTTTTCTGAATTCTATCATAGGCAATGAGTTGCCTAGATATCTCTAACATCACCATTCTATCTGTGGGGTACCTTGGTAATCTATAAGGATATGATGTGAACCCCTACAGCCTGATATAAGTGAACTTTGGAAATTGGATAAACCAATACCCATATTCCTCGATCAACTCCTGAGCTTCTTTTGATATCCTTTGTTGAGTCCTTCACTGAAGAGTCCTAGCTATGTGCATTGTGAAGGCATCGTTCACCCTTTTGTAACTGGAGGTGCCACTCAGGTGCAATTGTGGGCAAGCCTCATAAATTTTGAACTGCTCAGGACCACACCCAATCGGCTCCTTATAAGTTATTCCCCTATACTTAGTCATTTGAGCCAACATGTAGATTACATATGAGCTCATGTAAAAAGTTTTAGTCCTCCTCAAATTCTTGAACTGTTCATCCAGATTATCACTTATCATTCTTGCCCAGTCCACATAGTCCTTCCCTTCCAGCACAATCCCGATGTAGTAAAACATCCATGGCTCGAAGATGTATGATTGAGGACTTCCATTCACTCGGCTGAGTATCATTATTAGATCACAATATTCCTACTTCACATCATCTAAAATAATTTGCTTGGGGAGCTTGGTGCAAGGAGGCCTGGGCTTCTACATCCAAACAGAGTTTATCATTCCAACGCATCTCTCAAAAGTAGAAGCGTACATTCTTTCAGCCCTTTGCCTTGTTCTGAATACCATCTCATTGAAAGTAGGGATTCCAAATGCCTCTCCAATGGCCTCAAGTGTAAGATTGGCAAACAATTTTCCATCAGAGGAAACAATAGTCCTTTGCTTCGACCTGTAGCAGTTGGCACATTCCAGGATTAACCCTGTACACTGGATAGCTGGTGGAAAACCAGCAGCAGCATAAAGTCCACTCTTCATAATTTGATGTGTCGTGACTGATGGAGGATGGCCACCTATCCCGTACATCCGACCTCTGAGTGCTCCAAGATTATACGAACCGAGATTCGTATCATTCACCTCTCCCAACTTCGATGTAAACTTAGATTCTAGGAGAAATGTTTTTCTCAACTTCTTTATCACCGCCTGCCTGGATATATTGGCCTTGCTTGATTCAGCATTGGCAGCCTTGCCTGCAGCTTTGTTGGCCTTTGCAGCTACTCCTCTGCCTTCTATAGCCATCTTGCAAAATAAAAGATAGGCATTAAAATTTAAACTTAGAAAATAAATAACCTCGGGATAGCCAAAATGTGGAGCAAACTTTGAAAATATGGAGCTTCAGCATTAAAATTTCAAACTCCAAACCTCAACACTTTTCCAGCAGTATTACTTCTGGCACTTAAAATTTTCACCCTTAGCACTTAGCTTGCTGATTTGACTTGCTCACTTCAGCAGCCTCACCTCAACGTTTTTCTCTTCACCCTCAAAGCCACAATTTCACACTTGCAAATGGTGAGAAGAAATGAAAACTTCGTGGCTTAAATAATTGTGTCAAAGAATACTTCTAATTCGTGAGGGAATCCATTTTAGCAAATTCATTAAATTTCTCTTCTCACTACTCGGCAATTTCCAATTTTGGAGAGGTGATGGGCGAGTTGTCACCAAGGCGGGTCCCATTTGTCATAAACCTTTCCTTTGTTGAAGATTCTTTCCCTTGCAAAGTTCGAATTTTCCCCTTTTAACTTCTTGTAACATTTTATTATCTCAAATATTCATGGGGGAATTATTTAACCCACTTAATATTTCCAACTTTAAAAAAAAAATTTACCCCATACATGGGCGCATTTCATCAAGAGCGCATTTGACTAATCTCCTTAAACTCATTTCACCTTCCTCATGGGTGCATTTACCATCTTGAGCTGGGCGCATTTTACCTTCCTCATGCCTTGAACACATTTCTCATCTTATTTGCCTTAGAATATTTTCATCATCTCCTTGAGTTGAGTGCATTTAAGAGGTTGAGCTTGGGAGCATATACATCTCCTGTGTTGAGCGCACTTAGCCTTTACTTAGGCGTATATGCATTTCATGCTTTGGGCGCATTTCTATCTTGTGCATTTGATGCTTCATGCCTTACAAATTTCTCCATCTTGGATGCTGGGCGCATTTTGGAGGGGGGGCGTCTCACATTTCATCTTTTGTGCCTTAGAAAATTTAACCTCCTCCTTGGGTGTATTTCCACTTTATGCCTTGGGCGCAAATCCTCTATCTCTTATGGGCGCATCTTTGCCTTGCCTCTAGGCGCGCTTGGGGGGGGTGGGGGGGTCACGTTCTAGGCGTATTTGGAGTCATGAGTAAAGAATTTTCATGACTTAGCAATTTTCCTTGCCCTTTCTAGAGCACATTTGACCTCTTGTCTTAGGGCGCATCAAGACCCTTGTGTTAGGCGCATTCTACTCATCTCCTTGTGCTAAGCATTTTTAATTCATCTTGTGTTGGGCACATTCCCCATCTCCTTCTTTGGGCACATTTGAAGGGTGTCTTAGGGAATTTCCATGCCTTAGAAACTTTTCATATTACCTCATTCATCTTGGGGCACATTTAGACCCCCTTGGTCTAGGCGCATTTGAGACCTTTTGTGTGCTTTTTATCTTCAATGCCTTAGGCACATTTTGACTCCTCCCCTAGGGCGCATTTGAGTGGGGTTCATTCAACTTCCCCATATTTAGAACATTTTCAAACATCAAACTTCCTTGTGGGCACATTTGAGATGTGTGTGTTTGATCTTGAGGAGTGTTAGACTTAGAAAATTTTCATGCCTCCATTACAAGTGCATTTTTAATACTTAGGCAATTTTCAACCTGCTCATCCTTACTTCCTATTTTTAGTAACTTCTGAAGTCTTTGTGATTTTCATGAATTTTCAACTCCTCAAGACTTGATATTCGCTCAATGTGGTCCTCATGACTTGACTGACCTGTTCACACCTACCTACTGCGCTCACCTACTATTTTAGGCCTTGTTCTGGAAGTGACTTGCTAAAAATAGTAAGTGTGCGGATTGCGCTCAAATTTTACCAGTAGACTCGTTGGAAGATTTTGATCGCATTGGGATACACCTATTTTCAGTTTTTCTCGAGTTTTGCCCTTCATTTTAGGCAAAAAGTAGGAAACCCTAATTTCATTGCATGTGCTTCTGTTGACCTCCGTTCGATGCCATTTCTGTTATGCACTGCTCTGCTTTGGAAACTGAAGATTTGGAGTTGTTCAGGTGACATCATACCTGCTAAAAATAGAACTGCTAAAAATAGTAAGTTCCCGGAACTCATTCAAATTTTGCATGCAAATCCTCTGAAAGGGTTTAAACTTAGTGATGTGATCAAAATTTCCAAAACCCCGGGGGAAAGGTCCCAAATGGAGTACTTACTAAAAATAGTAAGTTGTCAGAATTCAGTGAAATTTTAATGGGAACCTACCTGAAGCCTCCTGATCGCAATGTCAAGCTCAGATTTCAATTTGCTCACTCAATTTAACCCCAAACTAAGTTTGAAGAATAAAAACCCTAATCTGACGAAACACACTTCAGACTTAGCCAGAATTCCAAATTGGGCCCAAAGACAGGTACATCCCCGGAAAGACAAGGAACTAGGAGAGACTGCCGCAAAACTACCCAAAACCAAAGCCAAAAGACCCAAAAGGGGCAAAAATTAGGGGTCCCCATTTTGAATGGGGTGATGTGTGAAAAGGTCACAACAGGTCCTCAACAACAATAAAGGTAAGAGTTAAACATTAGAGCATTTTAAATATTATATAGTTATACTTATACTACACAAAGTAAAAACAGGGAAAAAATTTAAAAGTTTTCAAGAGGGTGAATGTGTGGCTCAAAAGGCTTATTTAATAAGTTATTCCCTTCTTTTCTAATTCATGTATAGATAAATCAATATTAATCTCCAAATTGTTTTATCTTGTTTGTGGAGGAAGGCCATTCTTGTCTGGCCAAAAGTCTAATCAATAATCTGTGGATGCTTTGGCAAAGGTCCAACAATATTACATGTGAAGGTTTCTTCATTCATCATTTTTTCCTCACATCTGTTTTGTTGGCCCATCATTTAAAAACAAAAAGTCTAAGCCAAAGTTTTGTTCCTAGGGATGGATTTACAAGTGTAACTCAAGGATGTAGCTTAAAAGATAGTTTATTGTAGGTTTTGACATATCATTTTGTATCCAAAAAATGTTGTGCATGCAAATCCATGTTAGTATTAAACACTAGTCATACACATTTTTCTTACCTTGCATAAAGGTGAGAACTAAGGCCAATATTTGGAACAGTTGAAGTGGTTGATATCCTTGACCAAATAGAAGTATACTATTTGTACTTTTTAGCTCTATGATAAATCAGCTTTATGTTTAAGTATTTATAATATATTTATATTATAATATTTTAGTTATCAACTTTTAAGTATCAATTAATATTAATATTATAATTAAATTGTGTTTAAGTATACATATTTATTATTTAGTCATATGTAGTGTCCCCTTGTTAAACTAAACCAAAAATATAAAGCACTAGTTAGGACAACTAATTTATTTTATCAATACACCATTTTATTAATGATAGATTATCGTGAAATCCTACTTACAACATGTATTATTAATTAAGCATATGATTCCTTGTTCATGATTAGATCATTTCAAATTGCATTTCTTTAAGAAATAGACAATTGAATGCATTATCATCTATAACCATAAACTAACATGATTAGATATGACTTCTTACCCTTGATTGGAGTAGTACTTCGCCTTGTCTCCTCTTACCTAACCTCATGGGACGGTAGAATTACTGTGCAAAGGGCGCGTGAATGCTCTCAAAGTGGACTCCCTCAAGGTGTTCCACCCGTCTTGGGACCATCCATCAGTGGAGCGAATTACCAGCCTTTCCTTCCACAAACTCCCTGTCCTCATTGAGCATTAGTGTAAAAGAGCTATGGCCCGAAGCCTATTCGTCAAGGTAAGGAAGACTTAACAGTTTAATATTTAATGTTTATTGATTGTACATTTGGCATATCCCAGCTTCATAATACATTGGGCTGATTTGCAAGTTTATTCTTATATAGACATTTGAAAATGTATATTTGTTGATTTCCATATCATATTGTATTTTACCCATTTATTAAATTAAATTGTGTTTATTAGTGGCTCTTATATTTCCATTCCATATTATCTTAATTTAAAACCAGAGATAGAAGTGTTTAGAAGCATTTGTTATTACAAATCTGCAACGTATAAGTATACGGTTTGCTGTTTGTAAATTCATTATGTGTAGCTTATCTCATTTGTTTAGGTCTCATTCTAGATTAACTCAGATTCGATTTATTATGGCACCATTGTATATGGGCGAGGATATCAACTTCATGAATATTTCAGAATCACAGCCATAGTAGAAGACAATGATTTCATGATTGAAGAATCAACAATGAAAGAAACGACTTACTTTTGGGCTGCAATTTGAGTCGATGCTTACCAGGCGGTTTCCCCAAGTTTCTTGAAGGTTATATCTTACTGCCTTTGCACGATATCTTCTTTCTCCTATATAATCTGGTTCTATCTCTTGATGTCCCTCTAGAAAAGAGGCACCACTTCTCATATCGTTTGCTCAAAGGACACTGCTTCCCATCCGTTACCTTTCATAAATCTCTAATCACTGTATTAAGTAATAGTTACCGCCACTTTTAGGGATAATCATTCTTTTAAATGCGATCTTGTGAAGGCATTCGTTTATTCTTTATGACTAACGCAAAGCTTTAGAAGCTCGGTAGTGAAGAAGCCACGGTAGAAAGAACGAGTTCTATTCTCTGTTGTTTTTTATTATTTCGGGCCCTTAGAATGAACGAATTCTTACATCTATAATCATTTGAAGTCTTCAACAATTATTATCATGCTGGAGATCCAATAAATGAAGACTTTCGAGCAAGGTTTAAGTTTATCAGCTTCTCCTGAAAGAGACTTATAATATGTCGGGTTTATTGATAGATACCTTCTATATCCAGCACTCCGTTCCCAACGGATGATAATATACCATAGTCGTCACCTTAATTGGGCAAGATGATCAAATAGGAGTATCGCCACTAATTTTGAGTTCTTTGCGAATGGCATCCTTTAACGGAATATTGAGCAGCACAAAACTTGATGAGAATGAACTAGGTGTGAATGTCTCTCATTTAAAACATTATAATAGTCATAATAATAAGTGTTCTAATATTTATAGTTTGGCATTCGATATTGAGATATCATTTTATGTTTGTGTTTAATACTACCTGTGTATATTATACATTCATATTTATTTATAGATTATAATCATAATATTTAGTCGATCAATATTCATATTTAATATTTATAATATAGTATAATTATAATATTATCTCCGATAATTATAATTATACTAATATTCAAGTTAAAATTATTTATATATTTAATTTTTGTATTTACTTTACCGGGTTCCAGACCCGAGGACATGACATCATATATTATCAAAAAAAAAATTAATATTCATTAATTAACATTTTGGTATATTAATAATATTTATATAATTATATTATATTATTTAAATATCATTATATATTTATAATTTTTATGTCTTTTGTACAAACATACCCAATCCCTTAAAATATTTCCATATCAGCATACCATACCCATATACCCATACCCATACCAGATTCCAATTTGTTAACTTAGCTTATTTTGTTATTGTTGCCATCTCTAATCCAGTTGTTACAATGGTGCTAGTTGATTGTGTCTATTTTGAGCTTCAACTGCTAAACTCAAGGAAGATGGATTGTGTAGGACCTTTACAAACAGGCTAGTTTCCTTAAAATACTTTAAGGAATTGCATCCTACAGGTGCTTAGATGGTGTATGGTCATGCATTAGTGACCACATACAGTTTAGCTTGCCATGCAAGCGATGGGGACATGTTATGGTACCACTGCATTCTTCCTTGGGAATAACAATTCACTCTATGCATCTATTGTTATGCATTACTTCAAGCTAAAGGTCAAATGGGTGATTGTTCAATTGTTAATTCTAAATTTAATATGTAGTACAGTTACAAGTCAGAGGTAACATCTTCCACATTTTGAGCCAATCATCTCTCCCATTTGCCCACGTTTTGGGCATTTTTTTTCAAAGGTTCAAATTATTCAATGTGTATGCAGTGCATTGTAACCAAACCAATGTTTATTATTTCCTATAGGAAGAGCGATTAAGAGTTCCATCAGTGTTAGTATGTGCTCCAAATGCAGGCAGTCACTAATGTTAGCAAATGAAAGGGAATTTGTTGACCAATATCTCTACTTTTCAAACATTTGAGAAGCATATATTAGTATATTATTTGAGAAGCATGTCATAGCTTAAAGCTCGCTTGGAATATCTACCATGCTTGTAACCTATTATTTAGCAGCTAGCTAATACCAAATGTCCTGTTTCATCTTTCTTGGACATGGCTGAGAATTTGGTAGATTTATGTTGAAGACTTCCATCTGTGTTTGTATGGGTTAATGTATCAGACTTGTTAAAAGCAGATTAATTTGAAGATTTTTACATCAGAGTCGAGAAATAGAAACTATGCATCCTTCCCTCCATACTTTACATTATTTGGAAAGAAAATAAAACCCTTCATCAGGAAGCACCTAAGAGCTACATGTTTTAACCAGTCTGGAAGGCAAAGAGGAACCACTGTCAACTAAGATATGTCAATTCAGATGGAATGCTCAGACAAATATTTATGCACAACCATTGTAACCAGCATCAGAGCAAAAAATGGCTTACAAATAACCATAATGAGGTCAAGAATAAAAATTACATAGCAATCAAATCCAGTTCCTTGCCAAGATACTCCAGTGACTAGTGAACAAGATCTTCTCATAAGGTCCAAGAAGACCATTGTTAATGCAATTTGCATATGCAATACCATTTGGACATTAATTTGCAAGCTCTTTCCAAGCTTAGCAATGGCCCCAGATAACTTGTAATTAAGAGACAGTAATATGTTTGTTACCAGTATCTTCAATGGATGCTAATTTTCCTGCTAAGAACAAAATGATTGTTCATATTCTCACTGACCACATAAACCATGGGAACCAAATCTATCTTCTACATGGCTAATCCTCATATAATTCTTAGACAAGTACCACAAGTTAAGGGATTTCATCATGTGTAAAGCACAGAATATGCAAATAACATTTTGTGGTGATAATGAGAAAGAACACTGGCCTTTTCTAACAGTTAATGTATGGTTCTCACAACCAATAGTAGACCACACTAAATGATTCAATGTCCAGCTAAAGGATTAAAGGATGACCTTCAGTACACTTCAGGAAACCGGAAAGATACCAATTTCAGAAATTAATGGACTAGTACTTGAAAGCATAGAAACACTGGGATTTATTTTATGCTTTTTCCCCCTTCAAATATCCAGCTTAATGTAAGCTCAGTATGGATGCCAATACTTTTTTCCTGACATATTTATAATTACCATAAGAACCAGTGTTTTCTATATAAGAGCATACCATCAATTGCAACTTGATTTCATTCACGCAATGCACCAGAAAGGGGAAAGGATAATCATCTTACATACCATGGACCATGCCGAAAATATTTCTGCACAGCAGTATATGCCGAAGAGAACATATCCCAATACTCATCCCTTCCAAACAGGATGTGAGCTTTAATAAGATACTCATAGAAAGAATCAACGCCTGTAACAAATAACCATCCACCATAAACACTAAAAACATTTACATGTACAAGTATAGTTTGTTTACCATTATATAAGATAAATTATGATCCATATTCAATAATAAGTTTGACTTAGTTAAGCAGTTTATTGTGGTTAAATCCCATATACCATACAGAACCCCAACGAACCTGGCATGCAGCATTCATACAAACAAGCTAAACTGCATAAACTTAAAACATATTATGCATTTCCATAGTCAATCCCTCTGTTTTTCACAGTTATTAGTTGGCATCATTAGATAAACTACTAGAAAAGTTGATTCTTGCTATTAAAGATACTTTATGGAGAAAGAGATTAAGACATATAAAAGACAATGGACCGTCTGAAACTTGAAAAGCAGCACGAACTGATATAAATGGCTCACACTTCAGACCAAAGAGAATTACAAAGGCGAGATTTTGAAAAATGAAAGATATTAAAACAATGTACCAGCAGGGTAAAAATTCGAAGTGCTTAAGAAGGCATACCAGCACCAATTCCAGATGAATGTTCAATCCATTCTCCTGTTGTTACATCCAGTGTGGTTCCCATTAAATCTAGAGAACTCCGCATGCTCCATAATTTACGAAGGGCACGCAAAGCAGATTCCTCATACTCAGGTTTGCCTGTCAATCTTGATAATGCACCCATTTCAAGTATGAGGGAACCTGAATGACAGGCAGAACACTCGGTCAATAATCATTTATATGCTGCATCCATTTGTTTGGATAAACCAAACAGCTAGCATGAAAAGAATTTACATTTCATCTTACCACAGCCAGATGTGCTTGCCTCAGTTGTCTCATTCTCCATGACTCCATGCTAAAAGGGATAGTAATTCCAAATTAGTAAAATAAACATTGAGCAGTGTCAAATACATGAAAAAAATCAATCTAACAAGCTTTGAATAAAAATGCTAGCTTGCCTTTGTGCACAAGGCATAATTTAGAATATCAATTAAACTGTAACGCCCCAAACTGAACTTTTTTTATGATTTTTGCATTTTCCAATGAACGATACAAGAAACATTAACACCTTTTGCTCACCAAGATGCCGACATGGGCAAGGTGAGAGCATACGGTGAAAGGGATATAATAATACTAAATGACAATGCATGCAAATAAATCAGAAACAATTACAACTCTAATTCTGGCAGCAAGCATTCTAGAATGGAATACAAATTTAATGTTAAATCTGGCAGTGAACAGCACAAATCAACACAATACGTGTCAGAAGCTGTTACAATACTGTTTCCGGCAGCAAACCTTCCAAAATAATATAAGATTTTATACTAAACTGGCAGAGAACCGTATAGTCTTTAATGAAGATATATTAAATCAATGAGTACAAATTCTTCAATCATCAGCTGAATAACAGAAATATTATCAATGATAAATGCTGCAATATCAGATTCCAACCCAAAATTAAAACTCGAAGTAACATATCAAAGTGGTACGGTTGCATACCAAAGATGTAAGGCTGCCTTGGAGATGAGTAAAATCAATAAAAAATTGAAGATACAAACTTCAGAAAAGAATCGCTGCACTTAATAAAAGTTGAATGGCAACCCCACAAAAATAAATATATAGTACAGCCCCTTTTGAAAGAGATACAGCTGCTTAAAATAATTAATAAACACACCCTTTTGATCATGTACAATAGGCTGAAATCATAATTAAATAGCAGCTTTAAAGGCTGTGATCCCTTTTTTAACTTAGTCTGGCAGCAAAATAGAATATGCAACATGTACAGTTGTCCCAAGGAAGTATGGCAGTCAATAGAAATAAGATAAAGTCTTAAGAATTGCCTCAATCAACCTACCTAGTGCACATTCTAAGGCATTTATCTCAATCTCAAAAGACTATTGCAAATCAAACAAAAAAAGAATTGGTGTCAAACATAACCTCTGCTTCAGTTGTGCAAATGCCCATTGTTGCACCTCTCTTCATATGAACTTTGTTTTGGACCCCCCTTTTCTTGCCTAGTTTAGAGGACATGCAATCTGAGAAAATAAGAGCTTGTACAAAGCTTTGATGGGATTTGGCTAGGCACAAGAAGCTCCTAAGTTTTGTGAGAGTTTTCAGACCCAAGTAATCTATGATAACATAAATCCATTCCAAAAGACCACTTCTCTACATTGGCATAGAGTAGGCTAGCATAGGGCTGAAAGAACTTGCTGAACATTTTGTAGGTGTTCTTCCCAAGCCTTAGTGAGGATGAGGACATCATCTAAGTAGACAACCACAAAAGAAACTAAGAAAGCTTTAAGTACAAATCATTCGTCATCTGCATGAAAGTGGTTGGTACATTGTTCAAACCAAAGGGTATAAAAAAACCGTACTTGGACTTGAGACAATCCTTCATATGTTAGATAACTCAATAGGTACATGATGATACCCTAATTTTAGATCATTGTTTTTTAAAAGAATTTCCCCTTGAGGTTAGTCTAAGAGGTCATCAATCTGAGGGATTTGGTACCTATTCCTGCTAATGATTTTGTCCAAGACATGATAGTCAATGAAAAGTCACCACATCCCATCCTTCTTTGTGGCCAATACAATTAAACTTCCATAAGGTGAGGCACTTCGTTGAATGGGGCCTTTTCAAATCAACTCTAAATCTACCACTTGATCCCATAATTCTCTAGTTCTAATCTCCTACATAGTGGCTTGTTTTGCAATTGTTTGCCAAGGATAAGATCAATTGAAAGCTTCACTTAGCAATGCAAAGATACACCTATTGATGAAGTGAACACATCTTTGTACCCTAATAGATTTGGTTCAATTGCTTTTGTTGTATTGTCAAAGTTGATGTTGTAGCATGTGGTAGCTGCAAGCTTTCATCTTTCATTAGATTTGATAATGAGCAAGCCAAATGTCCTAGTCTAGGAAATCATGCATCAATACTACTTCGTGTTGATCAAAGACACAAGCTTTGTGAGATCCATTTTTGCTATCCTATACTTTTTGTTGCAAAGTCTAACGATGACACTTTGAGGCCTACCCTCATAGATACCATGACACAACACTATCAACTAACACAAATGTCACTACTCTAACTCACACATTCAATGGCATATGGATGCTCAAGAGGTGTTGTTTGCAAGTACAGCCTCTTAACTATTTCAGCAAATATCAAGTTCTTCCAACTGCTAATGTCAACAATGAAATGCAAGGCTTCTGCATTCACCACATCTACGAGTAGAACAAGCATTCCTCATCATCTAGCACAAGGACATTTGCAATTGCAATGGTCGCATGTGGGTCTGCATAAATTATCTAATTTCCTTCACCTTATTCAAAAGACTTGAAGATAATACTGTTGAGTCAATTTCTAGTTTGTGCGACTCTATTAGGAGAGTCTTGGTGGCATGACAATCCTTATGTTCATGCCAGGGGCTCTTGTGAGTCTCTGTAATGATCAACCCCAATTTTTCTTTTTGTTTTTTGATTTTCTCCAACTGCTGTATGAAGATTTGGTGTTTGTTTTGCATTGAGTTTTCTAAGTGCCAATCATACATATAACTTGCAGAAAGAATAAAAATGCAGAGAACATAATATAGGAGCAATGTACTAAGAAGGTTATTATTTAAAGCTACCAACAATCAGTTCAACTAACATAAATTTTCTGTTCACTCAACACAGCAGTCTCAACTCAATAACAAACAATTTTCAGACCTGGAAATCGCCCTTAACAGCAGATTTTAGCCTCATAAATGACACATCCAGCTCTCAAGAGATGACTACAATAAACCCAGCAGTATTGACCTTCAATTTGTGCCTCCCAATGCCATGAGATGACTGTAATAACACCTTCAATATTCAATGATGGCAACACATACAACTGCAGTATGTAAACTAGAGATCTTTGCACCAACAAGGGCGTCCCTTGGAAGTAGTTTAATCTGCTCTAGTAAATTGAGTCCTTCACCAAAAAATGCAGTCTAACACTCATTTGAATCGCCAAGAGAAGAGCCCCCTTCAGAAACAATACCCACCTTGAAAGCCATAAATAACTCACAGAAATTTGGAAAATACCATCCAGCTGGGCGCCTGGCTGCAAGAGGTCGACCTGCTTTAAAAAATCCAAAACTCACTTAAAATTTGCAAATAAATACTCTTTAGAATCGCCATTTAAAGAGTCTTCCTTTGCTGCAATACCCATTTTGAAAATCATCACCTTTCCAAATATATAAGCAGAAATATGAAATCAGGTTCAAGAGGAAAGTGCCCAGAAACTGATTAAGATCACACCAAATTCATTAAGAAATAACACCAAACTGAATCCAAGCAAAAATACACCAAAACCCAACTGAAATCCTTTAAAGAACTGGAAATTCTTCTTCTTTTTCGCCCAGATGTGATTCCTGAGATGAAACCACCAATACACCAGCTTGAGCAGGTCTCTCACTGCCGAAACTGGTCTTAGATAATGAGGGTTTTCGTCCTTGAATCCGTTTTCTCAGTCGTCTGACATCAAACCAGCAGCACCTCACTAAGTTGTCAAATCATCCATAATGAAATGAGCTTCCAAATGAAGTTTTTAAAGAGTCTTCTTTCAAATTAGGGCGACCTCCAAAGAAAACCCTAATCCCAAGGTGAAATCCACGCCAAGAGACATATTCCCTTTTGATTTAATTTATTTCATCTCAAACATTAGCTTATTTAATTTTTAACTCCATTTTTCTTTCTCCTTAGATGTCCATCAATAATGTTCGAAGCTCTTAAAAACGACTTAAAGTCATTGCACTAGGCATCATGGTACAAATATGTCCCCTTATGACCCCTCAACATTAAAATATTAAGGTACTTTATTAAAATCCAATTTCAAAGGGGAGATTAAATATTAAAATGTCTCAACCATAGAAACTGATGCCTCCACTGAAAAATGCTACTGAGAGATAACCCTGATCGAGTCCCACCTACCCTAGATGACTTACTATTTTTAGAAAGTCCTAAAAATAGTAAGTTGCACCCTAAAACTCGAGCCAGAGAGAAATTGAGGAGCTCGAAAGGGCTCACCAAGGACTAAAGCATAGTACCAAACCCCCTGCTAAAAATAGCACTTACTAAAAATAGTAAGTGTATCAGAATCAACCCAAACTGAAAGAGGATGTCATAAATGGGGACATTACAGTCCGCCCTTCCCAAAGATTGCTTGTCCTCAAGCAATACTAGTAAAACCCTGCAATCCACAATCAGAATCACACTAAAGCTAGAAATGATCCCAGGGTCCCAAATAATCCTAGGGGATCTGTAGCTCCAATTGCTCAAATCCTTGTCCTGTGAGGTACCAACACCTGAGGTCTCCTGAATGTCACCTGTAAGAATAGTGATAAAATACCACAAAAACTCAATCCACTCCTCAAAAATATGTCCCTCAAGAGAACCAAACTGAGGTGCCACAAGAGTAAGCTCAAGGAAATCCACACTGGCCCTCTCATCCCAAGCGGTGGCTGCACTAGAACTCACTATGATTCTCGGGTTCCAAGTGAGTCTCAAAGAAGTGATACCATGCTGAAACTGCGCCACACTGATCATAACAGACCGACCAATGTCACCAAACTGCACTCTCCTATCCTGGACCACCAAAGAGTAAAGATCATCACAGCCTGTACTGAAAAACCTGAAAGGACTGAAATCGATGTCATGGAATATATCCTGCCACAGCAACTCAGAGAAGGCAGCATTAATTTAACTCACTACCAAACACAGTCCTGGTCTCCATGAAAATCACCCTACTCATCCATAAGAGATTAACCCCGGCATGGCACCACACGACACCCAAAATGCAAAGCAGGTCAATCTCTACCATAACACTGAAATCTACCAACCAGGACATGCCTATGCCAAAGCAAGCCAAAATCATAACATCAACACTCACCCTCCAAGTGTCAACAGAATGGTCCCGAATACACCAGCATACCCAAACCACGACATCATCTGAAATAACGTGTATCATCTCTTTGGAGTAACAACAGTAGGCGTCGCTCACCCAAATGGAAACAATAAATTGGTAGACTGTGTCCCGAAAGATTCTCGCAGCCGACTGCCCCCAGGCCTGTCCAACCTCAAAATCAATATGCTCATCAAAAGATATCACCATAACCAATGATAAAAAGTAAGCGCCGCGGTAATCAAACTAAAACTCAACTAAAGATATAGCAGAGATGTGTATGGAAGTATCAACAAAGTCAACTCCTGGAATCAAATCATCTTCGCCATCCAGCCCCAACCATGAACTATTCCACTATTGAACTGAAGGAACCATCCAACTCATCTACGAGTCAGAAATTGATGTCATATGCAAGCTAGTCAAAGAATGGGCAGCGGTACTAATACTAGAAGATGTCGCTCTACGCCTATCCCGAGACAACACCTCGTGTCTAGAAACTGCACCTGGGTTCCAAGTCTTATAATCAAATCCACTCCCATCACTAAAATTGTTTGAGTCTCCATCATCCAACACGAAAATTGGATTGTCATGAGTCAAATCAGCGTCCCATTCAAATAAAGGATTATCAATAAACTGAAGTTTATCCTCAACACCCAATCCAAACCAATCCTCTTCCTAATCCGAACTCATATTTTCAGATTTTCTTGGGCAATGAGCAAGGTCATACTCCTCTTGGATGAGATCAAGCTCCATCATTACCTGTTCGATTTCGTTTGCCCTTTCTCTACCTTCCTTCTCATTAAACGGTTGGGTCTCATAAAGCTGATCATTTGCTTCAAGAAGTGCCTCTTGGACACTTTCCAAAGCAAGCTTCATAGAGTTTAGCTCAATGGTGAGCTCACTAACCTCTCCCCTTAACTGCTTAGTCAAAGATAAGGTTTCATCTGCATTCTTGGTAGCTAAATCCCTATCATGCATCATGTGTAAGTAAACTATTTTAACTTCTTCCATAGAGTGCTTCAATATGTGTATATCAAAAATTGCAATATTAAGCTCACTTTGTCCCATCGATGCATTTTGAATCAGATTTTCCACATGCAAATGTTTGCTGTCCAAACTAGATAAAATGTGCACCTCATTTTCAGCGGTTACCAAGAGTTGTCTTTTCCAATTATGATCAAACCAAAATGATGAACTGTTGTTTTGTGGCATGCAAAAATCAGAACTATTATACCTGTTATCAAAGTCTCCATCGTTGTTCCAAATTGCATGTGCCTCTTTTTCGACACTTACCCCCATCTTTATCACTAGGCCCTAGATCAAATTTAGCCCCTAACAAAAACCTTTCTGATTTGTCTTCAAGTTCATGCCTCTCAATTTCAATTTCCTCTAAGGCATCCCTTTTACATTCTTTATGCTCTAATATTGGGACAGCACCTTGGGTAGAAGAAGATTCTTCCCAAACCGATTCTTCATCATACTTTGGTCCCCAATCACCTATATCCCATGGTCTTTGCTCAAAATCAGCTACCTGCAATGTGAAATCAGATTCCTTTGCAAGATTGTAAACATCACAATCATCACAATCGTTGCCCTCCTCTATACATGGCTCTCAGAATGAAGTAAGGACATCATTGCAATCAAAAGGGAATTCATACCAATGTGGATCCTTGTCGTACTTAGGTGCCAACACACCCAGATCCCAAGGGTAAAAAAGCTGATCACTTTGTTTAGAGAGTAAATGTTCATTGTGCTCCTCTTGAGTAGTTGTCTTTCTAAATAAGTCACTCTCCAACTCATAATCATTGAATTCATCATAATCATCTTTCTCCATAGGCTTGATTTGGAAGTCCGGCCCAAAGCCACCTATGTCACTGTTACCCACATGGGATAAAGAATCATCACTGTTAGCTGATCCAAAAACATCATCTCTCTTGTTCTCCTCATGCCCATCATATAAAGGTATCTCAACTTCATTGGATAGCTCTAAGGTAGTATTCAAGGCAGTTGTTATGCCAAATCTTCCATGCACAACCTCATCAACAGCAATTGCATGCATGACCAAAGAGTCATCTTGAAACTCTGTCTCACATTCATCAAGCTTCAAAGCAACCACTTCATCTGATTTTTCTGCTGTAAACTTCTCTTCAACCACCTGCTCTTCATAGAATTCTGCTGATTACCAACTCCGTGTTACCCAACTCTGTTACCCTGTCCCATTTTGTCCATTCTTTGTATTAGCTGTGCCATTCATTGCTTGGTTTCCTGTGCTAATTGAGTGGATTTATCTTGTTCCCTGACCAATGCTTCCAAGAGTTGCATCATACGGTCTGGCTTACCAATATTCTTTTCAGCTCTTTCTCTTCTTTCACCCATGTTTTCTTGGTAGCTTCTTTCACAGTCACTAATGCTCATAATTTTTTAATCGCCCACTCGCTGGCAGGATGGTTAGAGCTCTAATACCACTTTAATGATCAACCCCAAATATTTTTTTTTTGTTTTCTAATTTTCTCCAGCTGCTGTATGAAGATTTGGTGTTTGTTTTGCATTGAGTTTTCTAAGTGCCAATCATACATATAACTTGAAGAAAGAATAAAAATGCAGAGAACATAATATAGGAACAATGTTACTAAGAAGGTTATTATTTAAAGCTACCAACAATCAGTTCAAGTAACATAGATTTTCTGTTCACTCAACACAGCAGTCTCAACTCAATAACAAACAATTTTCAGACCTGGAAATCGCCCTTAACAGCAGATTTTAGCCTCATAAATAACACATCCAGCTCTCAAGAGATGACTTCAATAAACCCAACAGTATTGACCTTCAATTTGTGCCTCCCAACGCCATGAGATGACTGTAATAACACCTTCAATATTCAATGATGGCAGCACATACAACTGCAGTATGTAAACTAGAGATCTTTGCACCAACAAGGGCGTCCCCTGGAAGTAATTCAATCTGCTCTAGTCAATTAAGTCCTTCACCAAAAAATGCAGTCTAACAGTCATTTGAATCACTAAGAGAAGAGGCCCCTTCAGAAACAATACCCATCTTGAAAGTTGTAAATAACTCACAGAAATTTGGAAAATACCATCCAGCTGGGCACCTGGCTGCAAGAGGTCGACCTACTTTAAAAAATCCAAAACTCACTTAAAATTTGCAAATAGATACTCTTTAGAATCACCATTGAAAGAGTCTTCCTTTGCTGCAATACCAATTTTGAAAATCATCACCTTGCCAGAGATATAAGCAGAAATATGAAATCAGGTTCAAGAGGAAAGTGCCCAGAAACTGATTAAGATCACACCAAATTCATTAAGAAATAACACCAAACTGAATCCAAGCAAAAACACACCAAACCCAACTGAAATCCTTTAAAGAACTGGAAATTCTTCTTCTTTTTTGCCCAGATGTGATTCCTGAAATGAAACCACCAATACACCAGTTTGAGCAGGTCTCTCACTGCCGAAACTGATCTTAGATAACGAGGGTTTTCGTCCTTGAATCTGTTTTCTCAATCCTCTGGCATCAAACCAGCAGCACCTCACTAAGTCGTCAAATCATCTATAATGAAAATGAGCTTCCAAATGAAGTTTTTAAAGAGTCTTCTTCAAATTAGGGCAACCTCCAAAGAAAACCCTAATCCCAAGGTGAAAATACGCCAAGACATATTGCCTTTTGATTTAATTTATTTCATCCCAAACATTAGCTTATTTAATTTTCAACTCCATTTTCTTTTCTCTTTAGACGTCCATCAATAATGTGCATTATAAATTACTTTGAAGCTCTTAAAAACGACTTAAAGTAATTGCACAGGCATCATGGTACAAATATGTCCCCTTATGACCCCTCAACATTAAAATACTAAGGTACTTTATTAAAATCCAATTTCAAAGGGGAGATTAACTATTAAAATGTCTCAACCATAGAAAACTAATACCTCCACTGAAAAATACTGTTGAGAGATAACCCTAACCGAGTCCCGCCTAGCCTAGATGACTTACTATTTCTAGAAAGTCCTAAAAATAGTAAGTTGCACCCTAAAACTCGAGCCAAAGAAAAACTGAGGAGCTCGAAAGGGCTCACCGAGGACTGAAGCACATTACCAGACCCCCTGCTAAAAATAGTAAGTGTATCAGAATCAACCCAAACTGAAAGAGGAAGTCGTAAATGGGGACATTACAGTCTCCCGCCACATTCCTATATCCTTCTTAGTTTTCTTTCAAATTTTCTTTGGTGTTTGATTCTATGGTAAAGTATCTTTACTTTGTTGCTTCCCTGTGTATCTACTTTTGTTGTCTCCCTTTGGCTTCATACCAGCAAAAGGCTCCTTCTTACTTTGAGTTTGTATAGAGTTTGTATATCCTTCTAAGTTTTCTTTCCACTTTTCTTTAGTGATTGATTCTATGGTAAAGTATCTTTTTGTTACTTTCCTATGCATCTACTTTTGTTGTCTCCCTTTGGCTTCACACCAGCAAAAGGCTCCTTACCTTTGGGTTTGTATTTCTCTTCAATTTTCACTACATAATAGTAAGCAAACCCCAAAGGCTTCATTATTAAGAAATGTCATCTATTTGTCAGATTATAGCAATGAAGGCCACCAAAGTATTTGAGGACCTAATGCTTTTTTAAGTCATTAACAATAATATTTGCAAACAATACATGCAAAGTATTGTTATAGCCTTGTACCTACTAGTCCTTTTTGTTGCAATAGTTGCCACTAGATGTAGTTTTCTTCATATGTCCTCAAGAAAATTATTATTTATAACCTCAACAAAATCTCCCAAGTAGGATTAACCTTCATTACCTAATCAAAATAAAACTTGGTAACTGTTTATGGACCATTTCACAAAGGCCTAAGTTTCCAATTTGGGCTCTAAAGCCTTTCTTTCTAAAGGTGCAACCATACCTTGTCTACCACCTAGAACTAATGAGGGACACAATATTGATCATATTGTTTCTTGTAATTTTCAATAGTTCACTACAATATCTCATGAAACTATTTCTAAATGTGTCAAATCCTTTCAACAAATCTGGTAGCCTTATCCAATTCCATCTCCAAATGCAGTGATGCTTGATCTAACACAACAAGCAATGCTACATTAATAGGTGCTGACGGGTAGAATGCAAGGTAAACCTAAAATGGATTGTGTACCATAGAACCATGAAGATCTCGATTGCAGCTATGTTGGGCAGAGGGCAAACTCTCATCCCATGTGTGGTATAAGACAAAAAATCTGGGATCCGTCAATGCAAAAGTTGAAGATAGAAGAAAGAAGGCTACCTTATCTGCCAGCAGAAGTAGAGTGGGGAAATCTCCCCTTCTAATAAACCACAACTCATTTCTGATAGCTCCCATGGTGAAGGAAAAAAATCACTCTAGAAGCTATGTTAAATCGATCCTACAACCAGGAGCAGGAAAAGAAAATTGTAGGAAATGAGAAACGTAGGGGAATTTGAAAGGCATAGGGTGGGCATACTTTTACTTTACTTTTTCACTTTTTCTTTGGTCTTTTGAAACAATGGATTTACCCTTTCCAGCATGGCTGCTATGCGGCATGCGTAGGATGCATAGGGAAAACTCACCCCATTGACAAGGTGCATACTCCAAGCACTCAATATCTGAAGGCATGAAAGGATACAACATATTCACACAAACTGTGCTGGCAAACTTTCAGTATGCCTTGATTTCTAGGGGTCTCAAGATGTTCATAGAAAACTAATTATTAATTCACAAGTAACTTATTTGGTGTTAGCTTATTTCATGATTGCATAGATCATGAGGCCAAAATAACTTAAGACAACGAGGCCAAATAGCTCCTCATAGGACCCACTATGGGAGAGTGGCCAACACTGTCTTTATGCCAACCTCAGCTGCCCAAAAGACTAAAAAGACATAACTACCTCAAACATTTTGATTCAATTTCATCAATCAGTCATAAATATTAAATATTTCATCATTTTTCTATTTTGAAAATATGGACAACATGATACCCTTGAAGTGTAGAAATTTTCTTCAATGGCAGGTTTTCAACAATTTGACTTGTACTTCTGTAATTTCAGCAATGAGAGATTACAGGCTTAGTGTAAAGGGAATGTATATCTTTGGAATAGGATATTCTCAAAGGCAAGCTTCCACACTTTTGCATAATCATAGTAGCAATTTATGCAATTTGACTGCCAAAATGGCAATATGACTTGTAAGTACAATAATACTTACCATAGTTCACATCCACCAAGTACTCACAGACTCAGTGAATACTCATCAGACAAAAAAAACTGCCATGTAACTTGCCACTTACAGAAAATGAATCCCAACTATCAAACCCAACGCTCACAGAAAACAAGTCCAAACTGTCATACTTGTTGAGACGCAGGTTGGACGAGCAAATGCAAAAAAGAAAAAATGCCAGTTAGATGCTGAAAAAACTATGTTTTTGGCTCTATTTAAGCCAACACGCCCTTAGCACTTTCTCACACAGCATTTGGAGCATTGCTTGAGCAAGTTTGAGCTTGTTTACAGCAGATATGAAGAGTGAATTTGTACAATTTGGAATTTTTAGGTCAGAATTTATTTCTTTTTCTCTTTTTTTCCAAGCATTGTAAACATATAAATTGCTTCCAAATGATAGAATTAGGTTTCTTAAAAATGATTCTGCATTTAATTCAATTTCCATTATTTTGAATGCTAATTTAACCTAATTTTTATGAACAAAATTGTTGGTTTTTTCCTGTACCTTAGATTTAGGACTAAAAACTATCATTTTGGTAAAATTATTATATGATATTTTCAATTACATTTGAAATGTATTTTATGTGAATTTTATTTTATTTTTTTGTGTTTAAATTGTTACTTTTAATATTTATTTATTTTTAATTAAACATGCTGCAAGTCAGCATATAATGGCATTTACAATAGACTTAGCATCACCAAGAGAAAGCCATCTGTGGATGCCACTTGGAAATGTGGCACACTTGGACCAGTCCAAGGGAGTGTTATTTGCAACTTCTACAAGAACAAGATTTATGGAGGCATCAATCACATGCGTTCCTTGCCACAACATTAAAGGATGTCCCAAAACCACAAAAGAGGTAAAACAAATGATGCAAATAGCCCTTGCATTGCTGGATCAAAAGGAACTAGAGAGGACAAAAGCACACACAACCATAGTATGTAATATGCACCCTTAAATTTTTTTTTGAAACTTGTTAGCTCAAAACAAAATGAAATGCCAAGCAGCTTCCTTTCCACTTTCTGATCACCAAGTTCCCAATGTGGGTGAAGGGAGAGCATACAATGTACGGGAATACAATTATACTTGAAATAAAGTAGCTAGAAGTAATATCCACTTATCCAGTGGGGGTTAGCTTAGCACTTCCACTTTTCAGTGGGAAAGCTTATACAATAAAGGAAATGTAAAGCCAACTCTTCCACTTCCTACTGGTGAGTGAATACAAAGAAAATAAGCAACTCTTCCACTTTTCAGTGGTGAGTAACAAAAGCCACTTATGCAATGGGGTGAGTAACAAAAGCCACTTATGCAGTGGGATGAGTAAGCTACTTATGCAGTTGGGGTGAGTAACAACAAAATATCAAAAGTAGTTCATTGGCGGTACTACCACTCAGTGTTATAAAGTAAGCTCATTCAAAACTCCCAAATTCAAGATATGCATCTACTATTACAAATATTACTATGAAAGAAAACTGATATAACATCCCCACATGTAACACAACTTCAAAGAACTAACCACCCATCATTGAAATAGGAAATATCCCTCAAGGAAATGGCAAATAGATGACTGGTACTGGTCTGAAACTTCGCTGCAGCAGTCTGAACAGCGAGATAATGACTCAAAAATCTTCAATAATCCACTCCCAAATGCACCCAATGGCCAATGTAGACTTGGAACAATGTTTCCAACTCACTCTAGGCAACTTACCACCCCTCAAGAATGGATTATACAGGTCTGATAAAGATTAAACAGCAGCTACAGGTCTGATATAACTCTGTGAATACTCAAAAAACTTCATATTTTCATCTCTAAAATACCTGGAAACTCAAACTCAATTAAAACCCAATGTGTTTCCTAAATGAAAACACCCAACCAGCTAGGATGGATCTTGCACCATTGAATTTAGTGGATATTGATGAGGGTTTTCATCCTCAATCAACTCCTAGAAGAACTCAATGTCCACTCCAACAGCATCCAATTATGTGTGCAAACTTCAATAATCCAAATAAGAGCCCTAAACCTCCTTTTATAGCTTTTTCGCTGTTTTTTTCGCTGTTTTTTTCGAAAAAAGCACTTTTTTGTTTTTCCATTGCTTTTCAAAAAACACTCTTTTGCATTTTCATTGCTTTTTCGAAAAAGTGTTTTTTGCTTTTTCCTAAAAAAAACGTTTTTGCTTTTTTTAAATAACTTTGTCTAAGTCCCCTTTTCCCCTAGGCGTCCACTTGAAGGGACATAAAATAACTTTATTAAATTAAAACACTAAAGTAAATATTATAACATTAACTTTATAACTTTAGTGTAATAATCTAAATAATCCAAACCATTTTGCGGAAAGCATTGCCAAGGCACCGAAAACCGAAACTGATCATGCCAAGAAGAAGTTGATGTTGAAGAATGATGTCAGGTGCCAAAAAGGGCACCTACTAAAAATAACAGTGTTCTCCAAGAACTGTGGAGAACAAGCCAGAAGGTCCAAAACGCTACAAAGAGCATCACTGCAAATCTGAAAGCCACATGAACCCCACACCACCACCGAATGCCAAAAAAAACCCTAAATTGAGCTCTCCAAGAATGTTGGAACTATCCCAGCTCACCTAGAAACCTTTGGAAAACCCTGAAAATTGGCCAACGCTCACAGAATATTATGGTGTATAAATGGGGACATTACATAGTAGTAGCCAATAATCCCAACTTGGTAGCTGAAATGGAGGTAGATATCGTAAAGATTGTGGGATCTAGTCATGGTCCATGCATACATAGAACATACACCTCATCTAACTCAGCAAAGCATAGCCAGTCAATTTTTTGACCCGATATTGGTACTGAGTAATGAGAGAATCAAGTCACCGGTACGGCTTTTTGTGCATAATGAAAATTCATAAAGACGTTTATCTTTTTAAAAACAAATATAAATTATCAATTTAGAAAACTACAAATAAGAGGCAATATATCAGGAGAACAACAATGTACCTGGAGATGCTGCTTTGCCATCGAGATGCATGGAGACTTCAAGAAACCTCTATCCGCATCTCAATGGCTTGGAAGAGTTTCTAGAGACGTCTCCAGTACCGAAGATTGGTCCCAGCCTCTGAGACACATCTCAAGGGGTAAGAGACGCATCTCAAGGGGTAAGAGAGACATCTCCTGGCAATAGTGGTTTTTCATACCTAGAAACACAATTGGAGCACAACTTCCACTACAAAGTATAGAGTGAAAGTAAGAGGTGCATCAGGGAGCAAATAAGACGTGCAAATTTCTAGTATTACAACCTTCCCTTCAACATGGCGAAGAGCTCATGCCAGGTGCATTTGGTCATACATTAACAGTTGCATGGAAAGTGTACAAGGCACCCTCTTCAAAATACTTAAGTAGGTAATTACTCTAGAATGCTATTGTAGATGCAAATTCAATTTTGAAAGAACAAAAGAAGCAATGGTGAAATTTTGGATGCACTGTAATTTTAGATAGGTGGCAAAATGGAAGGAACCACACCCTTATCAACTCTTTAGCGGCTTCAAATGGTGAGATGGTTTTTCTAAGTCAATTTATGCCTCTAAAAAGTAAAGAATGCACAAACTTTGAGGCTAATGTTGAAGGAAATTGTCTGAGAAGTGGGCATCAAGAATATGGTGCAAGTTGTTGCTGACAATGCAATAGAATGTGTCCGCTGAGGGCATCCATCACCCTTTTGAACCCCTTGCACAACCCATTACCTTGACCTTTTTAAGGACAGGAAAAATTGATTGACAAAATTGATTGTAGAAGATGCCAAGAACATCACAAAATACATTTATCATCACACTTGGGTTCTCAGCTTGATGAAAGATTGTTGGCATAATTATTTAATTGCACCTTATCATCAGAATTGGAATCTTAAGGCTATGTATTGTAGCTCTTTCCTTCCATTCAATAAGCTAGTCTAATATTAGTCTCATATATTAAATATTTTTTATTTTTATTTTTTTAGATATATTGAATAGTCAAATTATTATGGTTATGATTAGTAGCTATTAGAAATTTGGGCTTTGATGAAATTTTTGTTTATGCAAAATTCTAACATGGTATCAAGGCCATGATGTCCTAAAGTTAGTCCATTTCTAGGTTTTTTTAGATTAATTATATCAAATTATG